>OU015772.1:27144948-27859948 GCA_907173295.1 Fagus sylvatica
TGAGTTAATTTGAATTATGTGAGTTGTGAGTGAATCTTAACCATGTGAGGTGTGATTCAATTGAGTGGATTTTAACTGTTTAAGGTGTGGTTCATTTGAGTGAACTTTAATTTTGGGAGGTGTGAGTGAATTTTAACCATGTGAGGTGTGATTTAATTGGTGAATTTTGATTGTATAACGGGTGAGTGAATTTTTTAACCATGTGAGGTGTGATTCAATTGGGAATGTTTAACCATTTAAGGTGTAATGGATGAATGTTAACCTATTTAAGGTGTGATTCAATTGAGTGGATTTTGAGCTTTTGAAGTGTGATTCAATTGGATAAGAATTTTAACCGTTTAAGGTGTGATTCAATTTTGTGAATTTTAACTGTTGAGGTGTTGTGTAATTGTGTGAATTTTTAACCATTTAAGGTGTGATTCAATTTTGTGTGAATTTTAACCTGTTTAAGGTGTGGTTGCATTGGGTGAATTTTAACCTGTTTAAGGTGTGATTAAATTGGGTGTTTTAACCTATTTAAGGTGTGATCCAAATGGGTGAATTTTAAACATGTGAGGTATGATTCAATTTGGGAGAATTTTAACCATTATGATGTTTGATTTAACCAAGTGAATTTTAACCATTTAAGGTGTGATTCAAAGTTCGGCCCATTGAGGTTTTTTTTGTGAATTGTTGATTTTTTTTTTGTTTTTTTTTTGTCTTTCAATTTTTGATTTGTGATCTGTGGTACAAAGTTGGAGAAATTCTTGATCTTTAAAAGATGTTTTTTTTTCTTGGATCCAAAATTTTATGCTACACACCAATAAGACAATCAAAGCAATTCAAATGAAAATCACACAACTAAATTTAGAAATGTAAAATCAAATGATGACTTGATGAAGCAATGCTGATGTCCTTGTGGGTTGTTGACGTAGAGGAAGCCCATGAATCAGTCGTGTTGGAGGAAGAGGCTTGTGTGACCTTCATGACCTTAATTTCGAAACTTGAATCTTGGAGGCTTGTGACCTTTGTAGAATGGTTGTCTTGTCCGGCTTGGAACTTGAATCTTGAAGCTTGATGACTGACCGTTTAGGGTTTTGGGCTTTAAGTGGCCTTTTGTAGAGTATGAAGAATGGTGAAGTTTTTGTGGTTTTGTTTTTGGTAAGTGAGTGACTATTTAAGAAATCAGGCTTGTGGGGCCTTTTGGTAGATGTGGGGTAGGTAATTGTTTAAGAAATTGGGCTTGTGGAGCCTTTGGTAGATGGGTAAGTGTTTAGGAATTGGGGCTTGTTAGGCCTTTTATGGAGTATGGGGAATGGTGAAATTTTATGGCTAAATGGGAGATTGTTTTGGAGATTGAGCTTGTGTGGCCTTTTGGTGGGCTTGAACTTGGTTTTCAAATATTTGAACCTTGTTGTTGTAGTCCACCGTATGATTGTCTTTTGAACTTGATCTTTGAAACTTGAGTGTTACGGGCCACCACTTAGTGGATTTTGAACCTGAGCTTTGAAGCCTTGAAGCTTGTTACTGTGGGCTGGATCCGTTGAAGCTTGTGGGTTTGTGGGTTTGATCATTTGAAGCTTGTGGGTTTTATCCTTTGAAACTTGTGAATCTTGTCTTCGAAGTTTGTGGGATTGTACCTTTGAAGCTTGTGGGCTTGATCCTTTAAAGCTTGTGAGTTTTATCCTTTGAAGCTTGTGAACTTGTCTTTCGATGATCCTCAACTCTATGTACTTGTAGGGCCTTAGATTTTATCTATGATGGACCCAAGTGTTGGGCATGGGCTCATCAATGGAAAACATGGTTCAAATAAAGGCTTGTAATGGGCCCAAACGTTGGATTTGGGCTCATTCGTAGCAAACAAGGTTCATCCAAGTGCAAGCAACGGCAATCAAAACAGACGGTGGGTTCAAACAAGCATGTATGTACTTAATGGACCGCACCTAAGGATAGTTCTAATGGGCTTCTATATGGGTAGAAGGTGGGCTTGTAGGGAACCCAAGAGCTAGGACGTCGTATCTCCCAACTTGTGACATAGGAATGCCGCGTTGGTCCAAACGATACAGTTTATCCTTTAACGTATTGACTAAGAATGATCATAGTCAATACTGCGCTAAGGGGTGGTAGCTTCACCATGGGTACCCAAGTCTAGGAAGACTGTGATCCATGGATAGAACTACCGAGGCTTCCGGGCTTCACACATGTATATGTATTCTTGGGTCCACACAAAATGATGCATGACACATGTTATAAAGAAAGCCTTTAAAATCAAACAAGTATAAAGAAATAATAAGGCTTGGCCAAGCCCATCCTAATTTCAAAGCTAAGCCCACTACATGTCCCCAGTGGAGTCGCCACTGTGAGAACCACGACCCGAGGGTCAAATGGGCCTCAAAATGTGACCCAACTGACGAATGATCATCCCTCTAGAATGAAGGTGATGTTACAGTAGAGTCGCCACTTATTTTTGCAAGGAAGAAAAACAAGAAAATTCTTAAAAAAAATACTTCTCTTTATTCAATTTGGATTGTATGATTACAATTGAGTGTCCAAAACAGAAAATTACATAGCAAAAGTTGTTTCCTAGGTACAATCTAAGAAAATTACATTTGAATGCTTCCTAAATACAGTATAGTACAATAGAAATTTACATTCACAAATGAACTAATCTAGAACCTTCAAGACTAGGCTCGGGGGCTTGGTTACAAAACGAGAAGGTGTAAGCACCTCGTTCTTGCCCGACTAAAATCGGTCTTCTAGGATAAAGCTTGGCCAAAAACAAATATTTCAATGTACAAAAACATGGTTTATCATAAAATTCATTTTAAAGGTTCAAGTTCTTTATTAGATCATTTACATGTGAAAAATAAACATATTATCGTCATCATCATGTGAATAGGCAAACAAATAAAGAATTCAGTCAAGAATGCTTACCTGCATGCACGTGGAAGAAGATCCTTTTGATTGCTTTAGAATCACCAGAGTTATGTTCAACTTTGGCTGCAATCAAAGAATTGATTAATAGAAGACACAAAGAATTAATTACAATAAAAACTTTGAAAATGGGTGAAGAGCAAAGATCAAGAGAGTTTCTGTGTGGCTGCAATGGTGGGGAGTTTGTCTACTGCCCAGCTGCAAAAAAGAACTCCAATGGTGCTTCCTTGATGGTCTTCAACCCGTGAACAGAGCTTCGCCGTAGAATCTCCAAAAGGGATTTTTTTGTGGGAGCTTTTCTCTGTCTTTCAATGGTGGAATATTTAGAGAGCGTTTTATGCTTTAGAAATCATACGCAGAATGATCTGGAATTCTCTCTCTAAAGCTCAAACCTTGGGACCCCTTGTAACTGAACCCTCTCTTTCCTTTTTATAGCCAAACCAATGATTAGCTATTTTTGTTTAATTTTGTATTTTTTATTTTCAAATTAATCCCTTATTCTTTATCCTCTACCAGCTGTGGAACTGACTTGGACGTGTGAGAATTCAAAATTCAAGTTTTTAGAGATAATTTTGGGATAAAAAACGTGCTCCAGGTCCGAAGTGCCGGCCGGTACTTTAAAGTGCCGGCCGGTACTTTAATGTTCCGGCCGGTACTTCAAAATGTGCTCGAAGTGCCGGCCGGTACTTCCAAATACCAATCAAAGTGCCAAATACGAAGCTTGAAGTACCGGCCGGTACTTCAAAACTCAATCAAAGTACCGGCCGGTACTTCGAGTTCTTAAACAAACGTTTTCAGCTTCTTTTTTTGTATTTATCCGTTTGTTCAATGTTGTTCCCACTTTTTATGATAAACATTAGATATTAATAGTGATCTTCTTAACCCCTTTAAAATATTTGAATTGATCTTATTTCAATTAATCCTTATATTTTAATTAATTAATCACACTATTTATCCAACTTAAGCTCATTCTTATTTAACGTAGTAGAGTCCATAATTATTTATCATTACAAGCCAATAAGATGTTTACACCTCACTAATTAAAATCAACCCAATTAATGGACCAATAATAATTAGTTTGGATTAATCCCATGTACCCGGAATTATTAAATCATTATGCACTCTATCCGTTAAATCCTTCAATTGATCATAACATTTGCACTTATGGTCCGATTTGAACACATGACACGTCATTTTGAGTATTGTCTCAACTTAAAGATCTGTTTGATTTCTTTTAGTTGTCGATCAAACGGTCAAAAACACTATTGGTTTAAAACTCTAATTTAGGTAAGTTGTGCACTTTCCGTTTTTAGAATTTTAATTTGTGAAAACCCTAGTTTGTGTAAGGATTAGAATGTAGGTAGCAAAATGGGGTGTCAACAGCTGGTGAAGTCTCAAGGGCCCACAGTTTTGTTCTTAATGGAAACAAAACTAGATGTTCGTGAAATGGAGTTACTCAGAGTTAAATTACGTTTCAAGTATTGTTTTGCAGTTCCTAGCTTGAGACAGAGTGGGGGATTGGCTGTATTGTGGAATGATCCCGCTCAAATAACCATTAGAAATTTTACGCAAAATCATATTGACTCTCATATCCAACTACTTGGGGGAGTTTGTTGGAGGTTCACTGGTTTTTATGGCCATCCTGAGGGTCATAGAAAACGTAAATCTTGGGAGCTTTTGGAAAAATTGCATAGCCTTGATAATCTGCCATGGCTGTGCATGGGAGACTATCGTGTCAATGGAGGAAAGATCAGGAGAGGTATTGGGTTCTTCAAGGCGCATGCAGGACTTTGGGGAAGCTATTAACAGGTGTGGCTTGATAGATTTGGGATTCCGGGGAGCTCCGTTTACATGGGAGAATCGGAGAGAGGGTGCCGCCCTTATCCAAAAACGGTTGGACCGTGTCATGGCCAACACCGCATGGATGGATTGTTACAATTTGTGTTTGGTCTCTCATATGGTTTGCTCTCACTCAGATCATGTTCCCCTTCTGCTCACTCTAGATACTAGTCTCCGTCGTTGTCAACCAAAGAGGCGGCCTAGGAAATTTGAAGAAAAATGGTCTCTGCACCCCGCATGTGAGGAGACAATCAAGGCTGTTTGGAATGATGGAGAAGTCCTGGGAAGCCCAATGTTCAATCTTTGTGAAAAAATTAAAAAATGCCGAGAAGCCTTGCATAGGTGGTATAAGGACATTTCAGGAGAGTTCCATAACAAGATCAAGGCCCACACGGCCTCTCTTACTTCTTTAGTCAGCACCAATCTGTGAGAACCACGACCCGATGGTCAAATGGGCCTCAAAATGTGACCCAACTGACGAATGATCATCCCTCTAGAATGAAGGTGATGTTACAGTAGAGTCGCCACTTATTTTTGCAAGGAAGAAAAAACAAGAAAATTCTTAAAAAATACTTCTCTTTATTCAATTTGGATTGTATGATTACAATTGAGTGTCCAAAATAGAAAATTACATAGCAAAAGTTGTTTCCTAGGTACAATCTAAGAAAATTACATTTGAATGCTTCCTAAATACAGTATAGTACAGTAGAAATTTACATTCACAAATAAACTAATCTAGAACCTTCAAGACTAGGCTCGGGGGCTTGGTTACAAAACGAGAAGGTGTAAGCACCTCGTTTTGCCCGATTAAAATCGGTCTTCTAGGATAGAGCTTGGCCAAAAACAAATATTTCAATATACCAAAGCATGGTTCACCACAAAATTTATTTTAAAGGTTCATGTTCTTTATTAAATCATTTACATATGAAAAAGGCATATTATCGTCATCATCATGTGAATAGGCAAACAAATAAAGAATTCAGCAAAGAATTTTTACCTGCATACACGTGGAAGAAGATCTTGTTGATTGCTTTAGAATCACCAGAGTTATGTTCAACTTTGGCTGCAATCAAAAAGTTTGTTAATAGAAGACACAAAAACTTATCACAAATGGAAAACTTTGAACAAGGGGAAGAGTAAGGATCAGAAGAGTCGCTGTAGGGCTGCAATGGTGGGGAGTTTGTATTCTGCCCAGCTGCCAAAAGAGAACTCCGAAAATGCTTCCTTGATGGTCTTCAAGGTACCTGTGAACAGAGCTTCGCCGTAGGGGATTTTTGTGGGAGCTTTCTCTGTCTTTTAATGGGGAATTATTTAGGAGCGTTTTATGCTTTAGAAGAAATACACAGAATGATCTGGAATTCTCTCTAAAGCTCAAACCTTGGGACCCCTGTAACTGAACCCCTCTTTCCTTTTTATAGCCAAACAAACGAGAAGCTATTTGTTTAATTTTGTATTTTTTATTTTCAAATAATCCCTATTCTTTATCCTCAACCAGCTGTGGACTGACTTGGACGTGTGAGAATTCAAAATTCAAGTTTGGAGATAATTTTGGGATAAAACAACGTGCTCCAGGTCCGAAGTGCCGGCCGGTACTTTAAAGTGCCGGCCGGTACTTTAATGTTCCGGCCGGTACTTCAAAATGTGCTTGAAGTGCCGGCCGGTACTTCAAATCCCAATCAAAGTGCCAAATACAAGCTTGAAGTGCCGGCCGGTACTTCAAACCCCAATCAAAGTGCCGGCCGGTACTTTGAGTTCTTAAAAAACGTTTTCAACTTCTTTTTTGTATTTATCCATTTGTTCAAAGTTGTTCAACTTTTTATGATAAACACCAGATATTATAGTGATCTTCTTAACCCCTTTAAAATATTTGAATTGATCTATTTCAATTAATCCTTATATTTTAATTAATTAATCACACTATTTATCCAACTTAAGCTCATTCTATTTAACGTAGTAGAGTCCATAATTATTTATCATTACAAGCCAATAAGATGTTTACACCTCACTAATTAAAATCAACCCAATTAATGGACCAATAATAATTAGTTTGGATTAATCCCATGTACCCGGAATTATTAAATCATTATGCACTCTATCCGTTAAATCTTCAATTGAACATAACATTTGCACTTATGGTCCGATTTGAACACATGACACGTCATTTCATTTGTCTCAACTTAAAGATCTGTTTGATTTCTTTTAGTTGTCGATCAAACGGTCAAAAACACTATTGGTTTAAAACTCTAATTTAGGTAAGTTGTGCACTTTCCGTTTTTAGAATTTTAATTTGTGAAAACCCTAGTTTGTGTAAGGATTAGAATGTAGGTAGCAAAATGGGGTGTCAACACAATCAAACAGGTCAAAATAATGCAGCAATAGCGTTGGTCAAGTCTGAAATTAATAAGTTATTATTGAGTGAAGAATTACATTGGCGCCAACGTTCTCGCATGACTTGGTTAGCAGCAGGGGATAGCAATACCAAGTTTTTCCATAGTCAAGCTCACCAACGGCGCCGAAACAATTGTATTGCTGGGCTTTTAAATGATGAAAATGAGTGGTGTTCTGATGAGGCAAAAGTAGAGGATATAGCTGTCTCTTATTTTGAGAATATCTTTCACTCCTCAAACCCAGCAGATTTGGAGGATGCTCTTTCTACAGTGAATAGTACAGTAACTCCGGAAGCAAACCACCGGCTGCTTCAATCTTTTACAGCGGATGAAGTTCGGGTGGCTCTCTTCCAAATGCATCCTTCCAAGGTGCCAGGCCCTGATGGTATGTCCAGCTTCTTTTTTCAAAAATATTGGCATATTGTTGGTCTTACAGTTTCTAATGCAGTTCTTTCAGTTCTCAATTCTGGAAAAATCTTGCGGAAAATAAACCTTACTCATATTTCTCTGATTCCGAAGAAGAAAAATCCAGAAAGAATCAGTGATTACAGACCAATAAGCTTGTGCAATGTGGTTTATAAGATCATTTCGAAGGTCTTGGCCAATAGATTAAAATTGGTTCTTCCCTGTATTATTTCAGATTCTCAAAGTGCTTTCATACCTGGGAGACTCATTACTGATAATGTGGCCGTGGCTTTTGAATTTATCCACAAGATGAAGGCAAAACGCAAAGGCAAAAAGGGCGAAATGGCAGTGAAGCTTGACATGAGTAAAGCCTATGATCGGGTTGAATGGGCTTTTGTGGAGAGTATTATGAGGAAGATGGGTTTTTCTGAGAGATGGATTGCCTTGCTAATGGAGTGCATATGTACAGTGAAATATTCGGTCCTCATTGATGGAGTCCCGAAAGGTTTTATCTCCCCTACTAGAGGCATACGCCAAGGAGACCCTTTATCCCTATATGTGTTCCTCCTTTGTGCAGAGGGGCTATCCGCTATGCTTCGCCAAGCTGGTGCTTTGGGACACCTCAAGGGGCTCCAATTGTGTAGAGGTGGTCCTTGGGTCTCCCATTTATTTTTTTGCAGACGATAGCCTTCTGTTTGGGCAAGCCACCATTGTTGAGTGCAATAAAATTCTGGATATCCTGAATCTATATGAAAGAAGTTCAGGCCAAAAGATTAATAAGGAGAAGACAGCCATTCATTTTAGTACCAACACAGCACAAGAAACTCGGCTAGCTATCCAAGCTTTTTGGGGTTCGCATGGAGTGAATAATTTTGATAAGTATTTGGGACTTCCAGCTATGATTGGTAGATCGAAGAAATCCATTTTTAATGGGTTAAAAGAAAGGATAATCCAGCGCCTACAGGGGTGGAAGGAGAGATTTCTATCTAAGGCAGGGCGTGAGATCCTTATTAAAGCCGTAGCTCAAGCCATACCAACATATGCCATGAATTGTTTTCGCCTTCCCAAATCATGGTGTGATGAGGTAAACAGTTTAATTGCTCGTTATTGGTAGGGGCAGCAAAAGAATGAGCGTAAGCTACATTGGATAAAATGGGAGAAGTTATGCACAGCAAAGGTTGATGGTGGATTGGGTTTCAGAAATTTATTTTCTTTTAACTCTGCTCTCCTAGCAAAACAGTGTTGGAGGATATTACAAAATCCTCATTCACTGTTTTTCCAAGTTTTCAAGGCTCGTTATTTTCCCTCATGCTCTTTTATGGAGGCCCAGCTGGGGTCCAATCCTTCTTTTCTGTGGAGAAGTCTGTTATCTGGTCGAGACACACTCACAAAGGGCTTAGATTGGCATCAACAAACAGGGCATCCTTCACGGCCCCTATGGAAAGCCACAAAAACGGGAATTTTCACGGTGAAATCTGCATATGATATGCTGGAGGCTGAGAAACAAAGGTCGAAAACTGGTGAATGCTCATACATGGCCAAGCTCCGATGGTTATGGAGAAAAAACTGGAAGCTCGCTGTTCCAAGGAAGGTTAAACATTTTCTTTGGCGAGCTTATCATGAGAGTCTCCCCACAAATCAACAACTCCATAGGCGTAAAATCAGAGCTAACCCACTCTGTTCTATTTGTGCACTGCCAGAGGAATCCACCCACCATGCATTATGGCAGTGTCCTATGGCTCGTAATACTTGGGCTCTGGTGCATGGTCGTATGCAAAAACTCCCTAATCAGGGGGGTGATTTCTCCATGTTTATGCTTTGGATATACCAGCAATTCACAAAGGAGGAGGTGGAAGACTGGGCTATTACTGCCTGGTCCATATGGAATGCCCGAAACAGTTTTGTGCAAAAAGAGCGTCAGCTATCTCCAATGGTAATTCGAGCAGAAGCTGTTTCTTTGCGGCGTGACTTTCTTCAGGCCAAAAGCTCAATTCAACACTGAAGTGCTCTGGGAATAATAAGCGAGTATAAATGAGCCTGATTTACTTTTCTCTGTTTTGTTTTATTTGTAATGTCAACTTTATGCTATGTGTTTGTAGACACATGTTTTCTGCTGGTGAAGGCGGTGTAAACCGCTCCCAGTTGGATGCGAGTCTTTCTATTTTGAAAGGTTCTCTTTTACATCTGTAAGGTGTTTGCTTCCCATTCAATAAAATTATCTATCTTCTATTCAAAAAAAAAAGTAGCCAATGTGAGAGAACGAATAGTTGTTAAAGTTATTTAACCAAAAAAAAAAGAAAAAGTAATTAGAGTCTTTATCATCTTACAAAAGCCAGAGGTTTATTGAAATTATTTTACAAAAAGGAAAAATAACTTTAGTTCTTGCCTTATTCTAATAAAAAGATTCAAACTTTAAACACTAAAATATACCTACCAGTCACAACTTACAAATAAAACAATTTAGTGTCTCTAACATTAAAGGTAATAATTGGTTAGCATGTCAATTCCCAAAAAAGAAAAAGCCCTATTAAAAGGCTCTCTCGTCTCCTATTGGGCCTGTTCAGATGGCCCAATGCCTCTTAGGGCGAACATGTTGCCACAACAATAACTATGCTTTGGGAGGCGACTCTTTTGTCTAGCAACAGCGACTTTCCGTCGTAAAAGGAAATAAAAAATAAAAAGTTTTAACGAATCTAGTGGGCGCGACAATCGAAACGCACTCCACGTCTCCACCGCATATTTATTTACTTTCAGTTACAGATAGAGCAGAGCAGCAGAGAGCAGAAAGAGTGTGACTTTGGGAGAGTCGGCTAACTTCACTCACGGGTGACGAAACGAAACATGTTCGCTCTCATAGCCAACTTCTCATCGGCAACAATGCCGATGAAACGCGGTGGAAGTAGTAGTAACTAGTAAGCATGTGGGAGTATTTTCCGCTCATGAGTTCCCTTCGTTTCTCCCAAAACAAGTTGAGAATATCAAAGACACTTTCGCTCGTAACCTCGCCACTAGGATTGAAAGACTACCCGTACCTGTATGTAACTCTTACACAGCGCTAACCGGACTATTATAGTGATGACTGGTGACTTTGTATACACTTACTGACATTGACACATACGTTACTATATTGTGTTTAAACAAAAAGAATGATTCAAAATTTAAAGTGTTAAGTAAGTGTGTTGCGTAATTTTTGGATAACAATAAATTCTTAAGAGCCTCACCAATTGATATCAGTGCTTTTTCCACATCAACAGTAATGTCCCTCACCTATAAACAAAAACAAAGATTCTTTAGAGGTGGTGGCGTTATACGCCTGATCACCCTCCGAAGATTAAGTCAGTTTTCTTTGTTTTTCTCACAATATCAATATATCTCTCTCTCTCTCGTATTTTTTGTGTGCGTACCTCATTCCTTTTGTTCTTTGTTCTATTTATAACTTGATTTCCTTCCCACTTGGGTAACAACAGTTGTCTGACTCTCACTTTGAGGGTGATGTGACTTATGACAGCTCCTTTTTGGCTGATTTGATGTTGGTGTATAACGTAAGGGATATTTTCCCCACCTTCATTCAATGAATTCGTCTAGGCAGTCACGTGATTAACACCTCGAGACATGAGCCTGACAGGTATCCATAATATCTCACCGACCTCGCTTAATGCAACCAGAGGCCGGCAATATCCGCTCTTAATGAGATGCCGGTATCCGTTCAATGAAAACTTTACCGCTTATGATCTTTCCTTTTTCTTCGATAAAGCTTTGTCATCCCTGATACTAAACAAATCTTCTAAAGCCACAAAGGGAATCATGATGGATGCACGGTGTGCGATTTATAGACTAGTTTATGACGTGTCAGTCTTTATGAATATTGATTCTAAATGGGCCTCATTATGTCCAAGTGCCTGTCCTCCGTTTTCTGAATGGGCCTTGGTTTTCATTATGGACCTATTACCTCACATCTCATTTGGGCCTTTGTAAAAGTTATTCTCACACAATAGCCCCTCAGAACGGATCATCTCCGCTCAGGAAGCCGTTCATCTATTAGGGTTTCTTGACACGGATGATGCGTTTCTGACACGTGTTAGTGATGTCGATTCATTTCTCTGATGATCTTCTTCTGATCGCTTTTGTCGTTTTGGTTTCTGCTCTTGTCTCAAGCAACGGGTTGCGTACTGGCGTTTATGAGTCATCATTGCACATCTTTTCTGCCTTTTCGCCTGCTGGGATTTGGTTGGTGGGAGTAATCTTTTGTCAGGAAGTAAATAAATGCTGGACTACGGTTTCGAGGCTGACTTCACTATATAAGTTGGCCTCTGGTCCGTTGTTCTGGCTTTTACTTCCTTCCTGTTTTCTTGTCTTCCTTGCTCTCTCTGCTCTAGCTGCTTTCGCCTAACCATCGCTCTCGAGTCTAATCCTCTGTCCTCTCTGCAACCACGACCTGTAAGTTCCTTCATTTCTTCCTTTTCTTTAATTCATCCTCAGAGAAAACCCTAGAAATGGCAAAAACAAAGAAATCCCAGGGTAAACTAGCCCGATATGTAAATACTCCGGAAGCCATGGAGAGGTTTCGCCGTCATTATGGAGTTCCTGAGGACGTGCATTTGGCATATAGGTTTTGGGAAGATGCCCTAACCGGTGAACCCGGGGATCTCATCCTCCCCTTAGTAGCCGTAATCGAAGGTGGTGTCCGTTTTCCAATAGACCCACTTTTAGCTGACTTCCTAGATTACTTTCGTATTAGCCCCACCCAAGTAAGCCCCAATATTTTTAGGATAGTGATGGGGGTGGTGGAACTTAATCGCCGGTTAGGTTTAAGCCTAACCGTGCACGATATAATAGCCACCTACTCCTCCGCACCACCCAACACGAGGCTTTCTCCTTGAGGCCTAGGGATGTAAATAACACATTGGTGAACAGCCTCCCTGATACAAACAAGGAGATGACAGATGATTTCCTCCTTGTCAGGGGGAACTGGTATTTCCCTGGTCACCGGTGCCCTACCGTAGATGGGAGACCAGGTTAGGTTTTGTTGGAAAGTGAAGTCTTTTTCGTTTCTTGTTGTCTTTTCAAAGTTTTTCTTAACTGACATGCCCTTTCTTGTTTTTTTTTTTTTTTTTTTTCTTTTTTTTGTATAGAGGAGAAAAAGAAGCAAGTCCAGCCCCACTTGACTAATCCTATTGCTTTGAAGGCCGTATACGACAACGAAGTCTGCGTGGACGAATACGCCAATCCCCGTTCAGCATACAAGCTTCTACGGTACATTCCTACAAGCTCTACGGTACATTCCTTCTGCACGGTCATTCCTGCTGTGCAGACAAGTCAAAAACCTTACAGAAGCTCTAGCAAATCCGGCCAACCAATCTCCTCCCGCTCACGATATCCGAGACATGGCCGGGATCAACCTAAAGAAGTTTCTTCCTCCCGTCCGCACTCAGGCGGTGGACTCTGAACCCGTTCTCCCTCTAGAACGGAAGAGGAAGAGAAAGGGTGCCCCCAAGGGGGAGGCTTCCCAGGCGGTAACTCCGGCCGCTCCGGACACTGCTCCAGCTGCCCCACAGACGCTTGAGGCAAGGTCGGTTCTACCCGGCATTGACACATTACCGTCCAATGAGGACGCGGATGTGGAGGTGGTGGGACCCTTCGTCCCCGGCCTGGACCCTAACTCCTCAATGGTGTTAGCCCCATTTTGGGCACCTTCCTTGGAAACTCAAGGAGAAAGGGTGAGGACAGACGCCACCGTTCTCTGGACAGGAGGGTCCGGGTCCAGTACTGCCACCGCCCTCTGTGAGGTGGCACGCCTCCCTGGCGACATGGATGTGTGGAGAAAGTCCACCAACCAGGAGGTTATCAACAATCTCCGCCGGGGTCTGATGATGGTAAGTTGAGCACTTTTCAAATTCCTTCTTTCGCTTTTAAAGTTCTTGAGTTGATAAAAGAAAATTTGTTGCAGGCCGTCCAGGGATCCCTCGAGCTGGGTGACCGGTTCCAGCGTCAAGCTGCTGAGCTGGAGAACTCCCTAAGGGTTGCCACATGTTCCTTTGATTTCAGGAACGAAGCCGACCGAATGAGGAGGGAGGTGGAGGCCTACAAGGATCAGGTCAGGATTGCCACTTTGAAGAGGGACGAGGCCAACCTGAAGCTGGAGGATACGGAGGATCTACTCCGTAATGCGTTGGAGGCGAACTCCAAGGCTGAGGAGAAATTCAAGGCCTTGGAGGCAGATATAGCAACCAGGGAGAAGGCGGCCTTTGACCAGGGATCAGTTCAGGCTCAGACAACAATGACCAAGCAGCTCCCCGGCATTTACAATGAAGCCTTTCAGCAAGGTTGGAAGGCTTTGTATTCATGGCCGGAGTTTGACGATATGCCTCAGCTGCCTCCCCGGGAAAACCTCCCCTATCCGGAAGCCCCAATTGGCGTCCCTGAAGAAGAGCTTTCAGAGCCTCAACCATCATCAAACGAGGAGGCCGGGCCATCCAACGCTTGAAACCCTCTGTCTTCATTTCTTTTATTCTCATTTACTGATCCTGTGTGATCTTTACCTTCTTTTTTTTGTAATCCGGACAAGATTGATACTTTTCATTTATTTTTCTATATGTTTATGATGGGGTTTACCATTTTATGGCCATCATTTTGAATCTCATTCTATTTATTTACCTTATTTGAGATTGATATAACTGTCTATTTATGGATCTTTTGGTAATTAAGTACTCTTGTTTGACCGGAGCATATATTTGGATGCAATCATAAAATGCAAATCATAAAATGTGTAATAACTTAAAAGACTTAGGAAGTTCACGACTCGTGTTTTCATTTGCAGGGTATCTTAATGATACAATTTTGAAATATATCCATAAAACTATCATGTATTGATTAATATTGACATGTTAATTTAAAATGGGTAAAGTTTTATCCTTGTTAGTTGATTGGGTTGGTATGGAATAACAGAAAGATAAACTATCCACTGAGTCGTGTTGCTCATGGTATTACACAATTATGTTTTCAGGAGACGATGTATAAAGGCAGCAACCATGGCTCTTGAATGTCCAAGCTAAAATTGAATGATTTTGTTTTTCGCTGTAGTAACTTCTAATGATATCTTAAAACAACTAAGGCTTTCAATTCTGTTAAGATTATCATTATAAATTATGTTCTAAAAATATAATCTTTTGAGGAGTAATGAAAGTTAGTTACCTTTGAATTACAGTTCATGTTGGCTTTCACTGTGATTTGATGATATTTATATATATAGAGTTGATGAGATTTGATGAGATATTGGAGTTTCAGTTTGGAGAGTTGTTACAGGGCACTTATTAAAGTAAAATATAGCAACGTATCAATTATAATTTTTTTTTTTTTTTGATGAAAAAAAAAGGGACTCGCAGGTGCGTTCATTGTCCCGACCCACTTAAACCCGAATTTGATATGGCGTGGGGCACATCTGGGCAATAATGGGGCGTACCACTACCCAAACCCACAACTCCCGGACTCGCAAGTGTGATGGGTCACGAGGGTTTCCTTCCATTAAGTCACCTCCCCAGAAGGCGGTTGGTGGGATTCGAACCCCTGCCCACGTGGTTAGTAACAAAGGTACTAACCATTGAGCCAAGAGCTGAACCCCCGTATTAATTACTAATGATACGTGATGGAGATCAAGGAACCACTTCGAAGGATCTCGTTCAAGTACCAATTGGGCCGGTTACGAGAGCACAAGCAAAGAAGTTCAAGGATGTACTCAACGGACTCATTCAAGAGTTATGGGCTCAAGCAAATTCATGGAGGCCCATTGAGCATGATCCACGTGAGCAACAAAGAATCGTCACCTTGATTCAAGTTCTAGAAGGATCCGATCAAGGCTAAGAATTGGCAAGAAATATTTTAGAATTATTCTAGAAGGATAATAAAATCAAATATTATTCTAGAAGGATTATTCCATAAGTGATTTCTTTTCTTGGAGGAGAAGCTAAGGATTATTCCATAGGTGATTTCTTTTCTTGGAGGAGAAGCTAAGGATTATTCCATAGGTGATTTCTTTCCTTGGAGGAGAAGCTAATTTCAGACGAAATCTACCTTAATTTTAGGATTCTTTTATTTGGTCTTTTAGTATTTTCCTTTAATAATTTGTATTCCTATTTCAACCATGCATTATAAATAGCATGGACTCATTGTAATGAGACATTGATCATTAATAAAAAAACTGGTGAGGTTTATTCTCTTTGGTTCTTTGAAGAACTACTTGAACTTATCGGGATTTCCCGTGGCGTTCATCTCGACTTATCAAACGGAAACTCCATCACCGTTTGTGGCGTCTTCCTTATACCGAGGTTCTTGTTTGTCATAAACAACGGGTCGAGGTCTTCCATTCGAATCTGTCCATAGAACGATCTTGGGTTCCCTTTCGTTGTTGGGTCTCGTTATTCTTGACGAGGTTCACATCATTTGGTATCAGAGCACGGTTTCTAGTTCAGGTTTGCCTATCCTTTAACATCTTTCATTCCTTTGTTTCTTCTTTAGCCGTCCACATCATTTATCTCTTCTTAGCCGAATTTCCTTTACCCTATCTGTTCAATCTTTGTTTGTTCTTGTTGATGTCTAAACTATTGGTCTGGTCTCCCATCTCTTAGTTATTTCACACCTGAAAAGTCAGGGTTATTTTATAAAGGACTATTCTCAAAAGCTAGTTCATTGATAATATTTCTTCAAATTACAGATATTCCATGGTCGTTTTACAGGAGTGTCATTAGGTCCTTCCAACCTAAAAACCCCAATGCCGGCCACAGATATGATCTTGTACGATCCTTCCCAGTTCGGTCCAAGTTTGCCGTGAGTTGGATCCTGTCTGCTTCCCATGACTTTTCTAAGTATCAAATCGCCGACTGCAAGTTCCCGTGGGTTAACCCGCTTTTCATACATTCTTCGCAACCCGTTCTGATAGGCGGCCAGATGAATGAGGGCTAGATCCCTCTTTTCCTCTGCCAAATCCAAGTCTGTAGCTAGACTTATTTCGTTGGCGACCGGATCAAAATATTCTGTACGGATTGTGGGCAGACCAATTTCAAGAGGAATGACTGCCTCAACTCCATACGTAAGTGAGAAAGGAGTCTCTCCTGTTGAACTCCTAAGAGTAGTCCGGTAAGTCCATAGGATGCTTGGTAGTTCTTCAACCCATCTTCCTTTAGCCTTTTCCATACATTTTTTGATCCCATCCAGTAGTGTCTTGTTGGAGGATTCCGCTTGCCCGTTTCCTTGAGGGTAAGCGGGAGTAGAAAAATGGTTTCTAATCCCATATTGTTCACAGAACTCTTTAAACGGCCCACTGACAAATTGGGAACCGTTATCTGACATTAGTACCCGGGGAATGCCAAAGCGGGTGATAATATTCTTCCACACAAATCTTTTGGAATCAGCATCCGTGATATGCACCAATGGTTCCGCTTCTACCTATTTAGTAAAATAATCCGTTGCCACTATGAGCCATTGACGATTTCCCGGGGCTCTGGGGAGAGGTCCCACTATGTCCAATCCCCATTAGGAAAACAGCCATGGACTGGCAATTGGGTTGAGGCTGGCTGCTGGTTGATGAATGGACGGAGCAAACCGTTGACATTTATCACATTTCTTCACATATTGAGCAGCATCCTTCTGCATGTACGGCCACCAGTAACCTTGCCCTATGGCGCGGTGTGCCAAAGATCGTCCACCGGTGTGCCCCCCACACACTCCTTCATGGATTTCCCATAACAAATTCTGGACGGTGTCCGGGTGAACACAACGTAAATATGGCCTGGTGTAAGACCTTTTGTAGAGATGTCCTTCTTTGGAAACCCAGTACCGAGGGGCTACCCTTCTTATCCGGTCAGCTTCCTTACGGTCTGCTGGCAGTATATCATCTTTTAGATAGGCGAGTATAGGGCTCATCCAGCTGGGAGACTGGTCAATTGAGCATACTTCATTAATTACTTCACCTACACTTTGGAGGCTTTGGACTCCGACGGAAATTGTCCGCCTCAGTTCTGGGGCAACAGTTGACGCTAGGCTAGCTAATGCGTCTGCATGCCCGTTCAGATCTCTGCTTATGTGCTCAATTTGAACATGTTTAAACTTCCCCAACAACTTCTTTGCCTCTACAAGATATGTCTTCATCTTCTCGTCTTTGGCTGTATAATCCCCCAAAATTTGATTAACGACGAGTAGGGAGTCGCAATAAATGTGTAATGAATCTGCTTGTAAGGCAAGTGCGCTCCTCAGGCCGTGCAGCAATGCCTCATATTCAGCCACATTGTTAGAAGTGGGGAAGCCTAGACGGATTGCCAATTCCATCATCTGTCCTTAGGGAGCTGTAAGTACCACGCCCAGGCCTGAGCCTCTAGAGTTGGACGCACCGTCTATGTATAACTTCCACCCCTCCATATGTTGTATTGATGATACATGATTCACCCACATTGGTCCCATTTCTGCAGGGGTGAATTCAGCAATGAAGTCTGCCAATACTTGTCCTTTAATAGCAGTTCTTGGGCGGTAATTGATATCGTAAGCCCCTAGTTGAGCTCCCCACTTGGATATCCGCCCAGAGAAATCCGCGCTTCTCAGAACAGCCTTCAGCGGTTGTTCAGTTAAGACTACCATGGTGTGTGCTTGGAAATAATGTGGAAGCTTCTTGGCCGAGCATACTAGCGCAAAAGCCAGTTTCTCAAGCGGCAAGTATCTTGATTCTGCCCCGTCCAAAGTCTTACTTGTATAGTAAACCGGTTTCTGGAAGCTATGATCTTCTCGCACTATGGCTGCGCTGACAGCGTGTTCAGAGACAGCCAAGTATATAAATAAAGATTCTCCCATTACCGGAGTGGATAAAAGAGGAGCAGCAGCAAGATACGTCTTTAATCGTTCGAAAGCTTGATTAGGTTGGTCACCCCAATGAAAATTGTTTCCCTTCTTTATTAAGTCGAAGAATGGACGGCACTTCTCAGCTGAACGGGAAATAAAACGGTTCAGAGCTGCCGCCATACCGGTCAGTTTCTGGACCTCCCTTACAGTACTTGGGGGTTTCAAATCAAGGATAGCAGAAATTTGATCCGGGTTTGCTTCAATTCCTCGTTGGGTGACCATAAATCCCAGAAACTTTCCAGACCCAACACCAAAAGCGCATTTGGATGCGTTGAGTTTTAGGCCGTACTTTCTCAATGTATTAAACACAGCCTGCAAATCTCTGAGATGATCTTCAGCAAGAATGCTTTTGACTACCATGTCATCAATGTAGACCTCAACTGTTTTGCCTAGCCGTGATGAAAACATTTTAGTAATCATTCTCTGATAAGTAGCCCCAGCATTCTTCAATCCGAAAGGCATAACCCTGTAACAAAAGATTTCTCTTGGAGTGATGAATGTGGTCTTTTCTTGGTCTGCGGGATTCATTGCAATCTGATGATATCCCTGAAACGCATCTAAAAAGCTCATCCTTTGGTGACCGGATGTGGCATCTACAAGCTGGTCAATCTTTGGCAATGGGAACGGATCCTTTGGACAGACTTTATTCAGATCTGTGAAGTCTATACATACCCTCCATTTGCCGTTCTTCTTTTTTACAACGACCGTGTTGGAAAGCCATGTGGGATAAAGGATCTCCTTTATTGCCACAGCCTTGACTAACCGGTCGACCTCTTCACATATTGCTTCCTGATGGATCGGAGAAATCCGTCGTCCCTTCTGCACAACAGGACAGATAAGTGGATCCACATTAAGGCTGTGACAGGCAAAAGCTGGGTCTAATCCGGGTGCCTCGTACAGACTCCATGCAAATACATCAACGTATTCCAATAATAATATAATCAGGCTATCCCTCAGCTCCTGTGATAGGGACGCGCCTTGTAAAAAGTATTTCTCTTGGTCGGCATCATGTATGTAGTGCTTTAAAAGTTCTTCAGCACATTTCTTTCGCGGGACAAGATCACTCTCCTCCGGTTCTTGTAACTGCTATTTACTCGGCCTTGCATCAAGTTTAGGCCCACAAACGACAGCCCCTTTCTGATGGGCGGCCGCTATGAGACACTGTTTGGCCGTCACTTGATCACCTCTGACCTCCATTATTCCTTCTGGAGTCGGGAACCTGAGTCTCTGGTGCAATGTGGACGGGACAGCCTTCATCTTATGTAACCAAGGTCTCCCCAAGATTGCATTGTACGGGGAGTAGGAGTTCAGCACCCAGAATTGTGTTGGGGAAGAAACGATCCCCGCTTGGACTTTAACAGTAACGTGGCCAACCGGCATTACTGACTCCCCTGAAAATCCGTATAATGGATCAACCTTTCTATCAAGATCTTTATGCTTAAGGCCCAAGTCTTTAAAAAGAGAATCATACATGATCTCAGCAGAACTCCCAGGATCGATCAGTATTCTCTTAACTTCAAAATCACCGATCTGCATGGTGACCACTAAGGCATCAGAATGTGGGAGTTGGACTCCCTCAAGGTCACGATCCGTGAAGACGATTTCTTCCGTCGTCTCTTTTCTCAGTCTTTTCGGGGCCGGAGTCACTCCTTCTGAAATTTGAAATACTTCCCGTAAGTGGGAAGCTATCCAGGTCTCCGCCCTTATGTTGTCAGCCCGTACATAGCTGTGTATCACATCAATGGTCCCAATGGGTGCCTTGGGTTTTGGAATATGCTCTCGCTGTTGCTGTTTGGCATTATCTACAAACTGGCGAAGGTGTCTGTCTCAGACCAGTTCCTCCAGCAGTGCCTTGTAGTTCTTGCAATTTTCAGTCAAATGCCCCCTCTCTCTATGATAGGTACAATAAGGTTTTGACTCTCTAAAGGCCGGGTCCCCACCCAATTTTACCGGCCAGGCAAAGTAGGGCTTATCTTTGATCTGAGGCAATATTCTGAAGATTGGCTCTTTGAAGGTGGTGTTTATGGCTTGATATGATTCTCTCATGACCGGTTCTGGCTGCCTAGGCTTGCGTTGAGCCCTGCTTGTTTCAGGTTGAACGGATTTCTTCTGAGCAGGCACGTTATCATCTGGCTGTCTTTGAGGTTGCAAACCATCTTTCTCAACACGGACATGCTGTTCTATGCGGGACATGAGGTTTGACATATTGGGGGGCGGCTTCTTGGCAAGAGATTGCCTTAACTTACTCCCCACAGGAAGACCAAACCTGAACTGCGATATAGCAACATCTTCCCCGCACCGGTCAATCTCATTGTAAGTTTCCCAGTATCTCGCCGAATAAGACTTCAGATTCTCACCGGTTCTCATAGCCAAGGCCATCAAAGAATCCACTTCCTTTGGCTTTCTGGTGTTGGTGATGAAACGGGTGGTAAATGCCTCAGCAAGTTCCGTCCAGGAATGTATAGATCCGTGTTCGAGCTTGTCAAACCATCGGAGTGCCACATCGCCCAGACTGGAAGGAAAGATACGGCACATAAGAATATCGTTCCCGTTGTGGAGTGCTATCGAACGCCTGTAATGACTCAAGTGCGCCACCGAGTCAGTCTTCCCGTTGTAAGTGATCAAGTTGAGAGGGGCAATTCTGGCTGGGAGTTTGGCTCGTTCAATTCTTGAAGAGAATGGGGAATGAGAAATTTGCCGTAGCTGGTTCCAAACTGGATTGTGATCTTTTTCCTCCGGTTTGCGTACGGGAGATGTCTTCCTCGTCTTCCCCTCTGGTCTGCTCCGTTTGGAACTCTTCTGGGCTCTGTGATCTTCTCTCAACTGTTTAGGAAAACGATGGGAGCTTTCACATGACCCTAAATGGCTTCTTGATTTCTGTCTTCTAGATCTTTGTTGATCGCAGCTTACTTGCACTTCCTTAACTCGCGCAACTCCCTTTCTAGTCTTTCTATCTTCCGACTTCTTTTGAGGGCTTCCGCGTCGACCACGTTGCGAGTAGCATGGGATCTTCCTCTTTGGGTCTCTGACCTTCTCTCCCTTTGACCGGCAAGTGGATCTTCTCTGTTTGCTTCAACATGAACCTCTGACATCACTTTCCTCAATCCTGAGGGTTGTGGCGGAGGGTCATTGACTAACACAAAAGCATTCTCTTCTGCCATCTTGTTGAGTTCACCTAACGAACTCGACTGGTTTGGCTCTCAATGTCGTTTCCCACAGACGGCGGCAATTGTGTTGCGTAATTTTTGGATAACAATAAATTCTTAAGAGCCTCACCAGTTGATATCAGTGCTTTTTCCACATCAACAGTAATGTCCCTCACCTGTAAACAAAAACAAAGATTCTTTAGAGGTGGTGGCATTATACGCCTGATCACCCTCCGAAGATTAAGTTAGTTTTCTTTGTTTTTCTCACAATATCAATATATCTCTCTCTCTCGTATTTTTTGTGTGCGTACCTCATTCCTTTTGTTCTCTGTTCTATTTATAGCTTGATTTCCTTCCCACTTGGGTAACAACAGTTGTCTGACTCTCACTTTGAGGGTGATGTGACTTATGACAGCTCCTTTTTGGCTGATTTGATGTTGGTGTATAACGTAAGGGATATTTTCCCCACCTTCATTCAATGAATTCGTCTAGGCAGTTACATGATTAACATCTCGAGACATGAGCCTGACAGGTATCCATAATATCTCACCGACCTCGCTTAATGCAACCAGAGGCCGGCAATATCCGCTCTTAATGAGATGCCCGGTATCCGTTCAATGAAAAATTTACCGCTTATGATCTTTCCTTTTTCTCCGATGAAGCTTTGTCATCCCTGATACTAAACGAATCTTCTAAAGCCACAAAGGGAATCATGATGGATGCACGGTGTGGAGTTTATAGACTAGTTTATGATGTGTCAGTCTTTATGAATATTGATTCTAAATGGGCCTCATTATGTCCAAGTGCCTGTCCTCCGTTTTCTAAATGGGCCTTGGTTTCCATTATGGACCTATTACCTCACATCTCATTTGGGCCTTTGTAAAAGTTATTCTCACACAGTAAGTGTTTTCAATTTTTTTTGGGCCAAATTTCAAATTACACCCTTTAAGTTTGGTCAAAGTTCAATTTAGTCCTCTAAGCTTTGACCGTTTCAATTTAGTCCTCTAAGTTTGGTTTGATTTCAATGTAGTCCTCTAAGTTTTGACCGTTTCAATTTAGTCCTCTAAGTTTGTTTTCGTTTCAATTTAGTCCTTTAAGTTTGATTTTGTTTCAAAAACTTAAAAACAAAAACTAATAAAAATTATTTATAAAAAAAAATTCGAGAAAAAAAATAAAAAGTTAAAGGACTTAATTGAAACAAAATCAAACTTAGAGTACTAAATTGAAATGGTCAAAACTTAGAGGACCAAATTGAACTTTGACCAAACTTAGAGGACTAAATTGAAATGGTCAAAACTTACAGGACTGAATTAAACTTCAACCAAACTTAGAGGGTATAATTTGTAATTTAGCCTCTTTTTTTTTAATAATTTTACACAACTCATTTGGCAGTTTAAGGAATTAGTAATTTATTCATTGTAGATTTTTTTAAACAAAAAATTACTAACATCGTTAAATACTGATAAGCAAATTTTGTGCAAAATATAAAACATTTTCTAGGTGAATTACATATTAAACCATATAACTTAGGAGTAAATTCAAATTTAAAAAATATCAATAAAATCGAATAGATCTGATAGCCCATATCTTTTGAGATTTCAAGATATTTGCAAATGCTTTTGTTGTAACTAATATCTGATTATTTTATTAATCGGATTCCGAATATCATGTAATTATAAATTCAAAATATCATGTGATATGTTTAATATTTCCATTAGTTTATTTTTGGGATTTTTTAATTATTTTTTCCAACTGATATCTTGTTGATATTTTATGTATGTGGGCACACCTATTTCCTTGCCAGTAAGTCCTCACTCCTCACAGCCTCACAGGTATGATGCAGCATTCCTCCAAATCCAACTGGAACAAACAAAAGCCAGACTAGCACAGATTGTATAGATATTCCAGCAGAAACTATTCGCCATCGTGAAGTAGCAATTCAAAGTTTCAAACCCATGTTCCTCACTTTTTACTAAAAAAAAGAAAAGAAAAGAAGCCCATGTTTCTCACAGGGGCCCATAAATCCACGACATGTGAGGTTACTTAGCATGCATATACTGGCCCTATAATCCACACACGTTCTTACTAATAACTCTCTATCTAGTGCCACTCTCATATTCAACTAGATCCTTGGATTGAAGGGTAGTTGTGGTATATAAAATGGCCTAATATGACTCTTAGTTGGGATTATCATAGCAAAAGGCATGGATGATGGACCATTATTAGCTCAACCACTGGCAAAATCGTTAGCAGTCATTAGACTGCTTTCCACGCATAGTCTATCTTTTTTACGATAGTATTTGAATTTATAGCATCCCTTCATGATATTACTCTTATCATCAGGCCAAAATACTAATTGATAAAAGATTTTACCAGTTGAGCTAACTGGAACACACTATATAGTCATCCTCCACTTCAATGTCAAGAATATAATGGATTAAGAGGAAAATCTCAAACTCCAAGCTTTAAGAGGAAAATCTCAAACTCCGAAGCTTTTATATATATATATATATATATATATATATATATTATTTTGAAGATATTTTGGAGATTTCTTACACTAAAAAGCCTTGATTGAAGTGACTTCTTGGGAGGTAATAAATACAATGATAAGTAGTTAACACAGTAGCAGGTCTTCTGGTTGCAACAAAAATCTTTTAGCAGTCGGCACATTTAACACCCTCCTACCGACATAAAATGTCTGGGTTAATTGTTGTAATAGACTTTTCAAGGATATACATTCTTAAATCTAGGTTAATTGTTGTAATAAACTTTTCAAGATATACATTTGAGTGTAAGAGCATTCTCATCCGCAGAAGTAAACCCCTTTTTTAGTTAAAATACCTATTACTGTAGTTGCATATCACAAAAAATCACATCCCATCCGGTTGTGTATAATAACTCAATTGTTTACAAAAGACTACAATACTCGATATTCATACCGAGTACTGTTGCTCATGTAAACATTAAAAAAAGCGCTTTTTATTCATCTCTTTTTCCTCTCATGGTTATCAGAAAAAAAGAAAAAAACACTCCTCTCTCTGACTCTCTCTCCCTCTCTTATCTCTCAGATTTTCTCAACGCCTCTCTCTACTCTCAAGACCGACGACGGTGGGTAGAGAATATATATTTTTTTTGGGTTTTGTTGGTTAAATAGAATTATTTGGTGGATTTTGGTTTTGGGGTTTGGTTTTCAGTGGCCACTGTGGGTTTATGGTTGGGTTTCAATGGCTTGGGATTCAATGGCTTGGGTTTCGATGGCGGCAATGGAGTCATGATCTGAGATTGAGTTTGGGTATGTCTTTGGCAGAATATGATCACTAGATTGGTTTTGTTTTGTTTTTTTTGCAGAAAATTATCATTGGATTGGTTTGGGTTTTTTTATTTGCTGGTTTTTTTTTTTTCCTTGCATAAATTATCACTAATTGGTTTGGGTTTTTTTTTTTTTTTTGCTTGGTTTGTTTCCTTGCATAAATTATCACCGGATTGGTTTGGGTTTTTTCTTCTTTTTTTGCCGGGTTTGTTTTCTTGCATAATATGATCACTAGAGTGGAAAAACTTGGGGTTTTGTTAATTAATATTGGAGAGGTACTGTTTTGAAGAGCTGGGATTGTTGGAGTGATTTCTCAATTGAGAATTTCTTAGACGTACGGGGACAAATGGGGGAGTAAATGTTGGAAAGAAAATAATATTAAAAAAGAAGAATTATAAGATTATTTTAATGACATGTACTATAAAATAAAAAGTGGGATATGTGGTTTTTTTATAAAAAATAATAGCTAAAATAGAAAAATAGGTTTTTAAAAATGTAAAATACATAAATTATACCTAATAGGATGTGAATGCCGTGAATCATCTACATTTTACTTGACATAATTAGGTCGTCTAGTCCCCTTGATACATGTGCTTTGCTTAAATGGGCCGGACGGTCCACTCTAATAATAAAAAGAGACACCGGGTCCCCACAAAATTCATAATGACAGTAGTGAGTCAAGTGACCAAAGATATCGCTAATAGAATCTGGGAGCAAAACAATGTGCATCAACCTGTAAAATGTTTCAATTTTTTTTTTGGCTAAATACCTGAAAAATGTTTCAAGCTTTTATCTACATTATAATTCATTATATTTGGATGACAACCTATAAGAGCCACACACAAATATAGGCGACCCCCGAAAAAAATAAAAAATAAAAAATAAAAATTGGCTGAAACAACTTATTAAAACCTCAACCAACGTAAGTGCTAATTCATCTCGTTGATACTCTATCAAAAAAAAAAAAAAAAATCATCACGTTGATAGAATTGCCTGTTCAAAACTTAAGTTTCTGATTTCCTCTCTTTAGACACATTCCTAGACACCTGTTGCAGGAAGTTCCCAAGTAGCCTCTGATCCAAAACCATATTTGGTATCTGCAAGGAAGAACAGCTAAGCTAAGTAAACTAGTAAAGCTTGCACACAAGAGAGAGAGAGAGAGAGAGAGAGAAGACCTTTTCCCCAAAGAAAATTTTTGTATTATCAGCTATGGCCTCGATGAATTTAAGCTCAAGAAATTGCGGTGTAAGCTTCAACTTGTTTGCGTCAGATTCCCTCGTTAGACTAAAAACGTAGAGAAAGCAACAATACCATTAGTCATTAGAATAATAACATATTCATATCTTTCCAACTGAAAATCAAATGAAATTTTCACCGATAGAAATCTGCATCTGCCAGACTCTTTTCCCGAGCCATGTACATGTGGTTCTCAATTTCTTCCTGCTTCCTGGCACTGTCCTTTTCCATCAACTTCTGTTCCATAAGGATCTTGCTGACATTTGCAAGCTTCTCAGCTTCACTGATAGCCATTTTCTTATTTGTCTCTGCCTCTTTCTCAACCACTCTCTGTTTCTCAACAGCAATTAAGACCTAACAAAGTAACAACAACCAAGTCTTAGTCCCAAAATGTTTTAGGTCTGCTAAGACCTAACAAAGTAACATGAACATAAAACATAGAATGATGCACTCTGTTAACTTCAAAGGCTTATTATATAATAAATTATCCAAAATGTTTGTCACTGAGACATGCATGTACAACATTTGGGCAAAAGAAAAAAAAGCTTGTAATGTTGAATGCTCATAGGACCAGGGCAAACTGGTTTAAAGGGTAAATTCAATGTTCAGCAATAATTTGAAATATAAATATCTATTAAAAGGTCAAGAAAATATAAACAGATTTTACGTGTGTGTGTGTGCACGCCCGCGCGCTTAACTAACAGAGGAAAAGAAATGAAAGTAAAAAGGGCCTTCTCTCATATTCAGGAAAAAGAAAGTGAACCTTAGTACGTTCCTCTTCCATCTGTTCAAAATTGCGTCTTATGCTTTCTGGGATGGTAGGCTTTGTAACGCGCACACTGATGATTTCAATACCTGGAGCATAACGTGTGCAGTCACCCTGGAGAGCATCTTTCATCTTTTCATCAATCTGTGAGAGTTAAATGCTTTGTCAATATAACATGAAATAAATAAATAGAAAGGAATTTGATAACCACTAAAACGAAACGCTAACACCACACACACTAGCACATGGTACCATGATGTTCCACAACTATAAGAAAGTATAGTTATGGGGAGCTTCTTAATAATGCTGGCAACTTAACACCAACATATATTCCAAAGGAGAGATAATCCTTGGAAGTCAACACAGCATAACTAACTGGGATTTGTTTATGAGAGAGAGGGGGGGAGGGGGTCATATTGTTCAACTTTAAGTCATCATTTCAATTTGCTAAACAATCTCTCAGATTAAACTACTAAAGCAGAAGAAAAGTACACTAAATTTAACAGCACTTGGAAGACTTCATATACTGTAAAGCTAAATTGAGAGCTCCCAAAATATTTTCAACTATGGCTTTAAAGGCTATGTTTTCTTTAGTATCGATACTTACTTGATCGAAAACATCAATGTAGACTTGCTGAAGAGAATGAGAGCTGCAGAATTGATTGATCTCATGATGAATTTTGTCATATATCCATGTATTGTCATACTGAACACCATAGTTCAGCAGCGTGTCATACACATAGTCCTTATGAAGCCGGTTAACTACCTGAAAAGGCATTATAATCAGTGAGCATCTCAAACCTTAGACTGCTTGTAAACCGTATCGGTAATAAAGAGCAACGTTTTGTAGCTGTACCTCTATTTTCTCAAAGTTGATCATGACACCTCCTTTAGTACCACAAGGAATATCCCTCACCTGCAATTATACACACAGGAACGATTTGAGCATTAGACTCACAAGATGGATTTCCTCAATTTTTACAACTTCAAATTTTACCTGATCTGTCTGAAGGGTTACTTGAACAGGCTCATAATGGGTTATCAAAGGCAGCTTCAGATGAAAACCTGAGAATTAAGTACAAGTAGACATTCCATAAGTTATAGGAAAGCAACTATTGAATGAAAATCATAAAGAGAGGACCATAGTCAAACCTGGATCTGTAATCACATTTAGAAGGGCACCTCCTCTCCAGTATACCCCAACATGGCCTTCTGGGACTTGGTGCAAAATGGACAAACCGTTCTTAAGAGATGATGATGACGGAATCACTATCTGTAAAATTTATATTCAGGTCAAAAAAATTTGAACTCAGATAAAATGACATAAACGCTTATCCCAGTAGCAGCGATTCACAACAATTCTAAAATTGTAACTAGACTAGCATAAAGAAAACACTGATCCACTATTTTCTTAATTCAGTTATGCCTCTTCGGCAATGGCAATTACCAAAACACAAAACCAGGCTAGCCAAGTACAACATAACTAGTTTTAATTCTTTTTCGTTTTGTGACATTTTTGTTCAAAAAATGATTTAAGGTGGAACTAAATATATTTCTATATAAACCAATTTTAGCTTTGGTTCTTTCAAATGCATGCCCTCCGAAATCAATATCTTATTTTTTTTTTGATAGGTAAACTCACAATTTCACATGATTGTTTAAGTGGAAAACTGTAAATGAAAGACAATTAGTTGTGTTAGTGGTAGGTCTATGTGAAAACCATTAACAACTTGTCACCTAGATTATGTTGTGAAAACATTGTAACCGTAGCATTACTGTTTTTTATTTGGTGTTTTCACATACATAGTCTCTTCAGAAATTAGTCTTAAATTTGACGTTTTCATAAACTGCATGTTAACTAAAAGTCTAAAGCTACTCTAGACAAACTGGATTAAATAAAACCAGTTCAATTTTTGGTTAAGGTTATATCAGAACTAAACTAGTTATGTTATTTGCCAAACACCCCTAAAATATTCAGGCAATACAAATACAAATGGAGTAATTTTGAGATAATTCTAGCATTCTACAATCACAAGTGCATACTCAGTGACAGGAAAGAGTTGGCTCTAGTGCACTGGACCTAATACATGGCCAAAAATAAACACGTGTCTGTATCATGTCGAGTCTAGTGCTCGGTGACATGATGTACATGCCTTTTGCATTCAAAAAAGTTAAAATCAAATGACAATAGATGTTGAGTCACATTTTTTATACCAAAACTATTTGATGATTTCCAAATCAATCCTGAAATGCTTTTGAAGAAATTTACAATGCCAAGACAATGATACAAACTAGCAATCACAATTCGCAACACGGATTTTATGAATAAGAATTAAAGCTTAATTGAACTACGATTTAAACTAAGACATAAATTAATCTGAGAAAAATACAGGATTAAGCATCAATTCAATTATTGAACAACAAACATACTTCGCTAATACGTAATGTTTAACATCAAAAACTACTCAAAAAAGAGACTAAATCTTGTTAAACTAATTAAATAATAATAAAAACGACAACGAAGTGAATTCAATTAAAAAAACTGCTTAATGTGATTACAGAGAAACGAAGCGACATTGAAACAGAATCACACATGATAAAAAACGATGCGATTTACAGAAACGAAGGATCATTAAGCAATAAAAATCTCAAACAAAAAATGCGCTTAAACAATCAAACACAGAAAACCGATAACGCGATGGATCAGATGGTAAACGCTATTGAAAAATAAAACAAATATATATATATATATATATAAACAAGAAGTATGTGTAATAATTAATAAATATTCGATGAGAACGTGAAATGGTGAGGTGGCAGAGGAAGAACAAAGTGGAAGTGAAATTTTCGAGAGGGATAAAGTTTACCATGGCGACGATGGCGATGAAGGAGAGGAGGACTGTGAGAATCGCAGAGAAATCGCCGCCATGATTTGGAGGGCGAGGCTGTGGAGTTTCGGATCTCTGTTGCTGTGCATCCATGGCGGTTACTGCACTGTCAGATAGCGCGAGAGCTGGCACGTAGTGTTTTTATGTTCTTTGGGGTGGCGTGGAGGCAGAGCAAGGAATTTTGGATTGATTTATATAAGTTTTGATTTGCTTTTGCAAAGAATTTTTTTTTTTAGGCTTGGAATGTTAATTGAGGAATGACTTGAAAGTTGTTGCGAGTGTAACATTAACTTGTACTTGACAGGAGAAAAGTGTAGAAGCAATGTGTATGCGAAGTCGGCGTATGGATCCTGTGGAATGTGTATGCTAAGTCGGTGTATGGATTTTGTGGAATTAATTGAGGTATGTGTAAACTGGTTCGGCCGGAATGCTAAGTCGGTGTATGGATTTTGTGGAATTAATTGAGGTATGTGTAAACTGGTTCGGCCGGAATGCTAAGTCGGTGTATGGATTTTGTGGAATTAATTAAGGTGTGTATAAACTAGGTTCGGTCCAAACATTTAGGTTATCAACAACAACAAAAAATGAGCATGTGAACTTGTAAAGAAGTCAGTCGAGATGTCAAGTCACATGGTGACATAGTAGTGACACGTAACATGCTTACATATTACATGCTTTGCGTGTTATATTTCCTAAGTTTTAAAATTTTGATTATATATATATTAAGGTTTTTAAAATTATTTGTCAAATAATTTCTTTTTTAAAAAATAGTCTTTTGGTGAACTCATATGTTTTAAGAGACGAATTTCAGGAAAATAATGTTATTTTCGCAAATATCTTTCAAATAGTTTATTTTGCTAAATATTCTTTATCATTTAATAACCTTGATTTAAATGAGAATTTAATTTGGAAAGTAATATTTCGTTAATATACTTTACAATAATATGCGAGTGTTTATGGATCACAAATTTGAAGGATAAAATGTCATTTTCTGGCCACTTTGGCATTCAGGTTTACAATGGTAATCTCCCTTTTCCAAAAAGCCCCCTTTATGAGGGTGTGGGTTCGATCCCTGGGATCTTCAAAATATACGTGTGTGTGAGTTTAGATTAGAATTTCTATCATATAAAAATAAAATAAAATAAATTATAAAAAATAAAAAATAAAAATAAAAATAAAAATGTCATTTTCTGGAGAAAATAAAAAGGTTAAATTCTTAAACATTTTCTTTGCAAAGCCTACAACCATGCTTCGTTCTTGCTGGGTGTTCCATGATATGGGGAACTTTGTGCGATGATTGATAAGGCAAGTGCTATTCCTAATTTCACTGCAAGACAAACTTATTTGCTATGAAATGTATAATCTATACTATAATGTAAAACCGTAACTTTTTAACTTTTGGTTGACCTCATAATATTGCGCCACATAAGCTTTTGAGTTCTCACAATTTTACACCTCATTATTTTAATATATATATATATATATATTTTAATTGAATTTAAATTTTATTCTATAATTAAACATCTCATTAGAATCTTGACATATTATATTTTCTTTAATAGAAATAATATATTATTCCATATATATAAACACAATCATAATAAATGTCTTTTAATAATTATCAATTTTCATATTTAGATAAAATATAAAAGATAATAAAAATCATAGTTAGACCAATAATTTTTTAGATTTAATTTTAATTCATTTTCTATGCATCGCACGGTTTGCGACTAGTGATATTAATGCAAAGAGCCAAATATAGTTTCTTGAGTGCAACGATGAAAAGCATGGGAAATTTGGAGATATACTCAGAGTTGCAAGTTGGCAATTGGAAAATATATTATTGTGTTAATTTCTTTTCAGTTTTCCTATTGACTCCATTGTTCATTTGAAGCAATTATTGAAGAGGAGTGCTACATGGACAATATTTTCACAATAATATTGAGTTGACAGCTTTTTATTAATTCTCATCACTGACATCACTTTATTACCATTTAAAATTTGACACATCAATAATGTTGTGAAAGTGTTATATTGGTATCTTTACTGATTATTGAAAGCCTTTCCAGCTAATGTGTTTTGGAATATTTGGATAGTTGGCCCTTACTTCCATTTAAGAGTTTCTTCTCTCTTTCTCTTTTTCTTTTTATGGTTGAGAAGAATAAATGGCTTTATCGAACCAAAAAAAATTGAGGTTTAAAGGTCAAATGAGATTCAATACAAGGTTTGACTATGGTCTACACTAATGGTATAAATAATTAAAATATTGAGGTTTAAAGGTCAAATGAGATTCAATACAAGGTTTGACTATGGTCTACACTAATGGTATAAATAATTAAAATATGCAAATGGCACGTTAAAAAATAAATAAATAAAATATTTGTTGAACAATTTTTTTTTTTTTGGAAGAGCGTTCTCGACTAATATCAGGGGACACGTAATACCCTACTAGCCACGTGTATCACGATAGGCGCAATGCTTTACCTTGAGTAAGTGGTCCTGAAGGGACTCGAACTAATGACCAACCATTGGAAGCACACCCAAGACCGGATTAGTTAAGCTACCCATCAAAGTTAAAATCCGTCAATATTTAGCACCACAATTTTGTGGTCATGGCATCTTTTGAGTAAGTTATCACTCTTTTCATCGAAATTTATTGTTGGACCCACGTGCATTTCCCACCAACTAGCACATAACACATCAATGGATTGTGACAAAAATTGTAAAAATGGTGTAGTCCTAGACTTTTTTATTAAAGAAATGCAGAAAAGGTTTTAAAAATAATTTTTGCTAGTTATATAAGGAGAAAGTAAAGAAGAATGTTATGATTTCTACTTTATGAATAAGATGAGAAGCTTTAATAAGAAAATGTTATATTCTAATTTTGAAAGGGGCGCTCAACCTACGCAACTGTTCATGATATTTCAAGGAAGGCGGGACTTTTTATGGAACTTTGCCTTAATTAACATATCAAATTGAATTAATGAAATAAATAAATAAATAAAACATGGGATTTAGGCTTTCTACTTTTTATTTATATTGATTGAGGAAACCCAAGTATTGTTATACTTCTCTATGAATTGATTTTTACGTCTTAGAATATTATTCGACGACGAGGTAATGATTAATCTTTTTTATGAGAAAAATCAAGGTTAAATCTCCCCTCAATTGTTAAATTGACAATGACAACAAAAATTTGATAAGGCAAGTCCTATTCCAAATTTCGCTGCAAGACGAGCTTATTTGCTATGAAATGAATTGATATTATTGCAAAGAGCCAATATTAATTGGGAATCAAGAAAAATAGTTGTCTTGATTGCAAGGATGGAAAAGCATGGCAATTGGGATAAATTCCTATGTAAATTTCTTTTCAGTTTTCCTATTGACTCCATTAATTGCTCATTCCAAGCCATCATTGTTGAAGCCTTTACAGCCAGTTTTCAACTCATGTGTTTTGGAATAATTGGACAGTTAATCCTACTTCCACCTAAGAGTTTCTTCTCTCTATCTCTATATCGTTTCTTTTTTTTTTTTTTTTTTTTTTTTTTTTTTTTTTTTTTTTTTTTTTTATTGAAACTTCAAACTTTAGAGCAATATATCTTTATGAATGACTTTTTGTTAATTTTAAGGATTTTTTATTTTTTATTTTTATTTTTTTTAAAAAATTTGTCCTAATGATACAAATACAAATACAAATGGAGTAATTTTGAGATAATTAATCTGAGAAATACAAATACAAATTAATCTGAGAAAAATACAGGATAAATCATCAATTCAATCAGTGTACAACAATCATAGTTCGCTAATACGTCATATTTAAAATCAAAATCTACTCAAAACAGAGATTAATGCATTATAAATTATACTAATCACACATTACAGAACAGAAAAATCGGAAATGCTATCAATGAAACGATGCGTTTATATAAAAACGACGAAATCACAGTAGTTTTATAAATGAAGGATCATTGAAAAATACTCCGTAAATCTCAAACAAAGAAAACCGATAATGCGACGAATCAGATTCTAAACGTTATTGAATAAAAAAAACAAAAAACGAGAAGTACGTGAAATGGTGAGGTGGCAGTGGAATATTCTAGAAGGTTATGGTTTATTAGATTACCATGGCGACGATGGCGATGAAGGAGAGGAGGACTGTGAGAATCGCAGAGAAATAGGCGCCATGATTTGGAGGGCGAGGCTGTGTAGTTTCTGGCCTAGGTTGCTGCGCATCCATGATCTATCACGAAGTTTTTGTGATCTTTGCGTGGAGAGTAAGAAAAGGAATCCGGCATCGCGCTACTTATAGTAGTTCTGATTTCCATTTGGCTTGCGAGATGAGGAAGGAACGTATTCGATGGCAGTAGCAAGGCAATGTCCACGTGGACTCAAAAATAACGTAAATAAACTGGGTCGAGTATGAGTCATATGTTTACGTGTCAAATGCTTACGTTCCCGAGGATTCAAAAGTTTTATCGAACAAAAAAAATTGAGGTTTAAAGGTCAAATGAGATTCAATACAAGGTTTGAATATGCTCTACACTAATGGTATAAATAATTAAAATATGCAAATGGCACGTTAATAAATAAATAAATAAAATATTTGTTGAACATTTTTTTTTTGGTGTCTGGAATAGTGTTCTCGATTAATATCACGGAGACACGTAATACTCTATTACCCACATGTACCACGATAGGCGCAATGCTTTATCTTAAATAGGTGGTCCTGAAGGGACTCGAACTAGTGACCAACCATTGGAAGTACATCCAAGACCGGATCAGTTGAGTTACCCATCAGAATTAAAATCCGTCAATATTTAGTACCACAATTTTGTAGTCATGGTATCTTTTGAGTAAATTATCACTATTTTCATCGGAATTTATTGTTGGACCCACGTGCATTTCCCACCAACTAACACATAACACATAAATAGATTGTGACAAAAATTGTGAAAATGGTGTGGTCCTAGACTTTTTTATTAAAGAAATGCAGAAAAGGTTTTAAAAATAATTTTTGCTAGTTATATACGGAGAAAGTAAAGAAGAATGTTATGATTTCTACTTTATGAATAAGACAATAAGCTTTAATAAGAAAATGTTATATTCTCATTTTCTTGAAAGCAGGACTGGTCCAAACTTTTTGGTGGCCTTAAGCAAATATAAAATTGAGGCCTTTTTTTTTTTTTTTTTTTCATTCAATGCTAAATTAAATTAATATTTATGAATTTTTTTATTGGAATTTTATTCAAAATTATTAATCACAATTAAAAAAAAAAAAAAAGGTCTATACCCATCAAATAGAATATTTGATTTTCTTCAAAGTCATCACAATAACCACATGACTTCCATGCTTCACCCATCAGACAAAATAAATGCAAAAGACTTAATCTAACCATTGGTTCATGATATAAAAAATAGAAAAAAAAAAAAAAAAAAATTGCACGTGGCTTGATGTTGGCCACAATCAACAATTAGATATTTTCATTTAACACGACTCACGAAGAGCTCTTACCAAAAAGCTGAGAAGAAGATTGTGAAGAGAAAAAAGAAAAGAACTGAAAGAGAAGCAGACTCACGGTACGTTGAGGGAGTATTAGACGTGGAGTGAGAAAGAATTGGAGAGAGAGAAAAAAAAAAGTTGTTTGGGAAAGAAAAAGAGAAAAAAAAAAAAATTAGGCTTTTTTATTAATATATATTACATATGGACCATAAAAAATTGGGGCCTTTTCCAATTTGGAGGCCTCAAGCCATTGCTTAAATGGCTTAAAGGTTGGATCGGCCCTGCTTGAAAGGGGCGCTCAACCTACGGGAACTGTTCATGATATTTCAAGGAAGGCGGGAGTTTTTATGGAACTTTGCCTTAATCAACAGATTAAATTGAATTAATGAACTAAAAAAAAACATGGGATTTAAGCTTTCTTTTTTTTACTTATATTGATTGAGGAAACCCAAGCATTGTTATACTTCTCTACAAATTGATTTTTACGCCTTAGAATATTATTCGACGACGAGGTAATGATTAATCTTTTTTATGAGAAAAATCAAGGTTAAATCTCCCCTCAATTGTTAAATTGACAACGACAACAAAAATTTGATAAGGCAAGTCCTATTCCAAATTTCGCTGCAAGACGAGCTTATTTGCTATGAAATGAATTGATATTATTGCAAAGAGCCAATATTAATTGGGAATCAAGAAAAATAGTTGTCTTGACTGCGAGGATGGAAAAGCATGGCAATTGGGATAAATTCCTATGTAAATTTCTTTTCAGTTTTCCTATTGACTCCATTAATTGCTCATTCCAAGCCATCATTGTTGAAGCCTTTACAGCCAGTTTTCAACTCATGTGTTTTGGAATAATTGGACAGTTAATCCTACTTCCACCTAAGAGTTTCTTCTCTCTATCTCTATATCGTTTCTTTTTTTAAGAATAAATGGTCTTTTTTTATTGAAACTTCAAACTTTAGAGCAATATATCTTTATGAATGACTTTTTGTTAATTTTAAGGATTTTTTATTTTTTATATATATATTTTTAAAAAATTGTCCTCGTGATACATGTTAAAGTGTATTAAATTTCCATTAAATAATATTTTTACCATATTCAAACTTCAAACTTTAGAGCAATATATCTTTCTATATGATTTTTTAATGATTTTTTTGTTAATTTTACGGATTTTTTTAAAATAAATAAACAAAGTGTCCTAAGGATGCATGTTAAAGTGTGTTAAATTCCGTTTAGCAAAAAATAAGTGTTAAATTCCATTAATTAATATGTTTTACTATATTCAAAAAGAAAAATCAAACTGGACACAAATGTCGAGAAAGATACCTATATACAACCACTTTTAATTTGGTTCTAACCAAGAAATTCTTGTCAAGAGTAGTTTTCTCTTCTAAAACACATGCATTACAACTCATAAATTGAACATTTAGTATTTTTAGCATGTGCCCTTATCCATTAACATGACTTACTTTAAATTCATATATTTGCTCATCGTTTCCATGTATCTTCTTGTATTTCTTCCCTCCATCACTTTGAAATGGGAGGATTCATTTTATGGACTATTCTCCCCTCTCCTCCTTGGAAATGATATATTTTATAATTCAAAATTTAGTTTATTAATCTAAATTTATTTTTATCACGACATGTATTATTGACTAATCAATGAATTATCAACATGCATCATCTCCCCTACTTCTCTTTCACCCACACTCCATCTCATGAATTAATTATTCCTTTCCGAAACATTTCGATATCACTTCAGCAAATAGATAAGACGCTTTTGTGTTTGCCACGCAACTTCCCCACAGCTATCCCCTAACCTTTTTGTCTAAAAAAAGAAGAAGAAGGATAAACACGAAGGAATAGTCGTGTACGATTTGTAACTAAAAAAAGTGGACATTTCTAAAAATTTACATAAACAAATACATTAAATAAACCAAAAAATAAAAAAGAAACTAATCCAAACGCTCTGAGGCTCAGGCGAGCTAAAAGGATAGCTGCAACATATAATATAACTAATTTGAAGATTTAAGAGCTAATATTTCTCTTATTCAAAATTCAATGGTGATATATAAAGTATTTTCTATCGTAATAGGAGAGCATGAGGGACAATATTTGAATAAGTGCCATGACCCTTTCATTCATCAGCCAAAAAGAAAAGAAAAAATGGAATGACCCATTCTTCCATTTTTTGTAGGTCCAAAGACCAAAGGATACAACTTCTTCCATTTTTAATAGGTCCAAGGCACAATTTCTTTGGTATCTAACAATCCACATTACATTGTCTTTGGATCGATTGGACTCTGGTGCCTGGTGGTCTAGAATTCCATCCACATTCTTGTAAAGAAAAGGAAGAAGCTGTTAAATAATGGGGCCTCGGACCATGGTGAGAGTGTTCTGTAAGTTTGATTAATATGTTTGGAACCTGAATATAGTCATCATACTTGTCTTCATTGGTTTAACCAGTGTTTGACAATGAAATTCGACAAATGGTTTCAGATTTATTAACATAACAATAGCATAAAAAACATGAACCTGCTAGGAAATTAGAGAAAGCCAAAAACAACAAAATACTCCTATCTTGAGAAGAAAAAATGTAATGACCCATTCTTCCATTTTTTGTAGGTCCAAAGACCAAAGGATACAACTTCTTCCATTTTTAATAGGTCCAAGGCACAATTTCTTTGGTATCTAACAATCCACATTACATTGTCTTTGAGTCGATTGGACTCTGGTGCCTGGTGGTCTAAAATTCCATCCACATTCTTGTAAAGAAAAGGAAGAAGCTGTTAAATAATGGGGCCCCGGACCATGCTAAGAGTGTTCTGTAAGTTTGATTAATGTGTTTGGAACCCGAATATAGTCATCATAGTTGTCTTCATTGGTTTAACCTGTTCGACAATGAAATTGGACAAATAGTTTCAGATTTCTTACCATAACAATAGCATCAAAAACATGAACCTGCTAGGAAATTAGAGAAAGCCAAAAACAACAAAAGAACAAGTGGACAAATAAAGAAAGGAATAAAGAGTACGTAATAATGATCACTTGAGATGAGAGATGGAAAAAAATAAAGAAATGAAGAAAGAGTACCAAATAAGTTGAAGATAAAGTAGCCAATGTGGGAGAACAAAGAATTGTTAAAGTTATTTAGAAGAAAAAAAAGAAAAAAAATTGTTAGTTTTTTTTTTTCTTTTTCTTTTTTTGTTGATGATGATTCGATAGTGGTTAGAGTCTTGATCATCGTCTCATAAGTCATAAGAGGACACTTTTCCATTTACATTGTTTTTTTATTCAAGAGGAAGGAAAAATTATAAAGCCTTACGATTGCTTTATTCTAAGAAACCTTTAAATACTAATATATATGGATCGAGTGTTCCAATATTTCCTAACTATAATAATAAGGATTTAATCTTTTATAATTATTAATATAATCTATTGTGATTAGTGTATAATAAAAATAGTTATATCAAGTGATGTTACTCAAAAATCCAAACGATCACAAAAATTTTGATGAGCATGCCAATTCCCATTGCTACCAACCAATCCCATTGGTTATATCTAAATTTGACACATATTTCTTAAAAAGCTTTATCAGTCTTTTTGGGCCTATTAGGCCTGGCCCAATGCCTCACTACATTAAAAAAAAAAAAAAAAAAAACAGCGCTCACGGCGACATAACATATCTTTGGGCGACCGATCTTGTCGCCGCAACAATAACTATGCTTTGAGAGGCGACTCTTTTGTCTAGCAACAGCGACTTTCCGTCGTAAAAGGAAATAAAAAATAAAAAGTTTTAACGAATCTAATGGGCGCGACAATCGAAACGCACTCCACGTCTCCACCGCATATTTTATTTATTTTCAGTTACAGATAGAGCAGAGCAGCAGAGAGCAGAGAGCAGAAAGAGTGTGACTTTTGGGGAGTCGGCAAACTTCACTCACGGGTGACGAAACGAAACATGTTCGCTCTCACAGCCAGCTTCGCATCGGCAACAATGCCGATGAAACGCAGTGGAAGTAGTAGTAAGCATGTGGGAGTGTTTTCCGCTCATGAGTTCCCTTCGTTTCTCCCAAAACAAGTTGAGAATATCAAAGACACTTTCGCTCGTAACCTCGCCACTAGGATTGAAAGACTACCCGTACCTGTATGTAACTCTTTCACTCTTCCCCAAAATATTACTATAATTCTATTCTAATTTGCTTAATCATGCATTTATTATTTAATACAATGTGCGTGCCAAAAATTACAGGTCAGGTTCTCGGAGAATAGTATCATGAGTAGTTGTGTGAGGCCATTAATAAAGAGCAAGACAAGTCCAGTGGTTCTTCTACATGGTTTCGACAGGTCTTTAGCTTTACTGTTTTGAGAGATATCATTTGCTTGATTTGTTTTTGTAGTTTACTGCTACATTTTATTATTCAGCTCCTGTTTAGAATGGAGGTACACATATCCCTTGCTTGAGGAGGCTGGTTTAGAGACTTGGGCTGTGGACATTCTTGGTTGGGGTTTCTCTGATTTAGGTTTGTTTTATTCTTTTTGGGACTAAGGCTTTGTTGTTGTTGCTCGTTTACTTATGTTTACATAGTTTAGCTCCAACCAACCGGGTTTGGAGGAATTCTCCATCAACCCACTAAGTGTCAATTAAATAAACTATTCCATATGTATTATTTGAAAAAGTCACATGACTCATTAAAAATGTCATTGGACTAAAAATACACTTGGATAGTTTATTTACTTACCATGTAGTGGGATGGAGGACGCTTCCTCCAACCCGGTAAACTATTTCCTTTTAATAATGCTTCATTTCGTCTTGTTTCACATGTGCCAGAAAGGCTTCCACCATGTGATGTGGCATCTAAGCGTGAACACTTTTATCAGGTACTTCTTAGTGGTTCATGGATGTGTTTTATCCTTGACGGAAAAGACTTAGGTACAAACAATTCCTTAGTTATATGTATCTTAGGATTCCAAATAAAATTAACCATGTGGCTGCATTGGACAAAACATAGTTGAATTTAATTGTCCTGGGAAGAATACATTTTGTGCTTCATTGGTTAATGTAGCCATAAGATTGAATTTAATTGGAGAATTTAATGTAAAAGGAATTGTACCTTAAGTTATGCCATATCCTTGACTTGTATATATGAAGGAAATCTTATAACCAAATTTCTTATTTGCATGTCCTTTATAAGAATGTGATGTGGCTACGTTTTTCTAGCACTGGTATGAAGCTTGGATTCAATAAATTCATGTCATTAATCTAACTGAAAGCAACAATCAAATTTCATGTTTGAGTTCTGTGGGCATATTATTAAGTCATTGGCAGAAAGGGGATAATGATAGCACTGTGCTTACATCCATTGTGTTTATCCTTAAATGTATTCATCTCATTTTGACAACAGCTTTGGAAATCATACATAAAAAGGCCAATGATATTGGTTGGACCAAGCCTCGGTGCTGCTGTTGCAATTGACTTTGTAGTCAATCATCCAGAAGCCGTGAGTATATTAAATAATCGGACTTATGATAATGCGCTATCGATCCACCCTCTAACGTTCTATGAAACATCATTGTTTCTAGTTCATCTTTTTCAGGTTGAAAAGCTGGTTTTGATTGATGCAAGTGTGTATGCAGAAGGTACAGGAGAACTAGCAAATTTACCGAGACTTGCAGCATATGCCGGGGTGAGTCTTTCCATAAAATCATAAGTATAGACTATTAACAATTTAAAACTAATTCTGCTATCAAAAATATATTTAAGGCCACCACCTCATGCAAGTCATTTATATTCTTTGCTCATTAAGCCTAAGCCTTAATTTATGTTAATATTGGTTTATTAGTTAGTGATGTCTCCGATTGAATTTTTTTTTTAATTGGTAACTACACATGCACTCTAGCTCAAATGATATCTCTCCTTTATATAAGAATAAGGTAGAGGGTGAGATTGTGGATTCTTCAATTAAAGCATATTATTCTTTTATACAAACCAGATGAACGACTTTCCCTCATATGGCCACTATCCATCTCAACATCCTTTGCATTAGTGCTTAGTCAGCCTTGATCCCTTTGGTTAGTCTTTGATTATGATGCCTGTAACCCATTCATATCTTGTCATTGAGCAAATAACAGTAAGATGTTAAACTTTAAAAGCAAAGCAAAATAAGCCTTCTTTAGTTATGCATAACTTTTTTTTTGGGAAGGGGGGCAGAGGAGATCATGTTATAGATTATCATAATGACTATGGACACTCTTTTTGGATCAGGTATATCTATTGAAGAGCATCCCGCTGCGCTTATATGTAAATGTTTTGGCCTTCACTGGCATCTCATTTAGTACCAGCTTAGATTGGACTAATGTGAGTGTATCTCCTCTCCGAGAAAGTGCTAGTTTTTATATCATTTGTCTTACTGTGTCATAATATCCACAAAAACATGGGATGCTGCAGTGGTGAACTTTGATCTAATGATTTTCTTTTCTTGTTATCTTATCTAGGTGGGTCGCTTGCATTGTCTATATCCTTGGTGGGCAGATGCAGCTGTGGGTTTTATGATTAGTGGGGGTTATAATGTTAGTACGCAGATAGAAAAGGTAAATGTCAAATTAATTTTCCATTTAAGTCAACAAGTGTTATGATGTCCTTTTGTCCTGCATATAGTAAAAAGAAACCCTTGTTATAGGACAAATGAAGTGGGAACAATGCTTAGAGAACAGGGAACTTAAGTTTGCATATAACAGATATCTATGGACTATGGTGCATGTGAAGGAGAGCATTTGATGTGCCCATGGAGAAGGACATTGTGTTCAAGGGTTCATTGATCCTTAATTCATTTTCAGGCATTCCATTTATCTTATTGCATGATCATTTTAACTTGATGGTGGCTCAAAAGATGGTCAATAAAGCACTGCAGCAACTTCTGAATGATCTTCAACATGGGAAATTTAATTGGAAGATGCAACTAGCTTGCTTTCTCATTGTGCTTATAAATTTCATGCTGCTCTTCCCAATCTCTTTTCTGGATCCCTAAGCTCCTTGAGATTTTTTTTCCCTAAATAATAAATTTGATTAGAGTAAGTTTTTAACACCCCTCCCTGGTGTAGAACGTGGTAGGTGTTTATGCATAAGTTTTGTAGATCTCATGCAATTTATGACACATCGCTTGCCTTCGTCACATATTATTGGAGTTGCTATTTTGACCTCAAAGTTGTTAACTAGAATTATTAAAAACAAGATTAATTACAGTTGTGCTATTTGTGTGTGTAACAGAGAGAGAGAGGATCCTGATAGGAATTTCCTTAAATTTTATATGGAAATGAAGCTGCCTTAAGTTCCCGATGATGATTTATATTCTTGTTATACTGCCTTAAGCTGCCCTAAATTCTGAAAATGTTATTTTCAATTTTGTTAACCAGGTAAAGAAGAAGACACTAATCATATGGGGTGAGGATGACCAGATCATTAGTAACAAGCTTGCAGTGGTTAGTAAATTTTATGGATATAAAGTACAGAATGCAACAGAAAAGTAATGGAAAACATGCTCAGGATTTTTATTTGTTGGGGAGGGGGGTGAATCCATATGACCTTCTTAGGATGAATATTCCATATTATGATCATTTCTTGATTCAGTTAGAATAACTGCCTTGCTTGGTTCTTTGATGCATTATGCAGAGACTGCACTGTGAACTGCCAAATGCAACTATACGCCAAATACCAGATTGTGGTCATCTTCCTCATGTTGAAAGGCCAAATTCAGTTGCCAAATTGATTATGGAATTTGTTCAAGAAGATTGCTATAAAGAGATTGAATGTGTTTCCCAATATTGAAGTCCACTGTCCATCTGTGTTTCCCAATATCAAGCTGGTTCACCATTCGCCATTCATGGTTTGGTAAGGTAACCCCCCCTAGTTCAAGGTGAATGTTTGTAAATGTAAAAAGTATCACAATTTGCATTCCATTTTTGCTTGAAGGTGACAAGCCATCTTTATATTATTTGTTTGGGCAAGAAAGTTATTAGCAATTGATATAGCTGCTGCCAGTCATTTAATTTTTATGCATTGAAACTCAATTATACATATAACTTATTATTGGAAAATTATTCAGTAGTTCAGGACTACAAATAAATACGTAGTTCTTCCTTCACATGAATGATGGGTCCTACTATGAATTTAATTAGTGGGACCCACATTTATGTGGTGGGATCCACCATTCATATGAGAGGGAAACTACGCATTTATTTGTAGTCATGCTCTACTGAATAATCACTCTAAGTCCTGTGTAGAAAACTATTTCACATCCATGTGATGCTTCAATGACCCAATTATGATTTCATCCAAGAACTACTGAGAAGTTGTACCTGCTTCTGACTAGTACCCTGTATCTAAAAGATATTTGATTGAATATCTAGATCGATTTGAGTTCTTGTACTTATCACTTACTTTTGCTGGATTCAGGATTGCTTTGATTTCATTGACTAGTCTTAATGTCAGAATGTCCTATATCTGCATCCTATTGTTTGCCTACACATTTATTCCTTAACGTTTGTCCCATGTTTTAAAATAGTTCATATTCTTTGAAATGTTTCATTTTAGTCCTTTCACTTTTAAGGGACATTTTTTACACAAATATTTAAAAGGATAAGAACTCTCTTGAAATATGGGGCAAAAGTTGAGAATTAAATGTGTAATTAAACCAATAAAAAATCTGCATCCTATTGTAAATTTCTTGCTTCTTTCTACAAATTGTTGAGAAAGTTGGATGGAAGCACAATGGTTTAGCGTTCAGAGGACTCCCATCAATCATTGTTAGTACTCAAAGTTTTAGTTTCTATGAGAATTATTAATACATTTAAACCTTAATAAAGGAGTTTTTCCTAGAACTAATTGAAAGGCACTTTATTAGCCTTTATGTTTATGATACTGCACTGCATCTATCAAAATAGGGTCTTCAAATTCCTGGGTCTACAGCTGGCCAGAAATCATGTTCATATTGGAAAGAATGGCAAGATTGTATGAAACATGAACTAGTGTTTGAATGTGTGACATATACTTTGATGTTTTAGCAAAATGTCTTGCAAGATATTGTTGATGCTGATGATGAGGATTGGGACCAACAACTATTGTTGAACAAGATATTCACCTTCCATATGAATGCGATGGCCAAGTTCCTTGGAATCAAAACACCAAAACACATTTGGGAATACGATACTTTTTTTTGTCCTATTATAAACAGATGAATACGAATGCAATACTTCTATATGTAATATGTAAAGGATCATGCTCTACCATTAAGGCATTAACTTACGTACCATCTCACTATGTGGTTGGCTGCCATTGTTCCCTAGATGATGGTAAGTCATTCTAAGATCTGTGAGTGAGATATTTAACTCTTGCGTATGGGTTTTGGGTTAGTCATTTTCCATCGTTCTCATTGCTTGACACTTGAAATATCTTATTTTAGGATTTATACTTTTAATGTTGTGTCAAAATGGTAACCGTTAACGGTTGGATAGAAGGTTGAGGATTAATTGTGTCCTTATATTTTGTCAAGATGGAAGTATGACTTGCTATTTTAAGACTTCTATTCAATATACTCATTTTAGTAAGATATATTCTATCCAACAGCTAATGATAAGGATCATTTTAAGTTTTTAACACAAATTTGAAAATATAAGAAATAAAAATGAAATATTTTAAAGGATGAGGATCATTTTGAAACATAGGGTAAAAATTGAGACTAAATGTCTAATTAAATCTATATTTTATTCCCTCTAATTTTAGTATTACTATCACTTTGGTACTTAAGTTTTAAAACTTTCAATTAATCTCTTTACTTCTAAATCGTTAACTACCTACCTCAAACCATGTGATTTTGTTTTGAAACATTTATATATACAGAAAAAGGACTAACCTTTAAAACCTACAAAAAAATGTTATAAAATTTGTAAAACCAAAATGATAACAATTAGAAAGTTGAAGGGACTCATTATAAATTTAAAAAGGGATCCAAATGATAACATTCGAAAGTTTAGAAGATTGATACAATTTTATTGAAATATAAAGGATCAAAATGACAACACCACCAAAGGGAAAAAGACATCTTAGCTAAATTAAAATATGCATCACTAGCCATTAGGGTCCCACTACTAGTTATCATGCAACTGAATCTATTACATTATCACAGATTTTAGAGCTTGTGAGTTGTAAGTTGTAACCATGGTTTGGTGGGGTGGTTGATGAGTCTTTTTTTTTATAAGATTGTTGATGAGTCTCTTTCAAGTTCCAACAATGTTCAAACACGAATCACAATCCACTTTTTTTAACCAGATTTAGGCCATGCACGTCAAATTCAATTATTCTGCTATGGTTTTGACACTTTGGCCCAAGCCAGCCGCCCAACTATTCGCCCAACATATATATTAGTCCACCATGTAGGCACAGAAGGTTTAATTTCTCTACAGCCTTCATATTTTTGTTACCAATATCGACATGAGAAACGTGCACACACAGCTTTACATAATGAAAATAAGGCTGCCTAGTGATTTGTCTTTCATATCAAGTGCACCTAAATTGGTACAAGTGTAAATGTCATAAGAGATGGCTGATGAGAGGCGTCTCCTTTTTTGCTAACTTGATGAGTCAAATTTGTTGAAAAGATAAACAAAAAATGTGTTCAGATTACATGATAAAGATAAAAGATATTATTGCCAAAGAACAAAACCATAACACCAACATGAAACATTGATTATAATAGTCTAAAAAGTAATCAATTAACTAAGTAGATGGGGTAGTAAAGTCCATTAAATTTAAAATAAAAAATACTGCCTCTCTCTAGATATACACAAAGGAAAAATCTAAAAAGAAGAGATCAGGTTCTTCTACCCCAATAACAGTCATATCACCACTAAAGAGGAATCAAATTCCCCATCTTTTTTTTTTCTTCACATAGGTGGATGACAACACAAAAAAAGAAAGAAAAAAAAAATACCATTGGTGGGGTTTGCCTCTAGATGAATCCAAATTACATGCCTACCCCCCTCCTTCCCTCTATTGTGGTGACACATCTCATCCACACATCAACCCCAATAATTGAGACCTCTTTTTGTATACCTAATTGAGACCTCTTTTTGTAACTAGGTATAGTAATAGTTTCAGGCCCACAGCAACACTAACCAAAAGGTCATAGCAAGAGAGATGAACAGATTAGTGCCTCTAGTGATGAGAGCTACACCATCACTTGTGTCATTGATGCCACCAGTGCCACTCCCTGTGGGGCTGATTCCTGTGCCAAACACATTAGGACTTGTGCTTGTGGTTGGAGTTGTAGTTGTTGGAGTTGTAGTTGTGGGTGTGTTGCTTGTGGTTGGAGTTGAGGATGTAGGTGTTGTGGTTGGAGTTGTAGAATTAGTTGTCGGTGTGGTTCCTGCTTGGCTGAACAAAGGAAAACAACATATAAAGTAACCTCAAAACCATAGTTTATTATGTAATAAATAAATAAATAAAACCCCAATTCACACTATGAAAAAGCAAGCAAATTGAAACTATATGTTAACACTCAAAATATAAGTTAAGCAGAGATCTGGGGAGGAAGAGGACAAATTAACTTGTGAAATATCTACATCATGACAGCTGACAGCTGTGATTAAAGGATATGAAATTGTGACTCATCAAAAAAAAAAAAAAGGATAAGAAATTGTGAGGCACTAGATCTACTTTTCTGATACACTAACCACAAAATTATTAACCCATCTTGAAAAAGTGAGTCTAATACTAGCTGCTATTGCTAATTCAATCAAAACTCAGTTCAGAAATACCATCTAGATGTAAAAAATTGCAGCTTTGCAAAATACAAGTTATGAAAGTGAGTATCTCTACCTACTTTAAACCCAAGAAAAAATCACAGAACAAAGAGCAGGGAAGAATCTATAACCAAAAGGAAACAAAATAATAACGGATAAAATGTTCTTTTGACATGGGAAAAAAAGTTCCTTTGAAACAATCACAAAGTTTTCCACAGAAGAAAAAAAAAATCCAAGCTTTATACCAGATTCTCATTCAAGAGGACATAAAGATTCAAGATTGGAAGCAAGAGCTAAGAGGCATACCTGGCGCTTGATGGAAAAACACAACTAGTAGAAGCTGTAGCTGTAAATCATTAAAAAAAAAAAAAAAAAACAAATGAAGATTGAAATCAGTGAAAATTTTAGTACACAAAAATTGCAAGAGGGTGAGTGTCCAATCCAAGGGACTTACTAGGGGCAGTTTGAGAGGCAGTGGCACTGCCTGAGAAATCACAGGTCCCTTGAGCTTGACCCTTTTTTTGGAAATAGCTGTTCACAGCATAATCACAGTGATTTTTTACAGTGTTGGGTTGGTAACAGGCACCATTTTGAAGGATAGGGGTACAGTCAGCTCCAGCTCCACAAGCATAATCCAGTGCCTTCTGAAGGACTTGATCACCCAACCCATCTTTGCATAAGCAATATGTAGCACCTATAGGAAAAAATCAAAATTAGAAACAAAAACAGAAAAGATCAGTTAGTTCACACAAAACTCCCACCCCCAAAAAAATATGAAAAAGAAAATCAGAAGCAAATATTTTGTACAAGAAATTGAGAAAAATAACAATATCTTGGCCATATGTGCAAGAAAAAGTTTTGTCATTTATACATTCATCAGATGAAGAAAGAAAGAAAAAAAATGAACCAAAACCACACTCACTTCAGCAGGGAAAAAAAAAAAAAAGCAAAAGAGAAAAACAAGATGTGAACCTATCCCAAAAAATGAGTCATTGATGACCCTAAACCTTTTACATCTAAGGTTGGGAAATAAAAAAAATACATAAAAAAAAAAAAAAAAAAAAAAAAAAAAAAAAAAAAAAAAAAAAAAAAAAAAACCCAGGAGCTTACTTGAATGGCCAGTAAGGGCTAAGAAAAGCACCATATACACTAGAACAGCCATGATTGATTGAAGATTGTGGTTGAAAATTATGCAAAAAATTAACTATCTTTATGAGGGTTCGTTGAGGTTGAAAGCAAGATTGCTAAGTGGGTTTGCGAGAGAGAGAGAGAGATTGAGAGAGAAAGAGTTAATGATGTTGAGGGCAGTGGAGGTTTCTAGACAATTGTAGTGGAGGGTGAGGGTGTCTGTATCTGGTATGCTTTAGCAGGCCTTTTATGTTGTCTTTACATCATGTATTAAACTATTAATCTATTCAATACTTTCTAGTTTGTACTATAAGATTTGATTATATATAATATATATATTTATGTTACGAATGGGGAGAGTGTTATGGGGAACTGAGCAAGCTGGAGCTTTTTGTCATGTATTTAAGTGTTGGTGTTGGTGTATTATACACTATATTACATTCAAACGGTCATAAACTCAAGTGGGTGATCAAAACTTAACCCAACCTGGTTGTGGTTGGTACTTTGTGGTAAGGGGGGGCCTATGGTTGGAGGTTCTTAAAGATCTTCTTTTCTGTGCGCTGTCACTCTGAGCTAGCATGGGTTGTCTACTTGTCTTTGTTTTGTGTTTCACTCTGGGGGCATCACCGTATCTTTCTTCTTCCTCTTCTTCTTCTTTAATTTTTTTTTTTTTTTTTTTTTAAGGGTTTTGTTAATGAGTTTCCTTAGAACAATATCTAAAGAAGCATTTAATACTTTTACTTTATAAGAAGTACTAAAAATTTAATATCAAAATAATACAAAAACAACTTTTAAGGGTATTTTAGTCTTTCTATTTATTATTATAATATTAAACGTTCGTTATTTCCGATAAAGTATAGGCATTTAATGCTCCTTAACCATTGCCCTAAGGGCACTAATTAACAAAATCCTTTTTTTAATATGGGTATTTAAAGTTTTGTTGCATTAATTTGATAGATACATGTAGTTCCTAGTCTTATACACTTCTGGAAAAGGATTCAGTGAGTATCTTTAGGGTTAAGATATTTATTAAGAAAATATTTAATGCTTTCATTTTATAAAAATTATTGAAATTTCAATATTAAAATAATAAAAAGACAATTTTGAAAAATATTTTAATATTTTTTTATTATATTAATATTAAAAATTTACTATTTCTCATAAAGTATAAACATTTAATATTTCTTAACCAATCATTTTGGGTATCTATTAACAAAAGTCTTTCTTAAATGCATATTATGACTCATCATCTTTGGCTTAAGTCTAAAAGAAATGAAAAACAAGCTCCTCACTTCATTTTATTTTTCTTATTCTTTTAATATATAATAGGTTTTTAATTTATGACATCCTTCTTTTTAAAGATTCTCCATTGAGATACCAATATTTTATTTTATATAAACATTCAATGATCAATCCAACTACTTACCATTTTTTTTTTTTTTATCAGATCCAACTACTTACCATGAAAACATAAGTTGGGCAATGTTATATATTATTGGATTCTTTGTTTTCTTCCTTTATTCTCTGATAATGACCCGTCCGACCCTATCTTACAATGCATGAACTTTAGAGCATGTAGCATTTGACATTTAAGTAAAAGGACGATGTTGCCAAGGTGGGAAAAGCCTCCACATGCATTAGGTAATTAAATTCAATACTAATACTAATGGGTCCTTGATGGAAAATGCGGCATGTTTTGACTGTTGTTTGAAGAGATGAATATTGGTTGATTCTTGTGGCCGAAAATAATAAAGTGTTTTCTATGGGAAAGGATTGGGTCTAGTGCACAGAAGCATTGGACCCTTTGAAATCTTGACACGTATCTAGTTTTTGCACATGTGTAATGATTTTAACAGGTCAGTGCTTCTGTGCACTGGACCCAAGCTGCTCTCGTCTTCTATCATCCTTGTTACACCAGAGACAATCACTTTATTATGGGTTTTACATTTGGTTGAGTTCTACAATTTGTTATAATCATAATTGAAGGTGATGTCTAAGTGTGTATTGATTTTTTTGTTGGTGGAAGTGAAGCATGCCCTCCATCAATTGCTCATTTTCCGCCAAGATGTATGTTCTTTAATTAGAAATTTTAATAGTTGTGTTTTTCATTGGCTTAGTAGGAAAGTTAATGGTGTAGCTCACTCTTTAGCTAAATTTACAACTCTTACTGGGTCATTCTCCTTTTTGCAACAAAGTCTCTCTCCCTCCCACTATTAAAGAGACATAGTTGATAGATGGTTTTTATTTTGATTAGTGAAGAGTTTCTCTCTTGATTAGTAAAAAAAATAGGTAAAGGACCATGGTAAAAAAATTCACACTTTCTTTCATTTGCTAGGAATCATTATAATTGAAGAATGTTATAAAAAATTTATATAATTTTTTTTTTCTTTTAACAACGATAATAGTTATGAATCTCTACATACTACCGAAGAATCTATAGTTTCAATTATAAATATTTTTTGGAGTATTTTTTTAAAAATTAAAACTGAATTTTTCTTATGAGCTTTATATTCTCATTTCCTTTTATTAGTTAATTAGTTGGAAGAAGAAAAAAAATGAAGATTTATACAATATGAAGATTTCTCAAGTCTATAATTCAAAACTATCCATATTAGCTCTTATAAATTTGAATATCATTAGCTTGATAATTTAGTGGTCTTTCACTTCATGGGAAAGGACAAAAAAAAGTATGAAATTGACTCACCATAGGTGTGAGATTAAAGGTAACTTTATAGACACTGAAGTTTATTATCTGAGTTGAACAAAAAGCCCATGATAGACACTTAATTCCATATAATTTTAAAATTTGTGGAGGTGATAAGTGTGATATGATGTTACACCCATTACAATTTTTATTTATGGTAATCCTTTACAACTTATTATTTATGTTGGTATAAATATATATATAGAGGGGAAAAGGCAGCCAACCGACAAACCAAACACAATATATATTATTATTTCTTAATTGATTGGTGGCTGGCCTTTCGTTCTTTAGGGACACGTACTCAAACTCAAACCCACCTAAGCATATATATCTCCAAGTAAAAGAAAATAGTTTATCTCCAATTCGGTTCGGTGAAATCTCCCTCTAACCCACTATATGATAAATAAATAGACCATCTATGTATATTTTTAGTCACATAACATTTTTAATAAGTCATGTGATTTTTTAAAATACACATATAGATGGTCTATTTGCTTGCCATATAATGGGTTGAAGGAGGATTCCTCCAAACTGGATTAGAGGTAAACTCTATTCTAAGTAAAATAGGTATCGATACCACACCAAAATCAGAAAACTAAATAGAGTCATAAAACAGACTAAAAAAAAATATTGTTCAGGGGTATTTACAAGTCTGGATGCAAACTCAACTCAAGTATATGTCCCTCCTAGCATTTATTTTTGTGACAACCGGTGATTACAATCATAATTCAAGGTTGTCGATTAGCAAGAAATTAGTGGATATTTCTTTATTCTATCAAGAACCAAATTCACTGCTTTATTGTGTGATATCTATCGATAATGGTGATGATGATAGATAAATCCCACTGCACCCGTGGGGCCATTACCAATTTGTAGCAAACATATGAGATAGATCAATAAAAACAAAACAAAAAATCCTTCTTACACCTTGAACAATATTTAAAGAATAAATTATAACATTAATTAAGATTTTTTGGATAAATATTAGAGATTTTTTAAGAATCAAATGCTTATTCAAAGAAATCTTATGTAATGATTAAATAAAGAGAAAAATCAGAAAATAATAATAATAATAATCATCATCATATAAGGGTATAGTGTTGTTTCTGAAAGTTTCTAATATTTTCTCAAATCTCAGGGAAAGTTATCCATGTTTAAACTGCTAAGACTTACTTAACTGTTTAAAGTCGGTGATAATTAATAGAGAAAACCCAATTATTTCTAATAATAAGTTCATAATCAACAAGTGTATACACATAGGAACTGGTTTAATTTTAAATAAGAGGATGAGAAGTCTGCCTTTTTATTTCGTATGGGACCATGTAAGCAAATATGTTTGGTGGAACCAAAAGGAAAAACACTTAGAAGTATTCTTTGAAATTCTGTGGTTGCTTTTGGATTACTTTATATTGATGATAGATCAGTCTCCAAGGTGTTTGATTGGGGCTTTGAAATTCCTATCACCCTAAAAGTGAAAATTGGACCACGATCACATTGCTAGATGCCCTCCTCCCCTCTCTTTGATTCTTCTTGAACATGCATTTCTATATTTATGGATTCTCCAAGTAAAGGCTATGAGGAACCAAAATTTCCCTTTACCCCAAAATTGAAAACTTATAACATTCTGTCCAAAAATAACAAAAGGGATTCTAAAAAAGAGAATTTTGCTTTTGAGAGGGCTAGCTTAACAGGTTGTTGGGACTTGTATATCATCCTATTCAATGAATTTTCCAGGTTTCTTCTTAAAGATGTCTCTAGCCAAACTTTCTTGCTACATAATTTAGTGGAGGTCGGTGGCTTCAATAGGTTATGAAAATCTAGGCAAAATAAAGTGTAAATTATAGTACATGATTGTTGTGATGTAAGACATCCAAACACGTGCCCATCATCTAATAATGTGGATCAATCTTGCAAGGGTTGATTATTGTGCACATTTGTCTTGAACTCTTTACTTATGTACAAAGTTCTTTGGGCCTAACATAAAGCAAATGCCACCTGTTAGATGATTTAAATTATGAATTGAATTAATTAAAGAATAACACAGATTGGTTAGTTCCATACAACATATGTGAGCTTAATTCAATCCTCTAGGCAAATGGAGGATTGAGATCCCATGCAATACTCAAAAAGTATTGCATGTGTGCAATTCTTTTTTTCTTCTCATATTTTCAAAAAAAATTCACTTTTTGTTTTTTAAATTTTTTAATAATTTTTTATTAAGTGGTTGAGGTTAAAAGTTAAGAAGTTAATTTTCAATCTCAACCATTCAATTGGTATTGCATATAATACCAATTGCATGAGATATCAATCCAGGCAAATGTAATGCTGATAGATGGGAAATATTGCTTGGTTTGAACTCCGTCATGTTGTTGATCCATTGACTATTGTGATTTAAGCCTTTCTTAATTTGTTAAACCCACTTGAGATTAATACGTAAATCCTATAATTAGAACCATTGTGACACCGAATACCTTCTCTCACGAGCTAGACTTGCGGCAAATTATGGGCTTTATAGCAACCTTGTGGCCCTAGTAATTTAGTGCAAACTTGGTGTTTATCTTACTGACCACATCCCATGGATACCTTTCAAATAGAGAATATCATTCTCCATTTTTATCATCTTGGCAATTCAAGAGAGGCAGACTTGTATTGAGATTTGGGCTGGCTTGCAAATAGGCCTAAATTAGAATTTAGCCATAAAGATTGAATATTAGCCCAAATAGCAAGAAGGCGTTTCACTGGTTGCAAATAGAGAGTGAGCTCGTCACTTAGTCACAGTTGCACCAAATGAGCCCAGCCGTACCATCAATTATACGCATATGAAACTTAGAGTATTCTCATCCGCTTTTTTATTTTTTTAGTTACTTTACCTCTTCAAAACCTATTTTATTTATTTTACTTCTCAACATTTATAATATACTCACATCACACTCTTTATTTTACAAAATATTCTATTAAAATATTATAAAAACAATATTATTATTATTTTTTTTTTTCCCACAATCTCAACCACACCCACGCCAACACCATAAAACCCACCGAAATACAAACTCAACCACACCCACGCCGGTAGCACCACCATCAAACCCACACACCCACGCCGGCACCACAAAACTCACTGAAATACAAACTCAACCACACCCACGCCAAAAACCCCCACACCGAATCACCATACCCACGTTGGTTACCCCCCAAACCCCACTGCAAGCCTAGCCTCGCTTGGGAAGATGAATTAGTGCCGTTGATTCATGAGAGTTTGACTTTGAGAGAGAACAAAAATAGAGGGGAGAAAGGGGGTGAATAAAAAAAAGGGAGATGGTGGCTCTGCAGATGTGGAGGAGGAGGAGGCTATGGCCACGACGAAGGATGATCAGAGAGAAGGAAAGATGAAGGAGGTGTTCTGTTGAGAAAAAACCATCTGAGAGAGAGAGGAGAGAGAGCATAGGAATAAAAGTTAATAAAAAATCTGTTTACATGATCAACAGTAGTCGGTATCAATACCGAATACTGTACCAACTTGTATTTTTTTGAGCAAAAATAAAAGATAGGATGAGAGCTCTATTTGTGAGATTTTTTGCTAATGTAGCAGTTAAAATAGCTAAATGATGTGTTTACATTACGGGATGAGAATGCTCTTAGCGAGCTTGGAACTCTCTAAAAATTTTCAATATCTTCGGAAGTGTCCATACGAAACTTAGGCCCAATATCTCTATTTGTTTTTAAAATTCACATAGGCAAAATATAGATTGAAAAACGCCCATTAGGCTTGAGTATGGGCTGTACAACATTCCTACAAAGAGTAACACAAAGATGTCCGGCCAATTTTTACCGTGGGGTGGTCAATCTTGCGAATGAAAGAGTGGGTAATCTTGGCCATTTGATTTTTGTGTGAATAAAATAGAAAAAAAGGGAGTATGATAAATGTAAAAGTGAAAAAAAAAAGAAAAAGAAAAAGAAAAAAAAGCTATAGCCTACCGATACAATAGTTTCACAACAATACTAAATTGGTAAATTTTTATTAATTCTCATTTGGTTCTACCAATTATATCATTTTATAATTTATCACTCACAGTTTAATACCTAAGCTGAAATTATTTTATTAAAAAAAAAAGGGTTAAAATTTGGCCTCGTCCATTGTGAGCTAGAACTCTCAAAATGCAAATAATATCCTTCACTGTTTCACTAGAGGCCCAATTTGGGACTTCACCGGCGTTTCGCGCTTTCTTCGGTTTGATATCGCAGCCCAGTAGACCCAAAACGGAAATTTTCTTCCAAAAAATGCCACTACATTTGCATTTAATATCCAAAATACCCCACTTCCACTCAAAATTACCAGATCACCCCCTTCCGATAACCCCTGACCTCTCTCACTCACTCTCACAGAACTCTCAAAACCCTAAAAAAAAAACCAGAAAAAAACTCAAACCTGGTTTGAAATGAAAACACTTACACACTGAAAACTTAATCTCTCTCTCTCTCTCTCACTTTCTCTCTCATCCATGGCTTCGCAAATGGCAATCCTCACTCGCACTCGAACTCTATTCAAAACCTCCACCAAATCCATCACCACCTTCACATTTCTCTCCCAGGAGCCACAACTCGCCGAGTCAACTCACTCATCATCATCACCACCCTCATCAACAACTCCATTACCTCCAAACCCAGCCTCCGGAAGCCCACTCTACAACGAGAACTGGCGGAGTCCGAACCCGATCCAGAAACCGAACTCCAACTCCTCCCTCATGCCGCTAGGGTTCCTCCAGCAATCCCCGAGCTCACGCATCCAAGCGCTCTCCCAAACCCTAGAAGTGGAGAGCATGATGAACGTCTTCGCCGATTGGATGGCATCGCAACGCTGGGCCGATACGAAGGAATTGTTCGAGTACTGGATTCGGTCGCTTGACCGGGCCGGAAAGCCCAATAAGCCCGATGTGAATATCTACAATCATTACTTGAGAGCTAACTTGATGACCAATGCCACGGCGGCTGATTTGCTTGACCTCGTAGCTCAGATGGAGGATTACGCTATTGTACCTAACACGGCGTCGTTTAATTTGGTTCTCAAGGCCATGTATAAGGCCAAGGAGACCGTCGCTGCCACTAAATTGCTCGAACGGTATGTCACTATGTGTTTGTATTAATGCCTGTGAGAAATGTAGAACGTGTTTGGATTCATTTTTGTATGTTGGTATGTGATTTGCTTATGATTTTGTATTTAGCAATGAATTTTTTTTTTTTGTGCAATTGGGAAATGTGATGGCGGGTAGTTAAGTGGAGTTGATTATGATTGTCTTTGAGCTTAGAAATGAAATGGGGGTGGTCCTGAAATGGGAATTTATGGAATTATCTGGCATTGTGTTTGGTGTAGAACAAAGGGATTTGACACCAAATCTGATGTAAGACAGCATGCACCAGATAGTATAAGAATATGGAAGTTTGATTTTGGAGGTTTTAAGGGGCTGTAAACAGGATTAAAGATCGCAGGATACTATTTTGCACTGGATATTCTAGGGTCCAAGCATGAACTAACAAGATCGGTGTGTTTTGGGTCTCAAAACAGGTAGGAAAAGGGAGAAAATCAGATATGGGGCTGTGAACAGTTAATTGGGAACTGTAGCAGACCTGGTTTTGTGGGTTTTGAGGCTAATAAAAGTGGGTAGTGCAAGGGTTTTTATGGTATGAACTATAGAGTTCTAAGGCTGGGAAATCAATGTTTGGCTGCGAAGGTTTCCAAGTTGCTGGAAATTAAAGAAGAGAATTGCATCACACGTCAAAATAGGATTGCATCATGCAAATCTCGAATAGAATATTGGTGAAAATCTCATAAAAACGTGTTTTATGCTGAATACATACATAGACAACTCAGCCTAACACTAATAAGAGTTGGACCCTATGGGTGTTGACCACTAAGCTCAAGGTTATTAAAACCCACAAACAAAATCCCAATAAAAAAATCCAATATAAGACCTAATGGAACAAAAATGCACCCATTTCCCAGACATCCATAAATTTACACAAAGCCCTAACTCTAAAATTAAATGAATCAAATTAAAATAATACTAGCTTCTCGCTGTGTGCATCAATGTTTGTATTGTGTGAACATATTCTCAAGTAAAACACCTGTCAAAAATTTCAAACTAAAATACTGCATGAAGAATTTTCTTTCTTTTTGTCCTTTGGAGATAACATCCTAGATGCACATGTAAGTACTTATATGTGTGTATGCGGATATGCATTGACTTTATGACTCTTCGCTTATTGTTTATCAGGATGCTGTTGACAGGGAAAGAATCTTTTCCTGATGATGAGTCATATGACTTAGTTATTAGCATGCTACTTTCAACAGACGAGATTGATGCTGCCTTGAAATATATAGATTTGGCTTTAAAATCCGGGTATATGTTGTCAATGAAGGTGTTTACTGAATGTGTGCAGAGCTGTGTTAATAAGGGCCGGCTGGATACATTGATTTCAATTATTGAAAGGTGTAAGGTACATGACTGATGTGGTTAATAATTAGAATATTCCATGTGAGGAGTGCACTTTTCCCCCAATGTTTCTTATATGTGGCTGTTTCTATTGGTGTTGTCAGACTATGGATCAGAACAAAGCTCTTTGTCCTCCCTGGAACATGTGCAACTTTATCGCAGAAGTTGCAATGCAAGAAGATAATAGCAAGTTAGCATTCTATTCCCTGGAATTTATGGCCAAATGGATTGCTCGGGGTGAGCAAGCAAGGCCAGCCGTTCTGCTTTCAGTAGATGAAGGATTAGTTCTGTCGGCGCTTGGAACTGCTGGTAGAACCTACAGCTCTTCTCTGCTGGATGCATCGTGGGCAATCCTACGACATTCTTTGCGTCAAAAGAAGGCCCCTAACCCAGAATCTTACCTTGGGAAGATATATGCCCTTGCATCATTGGGCAATCTGCAAAGAGCATTTAGTACTCTAAATGAATTTGAGGCAACTTATGGTAATTATGATAAAGAAGCAGAAGAAGAAATGTTCTCTCCCTTTACCTCTTTATATCCATTGGCCGTCGCTTGTTCCAAAAAGGGCTTTGAGACTTTGGATTCAGTATGTCTTTCTAACTTTGCGAATTATTAATAAGTACTCTTTAATTGTATATAACTTATTTATGGTCCATCATTAGTTAAAATTTTACATAATTATAATCTGCTCTTTGATAAATCTGCATTGTTGACATATTCTCTGAAAAGGGTTTGTACAAATTATCTCATGTTTCTTACTCTTTTCCTATTCTAATAAAAAATTTACTTATCAAAAAAAAAAATCTGCATTGTTGACATTGCTGTACTTTTCTTGAGTTTCTGCAAATTGATGATAAAAATCAATTTGGATGTTTTCTTTCCTTGGGGTAAGGCTGTCTACCAACCACCTCTCCCAAATCCCGTAGAAGCGGGAGCCATTTACTTATTAGGAGATATCCAACCATATTTTCATGCCAAATACTTTAGGAGCCTCAGGAGAAGAATGTTTGCGTGCTTATGTGCACAGTTTTGACTTTGATTCATTGTTCGATCCATTATTCCATTATGTTAACTTTGTTAGTTCTATACTCATTAAGGACCATATCATTGTATCTCAAGAATCTTGTGTCAAGATTGATATACCATTAGTAGCAGAAAGAGAAATAAAAAAATTTAAAAAAAAGATTGATATATTGTTAGACGAGAATAGATCTCATGTATGCTTTTCCAGTGGAGACTATATGTGCACATGTGGTTTATTTTGGTTAAGTTTTAGGAGCTGAATATTTTACGTGTCTACTTATTCATTTGCAGCTTCTCTCTGATCTGTATTGTTATGATATTCCTCAGGTGTATTTTCAACTGGAGAATTTAAGCCGTGCTGATCCTCCCTACAAGTCTGTTGCTGCTCTAAATTGCATAATTTTAGGTTGTGCAAATATATGGGACCTTGACCGTGCCTACCAAACTTTTGAGGCCATTGGTTCCTCTTTCGGATTGACCCCTGATATTCATTCATACAACGCTCTGATGCTTGCATTTGGGAGGCTCAAGAAGGTAGGACTATACTCTCTCTCTCACACGCACATACACATACACATACACATACACATAGACTATACAATGTATCTTACTCTTTTGTGCATGCATGTGTGCTTTGTGGTAATTCCAACCCCAAAATTTTTGGGACTAAGGCTTGGTTGTTGGCTGTTGTTGTGGGCTTTGTGGTAATGCATGTCGTAACCCTCCGCTTCATCTGCTAATGCCTAGTTTTGAGTCCCTGGATGAGGACATTGTACTAGTTGATGGTGGTTTCATAGGATTCACGACTTGTATGAGGCTTATTAAGGGGCAGGTGAAAATTTGTATTTCTTTGGTGTCCACGTTAATGCCCATGTGTTGCAGAAGGGTCTGATGCTCCACCAAAGGCTGCATATGCATGACACACACGCACAGAGAGAATATAAAGTTATAAACACATTGCGGAGTTAATTTTCTGGTTCTTTGGCAGACGTTTGAAGCTTCAAGGGTGTTTGAGCACTTAGTAGGTTTGGGTGTTAAACCAAATGCAATGTCATATTCATTGCTTGTTGATGCTCATCTCATCAACCGAGATCCAAAAGCTGCTCTCTCTGTGATTGACGAGATGGTAACTGCATTTTTTTATTTGCTTTATAAATTGGTTTTTGTGTATACAATTCGGTCTATCATCCCTGGAAAGAAGCTAATGCATGTGAAAATGGGCAGGTAACTGCTGGATTTGTACCATCAAAAGAAACACTTAAAAAGGTCAGAAGGCGTTGTATTCGTGAGATGGACTATGAGAGTGATGACCAGGTGGAGGCCCTGGCTAAAAAGTTCAAGATTCGAATGGGTTCAGAGATGCGCAGGGACATTCTGTTTAATCTTGATTACAACACCAATTTTGCCAGATAGGTAAATTGAAGCATATAGGAATACTTGCATTAAAGAACGGGAAGTAATTAGTCTTGTTGCATGAACTGATCCTGCTGACATATAGCAGGTTTGTTTCAAATTTGGGCTATATATAAGTATATTGTTTAATTTTTAGGCCTGTAATTGGATGGTTTGACTATCTAAGTAACGAGTTTGACTGTTCGGAAGGTCATGTCTGATACCCTAAATAAATTTATGGGTTACTTACATTTCAGTTTGTTTTGTCTGGGTCCAATGTATTCCATGTTGACATGAAGGCTAAATGCTATTCGTTTTTCATTAGAAAGGAGTGGGCATTGTATGCTTGGAGCTTAAAATAGGGTATCATACATCAACCATGACTCATCAATGATTATTTTTCTGCTTGCAGGTCTGCCTCTCTTTGGTCTGGAAAATCTCAATGCTGATAATTTGGCTCACCAAGTTCTCAAGTTGTCTCTTTCCAGATTAGATTTCATCCTTGTTTGTAAATTATCTAATAGTACTCAATTTTGAGTCTTGGCAGGATGCATTAGAATGAGAGCCTCCTACAGCCTTTTTATACCTTTTTTTTTTTTTTTTTTTCCCCTTGCTTATGTATTCTTTCTGTGCTATCTGAGGAAAACTAGAGGGCAGTGAATGTTGACGAATAATTGTAGGAAAAACTCATTTACAACAAATTGAAAGTTGAGTATCCATCTTAATGGTGATGGAGTATTTAAAACTTCTAAATTGAACAAACGGTAGGCTTGAAAGATTCTAATTATAACTTACCACCTTATCAAATTGTGAAAAAAAATTGTCCCCCAGCATTTCTTGGGGGTGGTATGCAACTAATATTTGAAGATGCAATCTAAGTACATCATGCAATTGTACTATCGTTGCATGGACTGGAACGTGTGGAATACTCCAATGTGATACATGGATTGACAGCTTCTCTCTTAATCTGGGGTAACAAGTAGTATATTAGTTGAACTTCAGGCTATGCAAACAGACTAGTTGACTGAGGGAGCAACCAATGGGATCATTTTTTTTTTTTAATTACAACCAAGGGACCGAATGAGAATTACCCACATTCTTGTACACCAAGCTTTTTGAACTTTCTAGCTAGTCTGTATATATATTTTGGTACTCTATAACTGCACTGTTATGTTTTACTTTAAGTTAATATAATCTATCTCACCGATTGCATGTAAATAAAAAATAAAAAAATGCAATCCAACTCTTAGTTTGTGGTTGATAAACCGTGCTTGATACTTTTTACAGTCTCCTTTTTTTCTGCTTATTTAGTTTTTCATAAGTATTTGAAGTTTTGTTCTAACTAACTAATCTCATGGGTATGTGTAGGTCCACCAAAGATTTACCACTAAAAACATGAACCGACAAAGTTGAGAGAGAGACCAAATTAAAGTTTCTATTACAGCTGTGCATTCTTCGAAGACATCTGATAAAATTGAAATAATACGACTTTGAAACAGTGCAAAGAAGTCAAAATACAAAATGAGCTTTTAGAATTGTAATCAAACTTCCGTTTTGATCTTATTCTCTCCTCTAGTTCCGAGAGCTGTTATTTTAATGGAAGCATCCACCAAAGGCTTGAAAAGTTGAACCATCCAATTTAAACAGCAGCACCAGTTCAGTAAAGTCCCCAAGGTCCCATTTCAACAAGTTTTATGAATTTCCTTAATACCCTCATTAATATAAAGGGTTTGCATTGTCAATCCAACAGTACAGCCCTATGATGTGGAAGTTGCAGCAGCCTTCTGAAAAGTGCAAATAATATATGTGAGGCCAAAGTGTCAAAAATGGCTTCTTCAAAAGGGAAAAGAACTGAAGTAAAGATAAATAATCATTTCAAATGCTAAAATAAATATTTTGAAATAAAATCCAAGGGTTTAAAAGTGCCTTATTATTGTTATTATTTATTTGCTAAAAGGGTCTAAACTCTAAAGCTTAAAGGTGTACTAGAATAACTTGGGAGTGGCAGCAGGCCAGCAGCCTAATATTGCTTTAGTAACTTGAGCTACCAGGTTTTTTTTTTCTTCATAATTTGATAGCATAGCCTAATGCCTATCGAATATCACAGCTACATTTGTCAATAATGGTTCAAGTTATGCAGGAAACAATCATGTTTAAAAACATGCCCTAAAGAACAATAGTTTTCTTAAGAGAAAAGCAATCCATGGCTTACCTAATGTGTGGATTAACTGTACTTTAAAATCAGTCAATTACACAAATAAAGGACAACATATCACAAACAGAAGAGAAATAGTACCCGTTTCTCCTCTTCTATGTTTGCCTTTATTAGGGAATACATGGCTACACCTGCAATTGCTATAGCAGTACCAATTCCAGTTTGTGTGGATATCCTATTGCCTGCCAAATTTGCAACCATAGAAATATGAATTCAAATATAAATTTCCAATACACTGAAATTTCAGAGTTTGCTTGTTTAGCAATGCATATAAATGTTATAAATAAGGAATGAGCAATTACCAAATACAACAATAGAGAATCCAATGACAAAAACTCGCTTCAAAACATTTCCAACAGCATGTGTAAGTGGTGCAACACGTTCTAAAGTGTTGGTAGCAACCTGCAATTGTAAGTTCAAATTTGAAGTTAGGAAACAGAAGAGAGTGCTAGAACAAAGTACTTTATCTATCAAGCTGAGAGCAGGGGAACAAAAAAGGTTTCAGTTTCAGCAAATGCAGAAACACTTCAAATTTGAGTCATATCATGTTTCTATCAGACACCTAGACAAGTACAACAGTTTCTTAAACATCCCAAATAGATGCACATGTTGTTCAGCATATTCATCCATGGTCCATTCAAATGCAAATAATATGTACATTGTCATATGAAGAGATAAATGCCTTAATTTCATGATGCATCTTTCCTACTTTATAACTAATGTTTTTTCAAATGATAGCATTCTTCAATATCCACATTGATTGGTCATGAAGATGTAGCCAAATAAGAATCAAAGCAAGTAATAATGATATGGAAAGATATTCATACAAAAAAATATGGAAAGTTGAGAGGTCAACATCAATATATATAAACACAAAGATCTCCTATACCATTAGATTAAAGGAGGAATTGACCATGGCATGTTCTATGGCATACCTGATTGTACAGATGATAAAACATTCCAATCCAGAACAGATCAGAGAGGAATTTGTATAAACCCACTTTGGCGATAGCATCCCTAAAACCATATTGCATCAGTTTGGGACCCTCAATCTGAAATCAATCCAAGTAATCCCATGGTTATATGTATGAAGCTTTTATTGAAACATTGAGCTTATCAAACTTTACATAGTCTTCATGATAAATTAACTTACAAGTATTGCCGGTGGGATGCAAACCAAGAGGGCAATAATTGAAATATAAGCATACACATTTGTACTGTCCATTCCTGTCTGTTAAAATCAAAGAATTAATTAGTAAGCTTGGAACAATGGTCAATGGATGTAGAAAGAACTATAAATGTATTTCCTCAACTTAATTTATCCCAGATTTTTCCATGCAAAAGTTGATCGGTTGGCTGATATATGAAATAATTGTGGTCATTGGACTATGAAATCTTGATGTACTTAGGAGTTGAATCAATTATAATAGTTCCCTTCCATATATCTTATCTGTCAGATGTATTGTTGACTTTGTTGTACATTGCATGGTTTATAGTAAGATTAGTTTCCAAACTTGCCTTTTGCTTTCCAGAAGATATTCATGAATGCAACAGATTTTGACAAAAGGATATGCAATGGCCAGTACTCAGTAGGACTTAATAGCATTTGCCTTCTTATAAAAAATCCTTATGAACTTGTCCAAACAGCATACAATAACCAGGGTACATGAACCTGGAAACTAAACTCTAGAGCTTATAAAATAAGAACAGTAACTGACTTCTGAACAAGTATTAAGTTTGCTGAAAGTTCTTACCATTGCTTTCTTTGAATAGATACTCCTGTAGGTAAATGCTATGTTCGAAATCATTGCACTGATAAAACCAGTCCAGTTGAAAGAAAGTTCAGTCAGTGATGCCATTGACACACCTGCAATAGAAGTAACAGATTACATCAGTATTCAATTGATGAAATATAAAAGTTGCCTCTCATTGGTCTTTTAAGTAGTGAGGTGGCATTGTCAAGTTTGAGAATTTGGATGCAGATGCATCTATATATATATACATGTATCATATGTATGTCTGTGTGTGTTTAGTTCTTGACAAGATTACTAGCAGCAACAGTAATATGTCCAACATGTCAGATTTAATTATGAAACCAGGCTTCTGTTCTTTCAATTGAGAAGAAAATAGAAGGGAGAAGATCAAAGTCAAAAGAGTTACCAAAAACAACAGGGGCCAATGATAGCCATAGGGACAAAGGAATTTGATGGCCCAAAATAAACTGAGAAGCAGCGGCATTGAAGAATGGCTCCAGGGCTGCAGAAAAAACATCAAGACTAGTTAGAAAATAGAAACTATCATCAAATTGATTGTCTCTCACCTTCACCAAAAATGTTGAGGCATTATTGATAAAAGAGGCATGATCACAACATGTATATTACTTCATGTAAGCTTAACAGAATCAAATGATAGAACAAATTTTACTGACAAACTAAAATGTACAAGTCAAATGAAAAACAAAATGTCAATTGTTGTATCTACTTGCAGTTGCTTTCTTTGAGAGCTTCCACCAACAGGAACTTATGCAGGAAGACACTTTCATTATATCTTTAAGGACACATGGTTGATCATATATACTGATGACTCAATGAGTATCAACAAAAATCAACCCACACCATCACCATCATCAAGACAATGGGGCAGTTAAGAAGCACAAGAAAATTTTAACGTTGGGAAAAGTAGTAGAGCCGCAACTGTAGAACATCCAAGCTGGTGGTAACCCTCGTGCTTTTTATAAAAAATCATAAAAGAAAATGTAGACAGACACAAGTATGCACACACTCAAAGTATAGACATAAATACTAATGAAATTTGCATAAGAACTTCTTCATTTTCCCCAAAATTTTGTACCTTTAATGGTGTGTGTGAAAGATACGGCTACAGCTGCAAATGATACATTGGACATGACATGTCCAAGGGCATGACAGAATGCAACTGGAGTCAGAAGTACCAACTGCTCCTTATCAATTGGCTGCTTACAGGGGAAAACTAGGTCATTAGCACAAGCGATAATTCATGTACTTGGAAAAGAGAAGATAGCTCATGCAGAAGTTGAAACTTACGGCACGTTTTGGTAGACCAACAGACCAACTAACAAGACAGTACACCACTCCAACTAGGAGATGTACAACGGAAACAAAACTGCAAAAGATATAAAAGATGTTCAAATTGTCAGGCCGGGATGAAATTTATCAAGAGCCACAACAATTCAATAGAGTGAAAAAGAAACATTGTCAAAGAAGCATACTATGGGTATGGGAAATAATTGTAGACTTTCTTGTTGAGTATATTGAAGATGACATTTAAGAAGTACCTGCATAGAAAACATGATACCATTAACATTTAGAGATTAAAGTGCAATTGTTTAGTCAGTAAATTCTTACGGCATAATTTTAGTTTACTACATTTTCTAATCCATTATTTTTTATGACCATTTTATGAGGGCATGTATGATTCATGCGCTTTATGGTAATGATCAAAATAATTGACAGCACAATCAGTGAGAATAAAGAAAATAACATGATTAGTGCAACATACATTTTATGCAAGTGAAATAGGAAAATGAAAGAACATATTAAAGTACATTGCAATGTGCATATACTCAAACATATTACTATCTGTATATAAAGCTGCATTTACCCCTTGCAATCTCATATGGTTTTTTCAAAAATAAAAACATGAGAATTAGTTACAGATTGTGACATATTCTCTTGACACACAAATGTACATACTATGATTGCTAATAGCTTACCACATGAAGAAAAAGAAACCGGTAACCAGTGCAGGAAATCTCTCAGCAAAGCTTTTAGAAGGCTTGGCATACCTGCACTTTCAAATATGACTATCAAACAAATATAGATCCCAAAAAACAAAACAAAAAAATCCGCTTTGGTTGCTGAGAAACATGTTAAAAAACCAAAAAAAAAAACTTGGTTTTCCTTTGTTTTGCTCAATTTCCTCAGCATCCAAACTTTGTCTTAAGTAATGTACTAATTAAAACAAAATTGAAGTGAGGAATTAGACCCATCAGCTTCTGCGGCCGTGGCTGCAACAACCGGAAATTCAACAGAGCCTCGCCGCCTCAACAATTCACTCCAACCGGAAAACCTCAAGGCCTTGCCAGAGAATTCAACCGGTTTCTGAGGTTCCCGGTTGTCCGGCAATGGCGAAAAGGCCAAGCATTTGGACTTAGAAGCCAGTGACCGAGTCTTGAGCACAACATGATTAGTTGTAACAAGTCTCTTGGGTGATAAGTACAGTGAAGAAAATCTTGAAGTTTGGATTGAACACTGAAAAGGGTTGGTCACTAAAGCCATGGTATGCAAAAAGAAACAAACTTTATGGGATTTTGATAAGGAAAAAGGTCTGGGGGTATTGAATTCTTAGTGGGTTTTCTGAGTATGGAAGATAACAAAGTACAATGAAATTGAAAAACGTTGAAAACAAGGTGTTGAAGAAACTGTATGCAGGGGATAAAAGCAAAACAGGAGAGAGAATATGGTTTTCCTTGTTTTCAACTAAAAAAGATAGATAGTAGTTATCATAGAATCCAAATATTTATTGTGGATTTTTATTTCTTTGTATTCTAGTAATGGATTAGAAATTTAGAATCGGTGAAATCTATGGATTTTGGCTTGAAAAACTAGACAAGCTTAATAAGGATTGTTCAGCTTGAGGAAGTGAAACAGAAACTCAAAAGCAGTTTCTGTTACAACAGAAATCTATGAAAGGATCACACTTTGAGTAGTTCTATGCAAATAGCTTATGGGAGTTCTTGGGGACAGTGATCATTAGCTCATAGACTTCAATAATAGAAAGAGAGAGAGAGAGAGAGACAGAATGTAACATGGGGTAGTTGTTTTTTGATTCTTTTGTCTGTTTGCTTAATTTCCCTCTTTAAAATGGTATCTGCCTTTCAGTGTGCTTTCTACTTGTAGTTTAGTAGTTAGGTGACAAGTGATTTATTTTTTATTTTTTTGTTTTTGTTTTTGGGTTGAATAGGTAAGTAGTGCTTGTGCAAAGCTTCTTTCAATTGGCCTCTCATTGGTTGTGATTTGTGAATAAGACCTAAAAGGCTTTTCAAGGTTTCAACTTTCAACTAGCATGTATAGGATTATCTATTTTTTGTTTGAGAAGTTTTGTGATTTGTCAAACACCCAAAATTTATTTTTATAATATATGTTATGCGTTTTCGAATCCCACACAGTTTATATGAAAAGTGAACAAGTTATGTGAAGTCAAACATCTATCTATCTACTTATTTTTATAAATAAAAGATGGGAGAAAGTACATAAAAAATAGTTGGAGTTTATACAATTTTTTAATATTAGTTCTCACGTTTTTTAATTTTTTCAATTAAAGTTCAGAATTTATAAAATATTTTTAATTTGATGATGTGATAAAATTTAGTCAATTCATTTTAAAATAGATAGATAAAATTTTATGAACTTTATAATAGAGTTATCCTAATCAAGAAAGAAAAGGGAAAACACATATAAAACTTTGTCAGTTCACCTAAGTAACCAGTTTCAATTTTCATATAATCACTTTCTCACTCTTAGAGAAGATTTCTCTCTCTATTCTCTATGTTTAATGGTTACTAAATAAATTTATAAAAATCTCTAAGTGAAATTCAAAATTTAATCAATTATTTATCTATTTTATAATGTTCAGAATGATGGAAATCAATGAAGACTTAAAATAAAAAGGAATTCATAAATTTGAGACTAATTGGCACAAAAAAAAAAAAAACAATTTGAACTTAATAAAAATTATAGTCGGCATCTTTTTATGTAAGTTTCTCTAATACGTTTTCAGATAGCACAAGAGGCATTGTCATATAATGTCTTTTGGATAAAGATTCATCAAGACATTTTTGAGGTTACCACCTAAAGATTTTCACAAAAAAATAAAAAAGCAACGTCTCTATCGCACGACTTGTCATTGTCATCAAATGTCATTAGACATTACATCTCTAGCTAAAGGTTATGGACCATTGGCCTAGAAAAGATATTCCAATAAAATAAATTTTTGATGCCAAAACAAAATATTATACCTCTATTATTGTTGGATATAACACCATTTATTGAAGCATCAAAAAATAACACCATTTATTGCTTTTCTAAGAATCCGATCTTTTTTTTTTGCTTAAAGTAGAAAAAGCTTGTTTTGTTAAATAATTTAGTTGAGATGCTATATATTACCCAAGTAGCAATACTTAATCAACAATTGCTATATGAATTGAACCTTAGTTAGGGAGATTGGGAAGAGGAACTTATGTTGGCAATGGCTAGCTAGCTATGCTGACAATTCCAAGTTACTTGGTGGACAAGATTTGAAGGTTAGTTAATCAGTTAATTAGGTCTCAGTATTTTATGTGGGTTTAGAGAAAGCCTTTGTTGTTTTCTACTAATAAAGAAAAGGGCCCGTGATGCTTGACTCATATGCAATGGATGGCCCTGCTGTTTAGTATTCGCCAGCTACCATTATTAGCATGCCTTGGTTGTCATTGTCAATTTGTCATCATTATCCTTTTATACAAACATTGTGCATTATTGACTTCTTGTAGGGGCTTCAGCTTTCAAGGCCACAAAAAAAAAAAATAATAATAATAATAATTTTGTGGTATTTGCAATTGTTGCTATCATCGTCTTGATCTTTAATGCTAGACAACTACCATAGAAGACTTAGAAGTGCAAGCACTTACAAGTTAAAGTCCGTTTCAACCATGTTCAGTGGCCTTAATCAGTGATCATAGAGGTAATTGGGTCAAAGGCGTTTTTCAAGAACATTGAAATTGCTAACACCTTGATGGTAGAACTGTGGGCTCTAAGAGATGGACATGAAGTTGAATATATGGATGCTAAATCAGTTTTGGATCTTCTCCAAATAGGCTCTAACCTTGAGTATAATTCTCACCCATGTAATTATAAATTATGTAATGCTATTGTACTAGGTTTCTCTTACAGCAATTTGAGCTTGTTTAGCTTGAGCATGCACATGAGCACATTGTGAAGGAAAGGAAACCACTGCATTGATCCTTTTGGAAAATGTAAGGAAAATAGGAAATAGTTGTAAACAAACCCAATTTGCACCGAACAATATGCATTATCCTTTTCATATAATGAATTTTTAAGGCGAAAACATTAATGGGTAGGACTCACATTAAATTTAGCTTTCTTTTGGGGGTTACATTTTTTACTTGTTATATTTTTCGAAAGAGTAGACTTAGGAATAGTAAAAATGCTCCGTCCCTCTTGATCTCTATACCGAAAGAGAGGACAAGGTAGGGATGGACTTTGCCCACTCCGCCTTATCACACCTCACTATGCCCAAGTGTATATATATATATATATTTATTTTATTACTAACCTAAAATATTAGGTCTTTCTCTTTCTTTGCACTCTCATCATCATCTTGTTATTTTCCCTCTCATCAATGTTAAAACTAAAAGGATCGAGATCAGGGGCAATAGTTAAACATGATCCCTCCCCAACAATTATGTGTAAGGTTGAGATGCAAATTGGTTGTTTATTGAATAACCTACTTTTTACTTTTTCAAGTTATATTTTGCCTTGCCCTCTTGGTAGGGTTCTATTCTATAACGTATGTCATTTTTACTGTCCTTATTATAGGGTTTGGGCTTTGTTGTGTAATCGACTTGGTTTCCTTTCAACTTGGTTTGAAAGTATTCCAATATTATAATTTTCAATGAAGTTTCTATTATTCAGGGAAAAAAAAAAGAAAAGAAGAAGTTATATTTTGCCTTTTTTAATATATTTCATTGAACGACAACTTTATATCTTTATCTTACACGTACAATCATTGAAGTAATAATTTTAACTATTGCACCCAAACTTAATCCATACCAAGGATTGCAAAATATCTCTATAGTTTATCCCATCCTATCGCCCGAGTTTTCCCTATCCTAGACAGGACAGACATGATCTGCTTTTGTCCTACCTTGTCGGCATCCTTAAGAAGATTGGATCAGATCCATTGGTGGACCTCCCAACCTCAAACTCCTGGCCCAGTCCATCAAACATTGGGCTGGCTTAACCTCCCAATACCAGTCCAACACTTGCTTGCTTGAAAATCCCCATCTGGGTCAGACTCTAAAACCCTAACAAAGCATTAAACTAACCTATAAAAACAAAAACAAAAAATTGGTTTCATTTTCAAATTAGATCCAAGAATACTGGAAGCAATTTACAATTTTTACAGCAACAGAAAAACATAGTAGTGCTTTTTTTTTTTTGGTTTCTTTATCTGTGTGTGAAATAATATATATAAATATAATAATATAGACATGGAGAGTGGAGGCAAAGGCAGAGACGAAGAACAAGACGGCATGTCCGTACACTCTCCTTGCAAAGCTCCTCCTTCCTCTGCTTCTTCTCTTCCCAAGGCATCTCTCTCTCTGTGTCTTTGTGTATATATATATATATGTAAAAGATTAAATTTTGATTGTTTTTTTGAATTTATAATGGTGAATTAGGAGCAATCCCAGGTGGAATTGGAGCTAAGGCTGTTGGAAGCTCTGGAAATTTATCCTCCCTTTAAACTACAAGGCAGGTTTATCCTAAATTTCCTTCTTTTTTTAATTTTCTATGTTTCTTTATTTGCTTTTTAAAAAAAAGAATAAATCTTTGTTAGTGAAATGAAATTGGGTTGAATTTCGTATTCTGAAGAAACCAAGAAACATATTGTAAGCAATATATGCAATAAATAAATAAATAATATATGCAAAATAATAATAATAATAATATTATTATTATTAAAGATGACAGTGTTTCTTTGTGTCATTGAGTTTGGTATTATGAAGGTACGATTTTATTTGTGTTTCGGGAGTGTGTGAGTGTGGTGTGAGACATTTTACATTTGATATCATGTACTTGAAAGATAGTTTGAAGGGTTTAGTGAACTTTGCATCCACTGAGAATCGAATGTAGGAGCATCGGCTTGTTGTTTGTGTTTCTTTGCCAATGAATGGTTTGGTAACAATCCAAGCAAAATCATATTGACCAGTATAGCCACGTGTTAAATTTAATCGGTGAACCTAATGTACAACACCTAAGAAACTGTATCCAGTTTTTATCCTTTTGTTTTTTAAATTATAGCAACAGAGTTTCCTGGTTCAAACTATCACCAACTTGAATGTTTCATTTCCATCAAGATGGTTTTGAAATGCAACATTGTTTGTATGTATGTTACTACTTCTGTAGAAAAGACAGCAAATGAGGGTATGTAATGACTTATGATACATTTCCTTGGAGGAATGCAAGAATGAGGTTGCCCGCTCACCTTGGTTAAGTTTTGCTGTCTCCATGTATTGAAGATTTCTGTAACATTCTGCTTATTACCTGAAAAGGAATAAGCAGATTACCAACATATGAATTGATGGAAGCATGGCATGTTTATAAGCAACATGTATTGTTTGATACACGACATTGAGGATTTCATATTATAGCAGAGGCTCAAGCAGTGATTTTTTTTTCTTAAGCAAAGAGCTCATTAGTGACTCCCAATAAACTCATATATGGCCCGATTTTGGCTGAAAATCACGAGTATTTGTTTCCATTTTTTTGTTGAATTAAATTTCCTATATGAATCTGCCAACTGTTAGTACAACATGGTACATATGGAGTCTGATGACTTAGGTCAATTTAAGGAGAACTGTAGTAAGCATTGGGTGATGGAATAACTTTCATATTGTAAAGAAATAATGCCTCTAGCATTGAATGCACTTGTTATAATTAAGAAAATTAAGGTGCATCAACTTCCATTTGTGTTCTTGCCTTATTAGTTCATTTAGAAACGGATGAGCACTCAACGAATTGTTTCATGCAGGCATACATCGCCACTTTGTCCTCTATGGTTTGATGGAATTTCTTCGGAAAAGGTTTGTTTTGTCTCAAAAATCTCTTTTGTTGATAAGTATTCCAAGGTTTTGGAGCACAGATTTTGGTGAACCTACATTTTCTGTTACATGCTCTTACGCTACCTAAGTTCTTGTCTCAGCTTTGACCGACAGTTTTCTTCGGATGAGGTCCTGCAGTTGCTGGATCGATTCTACAACTTAGAAATGCTGGTATTTAGTTAGTTTAAATGATACATATCTTTTTCTTCTCCCATACTGTCATCAATTGCTATGAACTCATTTTTGTACATGATTATAAAATCAATGGAACTTTCTCTTTTTTTAACTCTCCCCATTTTCCTTTCTTAACTTACTAAACCCTGTGTAAATTGGAAACTATTTCTTTCACTCAATCAAATTTTGTAGTTTACATGTTGCAAATATTAAAATACCTGTTATCTTTTTGGTTCAATGGTATACATTCTTTTATGCATTGCTATGCTTGATGACCAACATGGTGTTCATAAAATAAAGTGTAGCTCAGGTGAGGATGTAGGCATACATAAGTGAAGGGTCAGAATAGTTAGATACTAGGTGAGAACATTTGAAAAGTAATGTAGCTGTAACTGTAGGAATTAATGCTGCGAGGAAAAAGAGTCATGTTTTTCTTAATCGCAAATATGCATTTTGAAATATTGAAATGGTATAGTTGAAGTTTTGTTGCTAAGCTCAAGTAAATGATTTAAATGCATCATTCAAAGTATCAAAGTGGGGAAGAGGGGAAATACAAGGTGGTTTCATGGTGAACATACAAAGCTTTTTGTGGGAGGTCACTATCTAAGGACTGAAAGACCAAGAATGATGTTAATAGAATAATTAATATACATTGATATAGAAACATGTTTTGCTTTATTGAAACATGCATTCTGAAATAATGAAATGGTAGCGTTGAACTTTTGTTGCTGATCCCAAGTAATTAATGTAAATGCATCATTCAAAGGATACTCTAGAAAATACCCATCCCCCTCATTTTTTTTTTTTTTTTTTTTTTTTTTTAAGTTAAAAACAAAAACAACTACTTTTATTTGTGTTTCTGCTCCTTACTTTTGGACATCATGTTTGTTTTTGCTTTCGAGATCTGATCAATTGACTTTACATGTTGATCTTGTTCTTTTAAATTGCAGAAACCAGATGATGAGGATGTGGAAATCCTGAATCATGAGGAAGAATTTTGCTTGCCTCAAAGTTTTTTCATCAAGGAAGAATCATAACTGACAATTTTGATATATAAACGTGTTCTTTTAGTCCGTTCTAGAAATGTTCATTGGATGTATGTTAGGGCAACTGTATACGTTATGCCTTCTTACTTTTGTTCAGCCTGTGATATATGATGGCTGTATACGTTACAGCTTCTCACTTCTTTTTTGGGTTATAGATTGTATAGTGGTAGTTTTCTCTATCTTTTATCTTAATCTGACTCCTAATTTTCTATGTGCAAACTTGATGGGAGGTCGATGTTGCCTTAAGATCTTCAGAAGGGTTAGCGTGTTGATATAGTTCTTGTAGTTGTCTCTTATACGAGTTTCCCTTTCTGTTGAGGGAAACTATAAATGATGTGGAGCTGAGGCGAGTAGCCAAACTTTTGCAAGTGACAAAATTTCTATTTGGAAAGTGATTCTCTTGTAGGGTTGAACCAGCATCTAATGAGGCAAGTGCATATGTTCCTTGCGTCTAGTTAGCTATTCCTAAATAAGTCACTACAGGCGTTGCTCTATTCTTGATGCTTTAGAAACAAAACTTGCAGCTTAGGTTGAATAGAGAGGGGTTAATTTTACCAATCTTTTTTGACATAATGAGACTTTGACTATCATTTGGTTGGAAATCTCCATCAAGGAGTCATTTAACTCTAGTCTGAGCAGCCCAAATTATATGCTGACCAGACACACAAGGGCCTGTTGTTTCTTTACTCGGTTACTCCCCATTTATAAATCAACTGCAATGGAGAGGTTCACGCACATACCTTACGCCCAAGATATTAATTAGCCATCACAACTCACAAGATTACTTGTATTCAATTACAATAGTGCTGTTCAAACATGACGATCATAAGTAATATGTTTTTGTAAAACTGTTGTTTGTAATTTCGGACTAAGCACTGATTTCTAGATCTCCCAAATCTTTATTAGGTAATGAAGAATTTCCATGATCCTAATTCTAAGTCAACCATAGGTAACTCTTTATGATAGGGATTGAAACATGGTGGGAAAGGGTTGGATCAAGGGTGTCATGTCCTCACTCCCTTTTTGAGGCGACAGTGAGACAGGTTGAAGGTATTTTGTCATTCCTAATGAGGTGATTTAACATTAATGAAATAAAGATGAAAGAGAAATATGAGAGATAATCATATACATTTAGGGTGGGGCAGGACGAGCAAAACCTATCCCCGCCTAGTCACCTTTTTTAACATTAACGGGAAAAACTCATGTGGGACAAGATGGGTTAAGTGGGGTGGGGAATTTTTGCCACCCTATCTATAAGGTCCTAAATTTTATTTCGATCACTTGATATGTGTGAGATTGGAGGACTAAATGGATCCTTACTTCCTTTAGTACACTTGGTTTCAAGAAGAAAACTATGCATTTTATCTAGGCCAATTTTTTTATCCCAAAAGTAAATAAATAAATAAAATAAAAGCCTATGCAAAGAATGGCAAACCATGATTTTTAGGGACCCCTAACAAACAAGGTCAATTTTTTTAAGTGAAGTTATTGTTTATTATTTAAGTATGATTTGAGTTACTCTCTTGTGTAGCCTTTGCAATTTTCTCCAGTCTCTCTCTGTAGGAATTTAACCAATGACCCCATTTTCACGGTGACTATAATTTAAAACTAGAAGAAACACCTATGGTTTTATTGGACTTTCTATTCGGCCATATTGAAGGTCAAATGAAAATTAAATTGTGTTCCATATGAAAAAGCTACACGTCAAATCTTATAGCAAATTGTAAGTCAATCTCCAACAAATAAAAAGTAAGTGGTGGATTAGGCATCCGATCCAACAGCTTTCAATCTAAAAAGTCTAATCCAGCATTACAACAAACAAGCGGAAGATGTTAAAGCAAAAGGTAAAAATATCCATTGCTTAAATAACAATTTCTCAGTTAAATAACATTAAGCAAAAGCAAAACAAAGGAAAGAAAATAAATCTAAGAAATAAAAGGGCAGACAACTGATTGATCTTCTGGTCTTGGTTGGGACCCAAAAAGATCAATAAAATTATAGTATGTCCACATTGTCCAGTCCAATTCCCTTCTGAGAAAAGCTGAAGAAACCACTTTCACAAAGTACTCTGATATTCAACTGCCATGTGCAGGGCTCTCAGGTAGCCCCATCAGTGCTGCAAAATAGTTTAAGCTAGATTTTTTAGTAATAGCAAAGGTAATCAGTGTTTGATTAAAGTAATAAGGGGAATCGTGCAAGCACTTGCCTCGGCTTCAGTAGGTTTGGACTCTTCTCCTTTGAAGTTGTCTTCACCTGCATGAGAGCACTTACATTTGAGTATCCACTTTCAGAAATATGTTTTTAAACCTAATAGGCTTTAAGATTTTGCCAAACAGGAAGGTTTAGAAGGAGATGCATACTGTTCCCTCTTACTAGGACACATAAAAAAGTGCCCAATCAAGTAAACACTACACCGCGTGTATGCTTTCTGTGCATCAAGCACATAAAAGTTTTTTTGTTAAGATCATCATTATTCAGAGATTTGCAGGTCTATAATACCTCCATCTTCAGGCAAATCAGAGGTCCAGAGAGTGAGGTTGTCTCTCAACAATTGCATTATCAGGGTGCTGTCCTTGTATGACTCCTCACTCAAGGTGTCCAGCTCGGCAATTGCCTCATCAAAAGCTTGTTTAGCCAAATGGCAGGCCCTGAAAGTTTCAGTGACAATGTTAAATCGAGGAGAACAAGCATGAATATGATTCAAAATTCCTAAGCAGAATTACAAGGGAAATAACTCAATACCTCTCAGGTGAGTTCATTATCTCATAGTAGAAGACAGAAAAATTGAGAGCAAGGCCAAGACGGATTGGGTGGGTTGATGGTAGATCTGTGTTTGCAGTGGCTGAAGCAGCCTAACAAAGAGATAGGAGGATGGCACATCAAGTAATGTCAAAAGTAAAGAATGATATATGAACATGTATTGATTTAACATTGGTGGATATGCAAGATATGTCAAATAAACATGCCTCGTATCCCTTCAATGATTGCTCAGCTGCCTCTTTCCTGTCCTGGTCAATCTTGAACTCAGCAAGATACCGATAATAGTCACCTTTCCTGAATTCAAGCATAACACATCAAACCAAAAAAAATTAATATTTCCCAAAGTAATAAGTATTATCAATACATAAATAGATATCAACTGAAAATTATAATAACTTAATCCAATGACTCAGAGCCACAGCAACATCTTTTGACCTCTTTTAGGCTGGGCCAGGGGATAGAAGTAGAACAGAAAGAGTCTGCCCCATTACATGTGCATCACTATTATGGGATGCAAAAAAGTAACTTATAATCATATCCAAACATAATTATTCTCTTGTTTTTTCAATATAAAAATATCAGATAAATATATAACTATATTATCAATTGCATGGACTGCTACAAAAGTTGCTTTGATCACATAAGCGTCAAAAAGATGGAATATACCCTAAATGTAACTTGAGTACATAACTCACATTTTGTAGTAAAAAACTGTGGCCTCTCCCGAAGAAGACGAGGGAATCAGATGCTTGTCAATGATACTAAGAATGTCACGGCAAATCTTGCAGAGTTCTTCCTCAACATTCTGGCGGTAACCCTTAATAAGTTTAACATTGTTGTCATTTCCCTTAGACTCCTCCTTCTGCTCAATTGATGACATAATGCGCCAAGAAGCTCTCCTAGCACCAATGACATTTTTGTATCCGACAGAGAGGAGGTTCCTCTCCTCCACAGTCAGCTCAAGATCAAGTTTCGCAACCTTTTTCATACACTCAACCATTTCTGCGTCATCAATCAAATAACAAGATTTCAGAGAAAAATAACTTACATTTTACATATAAAATTTCCCTAATTTAAATGAATACGAATATAGCTTTTCTGTTAGCCACGTCAGCATGTTTCTAACAGGACTAAAATAAAACTTTTCAAATTTTACCAAATCTAAAAGGTATCGATCCTATAACATGGCCCGGCATAAATTTAACGAAAAATAAATGTGACGACAATACCGATCCCATTTTTAAATATTTCAACGACGAAATTAGAACATTTTAAAATTCAGGAATGAAAACCGAACTTATACCAAATTTAAGAGACAACAAGGACAACTACATTTCAATCAATTTATTTCATCTATTTCCAATAGGTAAATGAACGACAAGAATAACACAACAATGTCATCTATAATAACAAATCTAATCTAATAACGTTAATGTCATTTCATTGAATCTCAGATCAAACAAACATATTCATGGACTAGCTAGCATCAACAACCTTTAAAAAAAAAAAAAAAAAGGATCCAGAAAGAATAACCAACCTTCGTAACGCTCGGCTTGTTCGGCGAGCTTGGCCATGTAAACCTGTGTCTCTCTCTCTTTCTCCGTCGACATTTTTTTCACAGAGAGAGATGAACCAAAAAAAACTTTGAACAGAAATTAATTAATAAAAAAAAAATGAAATGAGGAGCTCAGATGCGAAGGGAGAGGGGGGTTTATATAGGGGGTGAGAAAAATGAGGGGGGGTTGTTAAAGAGCGAGCAAGTTTGAGGGGTGGAAGACCAGATCTGGACCGTTAGTTAGGGAGGGGGTTGTGGGATTTGAAAGTGGAAGCGCGCGATTCGTGAGATTGGTTGGGAACCGCTTGTTTTTGTGTTTTTTCGTTTTTTTTTTTTTTTACCTTGTTTGGCTTGGATTTGTTCAATCCCTTCTGTCGAAAGGTTTATTTTGTCATTTTACATTATCAAAATTGGGTTTTTCTTATTTAGGAAAGAGATTTGAATTTAGGTTCTATTCATGAGGAGACCCAATTGTTTCAATTTTCCATGAAACTAACTCAAAATATCTAAACTTAAATGCATTTTTCAATGAAAATATTACTATTTTAAGTATGATTGGATAATTATTAATATCTTAAAAGATGAAGAGTTTTGTTCCAAATCAATTATTCGTTCTAAATTTCTATAAATTAATTGTGACGATAAACCAGTGGTCAAATGGTCAACATATCTATTAGATACTTGCATAATGACTTAGGTGACATGTGCAACATGATGATGAATTAATGGTTAGATGGTTGAAGTGTCATGGAATGCTTGCAAAAACAAAAGATTGGCTTGGGTGGCACTAGTGTGGCATCGGCCTAACGCCTTGCTCCCTATTTGTGCTTGCCCGATGAGCTCGGGTTTTAATGCTCAAACTTTGGGAGTGATCATGAAGTCATTTGTTTGGACACCTCATCCATAAGGTCTTAACTCTCAAGTCATATAAGTTCTAGTGATGTGGTAGGCTGCTTAATCTCATCATGAAGTGACTTTCAAGGACAATCTTTCGCTTATCAAGTCGCATTGTTTTTGTATCTTGTTATGTTATTTACAAAATTTGTTATTATTGATTGGAACATTCAATTTAAACTGTGTGTTCATCTAATGGAATTTTAATAGGGGAAATTGGAGTTACATTTGTTAAATAATTTTTGGTTAGCAATTGGTGATATCCTTATTGTATTTTCTTTCATCAAATAATTATGAAATTAGTGTAGAATATTCAATAGAAAATATATTTTGAATACCTACCACCATTCATCAAATGGGGATGTAGCTCAAATGGTAGAGCGCTCGCTTTGCATGCGAGAGGTACAGGGTTCGATCCCCTGCATCTCCAAACGGCTTATATTTTTCCCCGTATGGACTTTTGGTAAGAGTTAGTAGGCTTTTGGTATAGGACACTGAATACCAATCTTGTTGTCCTAATATGAATTTGTTTTAGTTCAAGGGCCAACTGAGGAAGAATTTGTGACAACATTCACCCATTAGAAATGTGCAGCTCTACAGAAGTTACAGCCCATTGTCCACCACAGTAATGAAATTGTAGACATAATTACAGTAATACAACATATTACATGTTATTGTCAACTTTAATGAAATTGTTAGCTTATAGATATAATTATCAGTATAACACATTACACATGCATTATTAAGTATAAAAAATAATACAAAAACCTTCTCAGATAATTACACATAGAACATAAGAGATGAACAAAAAGGGTTAAGAGATCAAAAAGCCTATCAGAGTATCTTATATGCACACAACTTCCACAAAGGACTTTTTTTTTTTCTTTCCTCTAATTTAGAAGCAATAAATCAATGGACACCAACATTTTATGACTCCATTGAAAGTTAAAAATATCAAGCATTTCAGATCTAAAAGAACAAACTGAAGATAACATAGAGATTTGTCAGCGGTCAGCACATATATGAATGGGGAGTATGTATCTCCGAGCTCTCTCCCTCCTTCTCATGCATACATGCACATACAAGGAATTTTGAAGGGGGACAGACAATAAAGGATGAAAACCACGTAATTATGTGATTTTTAATTTATTTATTGTATTGAAAAATCTAGTACGGAATATGTTATTTTTCTTCAAAACAATTAAATTCAATTATATGATTTATTGATTAATGTAACCACATAATTAAATTTAGTAGAGAAATCTAAAGTTATACTCTAACTTTAGCAATAATTAGTATAGCAGTAATTATACTACTACTACTACTACTACTAATAATAATAATCTAGTATTTAAAAAAAAAAAAGTGTGAGAAATTAAGAGAAGTGTTATTTTATATATAAAAAAAAGTGTGAGAAGTGTTATTCGACGAGGATTGAGATCATGTGAGGAGTATTGCACCGTGCAATAGCATTTGGATAGTTATTTTTTAAAACTTTTCATCTTAACAATCCAGCTAGATATACTAAAATAAAAATAAAAGATATTAAATTCAATAAAGATTCAGAATTTTTTAATTAAAACATTAGGCACCACCACACACAATCTTACTCTCTCTAAAACACTATTATATTAAAACACAAAATACCCAAACGGAGAGTTCACTATTGTATTGAAAAATCTGTGGGAACCTCCATTTTTGACCTCCCAAAGAAATGGAATTTAAACTTAAGGAAAAAAATAAAATAAAAAGAGTAATGATGGAAAACTTCCCAAATGTTAAAATGGAAAAGATCAAGTATACAAACTCAAAGAAGAAATACACTTTAACAAAAATAATGGTAACTTAAATTTTTATTTATTATTTAAATTTAATATATATAACAAAATATATAGTACCAACATCACATTGGATAGTACCAATATCACATATGATGATACTTATATCACATTTGATGGTATCAATTAAGTGGGTACCATACCCACACAAAAAAGTGTGGGTATTGTAGAATGATTGTTAAGACCCTCAAATTAGAGGCCTCGGGTCTACCTATTTTATAACCCTTTATTTCATACATTGCACTCCTTTAGTTACATTTGAATGTACAAGCTATTAAAGGCTTTATACCTAGCCTATTAGATTGTACTTAGTTGGTTACAAGCTATGTTAATACTAGTTGTACCTAGGTTGTTGGTGCTTAGTGAGGGTTGTACCTAGGCAGTTAATTATGATCTAGATCCATCAATAGGGTGCTTGATCTATAATAGCCAATAGTTTGATGGATTAGATTGGCCAATGGAATGCTAGTATGCACAGAAGCCATGCATGGCCGAATCTATAAATACTTGTAGTGCATTAATACACATATCATCAAATTTATCCAATATGAATGAGAATCCTTTAATTTACTCTCTAGCTTTTCTCTCTAGCTTTCTTAGTGTAATTGTTTAGATATTCTTGTCCATGGAGATTGATCATCTCGAATTGATCATTGATTGAGCAATTGAAGAGTAGGAACAATTCGGGTTTCCTAACAATGACCCACCCTTTAAATATCACTAAAACCTTTCATTCCAATCTTTTTTGTTGTATTTACCAAATAAATCTTTTTCGTTGTAAAACTGGGAATGAAACTTTATTATGAGAATAATTGGGAATGAAACTTCAATAAGGATTTAGGTTCTTTTTTTTTTTCTTCTCCATAGACCAAGAAAATAAAAAATCCCAAGCACCAAAAAAAAAAAAAAAAAACTCTCTTTCTTTCTTCGTTCTCTATTGTCTCTGTATTCTTATCTTATCTTGCCGACACCATAATAATTACACCAAAAACAGCCCAAAAAGGAAGGTAGCAAAGTGAAAGAAAGATAGCAGCTCTGGTGGCTTGTCCAAACTCCGACAGCTTTGCTCGATGCTTCTTGGCTCGACGGCATTTATTTGGGTTTTAGTTTTTTATTTTTTATTTTTTTTTAAAAATATAATAGTGTTTTAGCAAGAGTATGATTATGCGTGAGAGTGCCTAACATTTTATTTACAAAAATATGATGTGACATAATTTTATTGGAGGGCGTAATAGTCCACTTTTATACTATACATTTCTTTATTGAATTTAATCTCAAAATAAAAAACTACTTTTTAATAAGACAAGAAAAGAAAAAAATAAAAAATAAAAATAAAAACTGCACTGTGCGATGCCCAATTGGATTGGGACTCACGTCTCCCACTTAAGCTAGGGTTTATTTATTTTTTTGAGAAAAACACATAAGCTAGGTTTACGCATTCGGTTGGGAATTTGGGACTCTAGAAAATTGTTTTCGGTCACGAAGAATTGAGGAGGCTCATAAAAAGTAAAAGCAAAAGCAGAGAGACGAGGGAGAGAGATCTAAAATGGCTGTAACTGTAAAAAACTACTGCATGAACTACACAATTCCAGGGGCTTACAAGTTCCATCCCACGGATGAAGAGCTAGTCCTTTTCTACCTCCGTGACAAGAATCGTGGCGGACCAGTCCCCTCCGACACCGTCAAAGAATGTGACTTGTACGGCTCTAAAGAGCCATGGGAGATCTGGGAAATGTTCGATGGAGGAAGAGATAATGTAGAAGATCATGAGCTCTATTTCTTCACCAAAATAAAGTACAAAAAAAACAGTAGCATACGGATTGAGCGAAGAGTGGGTTCAGGTTCATGGAAAAGTGAAAGAGCAGCTGATGAAGTTCATAAAAGAGGAACAAAGATTTGCATTGGATATAAGAAAAGATTTCACTACTTCAACGAAAATAATCCCGAACAAAATGGTGGATGGATTATGCATGAGTATAGAATCAACCAAGAAGATGAATCTGTGAGTGTTTTTTTTTGAAAATTCACACAATATATTCGTCAATAACTTTCACACACACATTTCACATTTATTAAAGTAAATATTTTGAAATTGAGCTCGATTTTCTTCATATCTCTTGCAGCACGGTACCGGTACCAGTACCAGTAGCAGAATACCACAGGTCCAGACTTGTAAAAGTAGTTTTTGTTTATTAGTTTACTTTAATTTACTATAAAGTAGTCTTCGTTGTTTATTTGTTTTGTCATTAGACTATGGGCATAATTTTGGGTGAGTTTGACTATCTATTTTCTAATCATGCTTTTTGTTTAAAGTATATTTTGAAAAATTTCCAAAAAATAATTTTTCAATGCTAAAAATTTTACAAACCATGGTTTTTTCTTTATTATCAAACATAAAATTTGGATTTTGCTTTTTTAAAATGTGCTTTTTACCTTCCAAATGGGATTCCAAACGGACACGAACATGACTTAATCTCTGTTAGCATCACACCTTAACAACTCAAATAGGGGAATTTTGTTTTTTGTTTTTTTTTTTTACTCAGATCAGGGGCATTGTGGAAGAAGAAGGACAAGAGGGAGGGAGAGAGAGCATGAACAAAGAAAATATTGGGGGTGGAAGTGATTTGAAGGTGAGGAGGAAACATGATTTATGGTAATCTTAATGCTCTAATTCTGATTTCTCTCTGCTTTACTATTCTAATTCTTCATTGTTGTAAGATTTTTTTTTCTTTACTAGAGGCTTTTGATTCTTTGTGGTCCATACTAGTTGAAAAGGAAATTTTAATTTGGATGAGAGACCTGAAAATTGATAATTTCATGTAATAGAAAGTTTGAAGCTCGTGCTGCAATTTGCACTAAAAAAATGGGTTGGGAAATATCAAATAAGTGCCAGTGTTCAATGGTCAAGATTTTAAGAATTCTACTTTTGCTAACTTTATTAATTTATTTTACATATGCAGGTGCAGTCCAATGAGTATGTTCTTTGTCGAATCATAAAGAATGGACCAGAAAGGAAGAAAAACTTTCAAAGATATGCTGACGAAATTGTTGATGATGCTAATGCAATTGTTGACAATGCTGACGAAATTGTTGATGATGCTAATGCAATTGTTGACAATGCTGACGAAATTGTTGATGATGCTGATGCAATTGTTGACAATACTGACGAAATTGTTGATGATACCGATATTGTTAAGCACTAGAAATCGCCTTGGGCGTCAAATAGGATTGGGACGACTTTGTATTAGACTTCAAATACAATTTGAGTCAAGCCATATTGGAACATCGTTTTATCGCTTTAGAAGAATGAGTAGAATGAATACTTTTACTGTTAAGTGAAGCCCCACAGTATATTTTATAAATCAGGTTTTATTGTTCTAAGCTTGAAAATTTATTTTATTTTAGTTGTTATAATTTCATATTATAAATGTCTACTCAAAGAAATATTATATAAAAAATTAATAATATTTAATGGACATTTAAATATTAAGAAATGTCTCATTTAAAATTTTTGCCATATTTGTTAATGACGAAATATTTGGGATCTCGGTCCAATAATTTGTTCATATTTGTTAATGATGATATCTAAACCATCACGATATGCTCTTGATAGTAGAGGCTTCACTATGTGGTATTCCAAGCTTAGGGATCCTTCATCATCCTAATGACATATCTTGTTTGGCTTCTAAAACTGATTTATGGGAAAGCATTTTGCTTTGAACACCTTGTAAAACAATGAGGTTTGGTTATGAATGAGCCTCCAAACCTCTTTAGCCAGCAGACCATCAATGAATTTTACCTTCGCCTTGCATAACTTTTCCCATTTGACCTAGTGGACTTTTCTAATGCCCAACCCCACAAAAAAATTGCAAATAATCCCTTCAACTAATATTGACTCATGAAATTTCTAGTGCCTAAACAATTAGGAAGTAGAAAATTTTGAGTATTCTACAAGTAATATGACTCGTGAAATTTTGTCACATAAAAAATATTTTTTTATTAAATTTACATTCTATAAAGATTTCCTCTATATATTATTTATTTAAGCATTTCATTATAATTTTGACACATTAAAGGTAAAGTTTATAATTCCTTAATCATCAAATTTTATATTTTAAAAAAAATCATATTTTATTAAACCTTTTGGGTTACCTACTAGTATATGACAATAATTTTACATATTTTGATGTGAATAATCTATAGATGGTCATATGGATATCCACATCTTTTTCTTTTTTTCTTTTTTTGATATATGATAGAAATTCTAATCTAAACTTATATATATGTATATTTGAAGACCCCGAGAATTAAATCCACACTCTCATAAAGGAGTGGGTTTTTTGAAAAAGGGATTACCATTAGCTGTAGATATCCACATCTAAGTGGGGGTTTGGTGAGAGACAATATTTTTTATTTTTTTCAAGCAATTAAAAAAAGACCGCTTTGGATTCATTTAATTGTTAGCAAGCAGAGTTGGAGAAGGAATCTGAAACGGGGTTGGAGTACAATTCGCAAGTTTGGAGGTAAACTGTTTCCTTAAAGGAAAAGGAATAGAGGTTTTCTTTCGTAAGGCTAAACCGTAAACCCCTATAAAAACCTCCAATACTCAAACCCAAATCTCCCACGCTCTCGCATCAATGGCTATAAGTATTGCCACCAATAACTACCGCAACAACTACTATATCCCAGTCGGTTACAAGTTCCATCCCACGGAAGAAGAACTGATCGATTTGTACCTCGTGAGAAAGAACCGAGGCCAACGTCTCCCTTGTGACACCGTCAAAGAATACGACTTGTATGGCATGGAAGAACCATGGGAGATCTGGAACAAGTTTGAAGGAGGAAGAGTTAGCGTGGATGATCAAGAAGTGTTTTTCTTCACCAAGTTGAAAAGCAAGAACACTTCTAAGATACGCATTGATCGAAGAGTGGCTTCGGGTACATGGAAAGGAGAGAGCAACGCTCAGATTTTACGTGTTCGAGACCATAAAACATGCATAGGGCTTAAGTCTAAGTTTAAATATATAAACGACAAGTCGGAACAAAATTCTAAATGGCTTATGCATGAGTACAGTCTCAAGAAGAAGGCGGCTCAAGAAGATGTAAGTTTGTTTTTCTAACTTGATTTTTAAAATTTCAAAATTCAATATTGTGTTAAATTGATTGAAATACTATTGGTGTTGAGTAATGAATGGTCAAGATTTTCAATCTAAGTTTTGCTGACTTGATTATCTCTGATTGCAGCCTGGTGAGTATGTTCTTTGTCGATTGATAAAGAATTGTCCAGAAAGGAAGAAAAAGAATTGGAGGATGTAGATGGCCTATGATGTTGATATGAATAATATTGGTGAAAGGGAAATCAGACACTCTATACTACTTGTATTTCATGCAAGGAGAATTTTTGTTTTACTTTGGGGCTTTGGATGATTTGACTTCTTTGAGGAAATATTAGATTCTTGATTTGATATCCTTGATGTGTGTGTTTGTAGAATTTTAGTGGCTATCTTGATCTGGCATTGGACATTTTTTGTGGTATAAAAATTTGGGCACCATAAAGTTGTACTAACTTGTTCACCAATGTGCTAATAATCAAGAATACAGATATGTAAGGTTTCTTCTGATATGTGTTTTTTTATGTGGTTTAAATTGAATTATTATATGTTGTGATGGCAATCATGGCATTGAGTTGGTTATGGTGAATGTGTTGGTCAGTAATAATGCTGTATAGGTCTATTGGGATGTGTCATCAGGGTAATATAATGGGTATGTGACAAAGGTGATGAAATAAAGATTGCTGGTGGGAAAATAAAATTGGAAGATTTGGGATTGTTTGTATTTGGTTGGGAAGGTTCTCATTAAAAACTTATTATTATTTCTCCATATGGGAAGGGAAAGTTTACTTTGCTGACATAGCTGCTCTGTTCTGATTGTGAATGGTTTGATTTAATTTTATCAAATTTCCTCGGCTTCTTCTTGCAGTGTTTTTATTTTTTTAAATTGAACTTTGATTTACACCACTTATCAGTTTAGGCATTTAGTCTGTAGAAGAAGTTTTTTGTAGGTTGATTTATTCACTTTCCTTGGCTTCTTCTTTAGAATTTGTTGCTTTCTTCTCATCCTATATGACTCACTGCCTATGTGATCCATTGTGTCCAACTCTAGACCATGCTGTGTGTAAGGCACACTTCTTATCAAAGAGAGCAGTCAGTATAGATTTTTGTTTTTTATTTGAAAAGAATAAAGATGTGGCCTTCACATCCTATATTCTTTTATTGATTCTTGATCATATGAGTAATTTCCCATACAATTGTACTGTTTGTGGATTCCAAACTCATGTTCAAGGGGGAAATCCCATCAGACTCTATTTTAAATCTTCAATGGAATTCACTTATCAAAAAAATATTATAGATTTAATAATGCAGTTATGCAAAGTATAATTGAAAACTGTTTCATTAGCAATCTAGAGAGTTGTGGTAATTGTACAGGTCTGCTACCATGTTATTTGTAAGTTTACAATATAAGCATATTGCCACTAGTACATTCACGTTTACTCATTCAACCTTTTCCAGTCAACATCAAATGTGAAGTCATGCAGAAGTGGACTTGTGATATGAGGATAATTTGGAAAGTGAAAAACTATTTACTTTGATTAATGAAAACTGATAATATTTTGGTATAACCAAAAGGAGAATTTGAGAGACAATGGGATGAAAGGAGTATGAGTGTTCTTATACAAATTGTATTGTTGTTGTTTTAAGTCCATCTCCATGCAACCTTGTAGGCTAGGCTTGCATTACACTAGGATTTGAGGACATGAAAAGTGGAGCTTCTTGACCATGAGGCAGTTGCAGTGTTCCACTCCACCAGGCCATAAGGCAAAGTTGAATTAAAACATATAATATCTACAAAGGAATCAAATATTGAATAATCCTAAAGCTAAGTTATTTTATTTAAAAATAAAAGTTATTGGTTATTTCATACCTTTATAATCTCAATAGTTTCCATCTTGACTTGATCTGGTATTTTAGGCCAATCAGTAGAATCTACTTGAAACATTAATGATGCGTTCTACACTTTACTGTCAACAAATTGTTCAAACAAGATTTGTTTTTCAATTCTCCATAAAAAACTACTTTTAATCATTCTGGTGCATTTGAGGAGATTGATACTTAATATGGTGATAATAAGATTAGTAAATTTTGGGTGAAAGGAAGACAAAGATAACTAAATGCTAAGTTTCGGACGGTAGGATCAAGTTTCTTTTCATTTTTTATATATTTTTTTTCATGTGTAAAAAATAAGTAGACCCGGTTTTGACCCGACCCTTAAAAGATTGAGTAAGGATAATAGGTTTTGCAACTCATTTAAGACGACCGCTTTTACACGAACCCATTCTGACCCGAACCGTTTGCCAGGTATATTTGATTAAGATTTCCAAAAGTAGCTGAAACTTACCAGAAAAGTAATGAGAATTATAATGGATTACGTGTATATGTCTATGGCAAACCGTTGATGTATCATATGTATGTCCGACATAGCCCCTTTTTTTATGATACTTGATGATATGCAGGTTCAACATGACAAGGCCAGGTACTGTGGTTTTTTATTTATTTATTTGATCTACATGCAATGCAACGCTTTATTGTTACATTCTCCTTTATGTGTATAATTTATCTATCCCTTTTGGTATTTTTATTTTAGATGAATCTTAACAACCAAGTTATACAAATCTTCGTTTTCCTATCAACTTTTATGTAATTGATGTATAACAGAGTATTTTTTTATTTTATTTTTATTGTTCTAAAAAAGTTATATAATGTCTTGAGGAATTAATGAAATGTAGAAATACAAGAAATGTATATTTTTATTTCTAGTTTTTTTTTTTGGTCATTTGGGTAGCGAGGATTTCTGTGTTTTCATTCTGGGTTTTTGTTTATAGCTCATAAATGCCAACTGGGTTTTCCTGTTCTGTTCTCCTGTGAGTTCAATTTTATAAAAATGTTCTTCCTTTTGTTTTTGAGTGGATTTCCGTGAATTCAAATTGTAAGCGTATGTCATGTGAGAATTCTATATTTTGGTGCGTTCCTTTACAAGGAATACAAGAAATATATATTGTTGTAATATTTTCTAAAATTTTGACTTAATTTTTCTTTCTTTCTGTATTCACATTGACAATTGTGTAAAGTTCTGCTCTAAATTTCACTGACTTGTTTTGAATCTATCTCATTGCATAGACTGATGTTCTTGTTGTCTGGTCTTGTTTCATCTATCCTTTCATCCTTATATCATCCATATTCAACATGCAAAAATATAAAGCACATTCATATATCCCTAGCAGATACTGTTATATTTTGTTAAATGCAAATTTTGTTCCATTCTTTGCTTGCTTTTAGAGAATAGAGTTGTTTTGCACATTTATCCCAAGGATATGTTGAGTAGAATGTTAAATAGAAATGTTGCACCAATCTCTACCAACTTAACCTTGTAGAGTAAGTAGTTTTTTCAACATATTGAACACTTGCGGTAAGCTTTGCATCACAGGGTTCTCCCTTTGATAGGTTAGAGTCGATTGTTTCATGTAACTTAATAAAGAACATGGTTTCTTAACTGCAATTAATTTTTTCATGCAATTAGTATATATGATTAGTCTCAGCACCAGGTGAGTTGATTGCTTGGTGTAATTTAAGTAAGAATGTGATAAGAACCTGGCAGCTCAGCCCAGCAGCACAAGCCAGGCAGCTTTGATGATTACTAGGATGGGCTGTATCCTGTATGCATGCTTTGAGGACATTAAGGTTGTTAGTGGAGTGTAGAGATAAGTATGTGCATTGTAACAATTAGTTAGGGGCCATGAGCTTAAATGATTAGCAACATGTGTGTAATCTGATTAGTCAGTTAGTTAGTTAGTTAGTTAGTTAGTTACAGCCCAAGTGGCCTAGTTGGTTAGCTAATCTTGAGCATTGTAAAGTAACAAGCCTTAGTATAAAAGGCTAACTCATCCATTGTAAACACTATGCTGATTGTTAATGACAAAAGCTCTCAATTCTCTCTAGTTTCTGTCCCCTTTCTTGGAGGCCTAGCTATCTCGAATTAGCTAAAACTAATCCTATTTCCCACCCTTAGACAGGTTTGTATCAGAATGCCATTAGATGTTTTTTATAGTCAATTTTTTTAATTTTTATTTTTATTTTTTTTATGCAATTAGTATATATGATCCATTGATTGTTCTGTTATTCAAAAAAATAATATTATTAATTTTCTGTTTGGTTTTCAAATATGCAAACTCTTTCCAACAAAGTTCCAAATCTGTGGTTCTGTGAAGAATACCAATCAATTAGTAGCATGGATTCACCAAGATCTGGTTCAAAGAATAGTGTTGAAGACTCCAATGTTGAGCTCCTGTGCCATGAGTCATCTACATAGAACTCAACCTCGTGATGAAGAAGTTCTTTGAAAATTCAATCAACAAAATGTAGAAAATCTAATGCTCTATGTTCTGCAGGACCTAGCATATTGAAAAGAGATAAAGGCATGCAAAATCCTTCTGAAGTGCAAAAACCGATTAACAAGGCAAAAGTAAGGTTTCTTCCAGCTGAAGAAGCCATCAATATTAGACCTGGCACTACAACAACAAGACAGATTGCGCGCGCTAATTTGGGTACTCCATCTGAGAGGACTAATGTTGTGGCTAAGAATGCCACTTCTGAGTGTCACCCGCTGACAGAAAATACAATTTTTGGTTCTACTGCTAAACGACCAAAGACTATTATTGCACAGGAAGATAGACCTGGAAAACCAGTTGCTCCTGCTGTAATTGCTAAACCAAATCCATGTAATTTCGAATCCCGTTTCTGTAGATATAAAACTGAAAAATTGTGGTGATAATGGCCTAAACAGCATGAGTGTTGGGGCTGAACATGTCAATTGTACTTTTGTGTCATTTATGATAATCTGCATGTATTGTTACACAATGCACCAATGCTATGTTTGATAAGTTGCATGAAGACCTTGCTTATACAATTAGCTAATGTATATTTATATAGGTGGTTCCCATTCTACAGGTGCTGCTCCCAGTAAGCATGAGATTCAAACAAGAAATCCACCAAAGATAATGTCAAAAAATCGGAAATTTCCTCCAAACGGACCTGCTTTAGAAATTATTTGGATGTGAGTATCTATTCCCTCATGCTGTGACATCCTTATTTGCTCTTGATTAAAATTTATGTTTATTTATATCTATTAAGGAATACTGAGAATAAGGGGAAAGTTGTTTCTTCATCCTAATTGACTGGTATCAAATTAGATACATCTACGAAATTAATGCTCCTTTTACCTTGGTTAGTGATGCTCTATATCGTAGTTAAATACTTAAATCATCACTTGAATCATCCATTCTTTTATTATTTTATCTGATGAATCATGGTTCATAGTTCTTGTCCTTAAAGTTTTCAGAACGATGAAATCCCTTGGATACTGCTCATTTAATTTTTTGAGAATATGGAGTCATCAGAGTGAATTTCTATCTTGTCATATATACACATGCAAACACACACTTATACATAGATTACATTTACGTGTGTCTGTATCTTGTGGGTCAGCAGCCCATTTCTCCACTTTGTAGTTGGAAAGGAAGCTAGACCATTTTATGGCCTGGAGACATACACGAGTTGAAGCAAAGGAGATGTTTGAATGCAATGATTCTCTTTATGTATTAATAAACCCAATTTTGTGCTATGGTGAATAATTTACAAGATGAGTAGAAATGTAGAACATCTTGGAAACTGGTAGGATTTGACCCTTAACACTGGGTTGCTTTAATAAAGTTTCTTACTTATGAAATTTATACACTCTCTTACCAGTTAGTTATGGAATGCAAACCCTGTGTTACTGACTTACATATAAGATATGCATTGTGCTTGCAAGTTGCCTTTTCCTACAATGTATTCATGAAAAAGGAAATTTTTACTCTCAAAGAAGGTCAATACCATCATTTTTTTTTGCTTGGAAAAGTCAATTCAATGACAGGCTTTTGATGCAAATACAAGTTTCCATTTACCTTCATAGACTCAGCTATGACCTTTTTCAACAATATTAACCTTGACAAGCAGCTCCTTCTCACTGGTTTGACCTCTCAACGAGTTGTGAAGTTCCTTTTTTCTTGATGCAAATACATGTGTATATATATTTGTACCTACTGATTAAAATATTTTTGGATAAATATTTCTGGGAAATTATGGCATTCTGTGTGTAATTTTGCTGTATTCATGGTACGTATATGCTGTTGCCGCAACAGCTTTAATCCACTAGATTCAAGACAATATAAGGTAACCCTTTTTTAAGTAGCTTTATTTGCTTTTTGTAGGGGCAGCTTTGAGGTTCTTGATCATGCCCCCGATGAAAGATTTTATGATGGCTTTTTGGCTCATCTTCCAGTGAAAGTTTCTCGTAAAGTTTATGAATTTTCAAAAAAGATTGCTGGAGTTCTGCAGTTTCAACTGCATTCTCGTTGTGATATATGGCCAGAGGATTTCCAGACTAATTTTCCTGATGGGAATGATATAGCTTTGTACTTTTACCCTGGAAATTTTGAAAGGTTCTTTTGGCTCCTCTTTTTTTCTAGACTTCATATGAATTAATATAATAGTTTTTCTTATCACCAAAGAGGATTCTTCTGTTGTAGGTCGAAAAGGAGATACACTGCCCTTTTGAAGTCCATAGAGCAGAATGATATGGCACTGAAGAGTCTCATGGGACGTATGGAGTTACTTGTTTTTCCATCTAGCCTATTGCAAAAAAATTCCCAAAGTGAGTTAGCAAGTCTTATTTTTTCTGTCTTGTTTCTTAAAATTTTGCTAATAAGCACTTATAATAAATGCTAATAAGCAAAATTTTGGTTTTCTTGCTTTCAGTTTATAATGAGGTTTTTTGCTGTTATGTTTCATTACTTATAGTGATTTTGTTACAGAAGTTAATAGGCTTGAAAGAAAAATGATAGGGGTGAATGGAGGACCAGTGCAATAATAGTGTATAAGAGGAAACTTATGAGTTATATTGATGGTTGAGTAACTTGAGTTTCCTAGTCTGTTTCAGATGGGAAAATATTGTTGAATATATTACTGGAAATATTGTGTGTTCTGTGGAACTCCTGATTAGACTCTGATTATGAGCATTACCTTTTATTCATTGGAAAATCTTAATTAACATCCTTGGAATTACTTACCTCATCTAGAGTGTCTCTTTCTATGTTTCATTTTAGAGGGAAATTTTCCTTAAGGGCTAGGCAGAGTTTGTTAGTGTTTGAAGCCATAGTTGTTCCATAGGATTATATATGATTGCAACTAATAGAACCTCAGTGAATGAAACTTTCCAAATTAGCCACTAGACATTGTCACAGGCTCATAGCTGTTGCTTTTAGCAGCAATTCTTACTTTTTTTTTCTTCTTCATTATTCTGTCGGAGACATTCTTTCATTATAAACAAATACTTCAAAGATTGAATGTTGGCAAACAATCAACAGTTGAAATTACAAGCACCAAAAATGTGAAGTTAGAACAAATGCCTAAACTAGTATTTTGTGAGGATTTGAGGACACGTTAAATCATGAAGAATGGATATAGCTAGTAAGCATTATGGTTAGTGCTTAGAGTCTCTTGCTTTTAGGCAGTGTAATCAGCGCGCTTAAATCAATGCAGTCAGAGTAAGGGAGACAACTACAATTTTTGTTTATCTGTGCCATGAAAAGTGCTTTATGTGTTGCCGATGATGTTTGTGAATTTTGCAACAGGAGTAGATGGCAGTTTCTTCATGTGGGGTATTTTTCGCCGTTCGAATGGCAACACTTGAAGGTGTGCACTTTTCTTTCTCCAATATCTCCTACATCTGTGTAGCATGACTTTAAAGACGCATGTCAATGATCCATTCTTTAAAGGATTGAGACAGTTGAGGAATGACTAATCAATCTAAAATTAAATCATCCACTTTTCAGTTGCTGCATAACTTTTGAAGAAAGGCCATATGGAAGACATGACAGAATCACCAAAAGAGAGATTCAAAAGAATGTAGCCTTATGATTTTTTCTGCAGAATATGACACAGGAAATAGTGCCGCCATAGTTGATGAACTGTTCCATAGAAACATTGTGTGTAAAATTCATTTCAAGGATCTAACATCTTAGTATTGTAATTTCCCAGAATGTGTGATTTGATTTTTGTATGAATCTGGATGATGAAGGCATTATGCATCTCTGTACTAAGTTCTGTATCGAACGTGTACTAGATCAGTCTAGGCAATATAGTATCTGTCTCATGGAAGCAATGCAATATATATATATATATATATATATATGAAAATGCAAACTGTAAATGCATGATAAAGAGTAAAATTGGAGTTTGCAAGAAGATGATCTTCTACATAATTGGACTGTCTAACATGTTACATGCTTTATTTATGGTAGACCCTATGTAACATTGATTTAATGTAATGGCTCTTGTTTTAGCTCAACCGGTTGTCCAAGTCCAACTATGGTTGTGTTATTGTGCGTGCAAATACACCAAGGTGGTTCGCAAGTACAGTATTCGCATAGAGCTGGACATGAACCTGTGCAGTCACCGTTTGGTCCACAATGCATGGTGGGTACCTTCCTTGCTTCAGCTCCCAATGGAAAACCTGCAAACAAAAATGAAAATAATTTGTAAAGCCAAACTCGCCTCCAAAAAAAAATATATATATATATATATATATATATATATATTCTAGGAGAAAATATTATTTCATAGATCTTAAAAATCTGAAAGGATGAATTTTTTTGTGTCTCTGAGACTTATTATGTTGCAATTAAATGGTATTTTTATCTAATAAAAAAAAAGGTAAATGTTTTGTACCCAAAGATAGAATTGTGCTTCTATAGATTCAAAATAATACTATGTAACATGAATTTGAGAGAAAGAGTATACCATATGCAGAAGCCAAGATTACTATCAATAGAGCCAACTTGAAAGAAGTTTTTTCCATAATGGTTATAGTTTTAGGATGTTTGGTTAATTTATCTACTACTATATGAATTAGGGGTAAACTAAGCCATATGTATTTATATTGGTGAAGGATCTTTTAATGCAAAATCTGAACTTTGGATTACATCATATCCACTTGATATCTCAAAAAATCTGGTGTCATTAAACACACAAAGCTTTTGAATGCAAACAATAAATAGTAATTATTTGATTTTAAAATGAACTTTAACCAATTTTTTTTAAAAGTTACGACGGTTAAAGAAGATTTGTCTATTATTGAGAGATTTTGTTAAGAAACCTTTGATAAAAGTAAAATTAAATAGTTAACGGGTTTGCTAACGAATGCCCTATGGGCACAAGTTAAGGGAACAAAAAATGAGTCTAATTATGAAATAGTGAAGCTAATTAATACAATATTAAAAACTACCGTTTAATAAGAAAACTTTAATTATTAGTCAAAAAAACCTTTCATAACTTTTTATATTTAATTATGTAAGGGTATTTTTGTCTAATAATTAAAATTTTCTTATTAAATGAAGTTTTTAATATTATATTAATAGCTTTTACTATTTCCTATATAAGTGTGGGTAGTTAGACTCATTTATTGCTTCCTTAACCGGTGCGTTCCTTAGGTTATGTACATTAGGTTCTCCAATTGAATTCAAACACATGGTTGCATTTACTAATGAAACACAAACAATGTTATCTTTTCTAAAAATATTTAAATTCAATGTATTTGAATTCACAGATGCATCTTCTTTACCTGACTTCGTTGTGTCTTTTACTACTGATTAATATCTGTTTTTGGCTTCTTTGTTTCTTGTACCTCCTGTGTAGTGCATGCTTTATGCACTTGGGAGTTTTTTCAGATTAATAAAGATCTTATTACCTATCAAAAAAAAAGTTTTACCCTTTTAATGATATGGAACTTTGAAAAGAGAACATTTTAATTCCCCTTTCAAAAAAAAAAAGAAAGAGCCATATGGCAGAACCTCAAGCCACGACACGCTTGGTTTATATCTAGCTTAGAGGAGAGATAAAAATATTGCACCATATGATAGAACATCATGCTATGGCAGGTTTAGCTTATAAAAAATAAAAAATAACAGCATGGAATCAAGATCTGTCCTTGACTCAAGAAGGAGCAACAAAATACAAGTATTTGTCAATTATTGTGATAGTCAACAAGATACCTCTTGGTAAAAATCATTATAAATTCCTTGGCACCAAGCCACAAAAGTAATACAACGAATGGATATCTTAATTTACTTGACACACAAATATGTCCAAAAGCAGAATCAAAGTTCTATCCAATTTCCAACTTGTTCAGCAGCTCCAAATGATTTGACCAAAACCAACTCCAGAATACTTCTACTTTCATGCTGCCATGCTTGAAACTTAATTGAAACCTAGTGAACTCATTTACACCATACAAGCCATGTTGCAAGTCAAGCTATATGTATTAGAGGAGTTCAAACCTTAGTCTAAAAAAATGGTAAGAAATAAGATCCATGATGTATGCAACTTCTTGAGAAATATAATGTATTGCCTGAAAGCTTGGCGTAGATCCTTAGCCTGCCAGAACCACACTGGACCATTGACAGTTAAGTTCCTCTGTTAAGATTGTCAGTCATCTAACTGTTCTCTAGACTAAATAACCAAGATTCTCAGTCAGCCATGGCCTCATGTCATAGGATATTGCACCAATTTCGTCTCTTATCACCATATTTTATGCAATTGACAAGTTACATTAGTCAATCTTTGCATCCAAAGGTCCACAGATCCAGTTTGCCTTCCAAATAATAGAAGGGGATAGAAGTCGTTCCGTTTTCCAATCTGAAGACCTTAGCTGCAAAATAATGAAAGAAAAAGAACTGGCATGTCATTTGAAACAGAAACAATAAAGAGAAGTGAGAATATATTGAGAGGCACAGTACTTTGCCAATAAATAAAAGAAAGCATGCATGCTCTCTAGCACTTGGAGAATCCACTACAACCCTTGATCTTATGCATCAGCACAAGGCACCGGCCCAACTGACATGGCAAGAGTAGGGGTGTACCGAATATCCCAGCCATTGGTGGAGATGGGTTTCTATTATTGTAGAAAGGGATGGTATTTTAAGTACTCCAGTTGCCTCTCCATATCATGATGTATTTGCTCTTCATCCAAATGGGCATAACGCATCATCATGTTATTGGGTCATTGAAAATGCAAATTATCGTAAGTTAAATGAAAAACATCAAAGACATACCTTTTGAATAAAAGTTTCATAATTTTTATCCATCCATGATTGGCTCTCCAAATGCAAAGACTTGTTTTTATCCGTAAGATTTGCCATAACTAGTGCATGAAAAAATGACTGTAAGACATCTGCAGATGTTGAATCTTTATGCAGAATAGCACTGATGATTCCCCCCTTCTCCACTAGCAAGTACTTCGCTATAAAGACCAAAGAAAAAATACTGAGCTAGAGATGATAAGAGAAAATTAATTTGTTTGATAGTATAAGTACTAAGTAGAGCGCAACCTTTCTTGTAATGAGATCCAGCAGAATGCAATAGGTCCATCCTGTTCAAAAACATTGCTCAACTTGTCAATTGTGTACGAGTATGACATTATAAAATAAGAGCAGTGGAATTATAGGAGCCAGCTCAGAGCTATTTCTATTATATATTGAGAGTTTTTGAATGGGAAATGCTTTGAGACATGCAAAGCAGTGATTCTATGATTGAGGTGCCTTGCCAAATAAGTTGTTGCATAAGTGACAGCAGAACATCACTGCTCTTTAAACAACATATGGTTCTAAATGGAAAAGAAACCCTAGAGTCTAAAGGAACCTTAATTTGAATTTCAGAGACTTATGAATTTTAAAACTCACAGTTCCAGGTGATTAAGTGAAGACACCCTCACACCCAAATGTACTTGCACATGCATAAATTTAGCACTCTTCGAGCTCCAAGAAGTGGTCCATATGGGCAACACATGTTCCATCCTAGAGACCTTTCCAGGCGAGAGAACTGGAAAAAGAATTCAGATGTCGGTGTTAAAATCCCATTGAAACAGAATGTGAAGGCCATACAACAACAACAACAACAAAGCCATAGTCACAAAAATTTGGGTTGGAAGATGAAGCCCTTAAGAAATTAAAATTAAACCTCAGAAAACCTGATAGAGAGTTCAGCATGATAGAGGTTCAAATCCTAGTGTTAAATTAAAAGGAAATGATATTGCACCAGTACTCTTGTGATATAGCACATGGATTTTGTCAACAAACAAGACCACCGAAAAAAAAGACAAATCAACATTATAACACAGTATATAAATATTCAGAGCAAGGAGTGTAGGCTTGGTAAGCCCAGCTTAGAATCTGTTGATGGTATCAGTTGAAATTCTGACCCTACATAAACATGGAGTGGCTAGAACTCTGACCATGTACAGCAGCCAAATAATTGCTGGTTAGTCAAATCACTTTAGTTTAGGAACCCAATTAACAATAAGGCTCCGTTTGTTTCGACGTAAAACATTCTTCACCGTAAAATGTTTGCAAATGCAAATGATTTACAGGAAAACGTTTGTTTTTTCTGTGTTTGTTTGCATTTTGGAAAATAGTCTGAAAAATATTTTACAGTGTTTGGAGCAAAGTAAAATGAAAAAAAAAAAAAAAAAATTAGAAACCGCAATCCCACCACCGCAAACCACCGGAAATCCACCACAAACCACCATAAACAACCCACAAACCCACCATCACAGCAAAACCCGCAATCCCACCACCGCAAACCACCGGAAATCCACCACAAACCACCATAAACAACCCACAAACCCACCATCACAGCAAAACCCACTCCATCAAAACCAAGAACAAACCAAAAACAAACAAATCAAAACCCACAAATCAAACAAACAAATCAAAGAACAAACCCACACCGGTTCTCATCGAATCCGGATCTGGTGCCGGCTTCGATCGCAGACCGGTTCTCGAGACCCATCACCGGCAACAATCAAACCCATGGCAGACCGGTGCTCGTGTTCCTCGCCTCACCGGGTCGCGCAACGCCTCGCCAAGCTTCGCCGTGCCTCGTCGCTTCGTCCTTCGTCAAAGATTCGAGCTCGTGCTCGCGGTTCTCTCGGCTCCACCGCCATCCAAAGCCGCGATCTCAACACAATCCCCGGTGAAATCTCGACCGCGATCTCGACCGTCTCCATCTCCATCGTCGGGTCCAAAGCCGCGATCTCAACACACGGAGCCTATTGAATGGGACGATCGGACCGACCTCGTCACGCCTCGTCGGGTCCAAATTTGGGGCGGCAGAGAGAGAGAGCTAAGACCGGATCTGGGGCGGCTGAGAAAGAGAGCTGAGAAGGAGGGCAGAGAAAGAGAGAGCGCGTCGTGTGTTTTAGGAAAATGGTTTACGGAAAACCGTAAACCATTTTCCTAATTTTACACAGCGTTTTTCCAGTCAACAGAAGACATTTTACGGTTGACTTCGGTTTTAGAGCGCCCCAAACGTCCGAAAATGCTGAAAACGTTTTACGGAAAACGTTTTACTTCCAAACAAACTGAGCCTAAGTTGCAATGGCAGGAAAAAGGGAAGAAAAGCTTAGCAGCCCTAGGGAAACGAACACTAAAGGTCGTACCTTGGCCAGTTTCCATGAAATGCTGCAAAACAATTGAGCTCCTCTCAGGATTTAATGTAGACAATGCAAGGCACCGGACAGCCTTGTAGTTTGCTGCCAAAAAAGAAAGGTATTGCTAAACCAGGCTAAATATAAAACTTACAAGTCAGATTTAAAGTTCAATAACGTAATTTAACAAATATAAGATAGAACGTATGGAACAGATGAAACATCTCAAAATCTTATAATTTACTCCACACAGCCTTGACCCACAGATTCAAATGTCATTACTCATGGACTGGTCTAAGGCCGCTAGAGTAGAGTCTTTCTCTTCTGTTTTTGATTTTCTAGATTCTTGTATTGCTTGAGCTGTATTCTCTGTTATGTACACTCCCTGTGTACATTTGTTTTTTTCTCTCTTGCAATAAAATTTCTTATTTACTGATAAAAAAAAAAAATGTCATTACTCATAAAGGCTCAAGGAAGGTGCAAGCCAGGTGCCATGGTCAAAAAGAATATTCCATGAAGCAATTATGTAGAAGAACTTACCATACATATGGAACATGGTGAGAGACAGAAAACAAAACCAAATAGCTAGCGCATGCCCCATTGTAACACGAGCAAGAAGCATACCCAAAGCCATGCCAATCATTGTTGCCAGTGTCTCTTGACTTCCTTCCTAGAAGCATCATACAAAACAAGTCAACAGTCATACTAGCTTATTATAGGTATTCACAGTTATCCAGTAGTTAGAATAGCAGCGGTAGTACCTTGGCAGATATATCTGCGGCATTATTCTGAAGGGCAAAATGCTGTGTCAAAGCAGCTCTGGTTGCTCCACTTGCAACACCAGCTAATTGGGAACACAATAATAATATATAAGTGATTCTGACCACCACTCTCTTGCTGCATCTTTTTCATTTTAATTTATTTTATAAAACATTTTAAAGAGGATGCAAAGGTATAAATATTATAGCAAAAATGAACGAGCACTCCCGTGATTCAAAACAGCTGTAAGTCCCTCGGCAGTTTAAAAGTGTAAAGGATGTTTACATTAAAACTGACATCAACAATTAAATAATATTCAGCAATACATATACTGCAAGAACAGGTTGAATTCTTATCCTGTGCAGTTGGGCAAACAAAAATAAATGATTGACTGGCAGCTGTCAGTTGATCTTACTAGGTCTTTAGATTGTATGATTAAGGAAAACAGGTACTTACTGAATGATCGGGATAGGCTCCCCAAGCAAACTATAAACACAAAGGCTGAAGGAAACAAAGGGGAAACAAGGTCCATCAACATTCCTGAAACCAGTACAAAAGCTTTTCTGGTCATTTTAACTTTCAAAACAGAATACAAAAGCTAACAAAACCATAACTAACAATATAGCAATCAGATATAACTGGAACTAGTGTTTAACTGAAAGGGAAATATAGAACACTGAATACCAATCTTGTGGTCCTATTATTTGTTATACAGTACAAGGGCTTCAATTGAGGAAGAATTTGTGACAACATTCACCTATTAGAAATGTGCAGCTCTACAGAAGTTAGAAACCATTGTCCACCACAATAGTAGCCAGCTATTAGTGGTCGAAAGCTATATCATTTAGAAATAACACTTAAAAATTGATAACACTCTCCGTCACCATGGTTAAACAAAGGAAACAATATTTGTTAGGAAAACCTACAAAGGAAATGTGATAAAGCTGCATAAAAAAACTACAAATCCAGTGAAAATTGTAGACATTCAATTAAAGTAATACAACATATTACATGTTATTGTCAACTTTAATGAAATTAGCCACTACAGCCAATTGGTATGTAGATATAGACACTTGATAATTGTTAGTTTATACATATAATTATCAGTATAACAGATACATTATTACATATAAAAAATAATACAAAAACATTACCAGATAATTACACATAAAACATAAAGAGTGACATGTGCAGATACACTATTTACCTCAGGTTGTTCACATAAAAAAAAGGTTAAAAGAGATCAAAAGCCTATCGGAGTGTCTTATATGCACACAACTTCCACAAAGGACTTTTTTTTTTCTTCCTCTAATAATTTGGAAGCAATAAATCAATGGACACCAACATTTTGTGACTCCATTGAAAGTTAAAAATATCAAGCATTTCAGATCTACAAGAACAAACTGAAGATAACAAAGAGATTTGTCAGCACAGGTATGAATGGGAAGTATGTGTCTCCTAGCTCTCTCTCTCTCTCTCTCTCTTATGCATACACACACATACAAGGAATTTTGAAGGGGATGTTAAAGGATACAAACTGTAAAGAAATAAAAATGGTGAAAACGTACCGAGATCATTCATAAGATCCGCCACCAAACGCCACATTTTGGCATTGCTGTCCAGGTTTGAGCCCTGAAGAATAGAGTGTCACACAGAGGCATAGTTTTCTGAGGGAATATGAATACAGAATTCTAGAAATGGACTCAACATTTTTCATCCATCTTTACTAAAATGAGAAACAGATGCCCTTTACCAAGTACCAACAAACCATTCTGAACGTGTAGCAAAAAAAGAAAAGAAAAAACCATTCTGAACTACTAGTACCAAAAGTTCCTTCTTTCATCAAATTATGTGGATGCAAGTATTTCCTAAGGTCATCTATCTAAACAATGCATGTTATATTTACGAAAAGGGAGTATGCTCTAAATCTTATCTGTAAACACACCTGGTAGAATGTGAATAAGATACCCCCAAGCATTCCAGGATAGGTCCCTCAGAAACCACTGCAATAATTTCAACGTTCAAAATAAATTGTCAACTTATTACATACTCAACAACTCACAAGCCTTCTCCCAAATTTGAATTAGTTTGAGGGTCAGCTGTTCTTAACACAACATTGCAAAAACAAACTAAATTGATGTTAAACTAACATACGCAAACACAAGTGTCTTGTGCTTTACCTGAAACGTGGCGCCAATGACAGTTGCTGATTTCTCACCAACCCCAATTGCACTGAGAAGAGCCTTAGAGTGATTTTAAGCACACCACATTTTAGTAATAGATTCTACTCCTAGTAATCATCAGTGAGCTTTTAACAATGGACTGAAAACTTAGAAATGTGATCATAAAGCTTACTTGTGTAGAAAGCATCATCCGAATGTATGTGGAAAGGCCCTGGAGGAAAAATTAAGCCATGAACCTATACTTGGCAACAATTTTTCAAAAAAAATTTATGGCACTTTTGAAAACATTAGAGTGTTGATATTTACCTGCAATGAATCCCAGACTTGAAAAGGTACATAATCTGGAGTCACACTACTAGGAAAACCCTGCATATTTTTTCCCAAAGATTAAGAAAACACACTTTGATTTTGATTTTTGGTAAGGATGAAATGTACTTTTCAATCCCTATAATTTGACCCAAATGATCCTTGAAATTCAAAAAGTTGCAATTCCATTCTTGAAACCATAAATTTCTGGTTAAAATTATACATTTTGTTAAAGTGCCACATCACAATCTATCTAGACACAACTCGCTGAGGTGACAAGTTGTAACTGGTGTAACATCACTTTTAAATCGACTCATCACTAGCACTACTTTTATAGCATATCAATCACAACGAGTCATCCTAATGGTTGTGAAAAAAAATTGTGTGACCATCCTTATTGATTAAGGACAAAATTGATACCTTTTAGGCACTAATTACAAATGTTTTAAATTCAGCAAGGAAAATTAAATTTAGACCAAACCATAAAAGAACATTAAGTGAAGAGAAATAAAAGCTTGCCTCGGGTACAAATGCTTGGAGAACCCGTCTCCAAACATGGTTGAATCGGCCATCAGACCTGTTTATTATTATTTACAAAATTACCAAATAATTCAATAAACAAAAAAGAAGAAGTAAAAAAGCCATAACTAAGACTGATGAGAATTAAAGCTTCTACCTTTGGATAGAGAGAGAAGGATAGGCAGTAATGGTGGCAGTTTTTGAGAGCTTGGTGGAAGAGGAGCCATTCCATTCTTCCAATATGATCTCTGAAGAAGATGCTGATGATGTTTCCATGATAAACTGGAACTGGGTCTGATCCACACCACACGGTTGGTCAGCTTTGTTCTTTTTTTCTCTTATATTTTTTTGATAAAAGGTTCTCTTTGACAGACAGTTTGACCAGATTGTAACCGTGAGTTGCTTGCACGTACTATGACTCTATATGAGTGAGCACACGGTTGCATAAGTCACAAGTGCCTGGTCAGGTTTTTGACTCCAAACTGGATTTATGTTTTTTAGGATTTGCCAAACTTTAATTGTAATAGTTAAAGAGTGTGAAAGAGATAAATAGATAATAGCTTTTGGCTATTCCATAAAAAAAATGTAGGATAGATTGGAAAAAATAATCCTAAATTATCATTGGGATTTACAATATGCCTCATAAGCTTTAGGGATCAAAATTAAGAGAAAAAAAGAAAGTAAGAATTATAGTTCTGGTTTATAAATATTATGAGATTCTTCAACAGTCAATCAAGAATTAAGATATTAATTATAAAAGTTTAATAAATATATATAGTAAAAGATTTGAAAGTTTTTTCATAAAAAAAAAAGATTTGAAAGTTAAAATTTTTACAAAATAAAAAATAAAAAATGTAGCGCTAGAAGGAGGGCTTGAACCTCCGACCTTGTGGTTAACAGCCACACGCTCTAGCCAACTGAGCTATTCCAGCTTTTGCTTATACCCTTTACAATATTCCTACATATCCAATACCTTCTGACCATTCTTTCATACAAACAAACACACACAGAAGTAGGCAAAACAGAGAGATTCATCAGAGAATGATGAATGGAAAATTGGAAGAAATCAGTGGCTTGCAATAGAGAATGTGGAGAAAAGCACCCTCCTTTCCCTTCCTCTTCCACAGACCTTTCTCCTCTACAACTGAAATCCCATCTCTCTATTCTTTCCTTCAACCTTCCATCTTTGCTCTCAACAAAACAACCCCACCACCACAAAACCCCTCACAAGACCAAAACCCAACCTCTCCAACTTTAACCCCAGATCACATAACAACCTTAGAAGCCACTCTGCACCAATCTCTCCTCACAAGCAACACTGATGAGGCTTGGAAATCATTCAAGACTCTCACCACCAACTCTGCCTTCCCAAGTAAGTCCCTCACAAACTCTCTCATAACCCATTTGTCTTCACTCAATGACATTCACAGTCTCAAGAGGGCTTTTGCCTCTGTGGTTTACATCATTGAGAAGAACCCAAATGTGTTAAAGTTTGAAACTTTTGGGAAAGTTTTGGATTCTATGAAATGTGCCAACACTGCTGCACCTGCTTTTGCTTTGATTAAATGTATGTTTAGGAATAGGTATTTTGTGCCATTTGGGTTGTGGGGCAATGTGGTTGTTGAAATCACTAGGAAAAATGGTAACTTTGCTGCGTTTTTGCGGGTTTTCAATGAGAGTTGTAAGATTGCTATGGATGAGAAGATGGATTTTATGAAACCCGACTTGGCCGCTTGTAATGCAGCGTTGGAGGGGTGTTGTTGTGAGCTTGAATCGGTGATTGATGCGGAGAATGTTGTTGAAACTATGTCGGTTTTGGGTGTTAGGCCGGATGAATTGAGTTTTGGCTTTCTTGCATATTTGTATGCACTTAAGGGGCTTGAGGAAAAGATAATTGAGTTGGAAATTTTGATGGGTGGGTTTGGTTTTTCAAGTAAAAGGGTATTTTTCAGCAATTTGATTAGTGGGTATGTTAAGTTGGGCAATTTAGAATCCGTTTCGGCAACTATTCTGCGTAGTTTGAGGGTAGGTGGAGAAGATACAAATTTTGGAGAAGAAACTTATTGTGAAGTGGTTAAGGGATTTCTAAACAATGGGAGTATTAAGGGTTTGGCGACTTTGATCATTGAAGCTCAAAAGTTAGAGCCTTCGGCTGATGTGGTTGATAGGTCTGTTGGGTATGGTATTGTTAATGCCTGTGTTAACCTTGGATTATCGGATAAGGCACACAGTATTCTTGAGGAAATGGATGCTCAGGGAGGTTCTGTGGGGCTCGGGGTCTATGTGCCAATCTTGAAGGCTTACTGCAAAGAGCATCGAACAGCTGAAGCTACTCAATTGGTTATGGATATTAGCAATTCGGGTCTTCAGTTGGATGTAGAAAACTATGATGCTCTGATAGAAGCATCCATGTCAAGCCAAGATTTCCCATCGGCTTTTTCTTTGTTTAGAGACATGAGGGAAGCTAGAATACCTGACCTTCAGGGAAGTTACTTAACTATAATGACTGGCTTAATGGAGAATCATCGACCTGAGCTGATGGCAGCCTTCTTAGATGAGGTAGTTGAGGATCCTCGAATTGTAGTGGGAACCCATGACTGGAATTCGATTATCCATGCTTTTTGTAAAGCTGGGCGGTTAGACGATGCGAGGAGGACTCTCAGAAGGATGATATTCCTGCAGTTTGAACCGAATGACCAGACATATTTGTCTCTAATTAATGGGTATATGACTGCAGAGAAATATTTCAGTGTTTTGATGCTTTGGAATGAGGTTAAACGAAAAGTTTCCTCGGATGGACAGAAGGGGATCAAATTTGATCGCACATTGGTTGATGCATTCCTTTATGCTCTGGTTAAGGGAGGTTTCTTTGATGCAGTGATGCAGGTTGTGGAGAAAACTCAGGAGATGAAGATTTTTGTAGATAAGTGGAGGTACAAGCAAGCATTTATGGAGAACCATAAAAAGCTCAAAGTGACAAAATTGAGGAAGAGGAACTTTAGAAAAATGGAATCACTTATTGCTTTCAAGAATTGGGCCGGTCTGAATGCATGAACTTCAACAGTGCCCAGTGTTCATGTTGCCCATTCGAGCTTCTGCTGACAGCTCTTGCTGCTTAACAACCATCTTTTTATGGAATTTTAGGCAAAGGAACTTGATTATCAGCTCACTCTTTTGAAAACTGGGCTTGTTTGGATGCATGCACATCACAAGTAGTTTGGTTCTCCAGTCATTTGGGCTCACAATCACAGTTCAAAGCATAGAAATAGTGTGTGTGAATCCAATGAGGATGTCGAGATATTGTCTATTAGAGCATTTCCAAAAGTTGGGCTGATTTGAAGCATGAACTGCAGAACCTCCTGATACTTATGTTGTTGACAAAGGCGTTGATTTATTAAAAAAGGAAAGACAAAGGCGTCTGCCCACAATGCAGAGGGAAGTGTTTGCTTGCCAATTGCAAATATAAATGAACGAGGGGAACTTAAGGAAAACAAAAGATCTTATTGCTTTACTAAGTTTACCAGGCTTCTGCTTGTGATAAAAAGCTCAGAGGCTGCCCCACCAATACAGGAGGGAAGTTTTGCGATTGTCTCAGTTAACAAGGGTTGATTTCATAATAAGTTCAATAATGTGACTTGCTCAAGCAGTTTAACCAGGTTATTTCTCTGGATTAGAATTAATTTAATAATTCTTTTTGGAGGAATGTATGGAATTTTATGTGTCAATGGAGGAAATCAGTTAAATTAGTTTACTCAAAAATAGGTTTTTGTCTTTTCAGTTGGGACTGCTCTCAAGCTGCTCAGCTTCACTGTGAATACAGAGAAAATCTTAATTGTGTTTCACCAAAAGCCACAATAGGAAAACTGAAGTTTGATATTTTACATCTCTGGATTGAAATGTAGTCTGGAAATTTAAGTGATTTTTTGCCCTACACTAGCTGAAATTAAAACCCATGTATTGTGATTGTAAGCAATTGAATGGGAAGTATAATTTTTCATTCTTGTTTTGATTATTGAACTGAGATCAATAAAGGGCTTATTTTAACCTGCAATAATTGGTAAGTTTGCTATGCATGTGGCTGTGTTGGCAATGGAATTGTTTAAAGGTAAGTAATATTCTTCTGTTCTTTGGGTGCACCTAAACACTTTGTCCATTTTTTTAACCTCTTTTCAGCTTTATAAGTGCTAGCAAGGTGTAAACATGAATGTGTTTTATATCACCCTAGAGCCCACCATTTGGTTGATTTTCATCTTTAGTCCTTCCTGTTGATGAAAATGCATATTGCTTTATAGCTAGAACCCACAAAACAGATAGGCACAACTTTTAAGGAAGAAAAAAGGAGAAAAAGACAAAGTTGAAAAAATGATCACCTCCACCGAAATGAACAGATCCTTTTCAAATATGAAAAACACAAGTGAAACCCTTGAATTACTTTGCTTCATATTTCATGTTTATGAACCTCCAAACTGTTTCCAAAACCTTCACCAATGTCACTCAGCCCTATTGCATGGCTCTTCATCAACATCCTGCTCTTGCTCCCCTTAGTTCACACTGTCTTAGCCACTTCACACAACACCCCAATAAATGGTACATGTGATGACACATGTGGCACCATCCCCATAAAGTACCCCTTCGGCACTGGATTTGGATGTGGCCATCCTGTCTTTGCTAGATACATAAAATGCAGCTCCGGGACACTCCAATTCTCTACTGGTACCGGCATTTACACTATCTCCTCAATCGACTACCCGAGCAACACTATAATTGTCACAGACCCCCTCATGTCAACTTGTTCTTCAATGCAAAACTCAGGAAGCTTCATCTTAGATAAGGCTAGTCCCTTCACTATAACACCTGATGTTAACTTCGTTCTGCTCGGGTGCTCAACAACGTCTCCTGTGTTTGACGTTGATGAAGAACTGTGTGATACTGGCTCAGGTTCTCGTATTTGTAGAGGGCTGTATTCTTGCAAGGGTGTCACAGGCATTGGTTTGCCACAAAATGCACCTATTTCCACATGTTGTGTCTATGAATCACCAGTTGGCCTTGGCTCAGGTTATGCATTGGACCTTCCTAAGCTCCAGTGCTCATCGTATACATCAATTTACGGGTTTGGGGATGATGAAGGGGATCCAACCAAATGGAAATTTGGAATTTCTTTGCAGTATAATGATTCTTATTATACCGAGACGTGCAAGGACTGTGAAGCGAGTGGTGGCTTGTGTGGTTTTGCTGGTTTGGACCAGTCATTTGCTTGTGTTTGTAAGAATGGGGCAAACAGCAGCAACAACTGCCTTGGACGAGGTTAGTTCATACACATGCTCATTTTGTTATGGACAGTAAATGACCATTTGAATTGCCAATTAGTGAATTGAAAACTATTATGAGCTTTGTTTGATGTGGACTATTTGGCGTGAGCGCAATAGTCGTATTTTTGAAGATGAAGAGCACTCCATACCAAAGCTGGCGGAAACATTTTTTGGTTTTTTATTTGATTGGGCTCGGGTCTGGGGTCTAACCTCAGAAATTTCTCTCCCTGCCTTTGTTGTTTCTTTGAACTTTTCTAAGAGCCCCTCTATTGCTCTTATGTAATTTCTTGTCCTCCTAAGTGCATGCTTTATGCACTTAGAGGGAGTTTCTGTCCTTTCTAATAAAATCTTTGTTACTTATCAAAAAAAAAAACTATTATGAGCTTTGGCCAAGTTATGTGGGATTTTTTTTGTTTTTTGGTGACTTTATATGTGTGAATATGAACTTTGATATATGGCTTTGATATGATTAGGGTATGCTTGGAGCGGAACATGGGGACTAAAAATTCAAATGAAGATGATTCTTGGAGGTACATGTATTCCAATGCCTTTTGTCTTTTTTCTACTTTATGTTCACCCAAAGTCTTCCTTTGCTTAAGACTTTTTAGGCAGGGTAGTGCTTTACTTTTTCTTTTATATCCGGGATGCTCACTTTTAGCTTTGTAACAGTTTGGAATCAAAATAGACATCATAAATTCAACATTTATTCAAAAGTGTTGCATTTTGTTGAAAAAATTTTCTTTTATCGAATTTTTTTTGTGCTGAATAAAAGTATGTTTAAAAGACTTCCTAGGGTTAAAAGAATGTTTTTCATAATTTTCTTATGCCTTGTTCTGTGACAAACATAAGAAAAATGAAGTTGTATTATACATGTTCTATATTGGTATAAAATGCAACTTTTATGTACTGATCTTTAAATGGAGTAAATAACTATGTGATATGATATGAAGTCAATATGCACATGATGCTCTCGCTTTTTCATTTTTCTTCTTTTTTGATAGGACTATGGCTCTCTTGGATGTTGCTATTCTATTGGAGCTTATAGGATGCCTCAAAACTCTTGGGGATACAAACTACCAATGAAGGGCTTGTTTGAAACACTCTCATATCCTTGGTGAAAGCGGTGAAATTGTCATTCCTATGGGGTTCATGTATAATGCTCAAAAGTTGTTCTCAAATATCTCAATTTTGAGTCTTGGGGTATTGCGGATTTGATGGTTTTATGAAGCAGAATAGAACCTTGAGACAGATTATATGTTTTGGATGGCTGCTGCAACTATTTAATTTGAACTTTAGATACATTCTATTTGTTTGTTCTATGATATGTAATGACTCTTCTTCTTTCTTTGGTGGTGCTTATGGTGACTTACATGCTCTATTTGATTGCAAAAAATGGATGAAAAGGAAACAAATGTAATTTGGACAAAGTTTCTTTGGTGTTATACGTTAGGTGCATGTTTAGGTACTGCACAATGCACCATTCATGGGCTTTTACAAATCCTCTAGCTCATTTGCAATTGAACAGAGTTTACCTCCAAATCAATTTAGAGAAATCTTTTTCCAACTTACTATGTGATGACTCATAAGACTATTCACGTTTATTAAAATAAGTTATGTGATTAAAAATACATATGAATAGTCTTATGACTCATCACATAGTGGATTAGAGGAAGATTCTTCCAAATCAGTTTATAAGTAAACTTTATACTTCCAAATTTTCCCAACGGGCTTCTTATGTGGACTTGGACAACAAAAAGTGAAAGATGGAAATAAGATTTTGGGTTTGGAGTTTGGACTTGTTTGGCAAGCAACTCCAATTGGGCCTCATCTGTTCCATGGCTTTGGGCTGGACTAGCTGTTCAATAAAGCCTGTTTCTTCTAGTCATAAAGATTGGACCTTTACTTACATTTACACCAAGGCTTTTAAACTGTAAAATGGGACCTCACCACGGTCGAATCTTCCTTCCAAAGATCCTAAGGTTCTTATAATCTGTCAAAAATTGTACCGAAAATAATAATAATATATTGAAATAAAAAATAAAATAAACCATTACAATCTCTCTCTCTTTTAAAATTTTTATTTTAAATATTATTTATTTTCCTTTTCTTTTTTGCATTTGACATGCAAGACCAAGACCATATATATATCTATATCCATTACAAATGCTTGTTCATGGTGTGTGGGCTCAACGATAACATCTTCTACAGGTCACTTTAATCACTCTCTATTCTCTTTTCTTTAGAACTTGCTTCAGTTTCATTAGTTACCCAATTTGATCTCTTTTGCCTTTTCAACTTCTTTTTTTGTACTAGAATTAAATACCCAGTTGATTGTTTTTAATGTTTTCTGCAACTTCTTTTTTTCAACTTCCAAATGATCAATTAGTTAAGAAGAAAAGTGGACAATCTTGTCTTGTGCGTGTGTGTAAGTAAGAGTGACACTAGAGATACTATAAATTTTACTTCACAACTCTTATAAACTGATGTGTCATCTCAACAAAAGTAATTCAGACAGTTATTTATTATGTTGTTGAAGTAGTTTTAGCATTTTCCTACAAGGAATTGATTGGGTTGGCATAGAATTTTATGAACTATTTTGAATTGATTTTTGTTACAGATGATGGATGAGAAGAGAGTGTTGAAAATGTGCACCTTGGCATTTGTTTTGTTGGGTCTTGCAAGCCTTCAGGAGGCAATGTCACATGGAGTTCACCCACTCTCAAAAATTGCTACTCACAAGACAACATATGCTTTTGATGATCGTGCCTATATTAAAGTCTCTCCCACTGTTCTTGGAGAGAAGGTATATAAGCTTCAATAGCAACTTGTTTATAATTATGGTCTTTTTTTCTTCTTTTTTTTTCTTTTTTTTATCCCTTAATTACCATCAAGGCATCAACTTATAATGGAAGATGGAATGTCCTTTTGACACCCGTTATCACAATTTGTTTTAAGCTGGGATGAAAGACCTTAAAGTTTGTGTTTTAATTAGGACTGATGCAAGATTTCTTTACTTGTTTTAGGGGGAAACTACAGTATGGGTGACAGTGGACTTTAGTACTCCAAACCCATCAAGTGATGATTGGATTGCAGTATTTTCTCCTGCCAATTTCAGGTAAATAAATTTCTTCGTATTTTAGAACTTATATGGCTTTTTGTAAACACTTGGGAACCTCTAGAATGATTTTCTTATAATATCTTCTTCGTGCTTTTGTTAAACTTAGTGGCATTGATTATGTTAGGTTTCATAGATGTGTTGGCAAATCCTAATGCCACAACATATCAAATTTGGGTTGTATCAATAGAATTGCATTAGGGTTGAGTCTACTTAGAAGCTACTCAAAGACGACGGGGTTTTGACCTGCTCAAAGATGATAAGTTGATTATTGTTTGCTCATATCTTTTACACTAGAATGAATTTCCAAGTGGACCTTGTTTCATTAGAAAGTAGACATCCAGGTCTTAAAATAGGACATAAATTTGACCCACTTGGGATTTGAAATGAGCAAGATATGACCGTTTGAACTTGTCACAATTGTGCTGTGCCCGAGAGTTCACTCAACACTCGCTAGACACTTGCTCAAGCGAAGTCTCTGCCTGATTTTTAATGATCGCTCAAGCGAGGCCTGAGTGATCTTCATGCAGCTCTTTACTCAAAACTTCACATAACCAAATTGCAATGATTGTAAACCTCATTAACACATGTTTTGGCACATGAAATTTGCCAACACAAACCTAAATCTCTAACACATTTATTTTTCCACAATTTGCAGTGCTGTCACATGCCCCCAAGACAACTTAGATGTGCAACCTCCATTGTTGTGTACTGCACCTCTCAAGGTTCAAGTCAATTTTCTTTGCTATATCTATATTTCTTTGTGACCTGCTATTATATGAAGTGAAAATAGAGCGAAAAGTTAACATTATGCTTTTTTATTTTGTAGTATAAATATGCAAATTACACCAACCCTAACTACACAAAAACAGGAAAAGGGTCAGTGAAGTTTCAGTTGATTAAGCAGCGATCAGACATCTCCTTTGTGCTCTTCACTGGTGGCATATCACATGTATGCTTATTTATGTTCTTGTCCTATGGTCTACATAGTTTTGTCAGTGACTTGTACGTTTGACATGCTCCAAATTATATAGAACAAATGCATTGACTAGTAACATTCTCTTATTTCTTGTTTTGCTTCAAAAGGAAGATTAATATTCTGTAGTTTAGAAACTTACATACAAGAATACTAATATAAGAGCTTGCTTTCCGGTGTCCATGAACTCTATTTAACAAAGCTTTAGTCCCAACTACTTTGGGCTGGCTACATGAATCCCTTTTCACCATTCAGCTACATTTAGAACCATATCTTTGTGTAAAACCCTTTGCGATATTAAATTTTCACAGTTCCTCTACCTATGCTCTTTTTGTCTATCCTCTTCATCTTCAAGTTGAGCCAAATTGCTCAAAACTGGTGCACTCATGGTTCTTTTTGCACATGGAATTAGCATTAGAGTTTTGCTCATCTTGTCTTCATTAGGCTATTGCCAATTAAATTTTTTTTGAGTGATTTTGATGGCTCAAATAACTCTCTTGTTCTTTCCACAGCATTTTCCATGTGAGTTAATTAATCTGAAGCTGTCCATGTGAGTTACATTTCTGGCTCAACTTCATTCATTTTTAAATGTTCCATGTTATGGGAAGAACAAACCATCCATGTCCATCTGCCATCTTTACATGATGAGCCCAATTTTATTTGATATATTTAATTATACACTGTTGTCATTTACCTTCCATATTACTCCTTATAAGTTTTGCTTTAAAACTTTGAATGCTTTATTCAAGACCCTTGCATTCGACTGTGCCAGCAATTTAATTATTTGTTTATCAATTTTTCATGATAGCCAAAGCTAGTGGCAGTGTCAAACAAAGTAGCTTTCGTAAATCCAAATGCTCCAGTCTACCCACGCCTAGCACAAGGAGAAGTGTGGAATGAAGTAAGTTGAATTTCTTTATTGATTTCTATCTCAAAGCTTATGCTTTCTATAAGATAAGTCCTGTATTTGTGTGTGTAATGAACAACAATGCAGCAAAATTTTCTTGTTATACCTGTGTTTCTTTCTATTGCATAGCTATTCATTTCTTCACAAACTGTTACACTAGATCTTTATATTAATATTTTTTTAGTGGGGAGAGGGGGGTGGCTTACAACATCTCAAGGAATTAATATATAATATTCGAATGATCTTCAGATGACTGTAACATGGACAAGTGGATATGGAATTGATGAAGCAGAGCCTTTTGTTGAATGGGGTCCAAAAGGAGGAGCCCAAGTGAGATCCCCTGCTGGGACACTAACTTTTGATCGGAACACCATGTGTGGTGCGTAATTTCATTTTTTCCTTTAAATTTTGTCTTCTCAGATAGATCTGCTGGTTTGTTGAATGGGCAAAACCCTGGGAAGGCAAACCACTGTTATCTTGGTAATGGAATTCAGAAACTTGAATTGTAATAGGAACTCATTGACATCAGCATATACTTGAGCCTGATACATCATGCATTTTGTCATAAAAAAAAAATGAAAAATAAAAGTAGAGGAAACTTTAAATCCCTTTAAATAAATTTCTGTTATGGATCTCTTGTAATAATATTTCTTCTTTTTCATATGTTAAAATCTCCCAGACTTTTTCTCCCGGTTTATTTTGGAAGGTAGATGAATTTATCTTAGTCATGTATCTATACAGATGCACCAGCAAGGACAGTAGGATGGCGTGACCCTGGATACATACACACGAGTTTTTTGAAGGAGTTGTGGCCTAGCAAAGAGTATGTTAGAACCTATTTGATCATATTATGTTGTTTCTGGGTGTGTCAAATTTTATAAAATTTAGATTTTTCTGGTTTACTTTGTTGGTTGGAAAAAGCACAAAAGCTAGGAGTTGGGAAAAACAACAATAAAGTGAAATTGTTATTAGGCTAATAATAACTGAACTTTGTATCTTTCTCTGTCTGTCCATTGTGAATCAGACAATCAGCCCATTGACTTTAGTATTTCATATATGGTCTCTTAAAGAGAATTTGATCCCAATTGTTAACAATTTTAACTACAGGGATTCAATTGTAATAGAATGAACCTTGAATTATTGGAGTAGCACATGCTAAAATCTTAGCTCTCAGCTGTTTGATTTGCATGAAACTTTACTTTCAGCTGCTTCTTATTGATTACTCAGGTATACATACAAGCTGGGGCATAGATTGTTGAATGGCACATATATTTGGAGTCAAGTATACTGGTTTAGAGCATCTCCTTATCCTGGTCAAAATTCTTTGCAACATGTGATCATATTTGGAGACCTGGGAAAGGTGTGAACTCTCTTGGAAGACTGGATGTGCATATGAATAAAGCCCATTTCCCCATTTATAAATTAGTGACTTCAATACCATCTGATGTATGCACATTGTTGCAGTGGTTATCAGATGTAGCTTTTCGTTGGGTATCTAAGGATATGTAAATAGATTAATGAATTTGTCTGACATACCATTTAATCCACCTCCCTTAACCTCTAAAATTTTCAAAACTGTATTTTACTTTTGATAACATTTACAAATGTCAAACTGTGGAAAGGACTATTCATTTCAACTTTTGGCCTCTTAAGGATGTGTGGCTGCTTGTTTCAATTTAACTGAATATCAATTAACAGTGTATTTTTTGGCCTTTTCTCATCTTTCAGTATAACTTGGATGCAGTTTTGCAAGTTTTTTGTTTAACTGTCCACCTTGCAGGGCGAAGCTGATGGTTCCTTTGAATATGAAGATTTCCAGCCTGCATCTCTGAACACTACTAAGCAGCTTATTGAAGACTTAAACAACATTGATATAGTCTTCCACATTGGAGATATAGTCTATGCTATGGGATATATTGCACAGTGGGACCAGTTCACTGCACAGATCGAGCCAATTGCATCAACTAAGCCTTACATGATTGGAAGGTTTGTCATAATATGCATAAATGACTTGTTAAGCATGTAGACATCTTCAGGTTTTTCTTATGTGCCATCATGTGATGTCTTTTCAGTGGTAACCATGAGCGTGACTGGCCAGGAACTGGATCCTTCTACCAGAACATGGATTCAGGAGGAGAATGTGGTGTGTTAGCCGAGAACATGTTTTATGTACCTGCTGAGAATAGGGCTAATTTCTGGTATGGAAGCAATACGCAGATATAACGAACTTTGTAGCAATTGTTTGCCTTTTGCACCTGTCATATTCACTATTGGCCCATTGGTACTGCTAATTTAGTTCATATCTGTGACCTATATATAGTGTGACAATATTATTAGTAGCACAATTGCATGAAATATCTTCCAAACAGCTAGAAATTGTCCAAAACGTTCTCTTAATTGTGTAACAAAAAACATGCATCTTCACAACACAAAATCACTCTTCAAAATTTCAAAATTACTCCCAAGTCCTTTGTCTTACATTCAATGTTACTGTGGGTTTCCCCAATTTTGGCTGTAAAGAACCAGCTGCCAAATTGGTTCTACATAAAAAATTTACTTGTTCCAGAAGGGAGAAAGGGGTGGGGTTCTTGATGTACACTTTTATTTGTTTCCAGATGTGCCAGGAGCTGGTCTTGAACTTTATTACTTTCTCTTGCCAGGTACTCCACTGACTATGGCATGTTCCGATTTTGCGTAGCTCACACTGAACTTGATTGGAGAGAGGGAACAGAGCAATACAAGTTCATTGAGAACTGCCTCGCATCAGTCGAACAGACAAAGACAACCATGGCTAATCTTTCTTGCACATAGAGTACTAGGCTATTCTTCTGTGGACTTTTATGTGGAAGAAGGATCATTTGAGGAACCAATGGGAAGGGAGGACCTTGAGAAACTTTGGCAGAAGTACAAGGTTGACATTGCGCTCTATGGCCATGTGCACAATTATGAAAGATCATGCCCGGTCTATGAGGTATTACCAAAACTAACAAAGCTGTACCATAGTCATGCTTCTTTCTTGCATTTTCCACTGCATATATTCAGTACTGCCAAATGAGTATGCAACCAAGATTCAGACATTGCAATTTCTTAACCAACAATTTAATTGTTTAAATATTGATTAAGTGATCAAATTTACCCTTTTCTATCAGCTATAACTTTTAGTAGAAGTGGTAGTTTTTCTTGGTATTAGATTAGGTGATCATAAGCTGCACCATGTCTCCACTCTACCTCCCAAAAAAGTTCAAAATTCCACTTGTTAGGATTCACTTTTTGAGGGGGAGCCTGGGCCTCATGAGGGAGAGTTTAGAAGAGGGTTAAGTGATTCAATTCACCGCTTCCTATTAGCTTAAGCTTTTAAGATAAGTGGTAATTTACCATTAACTATCATTTTTATTCTTGCTTCAGAATATCTGTACCAGTCAAGAGAAACACAACTATATAGGCCCCTTGAATGGAACAATACATGTGATTGCTGGGGGTGCAGGAGCAAGCCTTCATGAATTTTCTCCCGTCAATACCATGTGGAGTATATATAAAGACTATGACCACGGATTCGTCGAACTCACTGCATTTAACCATTCACACCTGTTGTTTGAGTACAAGAAGAGCAGCGATGGAAAAGTTTATGACTCTTTTACAATCTCACGGGATTATAGGGACATCTTGACCTGTACTGTTGATAGTTGCCCACACATTACACTAGCACATTAGTATCTTGATACATGTATATATATATATATAAGGGGAATTTTTTTCTGATGAGTGTTGAGTGCTATTTGTAAATAAAGATTCATTAATTTTGTGAATGCTAGCAGTTCATCATCATGTTCTGCTGCTTTAATATTTCCGAATAAATTATTATTATTCTGCTGTAATTAATCAAGTTTAAGAAACTGAGCCTCTTATCTTGTATGAAAGTTGTTATTTGATAAATTACAAATAGTCCCAAGAGATTAGAAGATATCATAACTGAAAATTTTCCTAAGAGATTAGGTTTAGACCCCTAGGTGATTAACAATGCCGAATAAACAAATTTAATTGTTAATCGCAATAAATGTTTAGTATGTGTATATATTTAAAATATACCCCACAAATTTTATATACCAACTTCAAGGTGATGCACTGAACTGCAATATGCTATGCACATATATGTGATTTTATATACTGAGGCCTTGAATGATATTCATTCCTCTCTTTTTTTCTCTCTGTTGGATATAATAAGCAACAGGTCTTATTTTTAGGAATTTAGCTCAGTCATTTGCAGCAATCTTGCAACATTCACATTGTAATGGCATTATAAAAAGCAAAGTAATAATGAACACTTGCCAGGCTCAACGTACTTGACTATATCATGAAATCTTACAGGCATTGTGGATTTACCATGTTGCTAACAAGTTCAATAAACACCAAGGCAGCAACTACCAAATTTGGTCTTTCCAAGCAACAAGGACAGATTTCAAAGCCAAGGTGGGTAGAGCTATTGGCCATGCTTGAATGAAGCCTTTTTTTCCCCCATCAACTGCACTTTATCTTGGATGGTACCAGAGGTGGTTTTTCCTCTGTAGATGTAGTCTTGTATAAAGTATCTCTCAGTTTTGTGCTTGACATTTTCTCAAAGCCCAGAGGAATGTCATTTGGTCCACAGCATTGAAAAATTTCCCATTTGAGCTTTCCAAGGGGAGCTCAAAAGCAATCTCAATTCTGATTTTGTCAATAACCCCTTGTTTATAACTTTATATCCTAAAACAGTTGGTTGAATAGTAGAATCCAAATCTATTGAAAGGGTCCAAGTCTGTTGATCTAACTTCTGCAAGTTACTCCCATGAATAGTTCCTTCCTTAGGGAATTCCACAGAGTCTCTTGGATGCATCTCTTGAAACAACCACATCAACTCTCCCCACATTCTCTCCATCTACCATATCAATCTCCATATCAATTGCCTCACAATCATCCATGCTCGCGTGGTCATAGGGTGCACGTTCCAAAGAAGAAATGAATGGAGAGGGTTCCTCACCTACCTTGTCAAGAGTCTGATTACTTTTTACAGGGCGAAAGACTCCCCAGAAGTAGTATTCTGCTTCTAAGCTTGCAATAACATCTATAAACACAAAACTTTGCATCATATTCATGAAGGCAATGAAAACAATGTACAAAAAACCCTTAACTGTAATGCAAATAAACACACAAACACCAACAACCACCACATTGACCCTGTAGCCAGAATCTTCAATCTGGAAGCTCTGCTGGCGCATCATAAGTTCATGATATCAGGATCCTCATAGATGAAGAAGATATATACTGTTTATAGATTAGAATAACTTAGAAATTATTTCAATATTGAAATTTCAAACTTACAGTTGCCCCCTCATTTAATATTCATAAATTCCTAAGCCTGCAATATTTAACATCTTCTAGAGGACCAACTAGATTCCTTGATTTTTTACCATTATTCTCCAATATCTATTAAGGTTCAATATTTTCATAATAAATATGGCAATTCATAAAAAATGTGCCATTTATTTGAAGTAAAATGACCTTCCAAATCCCCAAGTGCACAATTATGTTAAACCAGAAAAATAAGGTAATTCATAAGGAAAAACTAAAAAGGCAAGGCTCAAGTAAAGGAAGTATAGATAAGGACCAATATATCAATAGACAATCCTAGATTCCAATGCAATGTATCTCAGTATCAGTAAGAATAATCTCTACCAAAAACAAAATCAGAAAACCTGAAAAGGTTGTCCTTGTTATGCTCATCTATCAGAAAAACTGGAGCTACAGTGAAAATATAGGAAAACTGAATGCTGTGGAAAAAAGTTAACTCACTCTGTGAGTCCACATGCAGCTGTTTTGATGTAAATATCAGCAACTCCACATCATTGATGCAGCTTTTCATCATTGAATTTTGGACCTCCATCAGCTCAAACAGGCAGGCACTGTTCTCTTTGGATCTGTAAGTTAATACAGGACATGTATTAAAAACTGCATAACCAACAGAATCAGAGATAGCAACACAAAAATCAGATGGCAAAACAAACCTCTCAATATTCTTATCAGGGGAAAAGTATAGAGCAACGTCATTAAGATCAGGACAATCATTCTGGAACAAATCTGCCCAAACTTGTGATCGTGGAAGCAGCTTAACCTGAAGGACAAGAGGCATTGTTTGTGAAAACACGAAGGCTTTACGACAGATGGAGGGTGGAGGTTGAGCCTTGAACCCACCATAAAATTTGGCAGTTGCAGCAGCAGAAACAAGAAATCCTCCCCTGAAGAAACAAAACTCAATGAAAACTGTGAAAACTCTTACATGCTACAGGAAATATCTGTTACGTGCATCCTAAGAAACAATCAATTAGACAAAATGATGAGAATATATTACTTCTGTGCATTCTTTTAATAATTGAATGACTTCCAACATCATAAAAGATGAAAGAATAGGTTATACACAAAACCATGAAGAGATTGGTTACTCACCTCCAAGTAGCATGTGAAGTAGGGAGAACATTGTGATATAGCTTGAATTTAGGTAGAATATTCAGCAACTCGTGTTCTTCAATATTAAATTTCTTTTGTTCAGCAACAGCTTGCAAGTTATCACCTACGAAATACAGGAACAGCCATAAGTAGAAGATTGTGAATGCTCTTTTACTAGAAGATTGTGGCAACAAGTGTTATAATTGTGCTCGATAAATAGGCAGTTGAATAGATGGCTTGATGTGCTGAACTAGGGAAATCACTCAGTGAAGGCTACAGATTTCAAGACCACCTTATACAAGCTTGCTTAGGTTGCTTTCATTTATCATGTCTGGCTTCAAAGAAATGAAAGAGTTCACTGTGGTCTGATTCATAGTGAGGACAACATTATGTGGTTACTCAAGAATGATGTTAGAGATAGAATGGGAGCATGCAAGGGATTCAAGAATTCAGTGAAAAATGAGATGCTTCGAATTATTTGGATATATTTTTCTGTGTGTTAGAATCACTAACTGCCTAACTGGCAGTTTGGTGTTGTGTTCTGCAGTTGTTGCTGCTTGTATTGAACTTCATGTAAATATCTTTCTTTTGTTTCTGATCAATGTAAGCATAATGCGTTTTCAATATAAGTAACTCATTCAATAAATAAATAAAAAAAGGAAAAGAAAAAAGAGTTGAGACCTGCTGTACAAATCTTGTCATGGCAGGCTATGTTAGAGGAATCTATTGACAAGGTTTTCTCAGTGACTTTCTTCCCACCAGCTTCTGGCAATACCATGCCACTTGGAAAACATGATTCACAAATCCAATCTGCTGGAATGTCAAGGCAACAAACCTGCATGCAATAACTGAAAATGGAGAGATCAGAATGACAATATTTGCATTAGATTCATCAATTGAAAAACATATAATTAAAAAGAGTTAAGGAATGATAGGAGTCTGGTGTAGGCAAGATGGAAGTTGAACTACCATTTAATTGTTGCTAGTAAGGAAAAAAATAAATTCAGAAGAATGAACCATAAACATCCAACCTATATCATCAAGGTGACCTTACAGAATTTTAAGAGTATAACTTAGACTGATCATTATGGTTCAAGAGCTGATAAGTACAAGAACAAGATTTTAATCCAACCAACTTATGGTTCTAACACACAGCATTTGAGTCATGAAAGAATCAGCATAGTAACATATGGGAAGAGAACACCACCTGAATTAAGTCTCCTTGCACAGATGAACACACATACATGAAGGTGTTGGAGGCGAATAAGAGTATGAAAATGCCAAAAGTACTATTAATTTTACTACAAAATGCTTACATACTGACATGATAATAAATATGATTGGTGTCACATCAATACCATAATAATAAAAAAAATCTTAATTACTTTCTTGTTTTGTATTTAAAAATTGACACATAGTTTATAAGGTTTATGTAATAAAATTTATAATACCCTAATATCACTCGTAAGAGTATTATCATACCCATGTTGATTACTATAGCATTTAGTGCAAGTTGCTAGCGCGTTGTCAAAACCAACATCACCACATATGTCACAAATTTCATCCTGCAAGGTGGAAGAGTATCAAATGTAAATTCCAAATAAAAGTTCCACAAAATTAATCAAAATTTCTGATCAACTTGTGAAATGTAATTGAAATAATTTACTAGCCAACAATCATTCTGCTGATGGCATTAATTCTATTATCTACAAAATATCAGTATTCACACTCCTAGACTATCCTAAATAGTCAAATGAAATTGTTTGAACATGACATTTTTGTTTTACTATGATGAACTATGACTTTAAACAAGTTAATAATAGCTAAGGTAAACAATAGCAAGAAATAATTGCAACATTATGTGCTTAATGATTTTTGGTTATCCATAGAGATGGTGCATAAGGATATGCATTTGCAATAGGTAATACAATGTTTATGTACAATTTTATACACATATCAAAGGTTGTTTTTGGCTTCAACTTTTTAGTAATTCGAATAGGTCCAGGTTGGGAATTTTGGGATGTCTAAGGGCTTTTCTGACTTTTGCCACATCCAGAAACCACTGGGTTGGGCGTTTAGAATTTGGGCCCAAAGCAGCTAAAGAAAATTTGGGCCGTACAGCTTGTGCAGTCCAAAAGGACAGGTACCAATAGCCTGACTCAATTATCCAAAAAGCAAAATTATGATTTACTTGCCTTTTAAAAAAAAAAAAAATTACAATATTTTCAATATTTTTTGAGATTTCAACCATCATATGAGTAATTATTCTGAGATTTCAACCATCATTATAAATTATTCTGTACAGTTCTTAGTGTGTCTCTGCAGTTATGTCTCTATTTAAACTCATTTAATAAATCTCATGTAAATCTCACTTATATAAAACTTATACTTAATCCTTATATAACTTATCCTTATAGAAGAGATAGATACATAATACACGTTAATTTCATCTTAAAAATATAGTCGAAAGTACCACTTAAATAAGAGTCTAAATCAATTTAGTATTCTCTTATAAATAAAGAAATCTATTTTTTCGCTCTCTTAATACAAAAGGTCTATAGCCAATCAAAAAATAATTATAGACATTAAGTTTAGCAAAAAAACAAAAAATTATTATAGACATTAAAAATAAAATAAAATAAATCCAAAATGGCAAACCCCATTAGCCCTAGCCCCTTAAAAAAAAAAAAGAAGTGTGCATCAGATCAGATGTTGAAAAACATCTAATCAACAATCAATTCAAGGAAAAAAGTGCGCATCAGATCAAATGATACATTATTATATTACAAAATATTATAAAACAAAAACAAAACAGTACAGATCATATGTTTACAGTAAAATATAACATATTCGAGAAAATAATGATAAATAAATAAAAAATCTGTTCCTAGTTTCACATCCAATTTTATAAGCTGGAGCAAGTACATTAGTTACTGCAGTATAATAAATGATTACAGATTATTCAATAAAAATGTACTTTTTTAATAAAGAAATACAGTACAAAAGTGGGGGTGGCACTTGACAAGATGGCAATAATAAAAAAAGCAGAGAAGAGAGAGACTATGAATCCCTTAAGAAAGCAAAAAACACGTAAAACCTAAGTTTTGTGTTGGGTAAAAAGAAAAAAAAGTATGATTTACAAAAAATTTTGAAAAATACATGGTAAAAATATAGATTACGAAACAAACATATAAAGAATGTAGATTAGGGTTTTTATTAGTTTTACCAAGTGGGTTTCTTGCATTGTTGCTGAAAGTCTTTCCCTTTTTGTCTTTTGCTTCTTCTTCTTGGAGAGAGTGATAGGTCAAGTGGGTTTTGGAAAAACAGAGAAAAGTGAGAGAGAGAATGACAGAAGGGTGAGAATAATAATTGGAGCTTTCTGGGAGATGGGGCCGACAAAATGACCAAAAAAAAAGTCCAATTTGTGTATGCAATAGTCTTTATTTAACACTGACACTCTATCAAAATCTTACACACAAACTCATATATATGTTGCATTTTTTTTTTTTTGGTTGCTACAAATATATATTTTGCACTTGATTTCCCCTTTGTGACATTTTTGTATTATCAAGCAAGCTTAATGTAAAATTTGAAACAAACCAATATTTAAAATAACAGTAATCAGCTATATTTTTGTTAGTTAAGTTTGTTTTGGCTTATTGGGATCCATCTAGTTTGTTTAATTGTTACTCTGTTATTTACTATTTGAGCTAAAGGCAAAGTGGTTATTGATTAGGGTAAGACTTCTTTCTTATTAAAATATTTCAATTTCCTTTCATTTTAAGGAGATGAGAGATATGTTGCATTAAAAGAATCTAAAATATTTATAAAAGAAATCTATGTAAATGAAATCAATAAATATCACGTATTATAAATCTAATTAAAAATCAGAAAGAATTGGAGTAATTCAACACGAATAGATCTTCCCCAATTATGAAATTTAAGAGAAATAAAGAGTTTTGAAAAAGCTCACACATATAGAGTTTTAAATTTTAACCCCAAGGGAACAAGTGGGCAACCTAATAAAATAAATGGTAGGACAAGTTATGATATCTACCTAAGAAAGTGTAAATTGTAAGTTCGAATTTTCATGACAATGGATCCTTTTGAGGCCACCTCAGAGCATTGAGTATGGCAATCACCCAGTGCGTGTGGAACAGAAGGATTGCATATGCTCATGGGATTAGTTGGAATGAAATTTCGGATAAAAATTGTTATATATATATATAAAATAAAATAAAATAAAAAATTTTTGCAAATGCAATACAGTGCATGATGAATTTGGTGGCGATTATGTAAATGACATGGAAAACCTGAAAGAAATACTGAAATGAGCAGAGCTCCGAGATAAAATACTAATGTTTGATTTTTCACTTGAGGAAAAAAAGTGAAGAGGGTGGCCACTGGCCAGTGTATGAAAAAATTTAACTTGATTGATTTATAGTAACAAAGAGAGGATAAAAGGAGAAGGGATCTGAGCCCGTTTCATTATTTGTATGAAAATCAAATATATCTGCAATATTTTTTATTTTTAACAATATTTTTTTTATGTCAGACAGGCTGAGACAAAGTCTAGTAAAGATCCGTTTTCCTTGATTACCACCAGAAAATTAACTTATATCAACGTAAATATTATGAAACAAGTATCAGACTAACAAATCTTTTTGGTCTATATAGGGATTATTAAATATCAACCCTCAGAATTTTCAAAGCAGAAAAGAAAAAAAAGAAAAAAATAAAATAAAATAAAATAAAAAATAAAATAAAAAGCTGAAATAATGGCTAATGAGTTACATGGATATGAGACTTGTGTTTACAAGTCTGGAAATACTGGTGGGACAAAGCATGCCATATCTACCAGACTGTTTTGAAAATATAATCATGAATATGTCTATATTTTCCAAAATTTGTATATATAATAAAATGCAGCTGTCTTGGATCCAAACTGATGCAAATGGTCTTAGGCTTGTAGAAGAGGATGATCCATCTATTGTACTTGCTGTTGCCACAAACGGAAACCTCAGCAGCCAGCACTGCAAGCAGGCAGACCTGCAATCACAGAGCAAGTCATAATGTAGCAGATATCCCTTTTGTAGCACCTAATACCTTTTAGAGCACACCTTAGTGATGTATTTAGACCCATTCAATATTAAGACCTTCCTTGAGAGAGAGAACATTTTCAAGATATTGCACACATACAACTAATCAAGAGTGCCTCAATGGAAAACATAATAACTTGAAGGAGGAGGGAGATATTACAGTTACCCAATGATAACATGTGTCACATTCCAATTTCCCAACTATAAATGAAGTATTCTTTCTCTTCTTAAACCTTCGACCTCACCCTTTACACAGAATGCTATTTGATCACTGGCAATTTGGCACTATAAATAAATTACTCTTAACAAAATATATTGTCTTTTTTCAGATAAATGCCATTATCTATTTTCAATAGAATTTTTAATCACAAGTCTTGAAGAAACAAATATCATGGTACATGTAAAGATCATTTGAACTAGAATTAAAATTTACACAAACAAAACATATAAAATAGTATATACATATCTTTCAAGCATCAAGCAAACAGGTGATTTGAAGCACCATGTACCAAGATATAAACAGAACATAGCAAACAAAAATCAATAAAAGACTAGTGGTGACAGGCTAACAAAATGGACTAATGAACCTTCTTTCCTTTGGGCTTAAATGGCTTAAATTCTCCTACATAATATGGTATTTTTTGTTTTCCAAATTCTCCTATTTATATTTCCTTTTTCCATATTGAATTTGTCTTTAAACATAGATAAAGAGAAAATATCCATAAATAAGTTTTGCATCCAACTAATGGATTGAATTTGAATGAGTTCGATCAGAAATATCTTCAGTTTACATAGAACAAGAAAACACCCATGTTCAGTATTAACATCCACTTGTAGATTTGTTTTCAATTAAATTTCATTCATCTAATAGATTAATAAATCAAGGATCTAAATTATTACATATTAGGTTGCTCTTTATGTAATTCAAATCAATAATAGTGAAAAAGAATGACAGGATTTCCCCACTGCAAACATACCTGTGTTGGTGATGTTAGAGTCATAAACGCCAGAGGTAGTTTGATTACGAAAACATAGCGCTCCCTGATTAAAATAATCCATCATCCAAGCCAAGAAGGACATGTTTCTTTAACCGAGCACCCCAGTTTTATATTGAAAATTTCCTTGAGCTTATATATGCGATGTTAGTGACTCCTAATCAAACAATGAGCAACTCAACCTTCATCTTTGATGTCTGAACAGCCGATTCTAGGAATTCTACCCTCTGCAATAAGATTTTTAACACCTGAGGAAGTCTTGGCATCTTCCGACAACTTAAGTACTGCATCTCTAACAATTACAAAGTTCTTATCTAGTGGATCTGGAAAATTTCCTTTCTCAGCCATCTCCTTTAAAATTTCAAAAGCCAAGGGTAGGTTAAGATTAGATAGAAAACTACTTATTAGTGCTACATAGACAAATGTGTCAGGTTCCATTTCCTTCTCTTGCATTTCGTGAAGATAAACAAGTGCCGTGTCAGGCCTACCACACTTACAAAGACCATGAATGAGGGCCATGAAAGAAACTTTGTTTGGAGCACACCCTTTTTTTCCCATTTCATTCCAAAGCACCAGTGCATCATCAGGTCTTCCATCATTGCATAACCCATCTATCAAAGTAGTGTAAGTTATCACATTAGGGTTTCTGTCTTCCACAAACATCCTGGAAAGGAAAAGCATGGCCTGATCAACATCACCATTTTTGCACCATCCATCTACAAGCAGATTATATGTAACTACTGAGGGGACAAGCCCCTTGACCACCATCTTATGCAGAATATCTTCGGCTTCCGAAACCCTCTTTGCCTTGCAGAGCCCGCTTATCAATATATTATATGCAACCACATCAGGACGATAGCCACGAGAACAAATGTCCCGGAATAGCTCCAAAGCTCGATCCAATTCTTGAATTTTGATTAAACCATCTATGGCTGCAGAATAGGCAATTATATCTGGGAGGAAACCTTCTTGAACCATGCTAGCAAGAAATTTGCAAGCTTCTACTGCTCTCCCATGTTTGCATAGCCCTTTTACAAGCAAGGTAGAATGTTTTATCCATGGTTCATATGCATGAACACGCATCTCTTTCACCAGATCAAGGGCTGCAACAACATCCTCCCGTCTACATAGGCACCCAAATACAGAGTTGTAGGTAAAACGGGATGGTTCAAATCCCGACACCTTCATCTCTCTAAAAAGCTCATAAATTTCTTCCAATCTATTTGAATTACAGAAACCATCAATTAAATTGTTATAAAGCATTATATTTGGTTTACAACCAATGTGCTTCATATGCTGGAAAAGGCTTAGTGCTAAGTCTAACTTACCAGTCTTGAGTAGACCATCAATAACAATACTAAAAGAAATGGTGTTAGGGTGAATGGCCTTCTTAATGCTTAGGAGTTTATGTTCTGCAACATCAACATCAGATTGATCCGCCATCATAGCCCTGAGCAAGAGACAAGCTTTATCGATTGAGTTGTTATTAACAAGACCCTTCAAAACAGAATTGTAAAGCAAAATCATAGCTTCCTCGTCAGTATCTTCTTGCCTTTCCTCAAGTACTCGGATCATTTCGCTCTCTTCAGAGAAAGATGTCATAAGCTTCGTAAGTATTCCAACATCAGCTTGAATTCCCAACTGCTTCATTTCTGAATACAAACGTAAAGCTTTCTCAACCTCCTTAATTTTACAGAGTCCTCCTATCAGCACATCATACAGTGAAACATCAGGAGAGAATCCTGATTGCTTCATTTTATCAAACAATAGAAGGGCCTTATCCACTCTAGACTCCCTTACAAACCCATGAATCAAAACACAAAAAGTCTTTTGATTCAATGTCATATTGTGGTCTTCCATTCTCCCAATCAACTCAAAGGCCTTATCTACCTCACCCATCTTGCTAAAAGACAAAACTACGATCGAAAATACGTGGGCGTCAACCCAACCCCGCTCATTCATATCATTGAAAACACTCAAAGCTTTTTCAAACTTGCCAGCATTGCAATAAACTTGCAACACCGGCGTCAACGTGTACTTATTGAATTTCCATCCATGATTGTGCATCTCTTTCAATCTCATTTCAATCAAATCAATCGAGCTAGACTTAGCTATAGCCTCTAACAAACAAGTATAGCTATAATCATTGGGAACGCAAAGACCCATCGTTCTAGCTTGATCAAACAAGTCGTTAGCTTCATCGACAAGTCCCACACTACCCAAACACCTCACTAGATATCCCAAAGCTCCCGGAGACATTGAACAACGCAAATTCACAACATCCGTAGCCATGGCTTTGAGTGGGGCAATTTGTCGAACACGTGATAGGATTGAAGCCATGGTATTATAAGTATAACAATTGTGCTTATATCCAGATTGACTCGAGGCCCAAGTGAAGAACAAGTGAGCTACTTTCCAACTCTTAAAGGAATTTAGCACGGTTTCAACAACTTGGGTAGTGAGTCTTGGTGCAAGGTTGTTGAGTTCTGGATTGTGTGGTGAAAATGGTTTCTTGGTGAAGATGGAAATGAAGGCATTGGTGAGGTCTGAAGGAATAGATGATGAGTCATTGTGAGTCTTGGTGCAAATGGGTCTGTGAGGATTTGATGTGGGGACAGAGAATTTGATAAGATTATAATGGGCTTGTGTGATTGTTCTTGCTAGTGCCATAGCTTGCTTTTTCATGGGAAAAGAGTAATGCTTTTGCTATGCAAGTGATTGTTTGGAGTACAAGTAAACAAGAAATGATAGTTTTTTGTTGTTAAAGACAAAGTAAATACCTTTAATCAAGCACGGGAACTAGACCCTGAGTTACACAGACACAGTGAATCATCACGTTCTTATAGTTATAGTCCTCTTGTAGAAGCCACTGCCAGCCCCAAAAGCGAGCCCACCTCCGAGTTGTTCTTCAACTCGGCTCATACGGTCTCTCTTTCTCTCTTGAATAACCCAGAAGCGACACCGTCTTGAAGTACACCACGCCATGGAAATAGTTTTCGGGGAAGCGGGATTCTATTTGTTTTTTAAGATTTACCATTCCTTTAAAAATAAAAAAATAAAAAAGATTTTTTTTTTTTTTTTTTCTTTATAAATACCACCAAATACACATGCGAGAGATAACTCAATTGGTTAGAGTTTGTCCTCCGATCATTAGTTTGAGTTTTTACTTTTTCGATACATAGTTTTTTATGGAAGGAATCTTGTATTTGGGGTTTACTCTGAACGGGTGAGTTCAAAAGATCTTACCCTAACAAGATTTCACAACATAAAAATATATACAAATTCCAAAATCCTTAACAAAGAGTGAATTGACATGTCAATGGTCAAATAGTGATTAAGGAGCATCCCCTAGTTATTTTGCAACCTTTTAATTAGGTGCATGCTAAGCGAGGTTAGTTGTAGGCTCGTTGCAATAACCTTGTACTAGTTAGGCTTTTGTTTGTAAAAACCTAGTATTTGGTATCTTTCTTGTAAATCAATTGGAATTAAGGCATGTGCAACTAAGTGAAGGCTTAGCCGAGTTGGTTAGGCTTAGTAGAGGTTGTTAGAAGGCTAATTAATGGGCTGCAAGCATATCTCAGCCCATCATAAAAGGCTGCACGCTACATCCAATCAGGTTAAATGCAAGTCATGTTATGTAAAGCATGAAGTTGCCTTGTATTCTATTAGTTAGATATGGATTAGCCTATTGTACTATATCTTTTAGAAATGAATTTCTCTATGCAGAGCCAGAAGTATTATACCACCTAGTTACTACTCAATTTATCTCTTATTCCAAACCTCATTCCTAAACACAAACCTTTCAATACAAGAGCCCACACCAAATAAAGTCTAGAGTAACCAAACATTAAAAAATTAATCACTAATTAAAAAAAAAAAAAAACTATGTATGTCATATCAAGAAATCTAATAGGTAAAAATAACAAAAACAGATATCTAGCAATTTCCAGTTGGATGACAGCAAATATTCCCTACCAAAATTTCAAAAGATAATTAACTCTTCACCATCCTTATTTTTCTCCCCATTTTCTTTCTCATTTTCCTAAATTTAGGATTTTTTTTTTTCTTTTTGACAATTTTAACTTAACGTATTCTTTATTTTAAATTATGTCAATTTGTTATTAACTATTTTGACAAATCAAAAGTTGAGAGAATCAAATTCAACTTTGTTTATAATATTATGAACTTTTTTTTATTTTTATAATTTAATAGTTGAGAGAGAGAGAATTTGAATAATAAATGTCTTTGTTCAAAACCGTAAAAAAATGTTAATTGAATTAAAGGCTCTTAGCTACAATTTTATTGTTGAGGTAACAAATTCATGTTTCTTTCTTATGTGCATATTATCCACATACGGTAAATATAAAATATATAAAATCTTGCACCTTTTAATATTTTTTGAGATTCCCTCACTTTTAAATAAGAATCCCTATTACCATATACAGTATGGAATAAGATCTTCTCTATTTGGAAATCTCTCAATTTGTCTATTTCATGATTCAAGTTTTATCTCATGCATCTAACAGTTTATATACTGTCACATCATTTAAAATTTTAAATAATGTAGCAGTCAGTACACTGTTAGAATTTATAATATTTAATTTAGACTATGAAATAAACTCTCTGCATTCTATTTCAAATGGAGAGGATCTTAATCCATAAAAGAAAGTATAACAAAATAAATTTGTTAGGAAAATTACAAATTGATGTGTCATATATAACAAGAATATATAAGAAAACATTTTCTTTATTTTTTTTCAATTAAATTCAATTTATCAAACAAAAACAACTCCAAAAAAAAAAAAGGAGATAGTTTTTTTTTTTTTGGGGTAGGTAAGGATATTATAAGTTATTACACACAGCATATATATTTTTAGAGTTCTATTTCCTTTTTAGCTAAACTTTAGAGTTCTATTTCCTAATTTCCTTGCACTCTGTTTATATTTATATAATATCAATACTAAATATACTATGTCGTTTCATGTCCAACAATGATCAAATTGTCAGGCGACAACTCAGCTTCTATCTCGGATCAACGGTCGAATCTTCTTTAAGATATTCCGAAGTCCAACGTTTTTCTTTGATATTTCAAATTCCTCAATCTATTTTTAATTTACAAATTGACTATTTATTTATTTCATTTTGACCTTTGGGGTCTCTCAGTTCAGCTCCATATCACACCAAGTTTCTCTCTTTTTCTTTTCTTGTGCTTCTTACATCAGTTTATGTGAATACCCAGTTGCTTGTTTTGCTTTTCTTTTGGATACCCTATTGTTATTCAGCTTCCTTTGCAGTAGAATCAGTAAGTAAGGATGGGAATTTGATTGGACTTTTGGTTTTGTCGGGTTCATTTGATTGATAATATTGGTGGGTATATGCTAATATTATCCATTTCATTCCTGCTTTTTAGTGGGGAAGATAGTATTTTGAAGTGCTTTTGAGCTTCATATTATGTTGGTTGCTGTATTAAGTTAGCTTAATTGTTGATGAGTATGTTTTATGCATTTTAACTTTTTGAAAGTATCTTTTTGGTGTTGCAATTTCCTTCTTGTTTTGCATTTCATTTCTGCTTTTAGTGGGAAGATATTATCTCGAAGTGCTTTTGAGCTTAATATTATGTTGAGTGCTGTAGTGATTTTTATGATAATCATATTGACATTGTTAGAGGGGGTCTTGCATATGTTTATGCATTTTGACTTTTTGAAAGTATGATTTTGGAGTTGCAATTTTGTTTTTCACTATGAACTCATATCCTTTTATTGAACTCAGATCTTAGGTGGGATGAGAGGACTAAATTTGATCTCCTTGGCAATACTTTTGATTATTACGACCCTTCAAGAGGCATGGGCACATGGGGACCAGCCTTTGTCAAAAATTGCTATTCATAAGGCAACATCTGATCTTAATGGCCTTGCTTTTGTTAAAGTTTCTCCTATAGTCCTTGGATTGAAGGTAAGCTTCTACACTGTGCATCTTTCACCTCTGTCCTATTATTTAGCATATGTTTCAATGGAAAACTTGTTTGATTTAGCTTGATGACCTTCAAGTTTTCATGCTTTTTACTTGTAAAATGTGGCCATTGAATCTCCTATGTGGATCATAGATTGTGGCTGGGATCAAACAGCTAAAATTGTGCGTAATATATATTTTGTTCTGCGACTGATGCAAGTTTTGTTCACTGTTTTAGGGGCAAAATACAGAATGGGTGAGATTGGAGTATAGTTCTCCAAAGCCATCAGTTGATGATTGGATAGGAGTATTTTCTCCTGCCAATTTCAGGTGAGTAAATGTCTTTGCACTTCTGAACCTTCAGTCAACATTTGGAACCTTGTGATATTTTCTTGTTACTTGTGCTTGTAATTAAACTAAATTGCATTGACCTAATTGGAAGCCTTTCCACTTCAACATTTTCAGTGCTTCCACCTGCCCTGAAGAAAACCCAAGAGTTTATCCTCCACTACTATGTTCTGCACCTATCAAGGTTCATCCTGCACAGTGCAATGACCTTTCTGAAATTCTTCTTACCCTGATCTTCTTTAACATAGAGAAAGATCTAAAAGCGTGAACTGGACTGTCTTACTTCTTTTGCAGTTTCAGTATGCAAACTACTCCAGTCCTGAGTACAAAAACACTGGTAAAGGGTATTTGAAGCTTCAGCTGATTAACCAGAGATCAGATTTCTCATTTGCACTGTTTTCTGGTGGCTTATCAAATGTATGCTCACAAATGTCTTTGCTCTAATATCTGCATACTTTACGTGATAACTTATTTGTTTCATATGAACCAATAGTTCTTATGCATTGGATTATTACATTTTTCCTGTTTAGTTCTTCGAACGAAAGAAAGAAAAAAAGATTCATGTTTTATATTTAGGAAGTTTCATATATAAAAAATGCTTGTGATTACTGCTTGATGGATTATAATATAAATACAACAATGCCTTAATCTCAACTACTTTGGGTTGGCTACTTGGCTAACTCAATCCATAGTTACTATTATGCACTATATTAACTACCATATTTTCCTTTAAATCCTTGGCAGTGATGGGCTCTTGCAAGGCCTCTACCTATGTCCTTTTGTCTCTCCTCTTGTCTTCCTTCATTTTATTTTTCCTTTTTTGCACTTCATGTCTTCTCTTTTCACATTTAGAACTTTCTTTTGGTTGTTATTTGCATTTCTAACTTGATTGACCTTTGCTGCAATTTGTTTACTTATGCATTTGTTTTTATATAATAGCCTAAGCTGGTGGCAGTGTCGAATCAAGTAGCTTTTGCAAATCCAAATGCACCAGTTTACCCACGCTTAGCACAAGGGAAAGAATGGAATGAGGTAAGTCCAATTTTTCCTTTCTTTTAATCCTTGAAGCTCATACATTAGGACATAACAAGTGTAGGAAGTCCTTTTATTCAGTGCATAGAATATCAACACAGCAAAACATATCCGTCATACCTGTTTTTCTTTGTACTTTAAAGTTTTTCATTTGTCTAGAAGCTTGTGTTCCACTAGTTTGCTAGGACCTTCTTCTACACTCTTTCTTTTCTTAAGCTAATAACTTTCTAATGCTACCTTACGTTACTGCTTTTACTTTAAGGAGCTTACAATTTCTAGGATATAACATGGTTTTGAATTGTTACTCAGATGACTGTGACATGGACAAGTGGATATGGGATCAACGAAGCATATCCTTTTGTTGAGTGGGGTCCAAAAGGAGGCGACCAAGTGCAGTCCCCAGCTGGGACGCTGACTTTCGATCGCAACAGCATGTGTGGTGTGTAAAATTCTTACCTTTGAATTTTGTTTTCTTAAAAACTATCTGGGAGCTGGCAGCTTTGCAAAAAAATTAAAAAATAAAATTGCGCAATAGTTCATTTTGCTTTTCAATATTGTTGAAATATCACCCAAAATCTGTTCTCGAGTTATTTCCCATTGGTCGATAGTTCATCTTATTGATGTATATGAGGCTATGAGCAGGTGCACCAGCAAGGACAGTGGGATGGCGTGATCCTGGATTTATACATACCAGTTTTCTGAAGGAGTTGTGGCCTAATGCTGTGTATGTTTTATATCTATTATTGCATATGATGTTGGTTCTAGGTGTGTCAACTCTTAAAAATTAGGGCTTTTGGGCCAAGTTATATGTAGAGGAGCAGCAGCCAAGTTATATATCTCTATAATATTAAGTTTTGTTTGATTTTCTTTATAATGTTTTACTTTTTGGCCAAAAATTCGTGGAAATTGTAATCCCTAAGCTCTTAAAGATCTTTGCTTAGTTCATTATTCAGTTACACTTCTCCACACTGATATATAAATAAGATTTGTTTAACAAATCAACTTGAACTTCTATTCAAATTAATTAAAAAAAGAAAGAAAACCTGAATATGAGACATATGTTTGTAAGAGCAAATCATTGATGCACTGTTTCAAAAAGAGATGGTACTTAAAATCAACTAATTACATTTTTTCCAGTTTTTAAATAATAGTAATATGACTTAAAATTTAAATGGAAGGTTGATATAAATTAAATATCTGGTAGAAAATAAAAGAGGAAGGAGAGGGGGGGGGGGGGGTTCCAGAAAATAAAATAATTGGTGTTGGACTAAGATTAAATTTAAAATTCTAAATACTGCTCTCTAACTGTTTCTCTCCATTATAAAGCGGTCCAATAAATTTAAAATTCTAAATACTGTTCTCTTGAAAAGGATTGAGTTTGAAATGTGAATAATTTTCTTTAGATTAGTTTTGACAATAAGATAGCAACCATTGAAGTTATTAGATTGGCATTTCATTAAAATTTTCATGTTCAGCTATTCGACTTAGAGCAAACTCAACATTCAATTATGTTTTTTTTATTGATTATACAGGTATTCTTACAAGCTGGGGCATAAATTGTTCAATGGTACATATGTTTGGAGTCAACAATATCAGTTTAGAGCATCTCCTTATCCTGGTCAAAATTCTCTACAACGTGTAGTCATTTTTGGTGACATGGGGAAGGTTTGAACTCACTTGGAAAATTTTACATACATGTAAATTACTAAATCCCATTTTGCAGCCGTAGCTAATCAATGACTCTTGTATGTGGATTAATGCAGTAAATTTATCTATATCATCAGCAACATACTAATTTATCTTGCTTAGCATTTTTGTTTTTCAGTTATACTGCTGTAATTTTAAATGTATAAATATCTGCCTGATCTTAAAGGAGTATATGCAATTTCTCACTGTGAATGCAGAGAGTTTACCTTCTCTTAAACTCTAAATACTGATCTCTAAAATCTATGTTTGCCTTCTATTTAAAAAATTGCTGCTTTAAGTTTTAGGATCATTGTTTATGATTATGAATCCCTTCCAATTAATTGTGTAGTTTTTGGAGTATTTTGCTTAAATCTTTCCCTCTGCAGGATGAAGCTGATGGTTCCAATGAATATAACAATTTCCAGCGCGGCTCACTTAACACTACTCGAGAGCTTATTCGAGACTTAAAGAACATTGATATAGTTTTTCACATTGGAGATATATGTTATGCAAATGGATACCTTTCACAGTGGGACCAATTTACTGCACAGGTTGAGCCAATTACATCAACCGTGCCGTACATGATTGCAAGGTTTATCATAATTTACTTACACATAAATGTTTGAGCATATACTTGTCTTGTACTTTCTCTCATGTGCCAAATGGTGATCAATCCTTACAGTGGTAACCATGAGCGTGACTGGCCAGGGACTGGATCCTTCTATGGGAACATGGACTCTGGGGGGGAATGTGGTGTGTTGGCTGAGAATATGTTTTATGTCCCTGCTGACAACAGGGCCAAATTCTGGTACAGAAATATTGCTACCTTTCAAATTTGATTAGCTTTCCATTGCAATTATATGCATTCTGTGCTCATCATAATTGAGTTTGATAGTTACTGATTATTATTATGTTCACACCTTTGACCTCTATGCTTTATGATCAACTTGTCTGAAATTTGTGGTAACTGCACAATAAAACATATGCTTCTGCCTCATTCATTTTTCAAAGATTTTCCTAATACTCACCTAGATTCTTGCTTATATCTTTGGTAGTCTCCTCTTTGTCCATAAATTCCAGCCCTTAGATGAGTTACTTATAGAGATGTTTCTACTTTCATAGGGAGCTGACAAGGAGTGAAACTATCAATTATCCCAAAAGTTTAAGCATTAGGAAATGGTGAATATAATCATTTAACCATAATTCTAACAAGAAGATGCAGAAAGAGAATCTTATTGGAAATCCAATTGTCCAAGAATTTGGCCACATGTATATCAAGCTAACAAGGCTAGTGCCTCTCTCATGTGTCAGTCCTGAAACAAAGGAATATTGAAAAGAGGCCCTGCCCATGGACCCTGAAATAGAAACAGAAGAAAAAGAAACTGTTTATTATCAAACCAGGGTTCCTAAGATTCAAACAAAGGACCTGTTAGATAAACAGGCTCTGATACTGAGTTGGAGATTGTTTTAATAATATTTAGAGATAAGATGGATGTGATAAGGAAGGCAGATAAGAAGGAGAAAGTATGATATGGAAAGGAGATCGCAAAGTGATTATCACTCACCTATATCTGTGTATTTATATGTTTTCTTTCTAGATATGCACGAAACTAGTTTGAAAAATATGTTTTTTGTCCAGGTACTCCACTGATTATGGCATGTTCCGCTTCTGCATAGCTGACACTGAACATGACTGGAGGGAGGGAACAGAGCAATACAAGTTCATTGAGCACTGCTTGGCAACAGTCGACAGGCAAAAGCAACCATGGTTAATTTTTCTTGCACATCGAGTACTTGGTTATTCATCTTGTACCAGTTATGCAGAAGAAGGATCATTCGAGGAACCAATGGGGAGGGAGAGCCTGCAGAAGCTCTGGCAGAAATACAAGGTGGACATCGCTGTGTATGGCCATGTGCACAGTTATGAAAGGACATGCCCCGTATACCAGGTATTCTTATAACTTTGTGCAGTGACAAGATGTACCTTATCCATATCCTTTCTTTTGCATCTCGCTCCAACATGGATTGTTTCAAGAAAAATTACAACATTTTCATCATGCCTTTACACTTTTCAAATGAATTGGGAATTAGCTACCTGCAGTTAAGCACAAAAATGGATTGGATTCCAAGCTTCTTTAAGCTAACAATTCATTGCCATTTCTTTGCAGAATATTTGCACCAATGAAGAGAAACACTACTATAAGGGCACCTTGAATGGAACAATTCATGTGGTTGCTGGCGGTGGAGGAGCAAGTCTTTCACCATTTACGACCCTCCAAACCAAATGGAGTTTCTTTAGAGACTATGACTACGGATTCATAAAACTTACAGCATTCGACCATTCAAACTTGTTGTTTGAGTACAAGAAGAGCAGGGATGGAAAGGTTTACGATTCTTTCAGAATATCACGGGATTACAGGGACATCTTGGCCTGCACGGTGGATAGTTGCCCAAGTATGACCCTAGCATCTTGAATGATGAAGGTTCTTATAGTGGTTTCACATTAATCATCATGTCTTACCACAATAAAATTGTGAATAAGTAATGTCTTGTCAACATCATTACTTGAATGCTAGAGACAGGCTGCTGTATCTGTATGAAACCAAAGATATATCAAAATACAGGCATTTGTTATTAGTTGAATAGCTGAAACTTTTTCTCTCATAAACTGCGTATCTTTTGCATTGATCTCTGATCTTCCAACCTGCTGATCATATCGAACATTGTAAATGACGAGATCATCGTTTTATTGGCAAATATATGTTCTAATGATGAAGAAACAGTGAAATAATTGTTCACAGTGTAGCATTGTGCCCTGCTGAAGTAGCCATGCGCCCCCCACCAACGGCAGAAGCCTAATTACAACTCTCAAAGGCAGCATGCCAAGGAGTGGCAAGGACCATTGTAAAGCTCATTTCAATAGCAAATGCTAGTGTCAAAGACCCTCCAATTTTTCATTTTGATGTATATATTAAATAAAAATGACTAGGGGAAGGATGCACCCAAAAAGGGAAAAATGTGATTCATGGTTATAACTCTCGTCTTTATAGTAGTGGTTGGTGTAGCTATCTATTTTGGACCAGCCATTTTCTTTTCTTTTCTTAGATTAAGATACTTTAGATTTCTTAGGGTAATTTCACCATAGGTTTATTAAAATCTTAACAATTCATGTTAAATGAATGGTTTAGATTTTACAATATTCATCAATATTTAAAGTGCAAAAGATAAAAAAGACCTTTAGGAATTGGTAATAACATTAAATTGAGAGTACATAAAATTTGTAGGCTAGAATTATTTTGGATTCCATTTAATATTTAAAGGCCAAAAGATGAAAAAGACCACCCAAGGTGTTTTTTTACATTTTGCACACATTTAAACAAGCATTAACTAGCATTAATTTGGATTCCATTTAAGATTACGATGTGAGAAAATCAGAACTTTTTTTTTTTGAGAAGATGAACTATTTATTAATCGTTAAGATTTTATAACTTCATGGTAGAGTTATTCTATGAACTCTACAAGATCTTAATCTTCTTTTCTTTTCTCAGCTACTATAATTGCTTGAAACTCTTATGAGATTAATTGTTTATTAAAAAAATTATCTATAAATAAGTAGTAATTAAACATAAGCACACAGAGAAAGAAAAGGGGGCAACCAAACAAGTTTGAATATTAGTAGTCAGAAATCAGAACATCTTTTCGATTCTATCTACTACTGATAAGGCTAAAAACACTGGCTTTGTAAAAACCAAACCAACTTTCCACAAATGACACCACTATTCTAAGCCTACCATAAATTTGTAGGCTACCAAATAGGAACATACTGAATATTCTTCTTCTTTTAAACTCAATTATTAACCCCTATTGTGTCATCAAATTTCAAATGTACCACCATCACACCATTTCAAATGGAGGGTTATACTTCAATAAATAATAATAATAAAAAAATGGAGGGTTATAAAAGGACTCTCATTTCTAAGATCCCTCGTTTCCAAACTGTTTGTTTACCTCAGCAAATCCAGCATTGTAAGGATTAATACATTGTATTTGAAAATATTTTAAAATTATCTTCCTTAATTTAAACTCAAATAAAACAAATGGGAAAAGAATATCAACTTTTCAAATAAAATAAATGATAAAAAGAAAAATTATGAAATTTACATCAATTCACTTTTCAAAGTGGACAAAACAAAACGATTGGAGTAATAAATTTTTGGGACAAAAAACTAGCAAAAAAAAGAAGAAAAATGTGTGTCACTTTTAATTCCCATTAATACTTTTTTGGTTATAAATTTACACCTCAATTTTAAAAATGGAAAGAAATTTGTCATCTTCTTATTATTTTTAGAACCTCATTTCATTTCTAGTAGATTACAGATCAACGTGTGTTGTCCCTCCCTAGTGGTCAGGAACTCGTGACAACGTCCCTCACATACATGTTGTGCCAAACATAAACTTTTCAAACTACAAACTTCTATTTTTTAATATTTGGTCAGAACATTTCTTCTATGACCCTTTTCTTCCATTCTCTCAATCTTCTCTAACAACACCTTCAAAGCTATTTTTATATCTTTCTTTCTTTCATTTTCTTTGAATTCAGACAGTCATATATTTTAATTGAGGATGTGATTTTTACATGTCAAAGAAAAGAGAGAACATGAATTTGTTGGTAGCTGCAGCAGCTACTGCTGCTGGATACATAGCTGAGTTTTGGCAGAACCTGTTTCCAAAGGAACAAGAAGCTTCCTTGCAAGCTACTGCAGAGGCCAGTATTAGTGGTTTTCAAGGAACAAAGAATGAGTATACTAATGAGTTTGGTGAATTGTTTTCTGGGTTTTCAGTACATGAAGTTGGTGTTTTTGGAGGTAGTAGTAGTAGTAGAAGCAGACAGCTTAGAAGTAAGTCTTGTGGGCATTTTGTTAAGTCAGTGAATTCTTCAGAAAGTTGTGTGGCAGCTCAACTGTATAGGGAGCGTGCTAGAATGGAAGAGTATGTGTACAATTCAATTCAGTCAATAACTACACTGGCCATTAGGCCATTTTTTATGACAGATGGGAGCCAAGTAATCAGAGATAGCAGTAGTTTCAAGGAGGACATGCAAATTGAGAGTACAATGAAGCAAAGTGTTGGAAAGGCACAGCAGTCTAGAAAATTGAGCAGTGGCCGAACAAGGGTATCTTCAGGTGGTGGAGCATTGCATTCACAAGGTTGTGATCTCTTCTTTGGTTTTGATGAACTTGCTTTCATGCAGTTTGTGGTCATGTCTTTTTTATCTTTCATGTTATATGCCTTGAATGTCTTTGTTAAGGCAATGTGATAAGAACTTGTTCTAGAAATAAATTTTGTCTAGAATTAATTTTGGATGTGTGGCTCTAGCTGCTTTTACTTATTTCTTTGGAAAAGAAAGTTTATAAGGTAATCAACTTGTTGGATAAGTAGGCACGTGCCTTTTTTGAATTCTTAACCATTCTTTTGAGCAAAATCAATTATGTGTAAACATTTACTATACTGTGTTGAGTCAGTGAAACTGTGAAAAGGATGTAGTTGCTGCAAGGGGTGATCTCTGGTGTTAGAGATAGGCTTTCATGGTATAAGAATTTGCATAATACCATTCAAAACAGGATTCTTTGTAGTTTTTGGAGGAACTTGTTACTGTGTTGAGTCTTGATTAGTTTGGCTGCGTAGGTCTGGTCTGCTGATTTGTTGTATTGGTTCTGTACTGGTTTGCAGGCTCATGCTGCTTGTATGTTGAGCTTTTAACTGAAGTTTTCTCATAAATTCAAAAAAATAAAAAGGATGTAGTTGATTAAATCATTATAATGGGAGTTGGTACAATCATGAGCAACCTCAAGGTGCTATTAATTAATTGTAGTGGACATGGAAGCCACAAAGAAATTAAAATGAGGAATGAAAATGTTTTTGGAGATCTACTAATTTTTACAGAAGGAAATTTATATATTCATCTAACATCTTGATTCCATAGTTCTGTGCTTGATACATGATTATATCTTTTCCTTTTGTTTTTGTACTTAATTTTTTTTTAACTGTAATCAGATTCATCCAATGGAATGCTTCTTTTCTTTCTTCTTGGGATCAATATTGGAATAATGTCTACCATAGTTGCTAATAAAACAAAATTGGACAAGTTAAATGCTGTATTGAAGCAGGCTAAGAACTTGGTTCAAGATTTACATGAGGAGCTTGAGAAAAATGATTTGTTTATTGTTAAGGAGCTCAGTAATGAGGGTTTTGAATCCCGTGGGGCAAATGGAATTTCCTTCCTCAATCACAAACCAAATGCATCTCTTACTGAATATGATGAGAGGGATTCAGATTATCAGAAGGCAGAACACTCTGAGGCAATAAGTCAAATTGAGGCAGAGGTTGAAGCTGAACTAGAGAGGTTGGAGTTAAACATGAAGAAATCTAGCCTAGAGAGAATATCAAACTATATTGAGGTAATTATACCCTTGAATCTTATTAAATTTGACTGCATACTTTTTGTTTTAACATAGACAGTCTGGTCATCTCCTAGTTATGTGGTTCTGTTATATGTATCAGAATGCTCCTGATAACTTTTTAAAATTTACTTATTAACTTTCTAATTAATTTTTTTCATAAATATAATGTGTTTTGGTAACTTTATATGATCTCACCTTCAACAAGAATTATTATTTATCATTCCACCACTTAAAATTGTAAACACAGCCCCATGTGTGCTACATGCTACATTTATATATGTCATTGTATTCCATATACAACAAGATTTCTCCCATTATTACTCAATACCTGTCCAGTTGAGATTAAATTTCTGTTTCCTATTTAAAGAACAAGCATTTGCTTTTATCTTCTGTAGTATAATAGTTCTGGATTTTTTTTTCTTTTTCTTTTTGCAGCTAGATCCCAACTTTGTAGTTGATGTTGTTCAGGAAGATCTCCCACCCCTCAAGGTCCCTAGGCTAACTGCTGGTTTATCTGAATCAGACTCTGATGTAAATGGGATCCAGACCGATTACACTCATAGAGCAAACTGTGGAGTGTCACCTAAGGAGTTGAGCATACGTCTTCATGAGGTAATTCATTCGCGGCTTGAAGCACGCATCATGGAGCTTGAGACTGCACTTGAAGACACCCAGATGAGGCTGCATGCAATGGATTCAGAACATATGATCTCTCTGAATAACTTGTACGTGGAAAAAAAATCATCCTCTACCCAAGAAAGCCCAACCTTTATGGATGAAGGCTATGACATGAATGGACATTTCATTATAAATTTGTCAGGGGAAGCTCTAGATACATATAGTGAGGCTTATAAAGAGATTTCCATGATCACTCTAACAGATGAAGAGGCTCCACCAGAGACAACACATAACAGTGACTGTACAGAGAAAGAATTGAACCCTTTTGACAAAAATCTGTTTAAGGGCCAAATTGGCGATTGCACGGGTAATGGGTCCAGTTCACAATATGATATCATTGAAGAGAGATTGTCAAGTAGTTTAAATCCTAACGACGTCAGGACTAAGGAAGAAAAGGTATCAAGAAGCTGTGAATCAGATTATACAGGCAAAAGTGAGGATGTTGATGAAGACGATGATGAGATGGGAAAGCTTTTGATAAAGCGGATTGTGGAGAAGACCAGGCAAGGTTCTTCTGTGGTTTTAAATGCTCAAAGGATGCTGTATTCAATGGACAAGCAATAAATATCATGATGATAGGTTGAAAAACAACAACCAAGCCTTAGTCCCTAAATTTTTGGGATCAAATATCCTTAAAATACTAATCAGAAACGGCCACAAGTATTCTTTTCTACCATTCTATTCTATCTAAAATCATATTATCTATTACCTCCTTAATTAACAGTAGCCAATGAGAGCCCCTTGTTTTGGTAGATGAATGCCCTCCTTGTCTCCAATCTATTGTACAGGATGATTTAAGAAATTGAATAAATTAACTGCTGTTTTGATAATAAATAAATAAAAAGTACAAATGATCAAAAGATGCAGGGATAAAGAAGATTTTGGGATTCTTATTGCAGTCATCACAGCAATCAATGACTCAAAATATGCAATTCAATCATTGGAAACGAAGGTATACTCAATTCAACCATTCACAAAAATAGCAACACGAAAATTTCATTCATTTATTCATTCATATGCAACAAAAATATGGGAATTGAAACCCAAGAATAATGTGTAAGTATATGAAGAGGTAATTACCTCAAAGAACCTAACCACAAAAAGAAAAAGAAAAAAAGAAGCAAGTATGACTTAGTAATTGTATTAGTACTGGGTATCAGCAGCTTATCTACATGAGCTTGTAGTAACAGTTCCTTCCAGAGAGAAGAATCTGATAGCCTTTCCCACAAGGACACTTGAAATGGACGGTTAAGCCCTCCTCCACCCTCTCCACATACACAGATTCTTCAAACTCCGGCGCAGAATCATCATGCTGCAACAAAAACGTATCAAATAGATACAAGACATTAGTACCAAGAAACAAAATGACAAGAACCAAAGAATTTTCTTTTCTTGGAAGCCAAAAAGAAACAAAAGGAAGAAGCTAAAGATCAAACCTTTGTTGTGTCAGCATTAGTATCGTCTTCTTGTTCTTGTTCACGCATGACTTGTTCACACCACTTTCTCATCTCTCTCATACGATCCTTCATCCTCCTTAGCCTCTTCTATATATATATTGAACAAAACAATGAAAATCACATTCCACTTTAAAACCCATCAATGAAAAAGATTACCTTTTCACATTAAACCCAACAAAATTCAGTATAAAGTATCAACCTTGGAGTTTGGGGTGTCTTCCTTGGTCAAATCCACGCTGCTTACATCCCCAGAACATGGAGACTGAGTTGGGTCAGACACCTGCAGACCAGTATGTGAAGACGGTGTCACCGGAATGATGCCCGTCCTCGCATCCTCCGGCGACTGTGGAGGGTTCGTAGTTGGGTCAGAAACGCTGAGGAAGAGCTTCTTGGGCTTGGGTTCTGAGTCTGAGAAGAGAGTGGTAGTGGTCTTGATGCTCGAGGAAGAGCTTCTTGGGTCTTGGAAAGATGAAAACGACGATGGGCAACGTCGTTTCTTCATGGAGTTGGAGGTGGAAGCGAGGCAGTAGCCACAATGATGGCAGTCGTTGAGGCAGAGCCTGGCAACGCGGTTATCCAAAGGAAGCACCACCGACTCTGGAATTACTTCATTATATATTAACTTCACTCATTTTCACTATTCTTTTTTTCTTTTTTCTTTTTTCTTGCTTATATGATTATATCTCTCTTTTGTAATGCTCACGGTTAGGGTGTAATCGGTGAGATGTAGTGCAATTTTCTCAAGATTTATGCACCTATACCTTATAATATGGTTTTCCTATTACAAGCACTTACACCTGCAACTATTAAGATTGGTTTTGGCGAATGTGGTGCGGTTTGGTGCAATTCTTGCGGGTTTCTCGGTTGTGTCAGTGAAGCTTACACCCCTACTCACGATGTGTTATATATTTGGGAAATTAGTTTTAAACTTTTAATTATATAATATTTAGAAATAAGGGGGTCAAGTTAACTGGTAAAATCTTTTTGTTATCCAGTAAGGGATATGAGACGCCATAAGTTCAAATGCTAAAATGAAGTTAAAGAACCATCACATACAACAGTCTTGTGAATGATTATAATTACATAACTTTGTACTTGCAATTGCATAATTACATAACTATATCTTCTTCTATATGGTGAATATTAATTGATGAATATTTATTAGATGTCTAACTGAAACAAATACATCTGCAACATATTTGAAACTACATAAGAAAGTTCTTGCACTTCTTTATGTGCATATTACAACTCATCCTACCACTACATCCTTGGGGTTTAAAATTTTTTCTCAAAGTAATAGTCGAATGTAAATAGCCTTGCTGTCTCCTTAAACTCCTCTAGTTTTTTATGAAGCCTAGGTACCAGTACAGGCAATGCAACTCTTGGACTTTCACATAGGATGTGAACAAACTCACAACCTTGGTTGTCATACAGTTTCTCAATGCACATTATATGCCTAGTAGTGAAATAGTCTTGTATTTGAATAGGATCCTCTAATGAATCATTAGCTTGAATCTCATTCAACAACCTCTCAGCATGCTCTTTTGTTGATCTCAGTGCTTCTACCAACATCTCCAACTCATATTTCAGCTCTTCATACTCATCCCAAAGCTTCTTCTTCATCTTAATTCCACAATACTCCGCAAAGTCATGGAACTCATCTATTAGACCCGGATGAACATAAGCAAGCACAGGTTCCAATTCCATCTCTCCAGAAACGTAGTGGTGAAGGAGGTTCAAAAATTCTATATAAGAATTTGAAGAACACAAACCCTCCTCAATCTTCTTGAATAAACCAAGTCCTCGGTCCATACAACAATCAAATTCCTCTTCATTATTGTGTGAATGCATTGTATTGTATTTGTGATTCATAACAACAACAACAAAAGTTAGAAGAATAATAAAGAGTGAAGAATTGGCCACACGCTATGCTTATATTTATAGAGTTGATAAGTCGGTCATTGGGTTTTCCTATTTTTGCTCGGAGTAGGACTTTGATAGGTCGGTGGCCTACAATTTGAATTTTTTAATTTTAAAAGAAGCATTATGTTTAGTTTATTTAACATTCTTTTTTCTTTTCATTTTTTTACGAATTATTTAACATTCTGGTTGCTGCTATTAATATTGTAAAAAAGAAATCTTTGGTTAGAATTTGTAGGTTGCTTAAATAAAAGGAACAACAAAATACAACTTTTTTTTTTTAATTGAAAGAATTTTATCACATAGAGTTCTTTTAATCTTAATCTTTCTTAAAAGAATAAATATTATTTTTTAAATTATATAATTCATAATCATTAGGAAAAAATATACAAACCCCCCTTTGTTTCTTTGTAAAATATGGATCCCCTGAAAATTCGTCAAGAGGTTATTTTCCCACGAGTTTTGGAAGAGGTTATTTTCCCAAATATGTTTTTAGAGGCTATTATTTAGCAAAAAATGGTCTAAATAGTTCTATTATATATGGATATTACTGAAATTTTTTGACTCAAAACATATTCAGAAATTGATATGATTGATTGAAGATTGCATACGAAAAGGAGAAAAATAACTTTTGATTTTCGGAGTTAAAAAGTGTTACACATCTTCAATTACAAAAAATATATATTTCTATATATCTTTATCTTGTCTAATTCTTTCATGAGTGAATATAGATGCTGATGTTCTGAACAGTGCAATCAAGATTTTCCAATGGCACTCAGGTTAATATCAGGTACATTTGGATTGGCAATTTGCCATTGAATTCATTTTTCCTTCCTGAATGCAATTCCAGAATAGCTGCTTCCCCTGAAGATCTATCCACCTTAAAAAAGAAATGCTTTGAACTTGACCTTAGCTTGACAGATATCTTCAATGACACTACTCATATCGAAATCACATGGAGAATCAAAAGAATTATTCATCACTTTACAATGGAAAGATTTTCCTGTGCCTTAAATAATATAGGAAAAAGAAGTACAAAAACCCACATGCACTCCCAGTAATAACCAGAACCCAATTGAATGCAGATGAATGGTCAAAAATCGAGTCTGCAAAGTTCATTCCAAATACCGCTGTGACAGAAGCAAATATTGTAGCCACAAACGTTGCCGCCGTGAGAAGCAACTGAAACTGTATCAGCTGGTTCTGAACATTGCCCTATTTAAGTACAGTGTGTAAAGCAAGGAACTTTAGTATAAATGTTTAGCAATTCAAAAGAAAGGGAGGAAAAGGCTACATAAAATTTGGAAGTTTTAAATCATGCCTTACCAGTTTAATATTGATCAAATCTTCAGTATCATCAATGTATTCTTTGAGCTGCATCACCAATAAAAGAAATAAAGCTCTTTTGATATCAGTGTCTGCACCATGAAGTGGCAATCTTCTAGGTTACTAATGACTCTCTCAAACCTCTTAAATTTTATGCATCAAGTCTATTTTTGGCTTTGGCCTTAATAATAAGCATTTATACCCAAGCTGCTTGGTTGAATATATGTGACTGGCAAAATGGCAAAGCTAATCATAAGACATAAGGTAATAAAACTATCTTAGTGATTTTCAAAAGGTAGTCTATTTAAATCATAAATGCTATATTTTTCTGAACATAAAATAAAAATGAAAGGTCAAATATATGTTTTAGAGGAAATCACTCACTGATAACAACTTGCTAAGACTATTGTCAATGACAATAAAGTATGCCTCAAGCAACATTTCCAGTTGTTCGATGTTTTCCCCACCATCTGACGAACTCATTAAGCTTCCATGTTTGCTAGAACTCAAGATACTGCTAAAAGCCCTTTGTAATTTCTGGGGTCCACTGATGGAGGACCCCACAGGTGAAACAGGAGCAGATCTTGAAACCTCTCGGGCCCCACCTGAGGTATGAGTTTGTATACAAACATCACTTGCATAAGCCTCTGACCTTTGTTTCTTCTCAGTCAGATACATCTCAGCCATGTCATCATCATCATCCATGAGATGCTCTATTTCATCTCGGACCTGGAAATTGAAGTTATCATAGGGCATGAGAAGCATAGAGTTTTCCAAAAAAGACTAAATTTGAGATATTTACCTTCTGAACTCGCTGAGTCAAGGCAAGGAGGTGACCTTTCAGTCTACGCACGCGTTCTAGATTAAGGGTGCTAACAGATGTCGTTAGTTCATCTAGCACAGGATACATCTCCATTTCCAGTTCATTTACCTATCAAATCCAGAAACTTCTTAATGTGAGGGGTTTGAGCTAACAATAACATTTCATGCTTCAATTAATCAGGCAGCCCTTCCAATGCTTAGAGTAAATAATTCGTACTCACGTAACACACATAAATGTAGATTACATTCAAACACAATTTATATTATCTATTCTTACCCCACTTAATACCTTCTAATAAAACCCTAGTTGTACCAAGCCCACCAATCTTACAACAATGCACGCGAAATACTAAGCTTGAGACATTGGAAGCAATTCTGTCCATATATTACCCATATTAGACTCTCTCTCTCTCTTTCCCTTTTCTAATATAAGTTTTCATGTTAAGAAACATGGATATGATTGACAAGGAGTTAATGGAGGGTATGGATCAAAAGGGAATCTGATGGTGGAGAAGAATCCATGTAGGCTCTAAGTAATTGAGATTGCGGCTTTTTTGAGTTGAGTATTTAAAGAAATGTGGATAATAAGTATTTAAAGAAATGTGGAAAAATGAAACAGAGAGCTGCCATATCCAATCAAGGCATTCTCTCCCACATGCATGAAATACATAGTTAGAGAATTCACAAGGTTGGCAAATATAAGTTCAACATGAAGTTTTTTTAATACTAAAAGCATAACAAAGTTTATTCTGAGTTCAATCTGATGGAAAATTGCAAACCAAACTTCCAACTTAAATGGAGTAAGCAAGATTCTTGTGTATGCAGAGCCTCATCACATACTAGTTTAATTTCAAAAGCCTATGCCAATGCCAAGAAAGGATGTGTTAGTCTAGGTTGCATACCCAGACTTTTAGCTTATATTTCATAAGGGCACTTGCTATTTACAACAGTTAGAGAGATGAAGCCCTTGTGCTCAGGGTTCTTAGTGTGTCAAATCAATCATATCAACTGAGAGGGAGCCAAGACTGATCACAGCCCAAGCCCATTCCAAGACCAAGTCTGAAATGAGCTGGGACAGACTGGTTCCACTCTCTTCAGGTAGTATAAACTATAATGGACTATCAGATGGAGTGGAAAAGAAATATACAAGCCGACCCAATCTTGTGACTCATTTGTGTTCCAATACAATGTGGCAACTAGCACATTTATCAGTTTCGGAGGAATCACCCTGGTGAGTCAAAATAGTGGGGAAAAACAAAAACAAAAAAGGAATTTCCCAACAAGATATCCTTCTGAAATCACACATTTAGAGCAAATCTGACACCATAAAAAAAAAATTCTTTTCTTATCAAGGATGTCCATAATTGTTCAGTAAGTAGCATGAGGGCTTTAACAAGTATGAGAAGAATTCCACCTCCATATTTTTGTGAGCAAAAGGTATATTCAAGGTCTATCTTCAATGAAGATGAAGTAATTACCATAAAGGTCGTGGTGTATTGCATACCTGAGCATCTAGAGACAAGCATATTAGTTCCAAAGCCAGCTCCAGTGCCATAAATTCGAAAGGCAGATCCTCTGAATCAAATTGGTACACATAGTAAGAATTTATGCAACATATTAACTTTGTAAAATTGAAGAGTTCAAAAACCACCTTAGCACAGCATCAGCACCCACTTTAGCAAGAACTTAGCATGGGGGTACTGAAGGTTGAAGCAAGTATTCAGTTCAGATTAGTAAACAATTTAGCTTCGTATGCTTTTCTTACCAGCTAGATATTTGTGTATCTGAAGGCGCTTGCGCAATTCTGACTTGTACTGAACAACACATCCATCCAAGGAATTCATCAGGATAACCTCATCAGCTGTGATTATACACCTGATCTGTTCAAGACTAACCACAATAGCCTTCTCCCGTCTTAATATTCTAGAAGGATAAATGAACAGAGGGTCCAAAAGTCGGAGATCTCTGGCAGGCAAAGAACAACGTCTCATTATAGTAAACTTGTCGAGCTCCAAAGTCTTTGAGTTTCCATTTTTATCAATTTTTATCCAAGAACGACATCCGTGGCCTCTCTTCTTCAGGCCTGCTGTACGACTAGATGCACGACTCCCATTCCCATCTGAATTAAATCGCTCACTATTATGAGAAGATGCAGATTCAGGAAGATTAGGAGGACCATAAAGAAGCTGTGATTCTTCCATCAGATTTTACTTTCTCCCGCTTTGTTTCACAATCAAATATTTTGATCCAGGGATTCCGCATCAGTAACAAATCAGACTGTATCCAAATGCCACTGTGTCACAACTACAATCTTGCTTCTGCAAGCTGGTAATTGAGTGTATATGCAATCAAAGCCATTGGTACTGACACCATTCCTCTTCTTTCCACATTCCTGAAGTAAAACCTGAAAATTAGAAGTGTTCTATAAGATACTCATCAATTGTTCAATTCAATATCATATTTCCTTACATCTGGCTCAAGGTAAGGAAAAATGAAGAGTTGGGAGTAAGTTAAAGCCCCAAAAACGATCACTTCGATGGAGAAACAATCAAATCTGACCCGTCGATAACTAACAACATTTTTTCTCCATTTAGTTGCAAATGTGAGAAAAGATGAAGAAGAAAACTTCAAGATGTAGTTTTTTCAGTTTGAAGACATAAGAAAATTAAACCACCACTCAACAAAGCGTGTTAGAACTATCTAATCTAAATTGAGTTTACTTTTTCTGAAGCACGATCAATGTGCATACTTTAATGAAATTCACTAATGAAAACCAACTTGCCCAAAAAGCTTGTCTTATTAATTCCATCCCAGATAAAAACTAACACAAAAAAGCTCGATTTTCAATCTTAATTTAAAAATTCAACACCCAAAACTCAAAAAGTTTCATTCTTTAAGAGCCACTGCAGTAATTGTCTCCACCATCCAAAACAATTGTGCAGAGATGCAAACAGTGAACACCAAACCCCAACCAATGAGTAAAAATCAATTTCCACACAAACCAAAGCATGAAATGAAAACCCAAATGCCCATTTTTCTATTGCTATTGAGTAATCACAGAAACCCCATCATATGAAAATCAATGAATCACAGAGAAACCCAGATGGAGAAATGGAATTATAAAAAAGACACCCTTTTGAAATTAGCTCCAGAATTTGTCAGAGCTGACAATAGGATAGCTTTGGTAGCTGAAAGTGAAGAAGCAAGACATATTTTTGTTCACATAAACAGTGAATAGAGAAATTACCAATTAGTTGAAACTGTGAACTTTAGGTAGTACCATTGAAAAGCTGCTCAAATCTTTGGCTTTTGAGTTTTGAACTGGTTTTGGTGTTTTAGTTTTAGGCATATGACCGGTCAAAGCTTTGAGAGGATTCTTTGTAAACCCGGTTTTCTCATTACTTCTCTACCTAATTTTTTAAAACAATTTTTTTTTTTTTTTTTTTGATAATCAAAATTTTTTTTTAAACAATTGTTTATAAATAGTTTTGCTTTTTTATCTTTTTCAAAAGAAAATTTATATATTAAAACAATAAATCCATATCTTTCATATTTGCATAATTGTATCTCTTAATTTAAATAAAGTTGTTTGAAAAAAGTAAATTAACTAATGTATCAAATGGAGCAAAAGTTGAAAGATTATCATGGTAAGTAAAAAAAAAAAAAAATTGCAAAATTAAGTCAATTTTAACTATTGATTTATTTAAGTTTAGATGAAGAGGAGATCTAATAATAACATTGAGTTGATTTTGAAAAGTTGAGAGAATGAATTAATACATTTAATAATTGAAGATCAAAATTCAACTTTTTGCCAAATAATTAGAGAAACAAATTATTTTAACTAAAAGAAATTTGTGGATGAGCTAGAGATATTATCCAACTTGGTTTTTTCCTATATATTATAATTCCGGATTTAGCAACCTCTAAAAGTGTGACATTTCTCATAAGCAATTCATAAATTATACATAACACATCAAGAACTAAATATCATGCCATAAAAAATTGTAAACAAAAAGGGAATTCGTTTTTTAACCTCAATGCTAAAGTTCCTCCAAATATCAAAAGAAAAGAAAATGAAACCAAACTACTTGGACACCAATCATTATCCATTTCACCAAGGAACTCATTACATACACCAATCCTCTCTCTCTCTCTCTCATTTTAATTTTATTTAAAAAAAATTAACCCCAAAAATTATGGGCACATTATAGTTCTCTCAGTCTGTAATATGTATAAGTAAGATTTTTTTTAAAATAAATAAAATAAAATATTTTGTTACCATGTCATTCATACAAGTGTTTAATGAAGTGTCATTTTGTTAAACCTTAAAAGAAGTTGATACAATTTATCCAATGAAATTTTAAATGAAACGGTACCATGTAAATCAATGAAATTGTAAACAATTAAATGTCCATTATAAAATAAGGAAAAGAATACTCTTCCTTTAAAAGAGAATATCAATAGTGTATGTTATAAATTTCTTGGTGAAATAGGTATTTCATTTCATTTTCTTTTCTAATCCTATAAACAGTACTAGAGATATAATAAATTTCACAACTTATTGTGATAACAAGTCGTAATTAGTAAACATTAATTTTACATAAATTCATCACTAATACTATTTTTATCCTACCTGATCAACCCTTATGATAAAAAAAATAATAATAATAAAAACTGAGTCAAGATTAAGTAGAAGGCCAAAGACCAAACTATCAAATATTTTCAAAATGACTAAACAGTCCTTAAGCATAGCCAACTGATGGCAGTTAAAGGATGGCGCGAAACCCAGATATAGTTATTCATAGTTGAATACTGAACAAAACAACGAAATTCTCGCAAAGCCTCAGATTTTATTTTTCCAAAACCAAACCCTAATGTCCAATTTTGCAAATTCATTCACTTCCTCCATTTCTCTATTTTTTTTTTTTTTTTGGTGTAATTTTTTTTTTTTTGGTTACACCAAAAAAAAAAAAGAAAAAAAAAAAAAAAAAACAAATCTTTTCCTATTTTCTCCACCAAAACCGTAAAACAAAAACCAGAAAAAATAGAAAATCAAATTACAGATTTTTTTTATTCAACGCATTTGCTTTCAGGTATATTTTGCATTTCAAATCTCAGGCTCTGACTTTGTATTACATTTTGGGAGTTTTAACAATCTTGGGTTTGATTTTTTTTTTTTTTTTACTTTTTTTTCTTGTAATTTTATTATCTGAGTGATTTTTTTTTTTTTTTTTTAAATTTGTTGGGGGTGATATATCAGATTGGATTGAGGTGAAGAGGAAGCTGCTGATCGCCGGTGCTGCTTCCGGAGTGTCAATTTCAGCGGCGGGGCAGTGGAAACCAAAGGGTTTTTTCTATGATTTAAGAGTGAGTTTTCTTTATGATTTTTTTTTGTTTTCAATTAATGTGATTAATACACAAATTACCATCCTTAATTTCTATTTACCTTGTATTTTACAATCCCCTTGTTAGAATGAATATAATAGGAATATTTTAATTACTGTGTTGGTTTTGTATAATACCATGGGCTATCGTGATTTTGTACAGAACCATGGTTCATAGTATCTACAGTATTCCTATGACACTCCTAAAAAAGGTTAGGAAAAAAGAAAAAAACTGAATCTAGATTTCGTCGCGGTCTTTTGGGCATTAGTTAATAAGAGAATAAATAGGGCTTGTTATTATGATCATAATGCAGTTGGAAATATAATCTTTATTCCTTTTTTTCCCCATTTGGGTTTCTTTTATTGTGATGTTTGTGCAAATGATGAATTTGAAAGTGACAAATTAAGTAGATAGTAGTTAGGAGCTACTGGTCTGAGCTAAAACAAATTCAGCTTCTTGGTTGGAAGAACCCTCTTCAGATTGGTCAATGTAAATTTTTTTTTTTTAAATCTATGAACTTGAATGTATTTGGTATGTCTTAATATATTGTTGGGATTTTTTGTTAACCTCTTTCATTATAATGGTTGATAAGTGTGCTAGAAAGAGAGAAGATGATAAATTTCATGTTGATGGAGCATTAATTCCTCATCTGTACATTGTGCTTATTTACATATCAGTAAACTAAGTCAGTGAGCTTGCATTAGTTTTTTGTTTATCAATTGATTACTGATCCCCTCCGATTTTCCTCCTTCCTTTTTAAGTTTGCTAATTCCTTCATATTGATGTATGCATTCTATTTAGTGACTTCTGCTACCTAATTCATGAATCATGACAAAACAGTCAGTGTCTCATACATGTGAAAATCTCTATGAAATTTTCTTTTCCTTTTTTCATACATGAAGCTGACTTGGAAATGCAATTCAATTCAATTTTGTTTTTCATGGCATATGAAAGTAAACTAGAATATAGGATAAGACTGTTGGAACCATAATGTTGTCAATGATTTTAGTTATGGACTTGGAGCATGGGACTGGAAGCAGTAAGGTAACACATCCAGAGATCACTGATGGAAGTGAAAGCAGTAAGCATGTGGAAACACTTGCAGATGTTATTGATGGAAGCGGAAGCAGTAAGCATTCTGAAGCACATCCAGAAGTTCTTGATGGAAGTGGAAGCAGTATACTTTTTGAAATAGATCCACACCTTTTTGATGGGAGTCAAAGCAGTAAGCATATGGAAACACTTGCAGATGTTATTGATGGAAGCGGAAGCAGTAAGCATTCTGAAGCACATCCAGAAATTCTTGATGGAAGCGGAAGCAGTAAACTTTTTGAAATAGATCCACACCTTTTTGATGGGAGTCAAAGCAGTAAGCATGTGGGAACACTTGCAGATGTTATTGATGGAAGCGAAAGCAGTAAGCATTCAGAAACATGTTCAGATGTTATAGATCGGATTGGAAGCAGTAAGCACTCAAAAACACACGCAGATTTTATTGATGGAAGTGATAGCAGTAAGCATATATCTGTTCATCATGAGGATACCATTAATGAAGGACATCCACATACCCCAGCCAAAAAGTTAGGGCCTTCTTCTTCAGCATCTTCATTTTCATCAGACTCATCAGAAGATCTCTTCCAAGTAAATTCAGATTACGTCCCTAAGTCTGAAGCATGCAATTCTTCCTTCCCAAATCCTAACGAAGATACTCCTGAAGCAATAAAAGAAGAAGATACTTCCAATAACAGCTCTTCCAAATCAAAAGAACATAACAATGGCTCTCCAGGTCCAACAGCCACATCTTCAGTTTCTAACATAGCCCATGAATCAGTGGTGCAGCACAGTATGACACCAACACGATACCCTCACTTACAAGTGATGGATCGGTCAGAATATGATCCTTCTAGGATTCCATGTTCTGTTTTTGAAAGAAGTAAATCCATAGCACCACTGGAATGGAGTGTTGCTTCCAATGAGTCATTGTTCAGCCTTCACATAGGGAACAATAGTTTCTCCAAAGACCATATGTTTTTGTTTGGTGACTATAAGTCTGGGGAACTGACCAAATCTGCTGAATTGACCATGTTCAGCCCAATCCCTCCAGTTCCAGTAGCAGAAATCGACAGAAAGAATCTCAAAATAGGTGGACCTACAGTAGTGGCTGATGAGACCATCAGTGATGCAGCAAGAGTAAGTGCAGGAGCTCAATATGTGAAAAAAGTGCCACCCCCAGCGGTATCAAGGAATATCTCTAACCTCTCCAACAATTCCGATGAGAGTGGAACCAGTGTACAATCTTTTGCTTTCCCTGTGTAAGTCTGTTCATTCTTCAACTGTGAACACTTTTAATCTTTTCATGCACAAATTTTTCTTCCTACATTCCTGATTTCCAGTGTACTTTGAGATGGATGGACATGCATTATATGCTTATTACATATACGAATGTGTTTGTGTTTATTCACTCTACCATGTCTATCTCAAACATGCTCATAATCACATACGTGCATATTCAATTCACAGAAATATGTATGTTTGCAGTCTTTTTGTGAATAGGAGTCACATAGATATGCCTCTATAATGAGGTGTATGCACATTTGTATGAAGTTATATATTTCCTTTTTCCTCCACACGAATACATGTATGATACATGCCACATACTTAAAAGGAGACATACCAAACCTAGTACTCAGTCAATAAGGAATATACCCTTTGTGTGATGCAGAAAGAAGAAGCGTGTATGGCCATCGTGCTACTGTTCTAATTGTAGCTGGGCGTTCCGCTACTGTACATGGCCAAGCAGCTACTTTAAGTGGCCTAGCTGCTACTGTTCGAAATGTAGCTGCACGTCCTGCTACTGTTGGAACCGTAGCCGAAAAGGATTGTGTTGTCGTTCATCTACCATGTATGCCTCTCTTTCTTTATCTATGATAATTGCATGACAAGAATCAATTGAAAACACACCTGTCCTTATTCCACTATTTCCTCCCTTAGTAAATTTTTTAACTCATTTGTTATAGTTTGTATTCTTGATCTTTACAATTTTACAATGTTATGTTCACTTTAGTACACTCTTAAGCGTCATCTGTATAGACACATTGATGCAGTCTGTTTTGGATCACTGCAGTTTGGCAGGAGGGGAAAGTAGTGCTAATCTGAAGCCACATGCAGAGCAGCAGCAACATGAGCCACCATCCCCAAAAGTGGCTTCAAAATCGACTGCAAAATGTTGGTTTCCTTGCCTTTCTCCTTGCCTTTCTTCGTGCCCAGAGGGTTGTTGGTGTCCTTGCCTTTCTTCGTGCCCCGGGGGTTCGGTTTGTTGTTGTTGTTGTTGTCATCTTCGTTGTGGCTGTTGTTGAGAAAGTGAGTGCTACAAACTCCCAAGTCTCCTTGTTGATAATGAGTGACTAGTCATCTCCTTTAGGTACTTAGGTAAGAATGAAATGTGTATTGCATATTTGCTGCAAATTTTCATTAGGAGCCCTGTCAAGCTGTCAAGATGCAAAGGCCAAAAGTTTGCAGTTCTTCTTTTTACCTCTGATCAATTCCAACAATTTGCAGTCTTTTAATCTAGTTCAATCAACAGTCTCAATCTAGTTTCAAGTCTCAGATTTAATTTTTTCTGCTTTTTGGTATATATGCTGCTTGGTATTATCCCATTCGAATTGGCTCTTTTTTTTTTTAGTATCAAGAAGAAAGTGTTAACAGCAGCAATGGTTGGGGATTTCCAGACCTATGTTAATATGATGATTGGTTGAATTTAGGGAAAAAAACTTGTCTCTGATTTACTGATATGTTAATTGACTTAGATTGTATTTAACTTGTTTTTGTAGTATATGCACTGTATTGATTAATTATGTTATATATGGTCATACTGGGTGGTAATTAGGGGTGTCAAATGGGTGGGTTTGGGTGGGCATTAAATGAGTTGAGCCTTTAAAACCCAATAACCCATTTAATAATTTAGATATTAATAATTTACATAACCCAAACCCAACCCAATTATTATCTAAGCTAAAACCCAACCCACCCATTTAAACTCATTTAATAAAATAGATATTTACCAAAATATCCTTAAAACCTATAAAATGATGAAAAAACAATTAAAACTTAAGAAAATTACTAAAATACCTTGGAACCTCCAAAATGACCAAAACCACTTGGACTTGTTTATTTTTCCTTGCTTTTTTTTTTTTTTCAGGTTTGGGCTTTTTGTTTATTTTCCTTGCTTATTTTTTTTTTTTTAGGTTTGGCTTTTCGTTTATTTTTTTTTTTTTTTTTTTTTCGTGGTTTGGGCTTTTTTTTATTTATTATTATTTATGTTTTTTGGGGTTTGGGCTTTTTGTTGATGCCCAATAAGCAACCCAATTAAAGCCCAATTAAACTCAACTTAATTGGGTCTAATTGGGCTAGCACCCATTTGCCTATTTATTAAATAAATGGGTTTGATTGGGCAATTAGTGAGTGGATTTGAGTGGGTTAATGGGTTTGGGTTTTTTTTGTCACCCCTAGTGGTAATAAAGAGAACTATGGAGACTAAAAAGCATTGTAATAAGACACATACCATATTTGAGAAAACTTACAAGATTTTCATTCAATTAGAAGTTCAAAAACTCACTCAATTCGTGTATACTGTACTAATCAATATTTAACAAAAAACAAGTATCTCATACATCTAATATATGCATTCTTCCTCTTATAGTATACGGATCTCTAACGAATATGGGGTTTACACATTGTACAAGGGAGAATGCATATGTGATATACATAAATAATGATCAAGTTAACCAAATCTAAGAAATGCATGTGAAAAACATGTGATGGTTTTGCTTACATAGTTGTGATGTATGACTTACGTTAGCAACTTTGTAGGCAAACAAAGTCCGCGCTGAAAACCTCTCTCTCTCAAAAAAAACTAAAAACTAAATGATTGCCTCTGCCAGCAAACATTCTATGATTGGAAAAGTTATTATTTTACTATTCAATAAATAATTAGATCAAACTCCCCATACTTTTATTTTATGAATGAATTGAAGGGAGAATCTTGTTGACAAAAATATTCTGAATTATTAATTATCAAAAGTAGAATGTACTTAACTACCAAACTAAGACAAGGTCCAATCTTCATCTATATTTTATTTTCTTGTAATTCATGTAGGTAAACAAAAATTAGTCCAGCTTTCACATGCTGCCTAAGAATCCTATCAAAGTAGTCCCATTTAATTAATCTCATAAAAATGAAGGATTACTTCTTTTGCTGGAAATAGATAATTTTACATTAAAAAGCACGAAATTACTATTTTTGACCATTGATGATTTATATCTTTTTGGCATGTATGTTAAGATTATTTGATAATTCAAACTTTTTGTTAATAATCTTTAACTTTACCAATCTTTTTCCTCAATCCATGTTTAGAAAACTACATTTTTAAGGTTATACAAGACTTACTAATAAATTTGAAAACAAAAAACAAAAAACTTATTATGAGGTGTGGATTATTATGTTGAGATGGATTATATTTTTTTTATATAGAAATAGAAGCTTCAATTACCATACATAAATAAAAAGTCAACAATAAAAAAATGATTTTAGTGTTACATCACTCCCAAATTAACACCTCAAAAAAATTATAAAATAAGTTATGAAAAAGATAGTTCCATAACCTAAACAAAAATCACATGGCTTTTGCTTAAAATAAATAAATAAATAAAACTAAAAAAAAAAAGTAATTGATTGGATAAAGGCAGAGCGAGCAGTAGCATGCTGGATTCACTGAAGGCCCTACCTAAGTAACGGTCAGGTACTCTGGCGCCACGTGGCAGATATGCAAGGACCCGTACACAAACAATTGTGGGACCCACGAACCTCTTTATCCAACAGTAATTGAACACGTCAGCATGTATACCTTTTAGTGGTCCCACTTGTATACAGCAAAAACATTAAAAAAGGGAAAAAGTAAAAGCATCTCAGACAGAGAAGAAGTAGAAGAAGAACAAGTAAATAGAGAAGCTAAGCACACAAAAATAAAAATAAAACAACTTTTTTTTGAAATCAGTGTTTTCAAAAAAACAAAGGAAAACACTTTTTTCTTGTTTCTCTGTTTCAAATCTTCTCACTCTTTTTTCTGGGGGAGAGAGGCTTTAAAAAGGTTTAAACTTTTACAAGTGCTTGTGAGTTTGTGAAGTTTATTTGAGACTATTTAGAGTTTAGACTGAGAAAATGAAATGCTTACTGTTGCTTACAAGTGATAGAACCAAAACCCTGTTTTTGTTTTTACTGTTGTTGTTGGTGTCTCTGTTTTGCAACTCTGTTTTGGTTTCTGGGAAAGTTTTTTCTGAGAAATCGATTCTGCTGGAATTCAAGAGCTCTGTTTTAGACCCATCTGGGATTCTCTCAAGCTGGAACAACTCCAACAACCCAGATCACTGCTCTTGGTTTGGTGTCTCCTGTGACTCGAATTCAAGGGTTTCTTCACTCAATATCACTGGCAAAGGTAACTGTTCTGAACCACCTTCTTGCTCTGAGTTTTCTGGGTTTCAAATTTTTAATGGGGTTAGAAGAACTTCTTGTTGTTGTTCAAGTGGGGGTAGTGGAAAACTAGTGGGAAAGTTGTCAGCTTTGGTTGGGAAACTCACTGAGCTTAGAGTTTTATCACTGCCTTGTAATGGTCTTAGTGGTGACATTCCTGTTGACATTTGGGGTTTAGAGAGTTTAGAGGTGGTTGATCTTGAGGGGAACTTGTTGACTGGAAGTTTGCCTGTGGGATTTGTTGGTTTGAGAAATTTGAGGGTTTTGAATCTTGGGTTTAATAGAATTGAGGGTGAGATTCCTATTTCTTTTGCTAAATGTGTGGGTTTGGAGGTCTTGAATTTAGCTGGTAATAGAGTGAATGGGTCTATTCCTGGATTTTTGGGTAGTTTTATGAAGTTGAAGGAACTTTATCTGTCTCAAAATAAGTTAACTGGGGCTTTTCAGGAAGGTTTTGGATATGGTTGTGGTAGTATTGAACATCTTGATGTGTCAGGGAATTTCCTAATTGGTCAGATTCCGCGTAGTTTGGGGAATTGTTCGCAGTTACAGACACTTTTGTTGTTTTCGAATTTGTTGGATGATGTCATTCCTATTGAGTTTGGTCGGCTTCGGATGCTTGAAGTTCTAGATGTTTCTAGAAACAGCCTTAGCGGTCCAATCCCTGCTGAGCTTGGACGTTGTGTCAACTTGTCAGTTCTTGTCCTCTCGAATATTTTTGATCCACCCCTGGCCAATGGGAATTCGAGTGGAGATTCATCGGGTGAATTATTGAGTGCTGTCAAGGAGGAGTACAATTATTTCGAAGGCTCCATTCCGATGGAAATCACAACCCTTCCAAAGTTGAGAATAGTTTGGGCGCCGAGGGCAGATCTAGAAGGGAAGCTTCCAAGCAACTGGGGTGGTTGTGAAAACTTGGAAATGTTGAACTTAGCTCAGAACCTTTTCAGTGGAGAGATCACCGGTGTATTTGAGAGATGTAAGAGGCTGCATTTTCTTGATTTGAACTCAAATAAGCTTACCGGAGAGCTTGATAAGAAACTTACAGTTCCTTGTATGTCCTTTTTTGACATTAGTGGTAACCTCATGTCAGGGCCCATCCCAAAATTTAATTACAGTGTGTGTTCCCGTATGCCCTCATTGATTGTCAGAGTTGACAGCGCAACATTTGCTTATCTGTCATTCTTTACTTGTAAAACTCGTCTTACAGCTCCTTTTCCATTTTCTGGTACTAGATTTATGATTCATAATTTTGGTGGGAACAACTTCACCGGTCCAATTCAATGGCTTCCAATTGCAGCAGAGAGATTGGAGAAGCAGACCGATTATGCATTTCTTGCTGGTGGAAACAAGCTTACTGGATTATTTCCTGGAAGTCTATTTGGAAAATGTGATGGATTAAATGGAATGATTGCAAATATTAGCAATAACAATATTTCTGGTAATATCCCTTTGAAGATTGGTCCAATGTGCAGATCTCTTAGATTCTTGGATGCCTCTAAGAATCAAATCTCTGGATCAGTACCACAAAGTATTGGGGATTTGAGATCTCTTGTTGTTCTTGACTTGAGTGGGAACAAATTGCAAGGTCAGATTCCAGCAGGTGTTAGTCATTTGAAGCATCTGAAGTATCTTTCCCTGGCTGGAAACAACCTCACTGGTGCCATCCCATCTAGCTTCGCAAGGTTACGCTCCCTTGAAGTGTTAGAACTTTCATTAAATTCTCTTTCTGGTGAGATTCCAAAAAGCATTGCTAACTTGACAAATTTAAATGTTCTTCTGATCAACAACAATAAAATCTCCGGGCAGATACCCTCTGGTTTGGCTAATGTGAAATCTCTGTCAACTTTTAATGCGTCCTTCAATAACCTGTCTGGGCCATTTCCAAAGACCCTTAATGTGATGAATTGTAGCGGGCTCCTTGGAAACCCTTTCCTTTCCTCTTGCTCGACAGTCTCCTTATCGGCAGCATCTCCACCTCAGCGACATAGAAAGGAGACTTCAGATGCTAATATAGATTCCCCATCAGGACCAGCTAGTAATAAAACCAAGGGATTAAACTCAATCGAGATTGCATCCATAACGTCTGCTTCAGCCATTGCCGTTGTTCTTCTAGCTCTAATTGTCCTTTTCTTTTACACAAGAAAATGGGTGCCAAACTCCAGGGTCCAGGTTGAATCAAGAGAAATTACAACTTTCACCGACATTGGGGTTCCGTTGACATTTGAGAATATTGTTCGAGCAACTGGAAATTTCAGTAATAGCAACTGCATTGGGAGTGGAGGTTTTGGGGCCACTTACAAGGCTGAAGTTTCTCAAGGAATCCTAGTGGCTGTAAAGAGGCTTGCTGTCGGAAGGTTCCAAGGTAAACTACAGTTCTGTGCTGAGATAAAGACTCTTGGGAGGGTGAGACACCCTAATCTTGTAACTTTAATAGGTTACCATGCAAGTGAAATAGAGATGTTCCTCATATATAATTATTTGCCCGGAGGTAATTTGGAAAATTTTATTATGGAAAGATCCAGAAGAGCTGTTGACTGGAAGATTCTTCACAAGATTGCTCTGGATATAGCTCGTGCACTTGCTTATCTGCATGACGAGTGTGTTCCACGTGTCCTACATCGTGACGTCAAGCCAAGTAACATATTGTTGGATGATGACTTCAATGCTTATTTGTCTGACTTTGGATTATCAAGGCTTTTGGGAACTTCTGAAACCCATGCAACAACTGGTGTAGCAGGAACATTTGGGTATGTAGCACCTGAGTATGCTATGACCTGTCGTGTGTCTGAGAAGGCTGATGTTTACAGCTATGGTGTCGTGCTGCTTGAATTGATATCGGATAAGAAAGCCTTGGATCCTTCATTTTCTTCACATGGAAATGGTTTCAATATCGTTTCTTGGGCATGCATGCTGTTACGAATGAATCAGGCTGAGGAGTTCTTCACTGCTGGGCTATGGGATGCAGGTCCCCATGATGATCTGGTGGGCACATTGCACTTGGCTGTTACATGTACTGGTGAGTCCCTCACACACAGGCCTACAATGAAGCAAGTTGTCCAAAGGTTGAAACAACTTCAGCCTTCATCATGCTAGATAGATCTTAGACTTCTAGATTTATTCACTTAAGAGTTGAGAAAGTATAGGAACTATCTCCCCCCCCCCCCCCCCCCCCCCTCTCCACCCTCTCCACCCTCTCCCTTTTTTGGGTCAGGCAGTATAGAAAGGCATGATACAGTTGTTATACACATGCCATTTTGGTGCATCTCTCAGATTCGGTTCTGAGGCGATGGTTGTTGTTTCCTTATAATAGGTTATAATCTGCAGAAGAAAGATATTGGTCCTTTGAACTGAAATTTTTTCAGAATTTAAATCTATTTCTATACATGTGTTTCAGTTCATTTTTCATTGAAATGTAAGCCATACAGAAGTGGTAGTGTTTCATTGTCTGGATAGCCAGCTGTATATGAACTTTCTTTATCTGCAGTTTCCATGCCAACTTTGACATCACAAAGGGTAAAAATAATGCAGCCAAATGGATATGTTTGAATTTACAGTTATGTTTCTTGATTATATTTTATTTTACAATTAATACTAAGGCCAAGAAATTCTTGTTTGTGTGGATCTCTGGCTCTAAACCCTTTGTGAAAATACATGGAGGATTAACTGCCGAGTATGGTATAATGGATGACATACTTTTCGTTTGGCAGAGCTCTTTGCTAGTTTATTTAGCTTATATATAACTTTTTAAAGCTTTTTTTTTTTTTTTCTAGAGGTACACTTTTGTTCAACTTATTTTTTAAACACAATAATCCAATGAAAATAAGCTCTCCCAAACGAGCACAAACGGTTCATCAAAAGCTTCAATAAAAAGATTCTAACCTGATGACTTTTTTAGCACAGCAAATACCTAAAGATGGAAGGTTCTGTTATTGCTTCCAATTATGGTTCATGGTTAGAATGACACTCCTCTTCTACCTATAGAAACAGCCCATTTATGATTCCAGCTAAGACTAGTAAAAGGATCAAATTTTTATGCTTATTGAATGCTGTTTTGTTAAGTCTGCACAATTTCACAACCTTTTTTTCACAATTTATGGAGGTATCTTGCACCAACCATTTTCACATGAGCCAATAGTGGTAAGACAGCTCAGCAAGTTGTGAAAATAGGTTGTGAATTTGTGTGTCCCCTAAACTTTTTGTGGCAGACAGTGTTCTACATTCACTACCTCTGTCTTTCTTTTCTTTTTTTGTTGGCTTAATGACTATCTTTGTCGATTATATTGCTTTGAACTTGTAAGGCAACCTACTGTATCCATGTTCTGAGGTTTGTCTTTGTAAAGAGTAAAGACACCCACAATTATTGCTTCATTTTGTATCAACTATCCTGATCAATTTTTCAATCTATATGGTTATAGAGGATCAAAAATGAAGAAAAATTAAATCAAAGATAAAGAAGGAAGAAATTCTGAAATCACCATTTAATGATTTGTTCTTCTCCATAATATGTTCTACCTAAACCTTTTTGATAAACCATATGTTCTACCTAACCTATTGAAAGCAAACTGAGATAATAAAGAAACCATTAGGAATGGAGATGTAACCACAAATGATGCAATCATAGAACTCTCATCCCCTTTTTTTTTAAGCCAATCTTTGATGCAATCTCATGCACTATCTTCATTTAGGAGATAGAGGGGATGTCCATTCTTGGAATTTATGGAGGCTCCCTGTGAAATCTGTAAAGAGTCCATCAATTCCAATCTTGTTTATCCAGTAATCATATTCAACATATGGATCTTGGTGGAAGTCAAGGTGCAAGAAAGAATTTTCATTCCGGAAAGTATACGGGTGCACCTGAAAGGAGAAGAAAAATAATAGAAATTACTATCAATCATGTTCTAACCGGTTTCAGTTACTTTTGAAGTTTATGAACTTATGATCACTCACAACAGCAAACCAGAATGACAAAAAATGTAAACAACATCATTAAAGAAGAATAATTGAAACCTAGACTAGATGATAAAGGGTTGTATGAGAGAGTGAAAGAGAGAGAAAACCCAAAACTATGAAACCATATATATCAGCAAAAAGCCAAGTCTTATCATGTGTTCAAATTTGACCTCTCTCTTTTATTTCCTAAATTGTCAGATTTGCCTGAATAACACTACCTAGAAAGTAGAAATAACTGTTGTAATCATGGAAAATACAATGAATTGACATAAGGATAGGGAAAGTTTCTGTAACAACATATAATAGTAATCACTATGCTTTATTAGTCTCCTAACAAATCTTAAACATCATGCAAAGATATGCACCTGGAGGCCACGAGCATGTGCTCTGGCAACAAGATCAGTAACTTCATTCAAATAATTATCTTTTGTAGTAACAACTGTATCCTTCCATGGTCCAATCCCAACCACATAGTCCTTTATAAAATCAAAATAGCTATCTGAAGTAATATCCCAGTATGTCTGCACAAAGCATATATTCAATCAGGAACACAGTTAGAAAAGCTGAAATCATTGCTAGAAAAAATTTATAAAAAAAAAAAAAAAAGGCTTACTGCATGAAACAGATAATAAAAAGATCAAGTAACTATCTGAAAAGGTTTAAGATAAATTACTTCTAACCATGACAAAAGAAAGTAATTTTGTAGTTTGTGCTTGCAATTATTTGAAGTACAACTGTAGAGCTAGTAGATCATATGAGAATAAAACTCACCCAAGAGATAATTGAACATATATCTAAACATGGACTTTTTAGATAAAATTCTCTATTGTTCTGAAATCAAATTGGAAAGTATTTTCTGTTATCAAATTAAGGCTATTAATGGCCAAAGAGGTCAATCTCTATTATAATACCAGCCATATACATATCACTTTCAACATGATTCACATTTGGAAGTTAAATATTTTCCAACTTTTTTATGTTACAACAAATTACAGAAGTTAATCAGATTTCCAACAACAATAACAACAACAAAGTCAATCAGATTTCCAGAATGAGAAAAAAATATAACAGACCTGATTGGTGTCTTCAGTTAGTATCGTCACATCATCAATTAAGAAAACTTTGGGCAAGTCAGTGAGGTTTGCAATGTAAGTAAGTGAAGTTGGAGCAAAGGACTGGATGAAGATAGGTTGCTTCAGCCATTCTTTTGACATATATGAACCCTTGTATCCATATTTCTTCAGTGTCTCCACAAACTTATCTTCATACTTCTTCCCCTCTGCCCATTTGACCTGTTGTACAAGCTTAAACTTGAGAAGTGGTAGAGCTGATAAATGAGGTACTTGATCACAATCTAATTGATTCAGGTAAGCTCACATGAGAGCACCAAAACTATATGAGTTTGGTATAGTTTTCATACTTACAAGTATGATGATGACTTAAGGGAAAAAATCACTTACATGTTGGTTGATAAAAACCGGATTCTTTATCTCTGGATATATTCCAACAACTCTTTTCGCATCCAGTGCAATTGATATGTACTCGTCAAAGGTGATAATTGGAGACCTCCCTGGTGAACAAATCAATCGGCAAACACTAAACTATACTTTTAATTGCCTGTACACAGAAATTACATACATCACTTATAGTACAGACAACGAGGTTACAGATACTCTGGATCATCTAAATTGAAAAGGTTGGAACTAGACCCAATTAAACTATTCGTATGTTTTACAATGTTATGGCTTGTCATTTCACTCAAAAACACAGGAAGCAAATTTGACTCGTCATAGGTTAGGAGATACAGTGTACACAAGAAAACTATGTTGACAGAATGTTCTTGTTAGGATTCAGCCAAAGCCTTTGTTACTATAGTGACTTAATTCCAGACATGGGTTTATATCAAGCAGCTGCAACAAAGGGATATCATTCTAGTGCTGTCCTTTTAGCATAGCTTGTCTATCTTCAAGATCTTTTATATTCAAATCTATACCTTACAATTATATCCAATATCCTGACTAACTCCTGTCAGTTACCTAAATTTGTTTGTGATTCCATCCAACCATCAACAGTTTACACTCTGATGTCACATTTTCTTATTGCATATAACAGTTTATCATACCAAAAACAGAACCTAAATACATGTCTCTTCTGATAATATAGTTTAAAATAAGTTTGATTGACTGCGTCTCGATGTGCCTACAACTCTTGGAGTAGAACCATCTCCATCATTAAATTAGGGATAGGGGCTAAGAAGCTTTATTACAAAGAGGAACAAACCATTATATTGTTGATCTCGGAAATTGTACCGTTGCTTTGTCCCTAGTAACTTCAGTTCTTCCAGTGTAAAATCAACTACACATAATCAAAGTTAGCTAAAATCAGATGGATGAATTATATCTTATGTTCTGGAAAATATCTGAGAGATTAAAAGTGTATCAGAAGTGTGAAGATATATTATTTGAAATTAAACAAAATGGATATCTTTCTATGCTTCCCGCACACTGTCATGACAGAGATTCAAAACAGATATATAGAAGCAACACCTCATAAAAAATTCTGCATACCTACAAACCACCCAGTGGTGTTCACGCCTTGGACCTCATAGGTTGTTTTTCGATCAGCATATTGACTATGGTTTGCAATATCTGTTGTATCATCAAGTGTTACATCATGGGAACATATCAGCACGCCATCTTTAGAGGCGAGGATGTCTGTTTCTATGAAATCTGCCCCCTCTTCAATAGCTCGCTGCAATGAACAGAAAAAATTTAGGGACTACTCATTATTCCATAGAAAAATTATAACACATAAAATGATAAACACAAACATAACAATCCAATCTGCAAAAAAAATCCATGGTTGAGCACAAAAGAAGAATGTCTGCTTGATAACTTAAAATCCATGCAATTTGGCAACACTTTAACTTGATATAACACATTAACAGCCAAAATCTTTTTCCACATATACTAGGCCTTGTATTTTCAGATCAAACATATATAAGGTATAATATTAACAAATGTGGAATCTTGCTAAGTGCTTAAGTCTCATGTATCAAATTACTACATGTAGATAGGAGGCATACCATGTATGCAGCAGCAGTTTCTTCAGGAAACTCCCCATTTGAACCTCGATGGGCAACGTTATATGGTCGAGATGTTTGTAGGGGCTGTCTATCACCATCATCTAGTTTACTTGGAAGTTTTGGAAATTGTCTTCCAACACATCCACCAATGATTAGAAGAATTACAAAAGGGATAAAGCCTGTCAAGCACAAAACATCAATGTTCACATTAGTTTTCTTCAAGCAAAAAGAGAATAGCTTTGGAACTCATGGCTGGAATACAAAAGTCGATGCAGCATTTAGAATCCTTTAATCTAGTTCTTGATTAAGCAATCTATCAAACTCAATTCTAAGGATCAATCAAAGCCCTTGAACAGTGCTTCATATATTGTAACTTTATTCTTATCATATATATATATATTAGAATTTCACATATGAGAATGAAGTTCAACTAGGATGCATCTTTTCAATAAGTAAATAAAATAACTAATTTTTTTAAAAATATTAATAAATCAAGTCACCTCCCCCAACAAAAAACCCAAAAATTCACATTCTGTCATATGGGTTTTTTTTTTTTTTTCAAAATGAGTTTTGATTCAAACCAATGATCTCCACTTCATAAAAATAAATCTCAATTATGTTATCCTTTGAGATTTATATTGATAACTTTTATTCATACAATTTATGAAATGGTAGAATAACTCGATTTTAAAGTATTAAACGTTTGCTTTGAAAATTAAACGTAGTAGAGCACAGTAAAGTGCAAGTCAAAAAATTGAAATCTATCAAACATAAACTCCAAAAATACAAAGAAACATGTCCCACTTGGGATTTCATAGAAGAAATTAAGCAAGCAAGAAACTTTATGATAGTAGAAGACAAACACAACTTCACACAACAATCACTACTCATAGTCTAAAAATAGTAATAATATGGACAATCTAGCTAGTCAGATCGATAAAAATGCTACACACACAAGTACAAAAATATTAACAAATTCCTCACATATACAACTACCCCACTTAAGATCTCTAATAAAATTACCAAATACCTCACTTATATAATAACATTGCAAACAAATCATAACAAAAACAATACATAAAGAAATAAACGAAACGAAATAGAAACAAACCAATGTGACAAACTTAGCCAACCCAATGACCCATTTCTCAGGAAAGGAAAAGAACAAACAAAATTTTCTCTTAAAAAAAATGAGGACTTAGACTTACCATACGAGGTCATTTTGGTTTCTCTTCCTGGTTGGAGTAGTAAACTGTGTGGAAGTGTTGTAGTTTAAACTATCCTAAATAAAGCAAAAAATAAATAAATACGTATCCTACAAAACCACAGATAGTGAATTCACTGCTGACACGCATAGTACACCACCCACCCACACCACATTCAAGACTTTTTTTTTTTTTTTATAAGTAATAAATTCATTGGAAGGAAAAGAACCAAACGAGTACACAGGTTGTCAGGAAGTGAACCCGGTTGAAAAAGAAAAAGACAAAAAACATCAAAGCTTACCAGTACGTCAGTACAAAGATCAACTATGTCAGACAAGGATTTTGAAGAATCCAAATGGGACACATCCAAGACTAAAATACAAAAAGTCTAAAATATAAAAATTATCAATAGTTTAAAATAATTAAATAAACCAAGTGATTGAAGTGTACTGATTACTGAAACAATGAAATAAGTAAAAGAATTAAAAAAAAAAATTGCTGTACAGCTGTAGAGAATCAGAAAATAAGAGAAAGAAAGAATGAAAGGGAGAAGTGGAGAACCGGAGAACTGGAGAAGAAAGAAAGAAAGAGAGCTGGTGGCCGGTGGTCCGTGAGTGGCGTCAGGCGGCGTGACAGCGTGAGAAAGAGGCAAAGAGGCAAAGATGAAAGAGCGAAAGAGAGACAACATACCAGTGGGTGTTCCGGGCTGACCGTGTTTCATGCAGAGTTTGTAGTATTTTAAACTTCAAAGATTTGTTACGTAGTACAACTACTTTGACTAAGATGGAATTTAATCTGATCTTATTAGATTTGTTTAAGAAAAAAACACACCTAATTTAATTAGAGTTTGCTTAGATAAGATCAAATTTAATTTAAGGATTCTTTGGTGTTGGATTGTGTTAATTATCCACACAAAAAAAAAAAATGGAATTCTAAATTTCTAATTAGTTTAAACTAACATAGTTTAGCATTATTTGTAACTCTAAATTTCAAATTATATATACCTTAGAAAAAGTCAACAAAAAATCAAAAACTTAATCAAATATAGATATAGACGTAGATTATTTGATTCTATTTTGAATAATACTAATTTGGTCACTTTTTTGTACAGTGTACACAAGTCCTATATCCTAATGTAGTGAATATTAATGGGAGCTAGCTTGTAGCCTCTAGCGCGTAGAGGAGCTATTATGAATCCATGCTCACACTCAGATAGCGTAGTGTTGCTGATTCCCCCCCTTCTCAGTGCCCTCACCCCTTTTTATTCAGAATTTATTTTTAATTGAGCTTGGTAGGTCTTATAACCTAGTGAATGGTAAATTTCAATATATGGATATCTGTAGTCTTTGATTTGATTAACATGGTAATGTTAATCTTAACCAAAAAATATATATGATGTTATCATTTCTATGGATTAACATGATAAAACAAATTAGCAAGATGGATCTATCCTTTGTGGAGAGTGCTAGATCATCATAGGCAAAGAGGGAACAGACAATATGGGATACAAGAAATGTTAATTTATAATAAGTGTATTGGAGAGTGAATGGAAAGCTAATATAATATTTGTATAGATGTTTTAAATCTATAATTTCTTGATAAGAGAACTTTAAACTTTATATCAAATGAGAGTTAAATATGACACTACTCTTTTGAGGAAATTATAGAATTTTTAAGACTTTTGCTATTGTCTTTCATGTCTGTATAAACTTTTCACGAAAGATATATGTGAGACACAGAGAAGGCATTGAACTTTGAAGAACCAAAAAAATATGTGTACATGGGTTTTCTTGCTGGAATTAACCACCCACAACTCTCTGCACCATTTCTTTGTCTTTTTTATGAAATTCGCTGCACCAGTTCTTGATGTTTTCCTTTAAAAAAAAAAAAAAAAAAAAGAGTGTAATTCAAATATTTATTTATTATATTGTTGAAGTAACACCAATCACTTTCATTGTCATGTCAAATAGTAAGCCTTTTGTAGTAACCTTAGCATTTTCCAAATCAAAAACAGTAATCAACAGGTTACCATGTTCCTCCTTGTTTTCTTCTTTCTATTTCCCTTACATACTCAGCTTTCAAAACAAACGAGGGGAAAAAACACCAAGGTCAATAAAGGACTGCTAAGAGATGCATCTATAATCTCTTCCATAACATTAGCAATAGTTAAATATAGAATAAGTTATCTTTGAAGAACCTAGCAAAAAATAAACAAACAAACAAACAAAAAGGCTGTTACTTCTAAATTTTCTTTTCTTCTATTTGATGTATTCTACAGTCCCTTCTTTAAGGGATCACAAGGAGGCCAACATCACAAAAAGGAAGTAGAGGAAGGGTTTACAACTATATGCCTAAGTGGGTGAGTGACATCACCACCACCGGCATGTTTAACAAACTCTGCCGGCGAGAGAAAGTCTCCATGGCATACACACATTATCCTCACCTCCTCTCCCTTCCCATACTTGTATAGGATGCCATCTATTCTTCTCCCATTAAGGCCATCACCTTTTGTAAAAACACAAGGCATATCTCCCATTGCATTCATCCCAATTTCCTTCCCTCTATTTTCCACATAATCAGGTTTCTTTAGTGGAGAATCCATCTCTGCTGAGGAAGTTCTGCACAGATTTTCATTGGCCTTTGCCCCTGAAGAACCTACAGCCTCCTGATTGCTTCTCTCTTGCAAGGACTGATTACTAGAAGGACTTCTTGCTTCACCACTAGTGCTCAATCCTGTAGGTTTAGGAAAAAAATATAAGAATATAAAAGTAGGAATTTTTACTTCATTAATTCATTTCTTTACCCAAGTAGAATCTATTTGATAACAAACTCCAAAATATGATGTTATATTTGCGAAGTATAGTTGTGAATTCAAGCTACACATCCATCAAGCAAAGAAAGTTTTTTTTTTTTTTTTTTTTTAAGTAAAGAAATCATTAAAAGAAAAGCACAAAGAATCAAACCAAATACATGGAATGTATACAAGGAAAATAAGTTGAAGAAAGAAAGTGACATCCGTCAAGCAAGCTAAACCAGCAGAAGTGGAACTATACCACTTGCAACCGCATGAACATGATAAAATGTTAATCTTAAATAAAACTATGCATTCACAAATTATAGTCCACTTATTTCACTTGAGACATGAAATTTGAATACTTTTCATTCTATCTTTTCTTTTCAATTATTGATAAAAACACAACAGTCAAGTTTAAAGGAGTTTGAACTCCATTCCCCCTCTGTTTTTGGTAGGCAAATGCAACTTTGGCTCTAGGAGTTTCAGCCCTTTCTTTTTTCTTTTGTCAAACAAGTTCAAACTAATTCAGAGTGCCACAGGAAGCAACTGCAAGTAAATACAACTTCCTTCCAAAAAGCACTATAATGATTTTCATTCCCCTACCAAAAATTACTTGTGCAGCGATTTCAAAGCAATTGCAATTTGGTCTCTTCTCTAATGATCATTATCAAATTTCAACATTTGCCACAATGTGTTCCTGTCTATGGAAATCTATGGGGCATGATCAAGATAGAACCTTCTAGCCACTTAGTGATACATCTCACCGCTTCCCACCAGGAAACCAACCTCCCCTCAGCCCTTGCTTCAGAGTGGATTCTTTTTTTACAACATTCCAGGGGGTGTTCATTAAAATCATGTTGTTCAAGCAAACTGCACATTGTATCCATCCAAGAATAATGTCCAACTTCCCATCCGAAACCAAACTCTCCCATATCTAGTCTAGGGATTTCCTTGAATAAACCTGCCCAAGTTATTTGAATGTTCATATCTTTATATTTGTAAATTTCAAACAAGCACCTACAATGATCACATAGTTCTAAGAGGGACAAATCGTGCACTCACAAACACAGACACGCACAAAAACACATATTGGACAAACTATGCTTTTCAAAATAGAATGTTGATCCAGCAACAATGAACATGTTAATTGTGAACAGAATTGATGAGTATTCTATTGTATTAAGCACAATAAACTGTACAATGAGAGGTCTATATATATACAGAATCCTAGGGCTGCTAGGACTAGTACACAATCGGCCTAAGCCCACGACTTCTTTCACAACTGTTGACGTGTCCTGTTGTGATTTGGGATTTAGATTATTGGCAACTGCCTTCTCTGATTTTGTGAGCAATTGCAAGTTAAAGGATCCATGACACAGGCAGAAAGTTAGAATTAGCATCAATTGTATAACTAAAAACAAAAATTGGCAAAAGAAAAAAAAAAGAAGATTCCTTGTTCATCCTGACCTAGGAGATGAGATGTTTATGACAAGGACCTGGAGGTTGCACTTGTTAGCACTTAGCAATCTTCATACTCCACTGGCCAGAGCACGTCTAACAAACAAATGTTACATGGATTTCAGTTGCATGTTGGGTAGAGGTGTGTCAAGGCATCAGACTGCATAACCTCCAAAACCTAGGAGACGGGAACATGGCTAACATACAGAAGTATCCACTATTCTTCTTTTATACATCATGGTAAACTTAATACCTTGAGGTAATTGACTCATCAGGTTGCTCAAAAGTTAAGAAGCATATAATGATTCAACTCAAATGAGCTCCACCTGGTATAATGGTTTTTTCCAGATAAGGAATGGATCTACAGTTAGCTATTTACTTATTCCTTAGTTTACGAATAGAAGCACATATTTAAAAAATGCAAACAGAAGCATCCACTAAACTATCGACTATGCTTCACAGCAGGATGAGTATTGGCTTTGGGCTCAATCACTGTGAACACAATATCATGTAGCTCCTTAAGATATGTGATATTTCAATTTAACCCATTTTCTATATGAACGCAATCTTCATACTCCACTGTAGTATTCCACTTGTTCAACTGATGAACATGATTTTACTGATTCTTTGAATCTCTTGTTCAGACAATGTTTCCAACTGCTTTTTTAAAAGTAAAAAAGGCAACCCACTTAACTTGGACTTTAACAGTCATAACAACTATTGGGAAGTCTTCCAAAAAAGAGAACAGTACATATAAAACTTAAAATTCAACATGTTTTCCTTTTTTCTATTCCCCATTTTTCTCAGCAACCAAAATAATTGTGAGTGTCCTTCCCAAAACAATCTTAGAAAGCACATTTAACAAAAAGATTATAATAATATTGGTGTACTTGTGAAAACCTAGACAACATCCCCTAATGCAATTGCAAACACCAATCCCAAGAGCAAACAGAAGATCTAATCTAAACAAACCAAAAAAAATACAAAAATCAGTCCAATTCCACCCACCAAACTAAACAATCATACCAAAATTTAAGAATTCAAACAACAACCACAACAATTAAGTCTTAGTTCCAACACTTTGGGATCAATTATAGATCCTCAACAGACTAATTAGGTCAACCAAATGTATTCTTTTCCCTCATTATATCCAAAAAATTTAGAATTCAAACTACATACATGTATGAATTGTTTACTACCAATGCCTCTCAAATCTAGGTGGACGGCAAGGTCATGGGTTTAAAACGTACTTCCAGGGTGAGGTCATGGGTTCAAAACGAACTGGGTGCGCATGTAACTCACCCATTAAAAAAAAAAACACACACATAAATAGAACAAAAAATGGTAATATTAATATACCTTGAGCTTGAAGAGGTTTAGTCTCCAAAGTGGGCATCCCAAAAGGCAAAGCCACTGGCAGAGACAGAGACTGTTGCTTATTATCTCTAAAATTCAATCTCATTGCACCCTCAATTTCCTTCCTTTCATCTTCCTTCTCAACCTTAAAAATCCTCTGCTTCTCCAATCTCCTTCTCTTCGCCTCCATTCGCCGCAATGTCTGCAACTCCTTCCTCTTCCTCCACTCCCCCTCTGTTTCCGTCGGAAGAGAAGAAGTCCTCGCCAACACGGTGGTCATATACGAAATATTATCATTCTTCCGAGTTAAAAACGACACGTCGTCGTCACGAATCACAGGTATTGTTCCTGCAATAGACGAAGACCGTAGAAGCTGCTTCTTTTTGCTCTTATCAACACCGAATCGACCACCCAATGATAAACCCAGATTCAACTCAATCTCATCTTCTTCTTCTTCTTCATTGGATTTCTCTTTCTCTGCGGTGTTGTTTATACACGTAAATCTCTGCAATAGATCTCTTGGGTACTTTTCTATTTCAAGAGAAAGACTTTCCATTGCTCTTCTTCTAGCTTCTTCTTTAGCTTCACCCATGTTTTTTTTATAAAAAAAAACAGAAAAAACAGAACAAAAATATTGCTTCTTTAGCAACTATCATTCATGTCTCTGCCGGTTTAATACAACAATAACAACAACTCTGTGATCTTTTTCAGCTAAACCCATGATTAAAAATCCAAACTTGTACTCAATATTGCTTAATCTAGCTAATAAACCAATAAAAATACAGGCTTTAAATCAAAACCCAAATCACAAATAACCCATAACGAAAACTCTGTTTCTCTATTTCTCTGTCTCTCTTATTTCGAATCAAACAATTTCAAGTGGGAAAAAAAGAAAAGGTACAGTCTGCGAAGACTGAAACAGAGAGAGAGAGAGAGAGAGAGAGAGTAGAGATGACAGGTTGATAGAGAGGAAACAGAAATCATGAAAAAACAGTTAAAAAAACAAAACTGAGAAAACAAAAGTATGTTTGAGTTTTGTGAGGTGTATTCCTAGAATGCCCTTCACGTTTTGACATGAAAATTAGCTGAACTGAAGGGAGACAAGTGGCGAACATGAGAGACCTCCAGATCAACACGTCTTATTCTCTTATTTGAGACAAAATTAATATTTTATTTTATTCATTGCATCATAATTTACTTTCATTATCTACATCTACATATCTATTATGTTATTTATTAATTTTTTTTAGGAATCATGTATGTGTCCAATAGGATAGTTTATATTGAATCCTAGATGTCTTTTTAAAAAAAAATAAATACTAAAAAATACTGTTTAGTTAAGCTATAAAACTCTAGACAAAATTACTTAGTAGTTAAAAGTTTTGTATTAAAATATTTAAAAATGCATTTAGATGATCACTTAATAGTCATGTGATATGTTAGATAGTTTTAGCTTAAATCAGATTTACTTTCTCTTTTATTTCCAAGATTTTGTAATTTATAAATTTTTTTTTCAAGTGAAACAACTTTGGTCCAATATTATGAATAACTAAGAACAAAGAGATAATATGGAGTGCAAATTAAGTACAAATTTGTTCATTTTTTTGGATCTTATTAAGGTGATAAATCGTAATCTGAGTAATTGAGAATTTGATAACTTAGTAGTATTGTCTAATTCTTTTTTGTGATTATAGAAAAATTATTTTCATATTGATCTATTATTTTTATTGTAAATCAATCACAATAAACTACTTCAACAATCATTAAAAAATAAATTATATAGCTTTAGCTATTTAAAAAAGAAAACAAAAGCAAAAATTAGGAACTACTTAGAGCATTTGCATTAGTTTCAAAATTCCTTCAAATTTAAAAAATAAAAATAAAAATAAACTATTTTTTTCTACTTTAACATCTCATTTTTATAATACACTATACATCCCATTATTCATTTTGCAATTCCTTCTACTAAAATAATTGTAAAAAAATAAAAATATTAAAGCCAAAAGAGAGAAAATGAAAGTTGATTTGAGCTTAACTCTTCACTTAAGGATTGTGAAAGAAAAAAAAAAGAAAAAAAAAGAGTCTACTTATTATATTCCCAAAAGGCCCTTAACATTTTGACTACCCTAAAAATAAAAAAAGCCTTGAGTAAGCCAAGTGGCAATCACAAGAGGCCACAAGAGAGACACAAATTTGTTTTCTTTATATATATATATATATATATGGACAGAGTTTGCCTACAAATTGGTTTGTAACCAGTTCACTACAACCAACTACTTGTTAACTAATAAGATCATTCACGTATATATATTAATAGCAATTTCTTTAAATAATACATGTGGAACTATAAGTTACAATATGGGTTATAGCAAACAGACTACAAATCAATTTGTAGCCAAACCTTCTCCTATATATATTAATAGAAATCAGCAACATAGTTTAATGAACCCAAAAATCTTTGGAGTTGAGATTTATCAAGAATTTCATCAGGAAATTTATCAGGAAATTTAATAACTCTATCTATGGGATTGATTTTTTTCCTGATAGATATTATAACCAAGGAATCTAATCTTGGTTTGGAAAAGTTTAATTTTTGGAAATGAGATGACCAATCCAAATCAATTGATGAACACTGAAAACATTTGAATTCGTTTCTAGAAATTATTAAACACAATGGAATGGTTGTCTCCTCTTCAAAAATTAAACTTTTCCAAACCAATATTAGGTTTCTTGGTTATAATATCTATCAAGGAAAAATCAATCTCATTGATAGAGTTATTAAATTTGCTATAAATGGAGTAGAAGTGTACAACTAGAAGTAGAGGAGTAGTATTTATTTATTTTTGTTTGGTTTCCCAGAAATCAAGTAGGTACTAACCAGAGAAGGAGCGATGTGTTTTTTTTGGCGTCTCTTACTGTTTGTGGGAAACTGGGGAACACGTGTCATGGGAAAGAGAAAAAGCAAGGTATAATATCAATTGGCCACGCGTCGCTGTTAGGTTTGGCATTGTGGTAATTAAACACGTGGGCATTGGGGTTTGGTTGCTCTTCTTAACTCACTTAGCTGTCTCCTAGATTCTCTTTCCATAATTAATTTTATTTATTTAATACGTCATTACTCACTAGAGGACTTGGGAGACTTTTTTAGTTTTTAGTTTTTATTGATTTTTCTTTTTCTTTTTTGGGTTTTTGGTCTTTTTGGAAAGGGAAGAGGTACCCAATCGAACCCATGATACAGGACTCACAATGGGAGATCGTCACGGGTGATCATTTGTGTTGGCAAGTTGTGTTCGTATCGTACTAAAGTATAGATATTTTATTACATAGATCAATCTTATCTCGATATATTCAATAATCGTATCAAAACTTTTTAATCTTAAAACGATTTATTTATTAAACGAGTTAACACAACACAATCCTCATAATACTTAATAATCGTTTAATAAATATGTTGTATTTGGTTGACACATATATGACTAATATGACCCAAAATGATTAGCATTTCAAAATAAAAAAACTCGTAAGCACATAAATTATATACAAATTCTATTTCATAATAATAACAATTAAAGTACTAATAGTATGAAATTTAAAAGCTCTTATTTTTAACTCAATGGAGTTCTACTCATATTTAGAAATAAAAATCTAGGGAAAATATCATGAAATGAGATATCTTTTTATATATTTTATTTGGGTGAAAGGATTAGGGACTTTAGAACATTTTTCATAGTGTTTGTTATAATTGTTCATGTCATTTGTTATAATTGATGTGGAATAAAAATAGTGTTAGTGATGCGTCTATGTGAGTGTAATGTCACTCCAATTATAATTTAGTTATGAGTAAAATTCATATACACTTCCTTAAGTGATATATCCTATGTTTTTCAATTAAATTCAATAAAGTAGTTGCATTGAGTAGTACAGTAAGAATAATGTTATTCTTTTTCAAGGACAATTAAAGTGAATCATATAGTTTATTAGTCAATAAAATCACATCATTGAATTTAATTGATTTAATTGAAAAAAATGTAACTAAATATTAAATTTGATAACCTGCTTATACAACTTTGTGAGTTGGACACACTAGTGATTGGACACAAATCAAATATGCTTAGCATTGTTTGCTAACTTTGCAATGGTCTGTCACGAATTGAGATTCTATGCAATACTCAAAAAGTATTGCATGAATGCAATTCCTTTTTTCACAAATCTCACAAATTTTTTCACTTTTTTACTGAATTTTGAATAACTTTTTGAATATTTTGAAAGTTAACAATTTTTTATGGTAAGTTGAAAAATGATTGATTGAAAGTTAGGAAGTTAACTTTCAATCTCAACTACTCAATTGGTATTACATGTAATATCAATTACATGAGATCTCAATCCGTCCATCACTACCCGAATGTGGGATCCAATTACTATACGAAAAATTTGGGCCAAAATAGAAAGAAAGTTAGAGATTGGAGAAGAATTTAAATAGTGAATAAAGAAAAGGTTATGGGAAACCTAGTTTTAAACTAGACTATCTATACTAAAAATTGACTACCCGAATAATTTAGTACAAAATAGAAAGCAAGTTGGAGAAAAAATTAATAGCAAAGAAGGAAAAGGTTATGGGAAACCTAGTGATAAACTAGACTATCTATACTCAAAATTGAATATCTTCGTCTATAGTACATGAGAAATATCTTGTTTGAGTTGGAATCTCAGACCTAACTTATTGAGAACAACCCCACACTTTTTCTACACACCTCGATATTGCCTTTTCAAACTAAATTACTATTCTACACTTCAAAAAACTCATAAGCAAATTATTGTAGGCTTATCTTATCATATCTTTTGATCACAATAAAAAACGAGTAGTATTAATTAATGACACAAATTTTTCACAATTTATTATTCGTTACAACATAAATAACACTATGTTATCCTTACCAACTAAAAAAATGAAAAATTATGTGTCACCGAGTAAAAGAAAAAGCTAGGTATGCTTAGCCTATTTTTTAGTTTTTATTTTTTTATTTTTTTACTTTGACAACGGTCTTACGAAGCAAGTCAACGAGGAACTGGTTGGCCCAAATCGACGAGGACCAGTGCGTGAACCACGTGGTCCCGACAAGACGCATGTCATGTGTTAGAAAGTGGGACCCAATGTTACAAGTTGCGCTTTTTTTTTAATGAAAGAAGTCAGGAAAGGATCAAGTGGTGTGGTGGCGTTTATAGAGGTGACACGTGTTGAAAGCCTAGAGATAGGTGTAGACTGTGTAGTGGGTAACAGACCCCACTGGTTAGTAAGTGATGATTCTTTTTTTTGAGTAAGTGACTAGAAGTCAGGATTTAATTTATGTGTACGAAGTTCATTGTGTACTACTACTAGCCTTATTATAACTGTTTGGCTTTATTAGGTTAACACGTAGTTGATTTTAAGCCTAGAGATACATTGTTTCCAGAACTTTGTAGTGGGTAACAGACCCCGATTTAATGAGTTACATGATGATTCAGCAACTTCAGTTGTGACTACTCTACATACCTATATTTATGTGTACATTTCATTGTGTTACTACTACTACCTTATATAACTTGGTTAAATATTTTAAAATCGAGTAGATTAATTTTTTAAAAAATGGACTCAATTTGAAACTTGTTATTAATGTGGAGAAATAATACGGGTTAAAGGGATTTATATATATACGTCATATATTTTATAATGCCATGATTTTGTATTATTAAGATTTGTCAACGAAAACTTAGAATAACTTTTACTAATAAAGGTTAACAAATACAAAACCCACATAATATAGTGGGATTTGATTTATAATAACTTCTTATTACATCTCTTCTTGGTTTTATAAGGGAAACTACATATTTTAAAATCGAGTAGATTAATTTTTTAAAATGAAATGGACTCAATTTGAAACTTGTTTTAATGTGGAGAAATAAAACGGGTTAAAGGGAGGAATAATATATACGTTTTATATTTTAAAATGCCTCTTAGGTTTTGTTTTTAGTGCATTTGTTTTGAAAACTTAGAATAAATTATGGTAAAGGTTAATGTTAGAAAACCCAAAAAGTTGAATGTTGGAGCACATCATTTAGGAGTAAATAATATTGGATTTGGGGTTACAACATGCATATTGGAAACACTACGAGTACATAAACGAAGTTGTGAATAATTAGGCAAGGCCTGTCAAAAACATGGATTATGGGATACAAATATATCATTTTAGAAATTGATTTTTTAATGGTGGTTAAAATGTTAACGTCTAACAATGTTTATATGCCTGATCTTAAAAAATATGCATATAGAGCTTAAAAAACAATTAATAAATAATTTAAATAACAATTTTTTAAAAACGATTGGACTTACAAAGAATGAAATATATATTTTTAGAGGAGAAAATAAAGAAAAATATTACAACATAGAGCTTGAGTTTGTTTTTTTTTATTTTTTGTTTGCTGAATAAAAAAATATAGAGCTTGAGTTGAGAGGTAGAAAGGGCTAAAAGAAAAGAAGATCTTTTTAGGATGATTTGGTGGGACACGTGATTGATATTGATGTTGGATTTGAAAGATTCCCAGAGACCTTTAATCGCCACGTGTTGACTGTTAAAGGTTAAAAGACAATCATTGATATTTGGCCTTCAATGAATAAGGCAAAAGCCAAAAGGGTGACACATATTTGTTTGACAGCCGTAGGACTTTATGCTTATTTTTATTCTCTGGGTATACAATAAGTCCAAGGTGATAACAAATTTCATAAATTTTTTTACAAATAAAATTGTGTATTAAAATAAAGGAGAGTGATATTTTTACACTCAAGTGTGATATTTCCACTTTTAACAACAAAAAAAAAGTGAGATATTTCCACACTAAAATAAATTGAAAAGACCAAAAAGCCCTTAATGCAAGTGATTTAATCATTAATCATTTATTGAGTACAAGGACAATTTGGTCTTTTTAATGACACACTTTTCTATATTAATGTGGAAATAACAATTTGAAATGTGAAAATATCATTTCCTAAAATAAATTATTAGATTTGTAGCATTATTGTTTAGAATATAATATTTAGCAAAAATAAATAAAATTGTTTGGTATATCCCTACTATTAATTTTTCATTTAAATTAGTTTTTTTTTTTTTTTTTTTTTCTTCCTACTTACGAGCATGAAAAGTTGAAAACAATGCATAGCTCAGTCAAATAGTCCTCATGCAGAGAATCGGATATAAGCATATGCCATTTTGGACCCCATCATCATGTCCAAGTTGAGTTAATGGAAATGTATAAAGCTTAAAAAATAAGTGTCTTATAATTTAATGATATTAATTTATCTGATTCTTTCATGTAGAGAATCTAGGTTTGAATCTTTCTTCTTTTACAAATTATAAAGAAAAAAAAATACTTAAACACAAGTGCCGATGTTAATATTATGATGCACACAAAATTATTAAAAGTTAAAAGGTTTAATAAGAATTGCTTGTTCATGGAGTGGGAGAAAAAATTCCAGCATAAGACAAATAACCAAGCTTAAAGTAAGGTGAGGAAATGTAATAAAAGTGAATTATATAGCATTCACTCAATAATTTAAAACGTGACTGATGTGATATGCCCTATTACCAAAGATAAAAGGGAGAGTTGTCTTTAACAAATGTAGGATTAGAAAACAATTCATTCATGACTAGACTATGACCTGGATTAGACAACTGTTAGCTTTAAAGCAAAGGATTGAGATCCATGATTTCTAAACTAGCTTAGGCAGCAATCATATATATCACATTTAGTGGGAAAGGAATGCTAGAAATATACCATGAAAGAATTATAACTAAAGAAAGAATACATCAAGTCATAATGAGATATTATGTATTGGCATTCAAGTCATAATGAATTATATGTTTGGTGTAGATATGGTTGCAACTTGCAAGAAGTTAAAGAGTTCCGTGCAAAACAAAACAATACGATGTACTCGGCACCTTCCTTTTTTTTTTTTTTTAATAGAAGCTATAAGAGTTTGATTGAGTCATTGAGTGATTTGTATGCAAGCCTTAGCTGCTAGTGTTGTTGTAGATTTTTATTTATTTATTGTATATTTTCAATTGGGTGGAAAGGAAATTTGATTCATCCTAAAAACAAAAACAAAAAAGACTTCTGGTTCATGAATAAAAAGACAACCCAATACATAAAATAACCTAGTGGAAGCTTAAACTTCTAGTAACTAGCCACAATATACAGAAACTGAAACAATCAACCCATCCTTGTAGGAATTCAGTATCAGACTATCGGCAGCAAATGTGAATATGTAGTTGAAAAATATCAAAACCTCTTGAAGATTAATAAAAAGCTTAGTTGATCAAGCTCAAAATGGTTACTTATCATTTAGATCAAAGAGTATAAGCTCACCAATCCCTCTACCTGATCTTAGCACATGGTTCCTAAGACTGATAAGCAATCTTCTCTATCATCTATCTCATTGTGTGGGTAGCTCAGGAATGCTGGTTTTGTTGAGGTCCTCAATGAGGATTGACTAAATCTCAACGAAGATACAATAACTTTTACTGAGACATCACCAAAGGTTAAAATTACTTCTAGCAGCCCTTCTTCAAGCTTCAACAAAAGCTTGTAAACTTCTTGTTACAGAGATGGGTGCAGAGACAGCCATAAGGTCTGCCTAGAAGCAAATTACCTATGAAAGTGTGTAATTGGCTACAGCACAGAATACTGTGCAATTAGCATTTGACCAAACAAGGAGATAAGAACACAATTATATTAAGCATCACTAATATGACCTTTAAAAATAATTATTCCAAAAATAATCTAGTTACAATTTAACTGAGAAAAAAAATTACCAAAAAGTTGAAACTCTTATGCAGAAAAAATGAAAACCTAAAATGCCGCCTTTTGACTAAACTTCCTATATGATCGAACTTCATAAGTACTATTCTCAACAAAACTGGAGCAAAATGAGTTCACAGCCTAGTTCATTCCACCTTGTCTGCTTGACGGGTGGCTCTTCCTCCACCGTTTTGGTAGACCCTCTGGCCAGTTTCTCCATTCCGTCCACCATTACCATGAGTTCGATTTGAGAAACCACCTCGCCTCTCAAAATCATTTCTCCCATAGCCACGACCTCCACCAAAATTCCCACCATTGAAGTTTCCACGGCCCCTAAAGTTATCATTTCGATAACCACCCCGTCCTGAAAACTTCCCTCTGTCATTGCTTGCTGCAAGAAACACCAGACCATCAACTCCAATCAGATTTTGGGTTAAGTACTCATTTTAATCAACTATACAAAAAAAAACATGAACAAGCCTTTTGGATGGATACTTGAGAGAGAGGGGAGGGGAGAGTAATAATGAAGAATGACAGAAAACTGTAAAAAATTGTTCAAATGGAAAGTTTTCAACTTGCCTCTCCTTTCCTCAATGTGAAGTTTACGATTGAACATTGAGATTGGAGACTCCTGAAATAGTAACATGTTGAATGTGTTAGATGTAAAACCATATGATAAATTCCAAAAAGAACAGATGCAGATAAATTCAAAATGTGAGGCTCACACATAAACTCAAGGACATAGCACAACTTCTATATGGATAGAGAAACTACAAGAACTACAGATTCAATAAGAATTTGTTATTTATAAATGAAAGACCAACTTACAAACACACACAAAACAAAGGCCACAGCTCAGAGTAGAACACGTTAGCATGCATCTAAAGCAGAATTTGGATGAAGAGAGATGTCTAAAGGCCTCAACACAATTATGGCCTTTGTGAACAAAACATGTAGAAAGATCAACAAAAGTTGAACGGAAACAGAAATAAAGAAAGCACAAAGCTAGCCATGATCCATTTCCTATAGGCATTCAATGACTCCAGACTCTACTCTCATCACATAAGATAACCGAATCCATGAGACTAAAACACATAAATTAGGTCACAACATACAGCTAACAAGTATCAGACCACATATCCACAAAGTAAGAAATGTTAATATAGACAGCTATACAGAAAACAAAGGATGAAGTGTTGTGTGGCATTGACGCATACAAGGGTAGTTTAGATATTTAAGTTATTGTCGATTAGAAAAAAGGTTAATCCACTATATCCAAGTAGGACGATAGGGGTAGGGGTTCAAGATAACAAGTAAAAAATTAAGTGGCAAAGAAAATACAACAGAAAAGTCAATACCTTAATGGCATTTTGCATGGAACTGGCAGATTCAAATTCCACAAAACCAAAACATGACCCCTGTTGCTGGTCAAAAGACAAAAGTACACAACATGTGAATATCATCAATAATAATAAATCAAAATGCAATCACAACAACTTAAATCTAGAACAGACCTTGTTACTTCTAACTTGAATACCATCAGGCTTAATAGACCCATATTTCTTGAAAACCACTTCAAGTTGCTCAACTGTAGCATCCATAGGCAGATTTGGTACAAATATGGCATGAGCCTTAACTGAAACAAGTACAATCGAAGATATTAGAAGAAACAAGTTGGGTATGGAAAGAAAAGTTTGTATAACATCTCAAATTTGAACACCATTCCAGGTATGAACAGACAAGAAAGAGTAGAAAATAAAAACCTGCATGATCATCAATCTTTTCCACGGTACTGTTGCTGCTAGGAGCTGTAGCTTCAGGTGCTGCAGATGTGTGGGCTGGTGCTGCAGATGCATGGGCTGGTTCTGCAGGTTTAACAGGTGGTTTAACAGGTGTATTCCTCTGGAATGGAGCATTGTTGTCCTTCAATGTTTTCACCTGAAAAAAGCACAACACAAGGCAATTAAGTATGTACGGTGATAACAATAGCAAGAAAACTATACAAGTATACATTTACTCACCACTGATGCAAAACTTTTTTTTTCAACATCCTCAGATTTCTTTGGAAGATCCTCCTTAGACAGAGGTACAGCATTCCGATTTGAAATGATTGGCTGCTCAACAATAACCTTTTTTTCACTAACTGGCAACTTCCCATTGGCCAATTGATGACTAACTTCTTTGCCATCAGTATTATTTTTAGCAGTGTCATCCTCAATAGTGATTGTTTCATTTGGCACAGGATGGTCAGCAACAACAGTAGGCTCTGTAATCAAAGCAAACAATATATATTTTATAAATTAAAAGATAAGACACCTCTGCCAGAACAAAAAAGCAGCCAGAGAGAAGGGAGCAAAAAGGAACATAGCAAACGAATGGAAACATGACACTTACCAGGATCTATTGTCAAAGGAGCTTTTGGTTCACTTTCTTTAATATGATTATTTTCCACAGAAACAGCCCCCACGGATTCAGATTCACCCACATACCTAAAAACATCATTCAAGACAAAGTAGCCTTTCTCTTGAGGAGCTAGAAAGAAAGCTTGACTGAATTTCCTTCTTGTATCGTCCTTTCCAGTTAAAATACCAGTAACTAGCACAATCACCCCATCCTTGTATGAATACTCAGCATCAGCAGACAATATCTCTGCCTTAGACTTCAAGTAATCCAAGGAGAGTATCTTTTCATTAATGGCCTACTCCAAAATGAAAGAATGACACTCATCAACATGGGTAAATATATTGTTCAAGGATAAAAAATCAGAGTCCCTTGGAGACAAAAACAATTTATTTAAAAGGAATGTGGCAGTTATTTTATTTTTTGTATTTTAATAATTTGGGCATATGAAACCATAAAACTAAAATACACAAATATAAGAGTGTGTCTGACACTTCATCACTTTCTGAGCATCCAAGATCCAACTTTTCCTCAGTCCTTTTAGCCCAAAAAATATAAAGAATCCAAACATTAACTTCTAAGAAAATCCAAACTACATTCCGTAACCCCTCTCTGCAACATAACCCACAATAAGGCTAAAACATAAAGCAGAATACAACACTTTTTGATCCACAAACACATAAATCAAAGGCAAATATGAACTGCACCATACATGCAACAATGAAACTAAATAGCTTAAGCATTTACAAGTACCATGTAAATGCATATGGCTATGTAGTGTGTATGTGCATTTGTGGGAATATGTAAGTCTTTACACAGCATCGAAATATTGATTCTTATGCACGTGGAAGAATATGTGTAATCCAGACAAGAACATCAGTGAGATATTTAGGCATTTAACCTTTTATTTTTACAAAACTTACTTGCACGGTAGTAATTGATCTCATCACACCATCAGGACCAGGTCGGGTGAGCACACTCGAATCAATATAAAACTTGTGAACAGCCTCAGGGCTTTGATGAAGAATACAGTAATACCGCTCCACAAAGGCATTGCCAACCATCTGTGCTCCTGGGGAGCCTGAAGCATCTTCGATCTGATCTGCCATCTCTGCATCAACACAATGACAAAGAACAATCATAAACTAATCCACTAAAAAGAATTTCTTCTCTGCATCACTACAATGACAGTGAACAATCATAAACTAATCTACTGAAAATAAATTCTCACATATTGGATCAATACAAAGATATGCACCCAAAAAAGATTTATGCTAATTGCATAGTAAAAACCAAACCTTGAACATTGAGATAATATATAAGATACTGAAGAATTGCGTAATGTGTAGGCAACTATTAGTAAAGTAATTTTAACAAGTGGATGTCCATGCCCAAGGCAGATTAAAACAAATATTTTGAGAAAAATCTAGGATATATAATCACTATGATATGAAACATGTAATTTTTATTTACCAAGAGCCTCAATATATATGCATACATAATTAAAATACAATCAATATGCTATGAAAGATATGGTTTTGAATAACAATGAGTAACATATGATTCATCCACGGATTATACTTATTCAGAAAATATTGTCAAAGTTTAAAAAAAAAAAAAACTACAACAAAATAGCAGAAAGGTATTAGCTTTGGATCCAATAGTCAAAAACGTTAAACCCTAGATCCATACAAAAAAAGAAGAAGAACAAAAACAACATTAAAATTAGCAATCAACGACAAGACCAAAACGATAATGAATAATTAATCTTAGCTAAACAAAAAGAGAAAAACATAAAACATAAAAGAGCGTGAATGAGAATGTTACCTCGGAAAAGCGTGCGGCTTTCTGAAAATTGTGTTTGGAATTTGGGAAAGACCTATATAACTTTATATAGGGGTGAGTAAGAGAGAAAGGGTTTTGGTTTTGGTTTTGGTTTTATTGGGTTTGTTTAATCCAAAGACGGTTCTCATTTTTTTCTTTTTAATTTAAAAAAAATAAAATAAAACATTATTACTCTTTAATATTCACATAAGATTCATATGTTTTGCATATTTGGTTTTTAATTTTTGAAATAGTAATGGATTCCAAATTTTAAAAAAATGTGCACCTTGAGCCTTGCAAGCACTTTAGTCTCTAAAATTACAGGATTTATTAGTGTACTAAAACGTACCATACATTTTAAATAGTTCATAAATAACACTATTTTGAGATTAATAGTAACTACTTAAAAAAAATAAAAAATTAGAGACTAAAAGTACTCATAGGATCAATAGTGTACATTTTTAAAACATTATGGAGTCTAGGGATGGCAATTTTGCACTGACCCGACCCGACTTGCCCCACCCCATAAAGGTGATGGGACGGGTATGGGGCAAGACTTTTGCCCCAATCATCGGGGGCGGGGTGGTAATGGATATTGGCACCGCCCCGCACCTATTTTTAATAATATTACAAAAATATTAGTTCTTATTATTATGTGATCATAACATTTTTTGTAAAACCAATTCAAAGTAAAGAATCTTTGTTTGTGTTTATTAAAGAGAACCTATGTTAATTGAAATTTTGAGCTTTGGGTTTCATTTTAATTAAGGAGTACAAGTATTTTTTTGTAAATTTGGGACAGGGCGGTTCGGGGATGGGGCGGGGTAGGTTGCCCCGACCACCGGGGCGGGACTGGGCCGAGTCACGTGTTTATAGTTCGGGATGGGTTCTGGTCACTCATGATCCGGTTCCGATCTGTCCCGTTGCCATCCCTATTATGGACTAATTTTATGTATTTCAAATATTAAAAAGGTGCAATCTATATAAACACAAGGATCAACGGTATATTTCAACAATTTTTTTTTTTTTTGAAAATCTAAATTACATTATTTAAACTTGCGTAAATTATCATTTTTATCTCTAAAGGACAATAAGTAAACGGCCTACTTGATAGAAGTGTAAAAAATTTAAAATTGAGAGCAAAAAATAATAATAACAACTCATCCACATTTTTTTTTTTTTCTTTTTATGGTGAGTGATTATTCGGATTTTTTTTGGTATAGACTATAGAGTGAAAAAGGCTGACAGTCCAGGCTAGCATTGGCTGGAATTGACGCTGCAAGCACTAACAGTTGTTATAGTTCCACCACTAACAGAACTCTGTCCAATTGAGGAGTACCACGTATGCTATGTCCCAGTAAACAGAACACTTTATAGTTCATTCCGATACAACATCATAAGAAAACAGCAGAATCAAATATTTACTAATTATTGACCAGTACGGTGAATGTGAAAGTTTTAAGAATATCATCTTGGATTTTGACTCTGAATGTCATTTTATTCCTTAAACTTTCTAATATTAACAATTAAGTGATTACATTTCTTGGAAAACAAAAATTATATTATTAATGTAGTGGATTTAATTGCAATGATTTTAAGGGAATTTAAGTATTTTAATTGCGCAAGTGAAATGCTAAGCTTAGTAATGCAAACTTATCACCAAGTGAGGCATTAGAGTGATTAAATGTATGTAAGAATTGTTATGATGGTGAACGGTTAGTTTGTCCACACCTTTGTTGTGGACTTTGTTTTTAGCGTGCCTCTAACCTTTAGGTTAAAGGACAACTCAAAGCAAACAAAAAATTATGTAAATGAAATAGTATGAGTGCATTCTCTCTCGTAATTAAAAAATTTATTTGTCATATATTGCATTCGATTCAAATTATGGTCTACACATTTGAAATTTAATCACTAATATGGTAAGAAACAACGATAGTATATTGATTTATTTTTGGAGCTTGTTTGATACACACTTTTGCAAAACTATTTTCATGTTTATAAAACAGAATTCGTGGGCCCCTCCAAAAAAAATTTCTGTTTGATATACCGGTTTCAGTTTTGTTCTTGAAAACTTCTTTTTTTTTGGGGGGGGGGGGTCACACGCCCTTTTTCAAAACAGTTATAAGTTATTTTCATTATTTGTTTTTTATCTCATTTTACTTTATACATATAAAATAAATATAATAATATTTTTTTAATATTTTACAGATAAATATCAACTACTCTTTTCTTTCTCTTTGTTGTAGATAAATATCAACTACTATTTCTCTCTCTCTCTCTCTCTTGTAGGATAACAATAAAAAATAAAATAAAAACAGGACTGAAAACATGTGAGAAAATAGGGTGCCAAATAGAATTTTTTTATAAAAAAGCCAAATTTAAACAAGTTTCAAATTTCAATTTGAAAAGTTGAAAAAAGTCAAGAAATGAAAATGAAAACATGTACCAAACATGCCCTTGGTGTCTATGGTGTATCTCCTAATTAATAAGAATAATGTTTTCCATTTCAAACTCAGTAATAATGTATCATGATTTTATTTTATTTTGTTGGATTTGCAGCATATTGTTACTTCTCATCAAATCGAATAAGATCATGTTTGCCTCTTGTTGTTCAAGAGATAGAGAGAGAGAAAATGGAAGGGAGATCATGATTGGATTTTTTTTTTTTGAATGACCAAGCTTTGATTGGATTTAACTCTTCATTATATCGAAGAATCTGCCAAGATGCAAGGATATTCTAGCGGTAAATTAGTTTATCTAATAATTTGATATGCTTAATTACCGTGTCAAAATATTTTTCTTTCCATATATAATTAGACAAGTTTACCAAGTTTGTCATAGTCAATACACAAAGATATTGAAACTTATATACCATAAATAAAGTAAAAAAAAAATTATATACTATAACTGAAGTCAAAATGCAATGATGTATAGGTGCATATAAGGTTCAAAATAAGCCAAAATGTTTATTTAACTTCGGGTTCGGAAATTTGTTTGTTCGTGTCCCATTTATTTATCAAACAGATTGGGTTCAATTTCAAGTTTATGTTCAATTTAAACGAGTCAAGTTGAAACATAACAACCTATTATTAATCAACAAACTGTCATGCAAGCATTACAATCCTCTAATAGAGATACACATTGGGTTATCTCATTTTGTGATTGATGATGTCTTTTAAGCAGTTCAAGCTTCAAGGTTGTAATGGCCCGACCCACTATTTGGCACATTGGGACATGTTTTTGTGGTAGATTGGGGCTAGTACTCCATCTAACTATGAGTTGCCCAATTGTGTTGCATGGGCTTTGGATGGACATAGATGGGCTCAGCCCGATTCTTTATATATTTACAATATCACATTTTCCATAAACAAGAAAAATAGTAAGCAAATTTGTTGACCAAAATGGTCATGAGGTGGTATATTGTGTAACGGTTATACATAACATATCTCTCAAACGAGAACTTAAAAATATAAGAATGACAATAGGGTACAAGCAGGATGCAACTAGATTATGGGTACCCGAATTGTACCTCGTAAGCCTATAACCCATCATAAACATGTAACTAATTTAAAATATACAATAATACAAAATACATAGCTAGCAATAACACTCAATAATATAAAAGAAAAAAAATTAACATTATTACAAACAAAGTAGTTCACACCAAATTGTTTAACGAGATAATAATACAAAACTTAGATGTATTAAACCAAAAACCAAAGTTTTTACCAAACAATAATACTCATCAATAAAATTCAAATATCTAACACTAGTACAAATCACAAATTTCATATTAAATTGTTCAAAATCTCATTATAATAAAGTTTAAAAAAAAAAAAAAAATCCCTAATAATTATAGAAAATATAATAAAATTGTAGGTCAATCACCAATTGGCGCGGAAAAGCGGGAAAAGAGAAGTGAAGCTCCCGGCGAGGATCGAACTCGCGACCTTTCGCTTACGAAGCGAACGCACTACCACTATGCTACGGAAGCTTTTTGCTCTTCATCGTCACATGGTTATCATATCATCGTTATCAACTTAAGAAAAGCCCTAAAGAAATAAACCATGGCAATGGAACAAGGTTTTAGACGAGCGTGAAAAGCCAAAACAGAGCAGGGAGCAGAGAGACAGAGAGAGAAATGTGTGGAATAGCTTTGATTATCTCAGGCATTCGTATTGACGTGTCATCTCTGCTTCTCGATTCAGTACCTCCAGACTCTACGTCCAATGCTGAGCAAGTAGGTTTTTTTTTTTTTTTTTTTTTAAATTTCTCACACTGAATAATTTCATTTATATTTTAATAGAGAACCAAAAATTGATATTCACAATGTGTCATATAGTGGAGCAATCAAAAATATGTACCAAAATTTAATTAGAGTATTTTTTTTTTTTTTTTTTTTTTTTTTTTTCAATTTTAGCATTATTAATTTTTGAATACGTTGTGGGCAGCTCATTATTATTATCTTTTTCATTTGTATAATAAGTGAGAAAGAGAGGATTCGAACCCAATTTCAAGGAGAGAGTGTCACCGAGTTACGAGGCTCTTGGTGACTCGGTTGAAATTAAGTGAGAAGAGCTTGTTGTTGATATTGTCTACATGAGTGGTGGCAATAGTGTGTGTTTTTTGGTTGTTTTTGCCAATTAGTTTTGACTCAAATGAAACTTGTAACACAAGAATGAGTGGAAAAAGAAATGTGGTTTGGTTGTGCTACTGGGCATGAGCATAAAGTGGTTGTTTGTAGGTTTTACTGCCTAGAGGCAAGTCCAAATGGCCTTTCTCTCAATGTCTTGCTAGTGAAAGTATATGATTTAATCGAGTTTTCGTTGAAAGGTTGATAGTGTACAAATTGTTCTATAACCCTAGCAGTTTGGAAAAATAAGTGACTACTATTTATTGGTGCATCAGCAGGTAATCTTGATAGATGATCTTAAAGCAGCTCTAAGGAGAAGGGGTCCTGATAGCTTGGGCAGCAAGAAGGTTTTGCTTTATTCAAAAACTTCAAGCTCTGTCGAGGAGCGAGGAATTGTATCCTTCATTGATGGAGAAGAGGCGAAAGAAGGGGACGAGTCCTATTCACAACATGTTGAGAAAAAAAGTGATTGCTGCTTTGATGCACATGGACAAACTCATGAGGCAGAACTTCACTTTATTGGTGCCACATTACAGCTCCGGGGGATAAATCCTATTGTTCAGCCCTTGATCGATACATATGGGAATATTCTTGTATATAATGGTAAGCTGACTAGTCTCTGCATGGGTTTAGATCAAAGGGCTTGTGTTCATCATGATTTGACATATGTCCTGCATATAGGTACTACTGGTGTTTCTTTTGATACTTGACATTCTTCAAATAGATGTATTCTCTTAGTGATCAAATGTATTTGACTTTATATTAAGGCATAGACTTGATGTTTAAAACTGGTCTCTTCAACTTCATTCATTTAGTTTTCATGCTGATATAAACTTGGATTCTAATTTTATGTTCTACTTTGAAGGTGAAATATTTGGAGGAATTTACCTTGATAGTGATAGCAATGATACTGAAATTCTTATGCAAGCACTGGGAAAGTGCTGCTCCTGCAATTCCCATTTACACACAACAACAGGCTATTGTGAGGAAAAAGGACAAAGTTCTGTTCCTGATGTTCTTTCTACAATTAAGGGGCCATGGGCTGTCATCTATTGGCAGGTAACTCTGAGTGGTAAGTTTCTATTTGTTTTGATTAAACTGTTGCTGTATCTCTCTTTGACAAAACCTTGCTTAAGAAGTTTACTTGACATATTATGTATAGGAAAGTTCAAGAACCCTGTGGTTTGGTCGAGATGCATTTGGCAGGCGGAGCCTTCTTGTTCACTGGCCTACTTTTGAGGACCATCGGTTCCTACTATCTTCTGTATCACCATTTTCTTCCACTGAGGAGAGTTCTGGTATATAATGCTCAGTAGAGCTTTACTCATATGGTTCTTCTGGTTCAACTTTTGTTGTTTGGTGCCTTGTAAAGATGATTACTAATACAATGAGCTGAAGCTGATTTCTGTTCAGGAGTAATTCTGAAACGAAATGCACACGTTTACTGTTGTTGCATTATAACTATTACAGTTACAAGTATATTAACCCACAAGTTGCTTTCATTTTGGCTTGCAGTATTGTCAATTATTGGCTCTTGATATGAGTGAGATGTTTATATCAAGTGATGTTATTGTACTCCAGGTTTAGAAGCTGAAAATGAAATTAACAACCTCAATTTCTGGGAAGAGCTTCTTTGTGGGGTATACAGCATATCTTTTGATGCTCCAAAATTGGATGGCTGTCTGGTTGGTGAAGTAAGAAAACATGAATGGACAAATGCCATGCTGAAAGAACTGATTGATTGGGAGAGAACTTCTGTTGAACCCAAACCTGAAGATTTATACTTTTCTCATTGTAAGACTCTTAGAAAGCAACATGATTTGCATTCAGCTTGTTCAAATATATTGTCATCCAAGTCAGGTGATTATCATAACATTCTGTAGAAAAGTTACACCGTGGGACTTCCAAATTTTAGTTACAATATATGATCTAATTACCATTTTTGTCTCATGAAGATGATTGCTAAATATAATTGTAGGTTTTGCTGTAATGATGATGTAACTGTGGTTTTATATTGACTGAGTAGGGCATATCCCAGCTACAGTTTCAGGGACGGCACAAACTGTGCTGATTGCTTTAAGGGAATCTGTGATGCGGCGCACTTCACTGCATAGAATTTTTAAGGTTCAAGCTCTGACTGAACTGAATTATAATTGTACCCAGTTTCATGTTATGGAGTTGTGGGACAGAGATGTATTTTTACTTGAAGACTTCATTGAAAAAAATAGAAAATTATGGAATATTTTGCAACTTATTAACCCGGAGTTATCTCATTAATTTCTGTTTTGGTTTTGTGATTTATTGCCTTTTGTATTAATAGAATGTTTTTGATATGAAATGCTTAGGCAGTTACCTCTGATATAAGACAAGAGGAACTCGCACCAGTGGCAGTTCTTTTCTCTGGTGGATTGGATTCTATGATACTTGCAGCATTATTGGATGAATGCCTTCATCCCAGCTGTGAGTGTTAACAGTAAAAGCTACATTTATGGGGTTTTCCCCCTTAGTAATGTTCTGCGTTATTTTTTTTTTATGAATTTCAATGAGCTCCAATTTATTGGAGTTGAAACTGGAAAGCTAAGATAATCGCATGTATCATAAAATCCTTCTGTCGGTACTATTGATAAGCTCATTTCCTATCAAATTTCATGACAGATGAGATTGATCTACTTAATGTGAGTTTTGATGGTGAGTCTGCTCCTGATAGAATCTCTGCCAAGGCAGGAGTAAAGGAGTTGAGAAGAATTGCACCCTTGAGAAGGTATGGACCATGGTTTCCCATACTAAGAAGCTTTCTTTGTTATGTGTTATATATGATAACATATCTTTCACATGTTTCTTGATGTTAGCCTATATGTAGTTGTCTTGCCTTATGCTATCAGTTCAAATGATATTGGATTGCAGGTGGAAACTTGTGGAGATTGATGCTGATTTATCAAAATTGGACCTCGAAACAAAGCACGTCATGTCACTAATAAATCCTGCAAACACATACATGGTATCGCGTTTCTTTCTATAGATAGTGCAGTTTTGCCTTTTTCTATGATATGGTGTGATTTTAGCTTCCACCGAATCAGATAAATGGCCTTATAATCTTATGTTGTTCTAACTGATACAAATTTCCTGACATTATGGGATGACATCATAGATAGACATAATTATCCCATTTGTGTGCCTGTAGCATAAGCTTTTATTGTAGTTCACCTTTAGATCTCATAAGGTACCTTATGATCTTCAAACTTATTTTGTCTTTCTTTTTCCTATGAAATAACAAATTTCCTCATTCCAGATCTCTCTTCTTTTCTCATTAATACAACATGTCCTCTATTGATCTGAATGGATGGAATCTTATATCTCATTTAATATTGCAGGACCTAAATATAGGAATAGCGTTGTGGCTGGCCGCTAGAGGCAGTGGTTGGGTGTATGAAGGATATAACAATAATTATGAAGATGATCTTGAGCGCAATGAACGTGTTATATACAAGTCTAAGGCCCGGATTGTCCTTGTAGGTTCTGGTGCTGATGAGCAATGTGCTGGATATGGTAGGCATAAAACAAAATATAGACAGGGAAGGTATGGATTTTCGCTAATAAATAGATAATCTTGTCACCAGTTTTTTTCACTGCTCTGGAAACCAATTTGTATGTGCTCATGCATGTCTGGGTGTGTGTGTGTTTATGTTCACTTAATTTCAAATCTGTAAAGTAGTTCTTTTGTTAATATCAGTGTGCATCATATAATTCTTGAAGTTGCCTTATATTCTAGCATCTTTTGGTACTTGCACTAATCCCTGTCAATTTGATAGCTAATCTTGACCAAATGAGGAGGCAGAAAAGAGTATCTTGATATAGATATACTTGCTTCCTGTGCAATCCCTTGGAAAACTTATATATATATATATAAAAGCCTTCGCAAACTCTAAAACTGATTTTGGATTGTTGCCTTCAGCAATACTGTATCCACCTTGTTTGTATGTGTTGCACATTCATGTCCGAGGGTGTCTGTGTGTGTAGTTGAGTGGCTACTGAGTTTCAGTAACTAGAATTGTATGGATGTATTAGTTTTATTCCGCATGACCTCAGTGATAGGGTCTTCTGAAAATTTCAGTGCTAAATTCTTTCTATGAAACTGAGAGAATTACCTGCTTGTTGTGCATTGATATGTTAATATCTGGTTTTCTCCTGTTCAGAGCGGTAGCAATTTGATATAATTCAGCTTATTTGTGACCTATTAATCAAAGTATTTGGTTGGAGTAATTGATGTTTATATGCCTACTTTTTCTGGTGGTCTCATATGCTGTCATCAGTTGGCTGCGGCTACATGAGGAAATGAAATTGGACATGCAAAGAATTTGGAAGAGAAACTTGGGAAGAGACGATAGATGTATTGCTGATAGTGGGAAGGAGGTATTGCTAACATCTTGGACAAAGACAATTCCTTATGTCAATGACTGGTCACATGTGGCAATCATCTAATTGTTCCCTTTCTTTTTTTCTTCGGAAAAGGCTAGATTTCCTTTCTTGGATGAAGATGTTATAAGGATTTTGCTTAACATTCCTTTGTGGGAGATTGCGAACCTTGATCAACCTAGTGGAATCGGTGATAAGAAGATTCTAAGAGAGGTCAGTGCAATATCTTTTGTTAAGCTTACATTCTCTGTCATGCCACAACATATGAGAGATGACATGGGCACAAATATATGGTTATGCAATTGTAACTTTTGTATTGATTTCTTTTGGACTGTTGTATGAGGGTTCTGTTCCTCACTTGAGAGGGGATTTTAAAGTTTAGCGCTAAAAGGTTATCTTATATGTTCATATTTGGATTTGAAATTCATTACTAAATCAATGACTGTCAATTCAGGCTTATTATCTCATGCTGGCTAGATGTTAAATTGTTTGTGCATTATGTTTGTTGAAGGTTGCTCGATTGCTTGGTTTATATGAAGCAGCAGTTCTGCCTAAAAGAGCAATTCAGGTATGCATCTTTTCTTATAAATTTCTGTCCAAATGTTATAGCGTTAAAATTCTGAAATGCTATGCTTTGGTTTTATGCGGAACTTAGCAATGTGCATTATTTTTCCTTTCTAGGTAGATAATCATATCACTTCCCAAGGGGATGCTGTGCTTTTAAATTCTAACATACATATAGTATTTAACTGTCGTTTATCTTTTTATAATATTATCAGCATTCTGTCTTTAAGAACAATGATCCATGAGATCAATTGGACTAGTTTTCCGGTTATAAAATCCGCAGAGACTCAGACACAACTATATAAGAAAATGAAGTGCACATAATCTCATTGTGGAGTCAGTTATCTACAATCTGTTCACAAGTCAACTTCATGCAAAAGCACTTCAAATATGTATGTTGCTAAACACTGTTTGATTAAATGATTTAATCTTTGTGCTTTACTGGTGTAGTTTGGTTCAAGAATTGCAAGGGAATCAAATCGGAAGAATTTTGGTAGTAATCGTGCAGCAAACCAGGCGTCTGCCGGAAGTGCAGTAATTCAATTGCCATCAAACTTGACTTGATACCGCCCTTGGATTAATTCATCGCATGTGTTCCTCTCATTCTTTCTAGAGCTTTGATCAGCTCCAATCTGGACTTACTGCATTTTTGGTCCTGGCTCTGCAAATGGATGACGACAATGAGCCATAAATGACATTTTTTTTTGTGTGCACATGCACACAGATCTCTGTTCCATTGGCATCATAAAGCACTTTATTACTTTGTAACTAGAATTTAAATGTGTTTGTTGTATGAATTGGGATTTGAGAAGATTATAGGCATTCTTTTTCCTCCTTACAATGGCAGCATTGTGTTTTTTATTGTCTCTGTTACCCTGTAACTAGCTGCCACTGGAAAAAGCTGGAAATGAGGAGAAATTTTTGGAACTGTCAATATACTCATTTTTACTTATTATGCTATTTCACTCCATCGAAAAAGCACCTAGTATATTTTTTTCCAAAAAAAAATTTAAGAAAAACACGCCCACCAGGCACTGAGTATATAGTTACCAACTACCATCTCTACACTTCTCTCTAATTTATACCAGAAATAAGTGCTACAATTTCTTATTACAAAACTCTGAGGAGCAAGTATAAAGCAACTTGCATAGAAAATACAAAATTATGCGGATTTGATAGCAGAGGATGTTTTAATTTATATATATATATATATATTGTTTATCATGAACCACCTAATTTTGAGATCTTTCCATTATTGTGAAATCAAGAGAATCTATTTTATGATTAAGATTTTATTACTTAAATCTAACGGTGTACAAACTACAAAGTAGCATTTTATTTAAAATTTAAATAAGGTCACATTAAATACACTTTTAGATTTGTATATTTGATCTAAATCATAAAATGAATTAATTTCAAATGGAAAAGAACAAAACCAGTTTATGATTACATTAATGTTTTTATGGTGTGGTGTACCCCAAATTGTGTGTACTTTTTATCTTAATTCTAAGACAAGTTCAATAAAGTAAATAAAGGCACAGTGGTATGAGTAGAGTAGGTCTTGAATTTGAACCTTTTGGATGACACATAAAGTTCGGTTTAAGAATTATTGTCTCTCATCAAACTAATAAATTTGATCGGAAGAAGATTCTGTCAATTTCAAGTAGATTTAATTCATGGTTCTGAATTTTGATTAATTATCACAAATCTCAATATCTATTTAATATCACGTTATTTTAAAATTTAAATGATATGCTAAAATCTAAAAAAAAATCTTAAAAAAAAAATTTCATTAATTGTGAAAGGAAAAAAAAAGTTGAGTGGATAAAGACAAAAATACCCCAACTCTAAACCTCCCTATTCCTAGGCATCCCCAAAACCTCAAAAAACCTGAGTCCCTGTCTCTGTAAAATCCATCGGCGGTGAAATAAAATGGAAAGCCATGGCAGCAATAACCAGAGCGATAAGAAGCAGTGGAGAGCAGAAGAAGCAATTGCAGGAAACTCTGAAGCTCTTCAAGCTCTCAGAGACCTCATCACTTTCCCTCTCTACTACTCTACCCAAGCTCATATACTCGGTCTCAAAGTAAATTCAAACAAAAACACTAACTTTGTTTATCTTTTATTCGTATTCAACTATCATTATTATTGTGTTCTAGCATTAGTTTCGGCCTAATTGCTTTCTGGGTTTGCTTCCAGTGGCCCCGAGGTTTGCTTCTCTATGGTCCACCAGGCACTGGAAAGGTATGGCAAATATATGTGCGTGTGTGTGTGCAGTCTTGGGAAGGAAATGTGGGTGTGCTTTCGATGAAATTGTTAATGTATTGGTAAAATGTTTTGTTATTGACATGTGGGTATTGTGCATTTTTGTGCAAGTTCTAATTTTTATTTCTTGTTGAGTAATGGGGACCTGGTTAGTCCCTGAAAATGTTGGTTCAAGTTTTGATGGTTATGCTTGAAACTTTGAAAGAAACAAGGAGAAACGAAGTGAAAATTTGTGCTAAAAAATTTTTGGGTGAATTTTCGGTTACTCATTTTTTTGCGCTACCAGATGGAGGGTGGCTCTTTGCAGGGGATGGTGAGGACAGGGTTTACAACTAATTCCATGTTCTTGATTTAGATTCTCTTTTTGCCTACACAGTATGCCTGCCTAGGTTAATTCAAGTTCTTTAAGTAGCTTACAGTTGGTGATGAGATGATTTCTTGGTTTGGTTTGCTTGTACTTGAAGTTATGTGATTGATTGATATTTGTTTTTCTTGCTATCCTAGACAAGTTTGGTACGGGCAGTTGTTCAGGAATGCGGTGCACATTTAACCATTATCAGGTACTGCATCATCAGCTATTTGTTTGTTCTTTACTTTGGATTTTGAAGGGACTGTTCTTTGTGTGGTGCTGAAGCCATTGTTCTCTTATAGATTTATAATTTCGTGTCCTCCATATTTTTGATTTGTTTCATCATTTTTTTTTATTGATTTTATTCGTGGGTTTGTTCTGCAGTCCACATTCTGTTCATAGAGCACATGCTGGAGAAAGTGAGAGAGTTTTGCGGGAAGCGTTTTCAGAGGCATCGTCACATGCAATGTCGGGCAAGCCATCAGTTGTCTTTATCGATGAAATAGATGCACTCTGTCCTCGTCGTGATTTTAGGTATTGAGATGTTGAAAAGAACCTTGATGTATCTTTGCCTCACCATTTAATCTTTAGACTTATAAGGAGAGGAAGATTTTATTTATTTAAAGTTGGGGCATATGATGTAAGATGGGTTGAGGTGGCCATATATTTATTGAGAAATATGGCATTAGGTAGAGTTGTAAATCAAGACTTTGTTAGGTTGGCTTTGTTTGAGTCTGGCCCTTTGGTATTGGAATTATTGTAGTTTCATTAGGCTATAGTCAAAGTTGTGGTCTTGTGAGTATCATATCCATGGTAATTGAATTGTGGATGATGTTGATCATTAGCAAAGAGATAAACTGATGATTTTTTAAATTAATTTTATTGCAATAAACTTATTCCAACTAATTTCGATGTAATGTTGATCAAATTTCTAATGGCCATAAAAATCAAGCTTTTCTGATCTCTATCTTCTCTCCAACACTTATCTGTTTAATTGTTGTGTGTGCTCATGTGTGTTGACATTTGAGGCACACTGCAGATATAATGCCATATAGCTGAACTGTGTCCCTGTGACAATGATTGTAAAGTTGCACTAAGTGATGCTTCAAATGCAGAAGGGAGCAAGATGTTCGTATAGCCTCTCAACTCTTTACACTAATGGACTCCAATAAACCTTCCTCAAATTCTGTACCACAAGTTGTTGTAGTTGCCTCCACTAACAGGTTATTGTTTCTCTCATATCTGTATAGTTTTTGTTGCTCTGTTTTCTTACGAAACTTGATTATTGTATATCTATAAGAGTTTCTAAAGAGTTTTACTTTGTCAACGTATGGAATATATTTGGATGTCAACTTATAGAATATACTTGGGGTTGCTACAAATATATCACTACAGTTTGCCATATCGACTTTTTGGGTAGCTTTCATGCTGTAATTTTGTGATTTTTTTTATCTTAATCGTAGCAATCACTTAAACTGAATGACATGTAAATTTTTAATTGGTTATTACTGTTCATTCTATGTCAAAGCTTATTTCCAATGACTTATTGAGGCCTATGAGCTGTTGTTTTGTAGTGGTTTAGACTTTTGAGCCTTTTTCAAAAATTTCATATTGGCACCATCCATCTCTTTCTTAAATGCCTGGCTAATCTTCTACAGAACTTAAGGCAATTGGATTGTTAATGGTGGGCTTGACTTGTAGTTCAATGAGTTCAATATCACATAATTTCCTGTTCCTATCAGTATTTCCTTTGATTTGTATTTTGTACTGTTTGTTTAAAACTTAAAATGTGTTTTCGATATCTGTTTTTATGTATGAAGAGTGGATGCAATTGACCCTGCACTAAGAAGATCAGGGCGCTTTGATGCTGAAGTTGAAGTTACAACGCCTACTGAGGAGGAACGCTTTCATATTCTCAAGGTTAGCATGAATCTATTCAATTTATAAGCAATCCCTGGGTCCATTGTCCCGTGACACCCATCAGCTACCAAAACGCTGCCAGTAGTGCTTCAAATTTAATTTTAATCGCTAGGTTGATAGGATGTTGGAAGTTAAGTACACTATTATCGGCTTAAGGCTGTAACATTATTCATGTTAATTACTTTTCAGCTCTACACAAAGAAGGTTCCTTTAGATCCCAATGTTGACTTGAGGACCATAGCTGCATCTTGCAATGGCTATGTTGGGGCAGATTTGGAAGCTTTATGTCGCGAGGCTACCATGATTGCAGTTAGAAGGTCTTCTGATGCAAATGAAGATGCTGATGTGCTCAGCTTAACAATGGAAGACTGGGAACATGCAAGATCCATAGTTGGGCCCAGCATAACAAGGGGTGTTACTGTGGAAATCCCGAAGGTTACTTGGGAAGATATTGGAGGATTAAAAGATTTGAAGGTTTGTAATATAAACTTCTTATTTTGCATTGAAAGTCTCATGGAACTCTTAAGGATACCTTTCTTTATTCATGGGCAGAAAAAGCTCCAGCAAGCTGTTGAGTGGCCTATTAAACATTCTGCTGCATTTTCGAGGCTTGGAGTATCTCCTGTGCGTGGAATTCTTCTCCATGGGCCTCCAGGATGCTCAAAAACCACCCTTGCTAAAGCTGCAGCTCATGCCGCCCAAGCTTCTTTTTTTTCCCTGAGGTTCGAACTTTTTCCTTGTCCCAACAAGGGATATGTAGACTCAGCAGGAGTATTAAGTATAATTGGTGATTCTTGCTTGGAAGACCATACAGACTGCTTGCATGCTGCCTATGTTGGTTGTTATAAGCACCTTGAGATTACTAATCAGAAAATAAAAAAGAAGCACTTGAGACTGAAAGCTTCAAATTTAGCCGTCTGGTTTCTCAATCAAAGTGGTAGACAAAATAAATGGATACCATCACAAAACAATCTTGGGATTAGGAAATGGGCTAGTCAATGAGCTGCACCCTCAGGGAGATTTTGGATAGAAAACAGTGGCCCAAGGAGACTGAGCCATTAATGAACTCAGAGGTTAAAACAATCCCTTAATTCCTCCAAAACAAGAGTTACACTTAACAGTAAAATCCATGCAGAATTAGTTAATCTAGCGCGGAATTGCCCATGAAAAGATACTAACAGAGAAAAAAAATGGTTTTCCTTATCTAATTTGAATAGCTCTATGGGCTTCTTGCAACAATAAAATAATCTCCTCCTGAATTATCTAAAGTCTACCTTTCAGCCAAAAAAAATCTAGAGCCTACCTAAAGAGCTACCAAGCTATTGGATTGATTTTTTCTTCAAATTAACAAAATGATATTTCCAATGGAAAAATATGCTCTTTGGCACTCCCAACATGGCTATTTTTGTTATTCTTCAAAAGAGCCCTCCCTGACATTTGATCCTTTACCAGATTATGATTAGGTTTATGTTTGGCTTATATTAAGCAATCCTGAGCCTGTGCAAATCTTAATTTCAAATTTTTAGAGTTGTACACCTTGGAAATTCATAAAGTATGAATCAGTGGTGCAGAATTGTATTCGATGTATGTTGGAGAGGGAGAAGCTTTGTTGCGGAACACATTTCAGAGAGCTCGCCTTGCAGCACCTAGCATAATATTCTTTGATGAGGCTGACGTCGTTGCTGCCAAACGGTTAGTTTGCTTATGTTGTGTTGTCAATACATGCTAAATATGACTAACCTCCACGTGTTTTGACATTAGAATGAATTTTAGGTTTTCGAATCCTTTAGAACTTAAGTTACAAAGCTCAGGTTCGTGTCTGTTTGAATTTAGGGCTCCACAAGCATGCCTAGATAAAACTATTCGGTACATGCCAATACATGTTTGCACAACTTAAGAATATATAATGTGAACTCATGATTGTGGGGATGCAATCATGATGTATTTGTTCATTTTCTGTTGGTTTCCACAGGATATAATGCTTGTCAATTTTTTTGTTATGATTCTAGTAGTAAAAAATTTATATTGGATAATTTGGAAAGGGCATGGGAATGGAATTATTTTGCTTTGCTAATATTTTTTAAAAGAGTTCATTGTTTTTCATAATGCTTAAAATAAGGCCATCTGTATTTCATCCTTTTACATGAGTTATTTCATTTTTTATATTAATCACTTACAGTACAAAATTTCCGTTAAAACCTTTTATTCTAAGGATTGATCTATGCATTTTCAAATGCTGAGAGCATGTAATCACTTTGATTGTGTGTCTCCCTACAACTCATATAATTCAAGAAGGATACCACATGTTAAATCCTTTCTAAGTATGCATGTAATTTGCTTCTCTGGAAACTGAAAAGGGTGGCTTGGTGAAACAAAACCTGAACAATTAGGTGTCTGAAATGTCGTTTTGTCCACAAAATTCCCAAAACTAGGTTTTCTATAGAGAAGCATGAACCATTTTTTGTCATGTTTCTGGCTAGTCTTGCTGTGCAGGATTAAGTATGATATCAACTACTTGGTTTACTTGTTAACCAACTGGCCTTATAGTACAGCTTCTCCTTGATGTGGTTTAAATTTTTTTATTTTATTTTTTTCCTTGGAGGCAATATTAGTTTTCAATGTTGCACAACTATGATCTTGTGATGTATAAGTTCTGTTAAGAATTTTAATTCATGACTTCTTGGTGGTTTCTGCATTGAGAGCTAGGTTATGTCCTGGCTTTCAATGGAGGGTTTTAGGATGGGATTAAAACACAATTAATATACTTGGAACATTTTTCTTTATGATTATTATTACTATTTTATTTTTAAATGGCAGAGGTGGGAGTTCAAGCAGCAACATTACAGTTGGAGAGAGGCTTCTATCTACTTTACTAACTGAAATGGATGGTTTAGAAGAAGCTAAAGTAAGCATTCAATCCCAATAATTATTTTATTTTCCCCTTATCTTAAAATTTTCTGTATGATAAAATGGAGAGAGCTTCTAGTTTCTTCCTTTAATACATGTTTATGCTCGTTTATTTATTTGCTTATTTTCTTTTTAAGGGAATTCTTGTTTTGGCTGCTACAAATCGTCCTCATGCAATTGATGCTGCACTCATGCGCCCTGGACGCTTTGATCTGGTAAGAAAGTTTGTTCACTGTGTCCTTCATATTCATAGTGAGTATTATACTTGTAAAGTTGCTCTCTCTCTGGGTAGTGCAAAGTCCTTGTCATCTTGCATGAGATAGCACAAAATTGCTTCAAATTCCTTAACTAATTGCAGTACTCTTTAACATCTGATATATTGTTCTGATTGTAGTTCTAGTCTAGTGTGGGAAACAAGTGTTGGCTTGTTAGTGTCCTGTTAAATATTTAGTTTTTCGGGTTTTGGGCAAGAGTCTTTTACTCTTTTGTGACATTTGTCAGTTTTTATGAAATTGTAGGTGCTCTATGTACCACCACCTGATCTAGAAGCTAGGTACGAGATACTTCGTGTGCATACACGTAACATGAAAATAGGACCGGATGTTGATCTCAGAAGAATAGCAGAAGATACTGAACTTTTCACAGGAGCTGAACTGGAGGGTCTGTGTAGGGAAGCTGGAATTGTAGCTTTGAGGGAAAACATTGCTGCTACTGTTGTGTGTGATCATCATTTCCAGGTTGTTAAGGATTCTTTGAAACCTGCATTAACGAGGGCAGAAATTGATTCCTATGCGTCGTTTATGAAGACCCCTTCTGTGAAACCCTCTAGCCAGTTTGAATCTAGTGTCAAGCATGATAGCAAGCACAAAAAGGAATTGTTGAGTCCATTGTTTTCTGTTAAAATTGGTGTTGCAAGCTTTATATTATTTGCTGCAGCAGCTGCTAAATATTTTCTCATACGTACCGATCAAACCCAACATGAACTAGCTGCTACCTGAAGAATTTGCTGGAGCTGTATGCTACATTTTGTTATAATTAGCCTTTTCCTCTCCCTAATTGCATGGTTTAAAGTCACTGCCAATATATAAATTTTAATGTATTTCTCCATAGTTCTTTGGAAGGTCTTAACTAAAAGTGACCTTCAATGATTTTTGGCTTCCCAGCATATTGTTGAGGTTGATCTTTAAAAAAAAATAATCATAGGGCTTGTACAGAGTTCTAAAACTTATATTCTTTAAGATTGAGATTGCATCTAAATCGGTCCTCTTAACTATGAAAAATTGTAATTTACATCATTGAGTGTTACAACACTATCAATGTGTTCTTTCTGTCAACATCCATTATAATCTTGTTGTTAATCTATACAAAAATGAAGTCGTTTTTAGGTAGGTTAATGGTGAAAATGTGATAAACTATTACGAAAGAAACATATTGTCATCTTTATAAATTACAAGTTTGAAATTAGAGGACCGATTTAGAAACAACTCCATACTTAGAGAGTGTAAAGTGTATTTTAGCCAAGACTTTTTCTCTTTTGCCTTGGTTTACATTTAAGTTCTCATTCATGGTGATCTTCCGATGAGTTTTCTGATATAAGTAGTAGTATTGGTGTTTTTTTAACTCATCTTATTAACTGAGTATAATAATCTACATGCATATTGAGATATACACGTAATTGGTTTTCTTATACTTTTTTAAGAATTGGGCAGTCACAAAGTTGCAGCTGAATATATGATAAAAAATTTCGGAGTTTGGCCAACATATTTGTTATAGGATGCTCGATTGGCAAAATGTGCCATATGCTCATTTTTATTAGATTTATAAAACATTGACATTAAGCCTATTTGTAGAGGAAGAGTTTTATTGTTGACATCAAGGAGGTTGGGCTCTATAGTCAGAGTTAAATCCACTTGGTATAGTTGTTAGAAGACAACAAATTTTGTATTATAACAATGATAGAAATCCAACATTAAAAAACTTGTGTGCTTGAAATTTATGTTAAGTATATCAACTTATGTGGTAAATATCGATGTATCTTCTTTTGATTTTATTTGTTAATTTGTATTGATTAATAGTAGTGATTTTCACAATCCTTACTTTTCTCATTTAATGGTGTATAAAACCTTTTTGTGATATTTTAAATTCTAATTATAGAACCTCCATCAAACAAAAAATAAACTTGACCTTATTTTTTAATATGCAATACAAGAACATGAACATAAAATTATAAGATGCTGAAAAATAAAAAATAAAAAAAGGGCAAAAAATCACTTCTTGTCCCTATATTTATAGGGTATTTTCATTTATTTTTTTTAATGTTTTTTTCTTATTCATTTTCATCCTTGCCACTTTAGCAATCTGTTACTCTATTATCTAATTTTCATAAGTGAGATGACGACAAAGACGAAAATTAAATGGTCTAAAAAAATCAATGACAAAAATGAAACAATGAAAAATACAATGATCAAAATAAAAACATGCATAAATATAGGGACAAAAGGTGATATTTTGTTGAAAAAAAAAGTTGAAGTTTTTTTTTTTTGGTCTCTATGGTTGTTTTTGTTATGTTTATGTGTTTTTTATTTTTATTTTTTACTTTAATTTTTTATGTTTGTATAGCTCAAATGGATTGATATTTTTAATGGGTAAAAGAGAGTTTCCATTTTCACAACATTAGTCAAATCATAGTATTTATAGTTTTGATTGGATGAGTACATGATATAGACAAAGATTAATGAGAGTTTCTGTTAGCTTTGTTGTAGAAAATGATATTATTATAATAGACTTGTAATACTGGATATATGGCATACCATACCCTTAAAATAATAAATAATATAATGTAGGCATCTAATATGACGATAATGCCGTAAATTTATATTCATTATAGTATAGGTACGGATAGTTTAGCTTGCGGTTGCTATATCATCTTTAGCAGCTGCAATTATAGTATCAAAAAAGGAAACATTTTATTTTATATTGCACCTGCGGAAGTCTACATGTTACTACAGAGATATTGTGAATATAGGTAGTGTAACATGGAACATAACTTAATATTGTTAATGTGAATGGCATCGAAGTTTTTGAGATTACTAGCTATGCTCTTACCTTAGCTAAAATTTGAATTAAAATATCTTTGCACTTGAAATTTATGGTAAATATATTAATTTTTACGGTTAAGATGGTTGCATTAAGTTTATAAAACATTTGTATTTTCTTTTGTTTTTTGTTAATATGTACCAATTTATATTAGTGGTATGTAAAGCTTATAATTATTACGTTTTCTCATTTAGTGGTATGTAAAACCTTTTTGTGATATTTTAAATTCAAATTAGACCCCTTCATCAAGCAAAAAATAAACTTGACCTTTTCTTTAATATACAATGAAAAAATCAAAGCACAAAAATTGTATAAGTAATAACATGATGAAGAAAAAAAAGTTTTCGTTTTTGTCATTGTTGTTTGTTAATGTTATTTTAATTTTAATTATGTTTAATGTTGATGTTATGTATAACTAAAATGGTTGATGACAAAGACAAAAATGAAACAGTCTAAAAAAAATAATGGCAAAAATGAAACAATAGAAAATATGATGATCGAAATAAAAGCACCCCATAAATATAAGGCGAAAAGTGATATTTTGCCAAAAAAAAAAATTGAGTTTTTGTCTCTACTGTTGAAGTTGGTGTTATGTTTATGTTTTTTTGTTTTATTTTTTATGTTTGTTTATGCCTTTCAGGCTCTCATTTTTAATTTATTTTCTTTCTTTTAAGAAAAAAAAATAAGGATAAAGAGTTTCGTGCGATGTAAATAATAGTACAAGATATTTAGACACTTTTTTGTTAAGAGATAAGTCAAGCTATCATTGGACACGACCACGTGAAATTCGCCACAAACACAAACGTCTGCATGAATGTCCTGGATGTGAAGGTTTTCGGAAATCAAACAAAAAAAGTAACAATCCCAACAATATTAAAACAAAACCAATCTGTTTATTTAGATTGAAATTGCAGTTTATGGTGGGCCAATTTTTGAGGTGGTTGGGAAATTAGATGTTGTGAAATTATTGTGATTTTTTATAAGTGGTGTTATTTCCACATCAAATGTTATTATTTCTACATCATTTAATATGTAAATAATAAAAAGTAGTACTACATATTAAATTGTGCAAAAATAACAATAATTAGTATGGAAATATCTTTCTTTTTTTTTTTTTTTGTTTTGTTGTTGTCTATAGCTTTGCTTGGAATCAAATGATCACATGTCTGCCATTTGCATGTCCAGGAAAGAGAAGGTTTTCGGAAATCCAATAATCACATATGTACCATAAGTAAGCAACTCAAACCATCTTTCCAGCCAAAAAAAAAAAATTGGTTTCAATAAATTTTATTTATTTATTAAAACCTAATAAATTTATATAGTATGTTTTGTTGTATCATCAATAAGTTATAACTCTAACATGTCATTATTACCAACTCACTATATTATACTCCTCAACATAATAAAAATCGATTTTTTTTTTTTTTTTTTTGTTGTTTTTGGTCTCTATGGTTGTTTTTGTTATGTTTATGTGTTTTTTTTTATTTTTATTTTTTACTTTAATTTTTTATGTTTGTATGGCTCAAATGGATTGATATTTTGCACAGGTAAAAGAGAGTTTCCAATTCATAAAAGTCGTCAAATAATAGTATTTATAGTTTTGATTGGATGAGTACATGATGTAGACAAAGATTAATGAGAGTTTCTGATAGACTTGTTGTAGAAAATGATATTACTATAATGGACTTGTAATACTGGGTATACCGCATGCCAATCCCTAAAATAATATAATGTAGGTATATTAGATGACGATAATGCCATAAATTTATATTCATTATAGTTAGGAAGGTATAGTATTACTAGGGGTATATGAGACTGTTTATTATCTTTAGCCACCTTCAAGGATTTTGTTATTATGGGTTATAACATGTAACACAACTGATATTTTTATTTAATATAAACGGTATATAAATTAATATAATTGATATCTTTGCCCTAGATTACTAGGCTTTTACCTTGGCTAAAATTTAACATTTAAATATCTTTGCACTTGAAATTTATGGTAAATATATCAATTTTTATGGTTAACATGGTTGCATCATGTTTATTAAAGATTTGCATTTTCTTTTGTATTTTGTTAATATGTACCAATTTATATTAGTGGTATGTAAAGCTTATAATTATTACGTTTTCTCATTTAGTGGTATGTAAAACCTTTTTGTGATATTTTAAATTCAAATTAGACCCCTTCATCAAGCAAAAAATAAACTTGATCTTTTCTTTAATATACAATGAAAAAATCAAAACACAAAAATTGTATAAGTAATAACATATGAAGAAAAACAAGTTTTTGTCTTTGATGTTGTTGCTCTGTTTATGTCGTTTTAATTTTAATTATGTTTAATGTTGATGTTATGTATAACTAAAATGGTTGATGACAAAAGACAAAAATGAATCAGTCTATAAAAATTAATGACAAAAATGAAACAATAGAAATATGATGATCAAAATAAAAGCACCCCATAAATATAAGGCGAAAAGTGATATTTTGCCAAAAAAAAAAAATTTGAGTTTGTGTCTCTACTGTTGAAGTTGGTGTTATGTTTATGTTTTTTTGTTTTATTTTTTATGTTTGTTTATCTGAAATCGATTGATATATTTTTTTAAATAGGTGAAACAGAATTTCTCAATTTTAACAAAATCAGTCAAATAATAGTATTTGTAGTTTTGATTGGATGAATACATGATGTTGACAAAGATTGATGAGAGTTTTTGTTAATCTTGTTGTAGAAAATGATATATTTTACAATAATGGACTTATAATACTGGATATATCATACCCTTAAAATATTATAATGTAGTCATTTAGTATAACGATAATGCCATAGTTTTATAATTATCAAAATATAGTTAGTGGTTGTGTAACTTACAGTCTAGAGGGACATCGAAATCAAGAGGTACGTGTCTTATTTGTGTAACTGATTTCAAAGTGAGACGTATTTATTACAAGTAATAGTTATGAGTAGTGTAATCTTCAATTTGTTATCAAAAAAAAAAAAGTGTAATCTTCAATTTACAGTAATATTATTATTATTATTGAAATCAAAATGTTCGAATCAATTTTATAAAATAATTGTGTTTTTAGTGTCTATGTATCTTCTTTTGTTTTTTTAATTAATTTATACTATATATTAGTGTTATGTAATTCTTATAATCTTTATAATCTTTATAATTTTACTTTTTCTCATTTAATGGTATGTAAAATCTTTTTGTGATATATTAAATTCAAATTAGAAACCCTCCATCAAGAAAAAATAAGGTTGATCTTTTTTACTTCTCTTTTTTTAATATAATATACAATGCAAAGATAAGAACACAAAAATTGTATAAGCAATAATAGGATGAAGAAAAAAAAAGAGTATTTGTCCTTGTTGTTGGTTATGTTATTACAATTTTCATTATGTTTATGTTTATGGTTATGTATAGGTCAAATGGATTGATATCCTTCATATACAAAAGAGAATACAAGTTGAGCAATGTATTCAGGGTCGGCCCTGGAAATTATGAGGCCTAGGGCGATCCAAAAAAAATGAGGCCTTATATAAAAAATAAATATAAAAATTATCGAAAAATATCTCTACGCACGGTTTGTGCTGCAAAATTACTAATTAAACTTTTATATTCAATATTCTTTAACAAATCTTGTTCAATAGATAATATGGCTAATTCATTTAATCTTTCTTGTGACATAATTGATCGTAAGTAAGATTTTAATAATTTTAACTTTGAAAAACTTTTTTTAATTGACGCGACCGTTTAATTGACAGGTATAGTTAATAATATTCTATATAGTTAATAATATTCAATAATAGATGCATTTGGATACAATGTATAAAACCTGAAAAAAATAATAATAATAATAATAAAAATTGTTAGATGTTAATAACACAGTAATAAAAATTATATATAAAAATAAAATACTCATAAACTATTATATAAAAAATGTATTAAATACATACATCAAAAATCAAAACTCAAACTTGATGGAGATTTGAACTTTTCACTTTCAGGATAAGATGAGAGAGTAATAAAAGAAATAAAGATTAGAGAGTAAGAGATGAGAAATCTAGGATAGAAAAATAAAAGTATCGTGTAAACTGTAAAGAGTGAGAGAGCTAGAGAATAAGAGAATATAAGTGAATGACTTTTGAAGTTAGGCTTGTCAAAGTGATGACGGCTAAGTTATAGAGAGAGTGAAAAGTTTACTTACTTTTACTTCTTTTAGGGTTACATAATTTTAGGACCTGGGCTAGAAGAAATAAATTATTATTGGGCTTATTTTAAAAGGTTTGTTTAAAATAGATGGGCCTTTTTAATTTTTTGTATAGGGTTATATTATTATTATTATTTTTTTTTTAAGCCTTTCAAAATTATAAGGGCTTTAAAACTTTTTAGGATGAGGCCTGATTTTGAGGTGAGGCCTAGGGCGGTCGCCCACCTCGCCCTTGCCCAGGGCCACCCCTGAATGTATTGCAAAGCAAAGGACAAGCTGAGCGATTTGAATTTTATTTCATTATATATTAATGTTTATATAGTGTAGTTTTTGAAGCTGGTGACTATGTGTGGGCTGTTTTAACTCGAGACACGTATCCAACAAGTCAATACAATAAGGTTGAGTGCTAAAAAAATTGATCCTTGTGAAATTTTAGAGATAATCAGTGACAATGCCTACAAGTTTATGCTTCCTAGAGGGATTTGCAAAACATATGGAATAGGAATTTTTACAAACACTTGACCATGTAAAGTTTTGATTATGTGATCAATCTTATTGATTCTAGATTTGTGTTTTGTAATAAGTAATAAGTATTTTCTTATGTTAAGTATTTTAATATTTATGTAATAAATTCTTATGTTAAGTATTTTAATATTTATGTAATAAATAATATGAATTTTTAAATGATTACGATTCACGACCACTAATAAGTCATGACCGTTTCTTAAGTTCCAAAGAGACGTGAACGTTTAAGATGCATAAAATGTGGACAAGATGAAAGAATTTTTCTGTAATTATTATCTTATTTAAAAAGGTTTTATGAAATTATATATTTTACTTGAAAAAGTTATATGAAATTCTAAATTTTACTTGATTAGATAAACAATTTATAAAATTTTAGTGAAACAAAATATTTATATATATATATAAACAAAATATATATATATATATATAATATTAATTAAAATATATACTATATATATTACTTATATAATTATATATATAATTATATTTTTAAATTAATTTAAATAAATTATTAATATACAAATACTATATAATAAATCCCTTTCCAATTAAGCACTCTCTCTCTCTCACTCCCACGCCGACTCTCTCTCCTCCCGCCTCCCACACTCTGACGCAGGCTGCCGTGCTCCTTAGCCGGTGCCGATTGCACGCCGGCACAGCTGTGCCCTTCGCTAGTGACGAACAGAACAGTCCTCTATCTCGCCGGAAAACCCCAAAATCGACGGTACAAGCAAAAGCTCTCTTTCTGAGCTTGATAGCGATGCCTTCAATGGCGCAAGGAGGTCTCAGAAAATCTACGGAAAACCATAACCAACTCAACCGCAACTTCCCCAACCACGACTCCTTTTCCAGGTAACTATAAATATATATAAAAATATGTACTTTTAAAAGCTTAGTTTCTGTTTGGTTGCTAAGAAAATTAGCATCCGTCTTTGAAATGTCCAATCTAAATTATTCAGAGAATCAAATAAGATATTAAAGTTTAAGTTTTTAATTATGTCTAATGAAAAAAACGAAGAAAAATTAATCTTTTTTATGTTTTTATGTATATAATGATGATACAGGAAGCAAAAGATTGCACAACATAGAAAGTCTCTTCCGATTGCTTCGGGTATTTGACTTAAACTTTTTTCTTCTAGTTGTCTTTTTTTAGTTAAAAAGTTCAAATTTTCTTTGCTTATTAGTGTTGGTGTTTTTTCTTAGTTGAGAAAAGACTAGTTGATGAAGTTCGAAAGAATGATATTTTGATCATTGTTGGTGAAACTGGAAGTGGAAAAACTACCCGTAAGTTTACTTGTCTTGAAAGAATGTTATGATGATGATTTTTTCTTCCAGGGACACAACAATTTTCATAACTGCTGAATTGACCTGTTGTGATTGGTGCGTAATAAACGTGGTGTGATGTTGTTTCAATCACAAATTGCCACCTTAGCTAGTTGTGAAAAAGGTTGTGTCGCTGACATTGTTTTTTTGTTTTGTATTTTTAGTAATGATATAGTGTTATGTACTTTGTAGAGTTGCCACAGTTTCTATTTAATGCTGGATTTTGTCGGGAGGGGAAGACTATTGGGATTACGCAACCTAGGCGTGTTGCAGCTGTGACCGTTGCAAAACGGGTTGCTGAGGAATGCGGTGTGCAGTTGGGGCAAAGAGTTGGGTACTCCATTAGATTTGAGGATACGACTTCTGGCTCAACGAGGATCAAATACATGACGGATGGGTTGCTACTGAGGTAGGAAGTGTAATCACTTTGTTTGAAATATGCCAGTTGTAACATTTTTCACCTAGAAGCTGCATTGAGAAATTTTTTATGATTTGTGATGGTAATATTTTGAGACTGTTTTTGATAAACGTGTTGCTTATGGGCTGGTTTCTCAATCTGGAAAGTTGGTTTGGATATTGGTTTTGAAGTATTGTTAGGACCTGGATGCTTCTAGAGATGTGAAAATATTATATACATTTGATGAAGGAGATAGTGGATCAAAATATTAACAAAGGTTTCAATTTTTTATTACACTAATTTATCCCCCAGCATAAATTTTAGGTTAACTTGGTGGGTTTATTGAGAGAATAGATCAACTAAGGATTATTAAAAATGAGGCAGTGGAAAATGGGAAGGAAATAAGTGGTAATGAAGGACTCAGAATCCTGGGACATATTTTTGGTAAAAATGGATTATGGTGCAAAGCTGGCCAAGAAGTTTAAAATATTAATTTTGTTGCTTAGTTGTAATAGGGTTTGTCAATGGGACCTTTTTTCTGAGTTTTTCTCATGTTCAAACTGATATAAGTTTTGATGCATTGACAGGGAAGCATTATTGGATCCGTATCTCTCTAGGTATTCAGTCATTATTGTCGATGAAGCCCATGAGAGAACTGTCCATACTGATGTGTTGCTGGGCTTGCTTAAAGATGTGCAAAAAGCAAGGTCAAAAACCTTCAATGGCCACCTTAATAGTGAAAGCAAGACAACTGATGGAACCATGCTGGATAAAGATAATGGTGCTGCGGCCATTAGTTTTCTCAAGCAATCCCAAGGCGGCAAATTCCCTCCATTAAAATTAGTCATCATGTCTGCCAGCTTGGATGCACGTGGTTTCTCTGAGTACTTTGGTGGTGCAAAAGCTGTTCACATCCAGGGGCGACAATTTCCTGTGGATATATTTTACACTCACCATGCTGAGCCAGATTATTTAGATGCAACCTTAATCACCATATTCCAGGTTATTATATAGCCCTCTTCTTTTGTGTTTTGATTAGCCCAACTTTTGCTTGCAAGTTGTTCAAATTTTATTCACTGAGTTTCTTTGGTAATTTGAGTTTTGTTTGATCTTGACAAATAATTTTTTTTTGATAATTTGATGGTTGGGGCCTTGGGGGAGGGCGGATTTGAACCCTGGATGTCTCTATTGGAATCAGGAGGTAGTTGAGCTACAAAGTGGATTTGACAAAGAGTTATTTGCATTATTAAAAGCATTAGTATTCAGTACTAAGGCTATCTATGATTCACTTAAGTTGTTAACTTGTCTGTTTCGAAATTATTTCCTTGTTCTTTGATGTGATTCTATCACTTAAACAAGTTGTTCTATCTAGAAGATTGGTATAAACTAGAATTTCGTAGAAACCAATCTTTTTCCTCTCATTTCTCTCCTCCAAATGCACCGCATCAAGCATAAAGGTATAGCATCCACTTATCAAAACTTTATGTCGTTTGAAGCTGCTTCTCCAGCAGACCAAAAGCTCCCTCACCATATTAGGCATGACCCATGAAATCCAAAATAAAGTGAAAACTGGCAACCGAAGATCCCTAGCAATAACACAATGTAGAAAGTGATGATTAACTCTCTTCCCATTTGCTTTGCACATACAACACCAATCAACAATGACTTTTTCGTGCTTTCTATGATTTTGACTGTTAAGATTCTACCCTGTGTGTTTTCATTTTGTAGATTCATCTGGAGGAGGGCCCTGGTGACATACTTGTATTTTTGACTGGGCAAGAAGAGATTGAATCTGTTGAAAGACTTATCAAGGAGCGACTTCAACGGTTACCTGAAGGCAGTCAAAAGCTGTTAACTGTTCCCATATTTTCAGCTCTTCCATCAGAAAAGCAAATGCGAGCTTTTGCACCAGCTCCAACTGGTTTTCGTAAGGTAGTTTACTGTTGCATGTCAGCTTTTATTTAGTGTCTTATGCACTTATATATGACTGATGTAATAGATAGTTAATTTGATGCTCATTGGTTTCTAATATCTATGGTATTTTCAAGTTATCTGAATTTGGGAAATGTGATAATTCAACGGTTTACAGAGAACACAATACCACAGGGGGGTTAAGTGTTCCACTCAAAACCTCAAGGGGGTTCCGTGTTTTGTGGAGAAACCACATGGGGGTTTTGTGTGCTTTTCCCAAAATTTTGACATAATCTTGCAGTTGTACTGTAGCTTTGTTTATCTCCCTTTTTTATTCCTAAATTGTCATTCTGTTTCGTGATGGTTGTTTGCTTGGGGTCAAACTTCAATTACTAGGCAAAATAATTAGTCAATCTTTCATTTTGAGTAACCATTTAATATTGTCAATGCATTGGTTTTTTAGGTAATATTAGCAACAAATATTGCTGAGACATCAATTACAATACCTGGAATCAGGTATGTTATAGATCCTGGATTTGTAAAAGCTCGCTCCTATGATCCACTCAAAGGGATGGAATCTTTGATAATTGTTCCAACGTCTAAAGCACAAGCCCTTCAAAGGAGGTAGGCATAGTGGATCAATTAAGTTTGTATGATGATCATGTTTGAAGGTTTAACTGATTTTTAATTGCTTGGAGATTACTTATCTCTTGCATGGTTAATAACCATCTTCATCACCAATTGAGCTTCTCTTTTCACTTAATCTGGGGGTCTTGATTGTTATAACAATACTTGTCACCACCAATTGAGTATTTGACTTAATAAGACTATAAGAGGTACTCTTGCTTATTGGTTAACAACACCTGTAACCACCAATTGAAATTCCTTTCAATTAATACAAGGTTGGTTTGCCAAAGAAATTTGTGACATAGTTTGTTACTTGGACTATTAATTTGAATTTGGACACCAGCCATGTACACCCTGTTTTAATTATCTTCGTCTTCATGCATACATATGGTTTTCTATTTTTCTTCCTCCTTTTTTTTTTGTGGGTGTTCTGATCCACGGTTAGATTGGTATACCTGTGGATACTTAGAAGGATGTTTATGCATGATAATCTAGGATGACTACTGATATCCTACTGCAGTGGACGTGCAGGGCGTGAAGGACCTGGAAAGTGCTTTCGTCTCTACCCGGAGGGTGAATTTGAGAAACTTGAGGATTCAACAAAGCCTGAGATCAAGCGCTGTAACCTCTCTAATGTCATTTTGCAGCTCAAGGCTCTGGGTGTCGATGATATTCTTGGGTTTGACTTCATGGAGAAACCATCAAGGTAAACATTTGTAGATTTTCAGCATTCTGCTTGACTTTTTTCATGTGTTGGGTGTGTGTGCATGTTTATGTATTATGATGACTTGAACCCCAAGAGTAAGACTTGACCTGGACTATTTTTGGCCATATGGATCTTCTCAGTCAGCTCCATCAGAGAAAAACCCCAAGGCCAACCTATTAATTCCTTTGAAACATGTATTTAAAATTTCAGGAAGTAAAAATAAAGTGAAAATGTAAGATTGGTTGGTTGGTTTTAGAAGCCTAAGCTGCCGGTTTATGTACTATAAATAATTGGAATTATTCTAGCAGTTGTGGATCTGTTGTAGGTGATTATTATGAGAATCATTATTATTTAAGTGCTGAACTGCAAATCTTTAATTAAATAATGGCTTCATATTTGTTTTTCAAACTGGCTTGTGGTTTCAGTGAAACTCTTTGGTAGTCTTTTGCTTCTTTTTCTTTTTCTGTACTTCATGAGTTATAATGCACCTAGTGGGTCTTGAAGCCATGACTTCATCCTCCATCTTATTCTTACAATGGGATGAGCTGCCATTTGAGCTAGACCTCATTAACTTGGTAGTCTTCTGTTTCTCAATGGTGCCATCTCATGGAACCTGTATTGTTTTCTAGAAGGCGTGTAGCTGTTCTTATGATCTTCATTTTATAATCTGTTATTATCTTTCAAATATGTCTATTGCTACATGATTCTCTTGCACTATTGAACAGGGCATCTATTGTTAAATCACTGGAGCAGTTGTACTTGCTAGGTGCTTTAACAGATGAGTGTAAGCTGTCAAATCCAGTTGGCCAACAAATGGCTCGGCTCCCATTAGACCCTGTGTATTCCAAAGCTCTTATCCTGGCTAGTCAGTTCAACTGCTTGGAAGAAATGTTGATAACTGTAGCCTTGCTTTCGGTGGAATCTATTTTTTACACTCCTCGTGAGAAGTTTGAAGAGGTATGTGTGCATATGAACTAATGGATGGATTCCTTATAATATCCTCTTTGGTGTTATAGTTATGCCATAATACTTCAATAACTGAATGAATGCTTTGATTTTATTTGCATTAGCCAGATGTTAATTAATATAATAAGCAAATGGTAATGAGAAAGAATATAATCCATAATTCAGATGGTTCAGTTTGGTAAAGCTAATATGATGTGGATTTGTTAAGTTCTGTTAAATACTTCAATGAGTAGTGGGAATGTTAGTCTTGGCAATAATAGTGGAATGAAGTAGTTGCAGATAAAATAATTTATGGAACTTTTTGATATGGATTCATTATCAGCTATTTTTTGTGTGTTATCTCATATTAAAGAGGACTATTGCAGCTCCTTGTTCCTTTTTAATCCCCCCCCCCCCCCCCCCCCCCCCACACACACACGCTATTTCTTTTCCCCCATCCCCTTTTTCTCAATAGTTCTTTCAGCTGAAAAGTACCATGTTTTCCCCCTGTTGGTCAGGCGAGAACCGCAATGAAATGCTTTTCAAGTCCGGAGGGAGACCACCTTACTTTGATTAATGTATATCGTGCATCTGATGAGTTCTTAGAGAAGAGAACAATGGGGCTTAACAAGGAGAAGAGTGAAAAAATTCTGAGGAAGTGGTGTAAAGAAAATTTTATCAACAGTCGTTCCCTGAGGCATGCTCGTGACATTCACAGGTCAGTTAACTATATCTTAATTCTTATGTCTTGCTTTCAAGAAGATATTCTGTCGGAATGGTTTCACCCTTCAGAAGATGCTTAATATCTGATCCATTATAGTTTCCATAGCATCGAATCTGCATTCTTAAGTTATTAGGTGCTTTGTTGCAGTCAAATTCGAGGGCATGTTGAACAAATGGGTCTTTGCATTGCTTCTTGTGGAGATGACATGCTTCCGTTCCGCAGATGCCTTGCTGCTTCCTTTTTCATCAATGCAGCTTTGAAGCAGCCTGAGGGAACATACAGGTATTGGATGACACCTTGACTTGAATGATATTTGAAATTCATTTGGCAAGTCTTCGAGGTTCCATTTCTGTTTTCACCCTTTAATGAGGTCAACCTTCACTATTTGAGAGTGTTCCTTTAGTTTGTATATATGGCTAGTCACCATATTCCACCTTCATTTGTGATATGTGTTGTATATTTGGTTAATATATAATGGTCTATTCTTAATTAGACTTCTTATGCTTACCTGATTTTTTGACAGGGCTTTGGCAAGTGGTCAGGTGGTGCAGATCCACCCTTCTTCTGTGTTATTCCAGGCAAAACCAGAGTGTATAATTTTCAACGAACTAGTCCAAACTAATCATAAATACATCCGCAACATTACTAGAATCGATTACTTGTGGTTATCTGAGCTGGCTCCTCAGTATTATTGCATGCAGAATTAAATCTTGGTGTAAATACTAACAGGTAAGATCACAAATTGTCTACATTCATTTGATCATTTTGTGTGTGATCTTTGGGTACATTATTTAGATGGTTATGTCTGTCACCCTTGGAATGCTTAATTTATCATGAATATAATCGACAAAATTCCAACCATGTTCTATCTTTAAGGGTCCAGGATTAAATAAATTAGGTAAAAGCAAACTCATCTACTTTTACTAACATGGGGAGGTTGCTTCCAATATTGGCTCTTCAACGTCAGAAGACAAACTTGGTTGGATTGCTCTATTGTACTAGTCACAATGTTACCTTTTTTTTAACCAATAGGATTTATAATGTAGATGCAGACACCTTAAATTTTTGTACTTAAATTATGAGTTACCTTGGTTAAACTGCTCTTTTTGAAAAAAAAAAAAATGAATTGATGTCAAAAAATTTAAAGCATGCCAAATGGTGCAGTTTAATTTTTTGATTTCTCTACCGAAACAGGGGAAAGGAGGTTAAAGAATTGGCATTTTGTAGCGGATTTTTTTCATTGTTCAGAGAAGTGGCTGTATTTTGATGAAATCTTCCTGGAAGGTCAAATTTGATGGTTACTGGTTCATTTGTTTGGCAATGGCTTTTCAATCTTGTCCAGCCACTGGTTTCTGGCTGCTGTCTCATGGCTATGTACAATGACTCAATGAGGAGCTTCCTTAGTAGGTGGTTCCCAGCTATCTATGGGTGTTGCGACCAATGTGGGAAGGTGTTTTCCTCCTGACTTTGTATCATAATATGTAAAAGCAAACATGCTGTTGCTTATAGGCATCTTGGCAGACTGAATAAGTTGCAGCTTTTTGAGTCCCTTTTATGTGCTGAGACACACGCACTTGTTTCAGTTGAGAACACTACCACTGTTGATCTAGATCGGGCTGCGGTTATGTAAGTAACTGAGTCATCCATGCAGAAGGGTTTGCAAGACAGGAGAATGAGGTTCAGTCCCCCCTTGTATCTAAATTTTATCAACTTAGTGGACTTTTTATCTTTGTAGAACCTCAAGTCTAATCAAATTATAGAGGCATCACCTTTGATGAATCCAATCAGTCATTTGTATTCTCTCTCTCTTCCCCCACTTTGCAGTTATCTTTGTTCTCTATGATTATGAATTTTGTTCCTCATATGGAAAATAATTAGCTGTCTGGAGAATTGGTTTCAACAGGGTAGGCTAGAAATAAAAGAAAAGTCAACCATCTGCCTTGTTATTCATCCTTACACGCACACCTTTGTAAAGATTATTTTTAATAACAATAAGTTCAGACACAAATTTTTTTATTACTGCTAACGTGACATGTGATTGATACTAATAAAAGTGGTGTTAGTGATGTTGCTCCAAACACAACGGTTAGTAATTGTGAAAAAGATTGAACGTCACAAGTGCCTTGTGGATGATGAGTAGAAGCATCTCATTCCCAAAAGAAATAGTAACTCGTTTGAATGTTAAAAGCTTTTAAGACCCTTGAATGGTTGACTTTCTGTGGGCTGAGATAAGCATTGTCTGTATGCTCAAGCCAAGTGATGATCTCTTTTATGTCCTACCTAATTGGCCACTTGCAAAACTACAACCGAGGATAGAATGAACTAAAAAGAATTCAAAGTTAAAAGTAGAATATGTAATTTGTTATTAGATACAACTCATGTCCTTTTATGAATGTTTTACTTTCTACCATTATCAAGAGGGTCAAACAATGGAATTTCATGATCACTTTGTAATTGATACCGAAAAGGCATAGTTTTCAACCGCATTTGTTAGGTAAGACTGATTCTAATGTTATCGGTTTATTCTTTGAGGATAGATGACATACTATTTATGATAATGATAGACGACATAATAATTTTACCTACATTTTTGCTTAATCTTTACACCTTTTGATTAAAACCTTGAACTTTCTAAAAATCGTTTTAACACACATATATCCTCGTTTTCTAACTTGAATGCACAGCCAATGGGAAACTCATGGGCATGCTTCACTCCAAAGGGGGTGACTTTCACAAGAAAGCCCTCCAAACATTTACCAAACTCTTCACCTTTCTCCTCCACCACCAAAAAGAGAACCAGTTCTAGCAAGAAAAAGGAGAAGCTTGAGATCAACGATGCCCTCATTCAACAACATGCACTTGCTGCAGCTTTGCTCTTCCACCATCATCAGCAGAATGGTTCTCTCCAGCTTAACCGGTCCACTTCTGTGGTGTACCCGTCTCCAGCTGGTCCTAAAAAGCTTCCAAAGAGTTCAAGTTCTAGGCAGCGGTCACGTACTGATGATTCCCTCATTCAACCTCATCAGCTTGTTAACAAGGTTTTTCATTTAGTTTTCCATTGGTTTTTGATATCTAATAAGTTCATGAATAATCTTGAGTTTCTTTGCCATTTGTTAATGTTTGTTTTGAAGGATGTAAAACTAATTCACGTGTGGAACAATGTGGTGTATCCACGTGAAAACAATTAGAATTATGGTTAAATGATTAAATTTATCATTCTTGATAGAATTCGTTTTAGGGATAAACGATAATTTATCATGTTATTATAACATGTGATCATAAGTACAAACCTTATTTCCGCTACTTCTTCTGGTAGTTTGAAACTATTTTCTGTTTATGGTTCTTTAGATCTAAAGCTTAGACAGTTAGACTGAATTGGTCAAATCAGTATTTAGTACAATATTAGAAAGATTGTGTTTTGGGCATAAATAAAGATATCTTCTTCTAAACTATAATAGTACATTACATCATGTTTGGAAGAGGATTTAAGCAACGAGTTCTCATTTGTTATATTGGAATACACATTGCATCATGAGCCTATTATGTGGCTGCACATTTTCAACTCAAACCATAAACGTTGACTTAAGAATTAGCCTGTTTAGGATAAGGGTTTTTTTTCTTCAGTTTATTCAGCTTTTTGGTTTATGTACTACTTTTAAGAACATTGTACTTTTGTTTAGCTTATTTTATAGTCAAATAAACCTTGAAAATAAGCTATATACCAAATGAGCATCTCATATATGATGGCCGGAAACATCCATGGTCCATGGCATGGAATCCATTGTTGTGGTCTCTTGTAGATGTTGATGAGTCATCAGACTCATAACTAGTACCTCAACAATTCAAAGACCCAAGAGGTGGAATGTAAAGTCCATTATCTTTGTCCTATGCTTTTGCCTTAAGTTACATGACCTTCAAGCTACATGATTGGAGTTAGAACAAGCTGCTTTCTTCTCACTTTGTTCGTACGAGAAAAGTCACCTATACCACCACTCTTGACCATGGAAGAGCAATCCATAAACCGAAATTAATCAAGCAAATATTATACACAAAGTTCAATTTTTCAACCAAACACAAACTGTTCCAACCCTGAGCAATAGTAGAACAGCATCAACGTTAAGCCAACAGATATAAAACTAAATCAATGGTTGATTAGTTTATACTTTTACCACTAAAGTAATTCCTTTATTTTCTGCAATTAGAATGCTTGTGACATCAAGCATGGATCCAATTACTACAATATATAAAGACTAAACTTTTGGTTACAACCAAATGAGACTAAAAGATAGTGCTTAGAAAGTATGCATTTGACAGTAGGTTTCGTGCCTTGAGGACTGAATATGGATTGATGGGACAAGTTAAGCAGTGAGGATGCATTTTGCTTGAGTTTGTGGAAAATTGATCTTATCTATTTCTTATACTTGTCTATCAGAGATGCAGTAATATAACTATCATTGATTTCTGAACTCATAATGGTGTGCAAATACTTGCATACAATCACTTTGATTTTGAATCTTTTTTCTGCAATGTTCAATAGGAGATGGAAAGAATGATTGGTTATATGTCATCCAAGAAACTATATTCTTCCAATTGTGTATCAGTCATTATCTTGTTTTGTTAATTTTCCTTTCTTAGGATCTAAAGATTGATGGCCTGGAAACCATACATTTTGTCCTTGTTCATGGAGGTGGCTTTGGTGCTTGGTGTTGGTATAAAACCATCACACTTTTGGAAGAAGGTGGATATAGAGTTGATGCAGTTGACTTAGCAGCTTCTGGAATTCATGCACTTGATACTAACAGCATCACAAGTCTTGCACAATACATAAAGCCACTTACTGACATCCTAGAGAAACTGGGAGATGGAGAAAAGGTTTTTGGTCTCTCTCTGGATATATGTTAGATAAATCATGTGAAATCAGAGTGTAATATTATTTCTTACAATAAATATGCTGATAAGGTGAAAAATTGTCTATGCCAAAGATACGTTCTTTGATTAGCTGGTCTTGGTTTGTTATTGTCAATTGCAGTGAACAAGGATAAGGCACTTATATTGTTATGATCTTATAGAGAGATAAGTAACCTAAAAAGAAATTGTTCAACAATACTCTATTTCATTCTCTATTTCTATATAGATTCCAAATCATATTACTCTCTTTTCTTCAGGCTAAAAAACATTCCAAACTTCTCACATTTCAATCAAAAATGAATATTTTGCATTGTAATACACTGCTATTCAGGTGGACAAAATATTCACTTAAAAAAAAAAGAAAAGATACTTTATAGCTTTGTGGTGAAATAAATGAAAATAAATTCTGTATTGACATATCTTGATCTATAACATGCCAATTTTAACATCAATGCCAATTGTATCCATATCTGTAGCAGTACAGCTGGTAAATGTTTCATTTAGATGTACTAGTGCTAAAATTGTTCTTCTACATGCAGGTGATCTTGGTGGGACATGATTTTGGTGGTGCTTGTATTTCTTATGTAATGGAGTTGTTTCCATCTAAAATCTCAAAAGCAATATTTATAGCTGCAGCAATGTTGAGTAGTGGGCAGAGTACCCTTGATATGTTTTCCCAACAGGTTGCCCTCCACTCCATAATTGTTGGACTAAAAAAAAGAGGGAAAGAAAAGAGAGAAATTTTTTTAACTTATAAGATTATGCATCTTTATTCCAATAAAAAATAATAGCTGCAACAAGGGAAAACCAGGTTTTATTTTTAGTATGACCTATAAGTGCATGAAGCCTCATTCAATTACATTCTTGAAAGTATTGTTTGTAATAATTCTAATGGTTTCAATCCATGCCATCTTTTTTTATATTAAATAGACTGCACAGGGTTTATAAAATCACTAGGAATCCAATATTCCTAGAATTATTGTCTAGCATTAGATTGGTCAATTATGTTACTGACTTATTTCTTAAATTGATTGCCTACGCTATTACAGACAGGCTCAAATGATCTGATGCAACGGGCTCAGATATTTTTGTACACCAACGGGAAAGATCATCCGCCAACTGCTATTGATCTTGACAAAGAATTGGTGAAAGACTTCTTGTTTAATCAAAGTCCTGCTAAGGTATGTTCATAATGTTTCTATAACTGCTTGAATTAAACATTGTTGGACCAGGTCTAGTTTAATAGTGTCATATCAATGCCAAAGATTAAGCTTTTATTTCCCTTCATGTCCAGGATGTTGCATTGGCATTAGTTTCAATGAGGCCAATTCCCTTTGCACCGGTTATAGAGAAACTCTCACTTTCTGAAGTAAACTATGGTTCTGTTCGACGATTTTATATTGTAACTCAAGAAGATTGTGCCATACCTGTTGCTCTACAGGAGAACATGATAAACACAAATCCCCCAGAAGGGTTTTTTTGGCTAAAAGGTTCTGATCATGCACCTTTCTTCTCAAGGCCTCAATCCCTACACAAAATACTAGTGGAGATATCACAAATTCCACCAAAGTCTGAATCCTAGTGCACCAAGGCCTGGCATAGTAAAAAGCTAGCACATTGTGGCTGGCATATAGTAAGCAAGTAAGCAAGTGCAATTAGATTCATTAGAATGATCATGTGCATGCATATGCCATTGTTCCCCACTTCCCCTTGTGTAGCTGTACTATATGTGGTGATACCTTTGGCATCTTCCAACCTTCATGGTCCATGTATTTTGTAAGCATGTTAGTACCAATGTGCATGTATGAATTTTAGTTTTTCAGGTTTGTCAAGTAAGAAAATTCAGTGACAATATTTATTTTGTAATCTTCATACTAAACTTCAATATTTGAAAAAGATGTACATTGCAGCAGTACTCACTCAGTACCATGATATGGCACATTTGGTAACTAGCTTTAATAAAAGTGAGACTGCACTCCATTTGGTACCCATTTGCTTAACCTTGATCATTGGCCTACCAAATAGATGGAACCAATAATAATACAAATAAATTTACACTGAATCCCTGTTGGGATAAATATAAAGCCCTGTGGACTTGTACTAAACTCATTAGTAAAGCTTTGAAAAAGGTGTTCCCTCTCTTCATTGGTCATTTTCAGAGTGATTAATTTTCCTATTATGGATTCCACTATGTTGCCGACATAAACTTTTTCATAGTCTGCTAAAATAATAGATTGTGGTTGGTTTAATATCACATTAACATGAGTCTACTGTTGACAAATTTTCACACATTAATCACAAAAGCGGCAAGTTGGGAAAATTGTTTGCCCATTTTCTAAGTTGGATTTGAAGGTGGGACCATTTCAACTCAATTTAATTTCATTATTACCAATCAAATAAGTGTTTGTTTAGGAGATTTTTTTTATTGGTTTGTACAACTATATTTACAAGTAAAACTTTAAAAAACTATAGCATAAAAACTAAATAAGTTGAATAAACCAAAAATACATTCGACAAACACAACCAAATAAAAAATGCATTATTTGTCTTGTCCACATTTAAAGTGGTACAGTCATTTGGATATTCGGCCTAGTGATAATCCTTTTTCCAAAATACCTTTCTATAAGGATGTGGATTCGATCTCCAAAAATTTCAAAATATTCGTGTGTGTGAGTTTAGATTAGAATTTCTATCATATTAAAAAAAAAAAAAAAAAAAAAAAAAAAAAAAAAAAAAAAAAAAAAAAAAAGAGGAAACAGTAAAAAGTGAAAAAACAAAAAGTAGAATAAACAAAGGGGGAGCATTTGCTAGTCATTCCCATGTGACATGCCAGGTCATCTTCCCCTACTTGATCCACTGCTCGGCGGCTTAATTACAGTTTTTTTACTATCTTCACGCACTTTTTTCCTCATTCCACACATCATAAAACTTTTTCTCTCATTTTATTTGTTAATCTTAAAATAAAGCCTTTTTCAAATAACACTATTCAATATTTCGTTTTTTTAAATAAAAAGTTTAAGCGCCAACATGACCCAGATAAATTGTTGTTAAGAAAAACAAAAGACATCTAAAATTGTACTAATTAAGTTTTCAAAATGAACAATATTTTGAGACATCTATAAATAAGGATAATACTACAATAACTTCATCATTTTTTGGGAGTAAGATTTCCTTAATCATCTTATCCATTGATTTCAATAGTTAGAATCTTCACATATTAATTTATAAATTAAGCTAGATTATTTTTTAAACTATGACTTACTCACACTCAATTCAATTTTACTCATGAAAATCAGTTATACCAAACAAACACTCAACTTATTTATCCAAATGGATAATCAAGGTCATATAAGTATCATACTCAAAAGTATCAAAGATGCCATAGAAAAAAAAAATATATATATATATATATATATATATATTACTACTCCTAAAATCTGGATTAAATACTATTTTAGTACCTAAATTTTGAAATTTCATTTTTTAACATTAAAAAATAATAATCATAAACATACTATTATAATTTATAACGTAACATCATGTGGTTTTGTCAAATGTGAAGCATATTTAAGGTGACAAACTATGATTAGAGTAAATATCATTTGCATATTAATCTATCACATACATCATGTTATTATATACTAATCATGATAATTTTGAATTCAAGTGTTTGTGAAAAATAGTAGAGAGATAAAAAGGGAAGAGTAAGATTTGGTCAGTTTGTAGCTAACTTGCTACAAACTCGTTTATAACCAAACTGGTAAAAGTAAATAGAGGCGTGGAAAACATTCTAGTTCAATGAAGCTCTCTCTCGCTTTCATAAATAGCTCACACATTTCGAACTTTTTCTCTCTCACTCACTCTCTCTCTCTCTCTCGTGCTTCAGAGCCTCCCGTCAGATCTGATCCCAGCAACAAAGGTAAGCTTTCCGAAACCCTAACACTCGATCTCCGTTTCCTTTTATTCAAGTTTCTAGGGTTCCATTCACAACCTCATGCTGTCAATTCATGCTTCTTCTTCTTTATTTCTTTCTTTATTTAACTGTTTTCACTGTCACTGATTTGATGCTTTCTCTAAAAAACGATGTTTTGTTCAAAGCAATTTGTAGTATATTACTGGCAAAATGATTTTTATATAATGACGATCATATTTCTCTTTCAGATCTTAGTTTTGCTTTTTAAAATTTTTTAACTGTGGAACTGTATGATTGGACATTTCTCTTGCTTTGATTTGATTGGGTATTATTTTAGGGTTTCACAAGGTTTTAAACAATTGTGGATCTTACTTGTTTTTTTTATTTATTATTATTTGTGAAAGTTTCATTTTTTATGTGTAAAGATGAGGGAGAGTTGCTTAAGATGGTTTGGAAGAGCGATTTGAGGTGGAAATGATATAAAATAATACTAGTAGAAGAATGTTAATTGGCGGAGAAGAATACATGTTAAGGATTTTTGTTCTCTGTAAATTAATAGACTTTGGTGGAAATGATTGCAATTGATAGTGTAGCTTACTGGCCTTAGACGCATGCTTGTACCCGAATAAAATGGAATTTACATCTGGGTTTGTGAAGGAATACTAGAATTTGTTAAGGAAAATTCAATGGTGAATAAACTTTTGTGCATTCTATTACAAATAATATAAGAGACAGAGTTATATATTGGAGAGATTTGGAAGACTCAGTGCAGGATTGGAGATGGTGCTACAACTGGATCCAATATTTGGAGAAGTCTGCATGTCCCCCTTTTTCCTGTTATTTTGTAGCTGGTTTTGTTGACTGCTTTTGCTTTTTGCTTTGTTTCATTATGTTGGGTTGAATAAAAAAAAATTCTCATTCATCTGAAAAGGGGTTATAAAAAAGTGGAATAATTTGGGGAAAACACGATCAGTATCAAATTTATAATCTAGGAAAAAAATATTAATGGGATCTCTCACTTTTGTGTTGAGTCACGAACCTCAAGATTGAGCCTTTATGGAGTTTCTGTAGCCTTGCTTATAGGTAGAAGCCTACACATTTTTCGTTATTGCCCAATGTAAGGCATCGAAGTATAGAGATCAAGTAGTAATGCTTTGAAGTTTATCTAAAATTGACTGACTTCTGTAAGATGGAGCAGATTTACTTATTTACTTCTTTTTTCGTAAGTGTTAGTTAGAGCATATATGTTGGATTTTACTTATCAAAAAAAAAAGAGCATATATGTTGGATACTAGTTAGAGATTGAGGTGAATTTTGATTTAGTGTTCATGCTTGCTGCTTGCATATGAATGCATATGTTTGAGACACCCTTCAGCACATGGCTTGTTGTTATTTATGATCTTTAAGTTTCGATCTAGATTCTGACTTTTTTTCCCCATTTGCCTGGATGTCAGGTTTTTGAGTTGTTTTAAGAAGAACTGAGAGAGCATGGGTCGAGGAGTTAGCAGCGGTGGAGGACAGAGTTCATTGGGCTATCTGTTTGGTAGTGGAGAGGCTCCTGCGCCTGCCAAAAGTAATGCTGAAGCTGCTCCAAAAGAAGTGCAGGCTGTGAATAATGTGCCTGCCTCCAAACCTGCTCCTGCTGCTGCTCCTGCTGCTTCTGAACCAGTAGATGTCACCAAGCAGATTCCTGCTGGTATCCATAGTACTTCTACAAATAACTATATGCGAGCAGATGGTCAAAACACTGGGAATTTCATCACGGTATGGCTATATTCACTTTCCTAATGCAGTTCACCGGGACATTGGCAATCTAAAAGTAGTACAAAATTTCGTATCATTAAAAGAAAATAGAAGGTGTTACAACAGCTGGTATCTTTTTCACTTAAAGGTTTAATTAGAAATAAGGACAATCATTTATTACAAAAATTGCAGTTTGAATGTCGATTTCTGTTGCCATTTGTTCTACAATGCTTTGTGTGCAATATTCATATGTTTTGGTTTCTTTTCAGCTTCAGCCCTTTATGTTTTCCCCTTTTATCTTTCCCAATATTTTTGTTATTGATTTATGTCGTTGGGGAGGCTGAATGTTAGACATGGATCAACCCTGTTTGAATTCTCGGGATGTGCATTAAAGGTTTCTTTTCCCTTCCCCACCTCTCTCTCTCTCAGCACAATGGTTAGGTTATAGCTGTTTTCTAAGGAAGAGCACATGATATTTCATTTTCCAATATGTATATATATGGTCTCAGCTTGTGTATCATACAGTGAATCATACTTGAAGGACTTTGTTTATCTCTGATTTATCTTTGTTTTCATGAAGGTTGATTATTTTTATGAGTTCTGTAATTTGCAGCATGAATACTCCGTACCCATGAAAAAAATTGGCAAGTTGTTATTAGGATATAGATTTAAAGAATTTCATCTTATGAGCTGTAATAATTACTTTAGGTTCAAGATGATGTTTTCTTTTAGCAAGTATTGAACATCAGGTTTATGGACGTAGTTTTGCAAAAGTAGATATCCTTACCATTTTTGTTAAGTTTTTTGCGGATATTATGGAGTTGATAGAAGGTATGTGATATGAACTATCTAATGTATGTGGCTTATGTAGTAGGTAACTGAATATTATTAATGTTACAATTAAGCTATTTTTCTTGACGCTCATTATTGATTTAATTGTTTGTCTACCACATTCTAAGTATGTTTCTTTGGGATTGATAAAGATATGCCCAGTGAAAAATGGATATAAATTGATCACTCCATAAATAAGTAAATAAGTTAACATAAGAACTTACCAAAAAAAAGGATATAGATCGATATTTTTTTCTTCCTGGATGCAGGATCGGCCCTCTACTAAGGTCCATTCTGCCCCTGGTGGTGGATCTTCTCTGGGCTATCTTTTTGGTGGCGGACCTGCCGGTGGTGGTGGTAACTGAGATATGCCTGCATATCTGCAAAATGGAAGTATTGTGTATTGATTTTTGTGGAACTTGTAATTTGGACGAGGCAGTGCTGTCATGTTTGATATAAACAATGTAAACTTGCTTGGTCATGTTATGTAATATATTGGTTTGTTTGGATAATTCATTCAAGAGTTCCCTATTTCATATGCTTAAACATTTGTTACAAAGCTCAGTTACTATCAAGCACAAAGTTACATTAATGCATAATTGTTTCTTACTGTGTTTTGAGTACACGTTTTTATGTCTATTTCTGCTTCCTCTCCCACTGAATCCTTTCACACACACACATTTTACCAAAACCCGTTGACTCCTTTTTGAGTATGCCTCAGGCTCTGATAATGGAAGTTTGGATTGAGTGTGATTGCACTTGGCTGGAGACATAGTGGTATTTTGAACCTTATGAGCATATGTTTATCTGCGAGAGTGGTTACATACATATTGGCTTCTGAATTTGTACCTTCCACAAAGCCTGTCTAGGTGTCCTAGTGTAAGAAGCACATACTGCATACCTTAATTCTCTCTCTGGTTCCATCACTACTTTTGGGGAATCTGACTGGCACTACATTGCATTACTTTGCACTCTACTGCTTGCATTTTGCAATCAACTTATGACATGTGTTACCACTGTATATTGGAAGTGATGAAGTGTGGAGGCATTGAGTTTTCTCTTTGTATATGATGTTTTCAAAGGAGCTTTCAATGCAAAAACAGTCAAATATTGCCATTTAAAGCATCAATATGTCTTATATTTTTATTGTTGTTTGCACATCGAATGGACAGTCTTATAACTCATGTCTTTGAACCATGAAGCATTGTTCAGATTTCTGTTAAAGCATCAATATCAACAATGGGGCAATCGGCTTTAAACAAATTGTTCCGTTGGAACTTGGAAGTTTTAATCCTTAAATTGGTAACCAATTCATTTACTTGTCAACTCCATAAAAACAAAGGATTCCATTAAGGGGGTTAGGCTTGCCTAATTGCACGTTTGTTGTGGAGCTCCAAGTCCTCAAAAATCGACAAAATTGACTAAGAAGCTGCTGTGGCAGCTATTAGGCTGTTTAATGCAGTCATGATATGTATATTGATCTCTTTCAAAATGGTGCATTTGCATGACTTTTTGCAGAAAGTTTAAGTCTGTTATACTACACATCAGGTTAGGATCTGCCTCACTAATAAAAAAAATTCAGATTATATGTTTACTACTAGATGTGTTTTTCCATAAATTTTCGTTGGTACAAGTACTCAGGTATTACAAATGAAACTTCAAATCGAGCAAGATCTCTGTCCAGCCAACCGGTTGTTGATGTTGCTGCTCAGGAACATTTTGTTTAGGAGGGAGGAACAGGAGCAGGAATTATCCCCCATTTCCTCCGAACTTCCTCCAAATCCTCATGAAAGTGCCGTTCATAATATACACACATGAGATCTGTAGACTGCATGCCAGCCCGGATCGCCCATGGGAAGTAGTGCTGAAAAAACAATTTCCTTTGCTTCTCGGTGAATCTAGCATTGCCCCCTATAACAGACAGCAGGCACATTGGAAGGTACATTTGCTCAAACTCTATCACCTTGAGCGCTGACTCACCAATTAAGTTGGTGGGGAGGCCAAAAAGGGTGTGCCAGAAGTCATGCACCTCACGAGCCCGCATGGCCACATATGCCAGTTCGTCTGTGTCCATGAACCTCACTGGTGGTCTGTCATCTGGAGAAAAATTCCTGGATCCCATGAAGTTTGCATAGGCAGCACCAAATGTGTTTGGTGGTAAGTCCCAAGCATGCCCTACTTTTGTAGATATCACACGTGGTCGATCCAACAAAATTGCCTGTCAAGTAAATAAATCAGTCTCAGTTATGTACAATAAAACTATAGCCAATCCTCATCGCCAAAGAGTATTCAGATGATATCAGCAACCAAAAAAATTAAGGAAGAATTTAGCATTAGCTAGCTGGCCAACAAAGAAGACTCGAAAAATTATGAAAATATCTGTTTTCCATGAATGATTTCTCATTGATCTGCATATTATACAAAACATTATCGACACAGTTTCAGTTTCACAATAATGGAAAATTCAATCTCAAAATTTCTATCTTTCAGGCCGTATATTGTCTATTTATGATTGGAAAAAGGATTGAAAAAACAGACAAGTTGGTTACAGATGGAGGATAAATCCAGAGGAATCGGAAAGCATAAGTACATTGAAACAATGACTATATGTAAATTGAAGGATTACACTGGCTGTTCTGACTATATTTTGGTCAAGGGATAATTTTTTACAGTTAGATTCTGGATGTGTTGCAAAGTATTTATTAAAACCCAAAGAGAAAATTTGAGTGACTATTTCAATGTTTCTTCACAAATATTGCCAACTTGATTCAGCAAGTATTTCATTCCCTTATCAAATGCATAATATGAAAGGGAAATGAAAATGTGTTTAATTTTCTTTTTCATATAATATAGATGTTTCATCATGACTGCACTTAAATTTCTGACACTGATGTTTTGATCCTACAAAATACACCAGGTTTATATCAAAAGAAATTAATAATTAATTGATAAGTGCTTTTTTTTTTGTTTGTTTGTTTATTGGTTTTTGGTTTTGAGTGATAAGTGAAAAAGATTCTTGTAAACATAGATCCCCAAGAAAACTAAAACATCCTCTCACTAGAAATACAGTTCATTCACACAACCTCCAGGCTCTGCAGCTTCCCGAAATGTTAAAGCAGTGCATTTGCACTAGCAGTTCCATATGGTTCTACAAAATTCTATGATTTTTATTTTATTTTTAATATTCTCATTCCCTCAGCAAATGAATGAAGAAAGGATCAATCATGGACTGATCAGCATTAGCATGGTTCATACTGAAGCATCATAGGGAACAGAAAAGAACTAGTTCCTTTTCAAGAACAAAAACAATCAATACCCATAAACACAAAATAAAATTTAAATTTTGACTTCCCAATAAGCAAGATTAACAGTAACACAAGGGATATACCAGATATTTCAAAAGGCACCATCAAGCTAATTTCTATAGAAAAAGTTCACTCAAAATGAACCCAAGAACTGGTTAGACAATTTGAAACTTTGGTGCCCAACAACCTTCATTGTCACATCAACAGAAACATATAAACAGACTTGTGAAGCAAAAATACACAACAGGCCATCCAGTCAGTTCAATGTCATTGTCAATTAACAAATTAAGATATGTCATAGAAACCTAGTAGGCACGGATAATAGACTTACTCTGCCTTCCGGGCTCCTCTTCATCCTTTCGAGAACTCTTTCAAAAGCAGGCTTTCCAGTGGTCTCCCCAAGGGCAGCTATTAGATCAGCTCTTCGCGGGTTTAGCAATGCACCTACCGCAGAGCCAACTGCAACAGCAGCCTGCTGCCATCTCTTAAGCGGGGTGCGAGCACCTTCTATCATCCTAACTATCCTTTCACTATCAAATTCTAACCAAATCCAAACAATAACAATAACCAAAAAATAATCAAAATTCAGCACCACAAACCAATATGAAAACCAAAAAAAAAATCAGAAAACAAAGCAACAACAAGTCTGCACAAAGTTAAACTCAATGAGGCATTTCAACAAGCACCTTCTGTGCCCAAAAAAAAAAAGGCGAGCACAGCATCAAAAATTTCTTAATAGGTGAGTATTATATTATCAACAGCTAGAATCTTATATATTTTACATTTTAATCTAGAAAAATTACTAAATAATATAAATTTCAGAATTTGATGCATAATCATGTACTATCAAAGCACCAAACACGAAATGGGCAATGCAAGCTCACGATCCACATGGTTGCATACAAAATTGAGAAAAAATAAAAGAAAAAACTGAAATTTAAAATCTTTCTTCTCTCTTCTGAATTTTCAAGGCAACCAAACAGAGAGCTAAGGTTTCGAATTACCTGAACAAAAATTATACGATCCAACGTTGTTCTTTGATCGAAAAAATAGAACAGAAAAGGGAGGCAGAGAAAGAGAGAGTGAGGAAATGGGCTCAAAGGCCCAATATAAGAATATGGGCTTCTATTTTGGTCCAGTTAATAAAGATTGGGCTGGGTTGGCCTTACATATAGGATTGATTTTGTTGGCTTCTGTTAAAGTCCTGCCAGTCCAATTTATGTTATAAGTAGTTCACATGTTTAGGTTGTAATGACCTTATAATATAATTAAATTTTTAGCTTGTATGTAAGTATCATATAAAAATTTAAAATGGAAAATAAAAAATTGTATTTAATATTTAATATTTAATATTTAATATTTAATATTTGAAGATTTGAATGACTCCTATTGATAAAAAGACCAGGAAGAAATGATTCCTGTCTTACCTATCCCTTCCTTTTGCTTTTGTGTGTAGGAGGGGACTTAAATGGGACAAGTTCCTCTTTGTTGATGTTTTTGTTTCCTAGTAATGAAGTAATGCTACTCACTAAAAAAAATAGAAGAACTAAAACTTATTTAAATAAATAAACTCCTTATTAGTAATGGAGGCCATCAACAAGCTAAATTGCATATATAAATCAGCTCAAATATCTAAAGAAGTTGATGATTGCTGGGTTAAGTTTTAAAATTGTGATTGCTAACTTCTATAGACCAGATGAGATAATTGAATATGAAAAATTTGAGGATGGGATATTAACTTTCTATTGTACTTATTTGAGTCATTAACCAAAGATTTTTTTTTTTAAGTTATACACACCCAATTATTTGAGAGTGAGAAAGAGAAAGCAATTGTTGCAAGTAGTTGGAGTGAGAAACAAAAGGCACATGGGTTGGGCCCTTAACCCTAGTTCTCTATCATCCTCAAGAATTCAATATGGAAACTTGATAGCAACTTAAATTTGAAAGGAAATTTTTCAATGCCAGTGAAAGAAGTAGGAATGTTGTAGGAGGAGAGGGATAGCTGCACAGGGGAAAAAAAATGTAATAGACTTAAGAGATACTTACTATTTTAAGTCTATTAATGTCACATAAAAACCACATAACTTATGAGTAATCACACATGATTTATTTAAAGGGTGTCACCTAATAGTTAGGAAGACATTCTTTTAGACCAATTCAGAAGAACAATCGATTCTCAATATTAAGTAGCATGAAGGTGTGTAGGAAACGAGAATGTTGTATACTTTTTTTTTTGTATATACAAATATAGCTTATTGTGGTTAGAGAAACTTGATGCACGTATAAGCATATACAACAGTGCAATAGGCATTTTGCCAAGCCTGCTCAAGCGAACATTGAGTGGGGCTACAAGCACGATACATGTGCATATGAGCGAGCTTCAAGCAGACTCGCTCAAAGCTCAATCAACATTCGCTCCAAGCGAGACACTGATTGTAGGTGTTGTTTCAACAAATTTTTGCAGAAAAATGAAGGAAGTGATACATTTTCAGTATCTAACGAGTAGTAACAATCAAGATACATTTGAGAAGGTTTGCATCAATCAAAGTGACTATTCATAAGTGCATTTTCAAAAGGCAACTATTCATTATTTATAAAATATATGTCTATTTAGTTTTTTTTGATAAAAAATATATGTCTATTTAGTTGTACTAAGGATTTGTACCAATAAAATAAATTCATGCTTTTGCAACTTGAAGGATTAACGTTTAGTTGTATCATGGAGGCATAATTGCATGCAACCCTTTATCAAATTTTTAGGGACAAATATTGTCCTACAGATAGCGATACATTCATGTCTCTAAGCTATTTAACTTTGTGATCATCTTTCCAATAGTCCCCCTCCCCCCTCCACGTAATTCCCAACAAATGCATTATATAATAAACAAAATAAATAAATTAAAATAAACTCATCTAATAGTGGAAGCCTAAAACTATATGCTATTAACCATCATTTGCCTTGAGAACATAGATTTTTAAATGGATACATAATTTAGCTGGAATGAAGTGACGGCTGAAAGTGAGAGCCAGACATTCATAACAACTATTCACCAAAAAAAAACAGACATTCATAATAACTGCCATTAATTCTTATGTTTGGTTGCATCAATTCATTAATGTCCTACGATTAATCATCAGTTAAGTTAAAAAGACTTGCTCATGTGCGCTTGCACTGCTACTTCCCATCAAGTCCCAAAGGCCAAAAGTATGAAATCAAATCTTATTCATTCATGTTCTGAGAACATGACTTTGAAACTGCATTTAATTTTAATGTTTTAGGTTTATGTCTTTCTATAAAAATCAAGTCAAACTCTACACAAAACAGGAAAAAAATATTTTCATTTAGAAATTTATCAATTACATGATCTAGATATTAAACATTTAAAATGAGATACAGAATATAACATGATTTAAAATTTTAAAAGATGACATAACATGATTTAAAATTATATGCATAATGTAAAATCTTATGTGTGATATTAACTCTATCTTCTTTCCATTTAAGGACCTTGTTCCATCCAAACGGTAGTGTAGTAGTTACAGACTTACAGTTACAAAACCCAGTTGCAATTACTTCCCGAGCTAGCTGAAAAGGACATGCATGATCCATGTTGATGCATGGTTGGGATGGGGTGCTCTCAGTGTGGTTGGAGCTGGGGCAGTACTCTCTCCCAACTCCCAAGTCACTAAAAACAAAAACAAAAATATCTTAGACACTGATCATTATTACTGACATTGATTAGGCTTGTGAATAAGGCGAAGCTGTATGGAGAAAGTGTGCATGAGAAAGACAGAGAGCTTTAATTTACATCCTGCTCACAAGTAAAGCGGCGCCGAAACAACAGGTCCAACTATACGTAACGTCGTAACTGACCAAATCCAAATAAAAAAAAGAATTTTGTTAATCACTGCAATAATGATTAAAGAGAATTAAATAATTATATTTTATAAAAAATAACAAATTTTTAATATTAAAATAATAAATAAAAATTAAAATTATTTAAAAATTATTTTTATTATTTTAATATTAAAATTTTATTATTTTTTATAAAATAAAAATAATTAAAAATATTAAATACTTATATTTTAAAAATATAAATATAAATATTAAAATATTTTTAAAAGTTATTTTTATATTATTTTAATATTAAAATTTTATTAATCATTATCTTAAAAACATTAATTAATAAGAACCATCAAAACATATAACTGTGTTTGGATCCTCTACTTAAAAGTATTTCAATTTTTAGATATGATCGTATATTTATTGACCCTACTCTACTCCAACGCTAACTTTGAAGGACCTTTTTTCCCTTGCTTAAATTTCCTTTTTCTTTTATTTTCCTTCCCCCTCTTTTATTTCCTACTTTTTCTCTTTTTTTATTTTAATTTTTTTATCATAAATAGTTTGTGTATATCTTTCACAGATTACACATTTTCTATTTTTTTTATTACTTGTTCAAATTTTATAAAAATATGTGCAAGGAGATGTGCACAAATGCTTTTTTTTTATTAGTAGACTTAATTTAAATCACAACGAAATACTTTATTTCTTTATTACATTGTTAATTTTGTATTGGTAATAAATGTATTTTTAGCTACATAATGTATACTAATAATATATTATTTAATAGAAAGAATGCATTCTTTAAAATACCAACCAAACACAATTCCTTTTAGCATAATCACTTCTTATAAATAATTTCAATATTTTATCAAACGTAATTTTCGTAAAATGATAAAGAATGCCGAAAATATTATAGCAGGAATCCTTAGAATCATTCCCAAAATAGTCCAAACGCAGCCTAACTAACGTATAAAGATATGATCGTATATTTATTGACCCTACTCTACTCCAACGCTAACTTTGCCACCTTTAATTTGCTTTCTTTTTTCTCTTGTTTCTGTTGCTTGCTTGTAGCTACACGCATTGGTAACGGATACCGTTTCTCCTTTCAGTCTGCATGCTGCAGCCTTTGGCTAACTCCTTGGAAAAGGCTAAAACAGTACATCATTTGGCATTTACTCATTTATTACTCTATCAAAACTGATATTGGCCCTCCTTTCTCGACTTGCCAATACCAAAACTTATTACTTATTACTTTTTTTTTTTCTGTGATAAAATTTACTTATTACTAAATTACAGAATGCATTAATCATTATAGTTATGTAGTTAATCATCAATAGAAATTTTCCATAGTAAAATGTACTAGGCTTTTGGTCTGTAGATGTAGAAGGTTCATTTTTAAGTTCGATTATATAAATCAAAGACTAACTACTTTGGCAATTATTCGTGTAAAATGGATGCTTTCTAACAAGTTTTTATTTTTTAATTAAAAGAGGGTAGGAGGGAATGATTTCAGAGTAGATTTTCTATCTAGATGTGACTATAGTAATATCCTACTTACTTGATCAAAAAAGAATCGATAAATCATAATTGTTATTGTTCCAGTCCCACAAGGGCATTAGCAAGTCCAAAGTGAAAGTCATTGGATTTATCTTAGGCGCTTCCCATTACAAGATTCGAATACGAGACCTTCAAACCTCAAATCATTTGAGAGTATGTTCCTTATCGCTAGACCACCACCCTATGTAGTGAATGCTTTCTAACAAGTTTATGCTTTTTTTTTTTTTTTTTATTACATTATATTGTTATTCTTTTAGATAAGATGGATTTGAAACATTTGGGCGTTTGCAAAACCACGTTTTGTTCACTTTCAGTTTCAGCTAGCAAATGTACAAAAAAAAAAAAAAAAAAAAATACTAATAAGGACACGTATAAAGCATTATGTACAAAAATTTAAGAAAAGGAATCCAAAATAAAAGACAAAATCTTTTTGGTGATAATATCTTTTCTGTAATGATGATAATATAGCTTATGGTTAGGAGAAAGGAAAAGAAATTACTATAGAAAATAAAAGAATCCATGCATAGATAGAACGCACACATATGTGAACCCCTCATTTTGGTCTGATTATGGTAGCAATCAATCACTATACCAATCCTGAATAAAGTTAAACGGTCCTGATGATCTTACCACTATGATCCAGATAACATTTAGTGGAACCCTGATCTCAAATCCTTTCGATCTCGAATAGTATCCCAAACAACATACCATAATAAAAACTTTGGCATTTAGCATTGGCCTGTTGGGGTGGCCGAATCGTAATCGGATTGAAAGGACTGGCTACGATTTTGCAATTTGATTCGAATCCTCAAAAAGCTGCAATTCTTTTCAAGTTTCTGTTTTTCCAATTTTTACTGCGGTTAAATTTTTTAACCATGGTTCCTTTTGGTTAAATTGGATATTTGATATGGTAAACATACATTTTACTCAGAGTGGTATGAAAATATCAATATTTGGTGAGTAATTTACACCAGTTATTGATATTTCCACACCAAGTTGGTGTGAAAATATCATTAGCCTACTATAATTATTAACCTATTTCAAACAAAGCCAAAGTGATGACAAAATATACAATGGTTTGGTTAAGATTGATTCAAATATTCTTAATTTATTTGGAAAAAAGGATGATAAATGCTTTAAATGTGTGTGTGATCCTGACATCTATATAAAAGTAAAATAAAAAATACATTATAGGTTTCTATAAAAAATGCCCTAAGAGCATATTTTTTAAGTTTTAAATTTTGGGATTTTTTTTCTTTCAATATATTCTTTTTTTTTTTTGGTGAAAAGAAATATGCATTAAACAAGAGCAAATATTCAAATACTAAATAAACAGGGATACGAAACACCATCCCAGATGTGTCCCACGCCATGTCAAAATCAACGGGACAATGAACGCACCTGCGAGTCCCTTTTTTTTTTAAAAAAAAAAAAAAACAACTAACTGAAAAATAAAGGGAGAGGCGGAGAGTCACAAAAATTGAAAATACATCTAATGATTTTGTTTGTGTCTTAGGCAAAAGGTTCGTACAAATGTTTGCTTTGCAGTGAATATGATAAAGATGTGCCTTCTCAAAAGATTAGATTAGGAACGTGCAATCATGAATCAAAGTATTATAAGGCCCGAATCCATCTTTAGTCACTATCCCTAAGAAGGCCTCCAACACTGGCTTGTCCCAGGTTGCCCAAAGCTGTTAAATAAGCCTGTGTTTGGATCCTCTACTTAAAAGTGATTTTACGGATTTTTTTGCATAAAATGCATTCTATAAAAAATCTGAGGTATTTGGTTAGAATTTTGGAAAATACAAAATACATTCTAGGTCGAATGCATTTTGCAAATTCTCATTTCTAGAGCAGGAGTCAGAATCCAAAATATTTTGGATTCTGATTCTAGCTTCTACTTTTAATTTTTGTTAAAGAAAATGGGACCCACTTACAACAGTTTATTACTTGAACAACTCTTTTTTCCCTTGCTTAATTTTTCTCTTTCTTTCTTTTATTTTCCTTCCCCCTCTTTTGTTCCCTACTTTTTCTCTTTTTTTTTTTTTTTTTTTATCATAAATGGTTTGTGTATATCTCTATTGCACACACAATACACATTTCTCTATTTTTTTTATTACATTGTTCAAATTTTATAAAAATATGTGTAAGGAGATGTGCACAAATCATGATCTATTTTTTTTATTAGTAGACATTAATTTAAATCACAACGTAATACTTTATTTCTTTATTACATTGTTAATTTTGTATTGATAGTAAATGTATTTTTAGCCTTGTATTGAGATATTTAAAAAAAAAAATTACATAATGTATACTAATAATATATTATTTAATAGGAATAATGCATTCTTTAAAATACCAACCAAACACAATTCCTTTTAGCATAATCACTTCTTATAAATAATTTCAATATTTTACCAAACGCACTATTTTCAGTAAAATGCATTCTCTAGAATGCATTCCCAAAATAGAGGATCCAAACGCAGCCTAAGTCTATTTTTTTTTTTTTTTTTTTTTTTTTTTTTGGTCTGTAGTGACTGATGACATGGATATAAGAACCTTTTTTTAAAAAAACATAATCAAATTATGTAGGTAAAAAAAAATCTTAAATTTAAAGAATTAAAGAAAATGTAATTTAATCTACAATATATTCATTTTACTCAAAGCTGCTTTTACCAAGTTCTATTTAACCCACTACGCCTCACTCTCTATCCCTTGCGCTTAGCCACCATCCCTTCTCACTCTCTCTGAATCAAAGAGCCTTTCTTCCATTTGTGAACAATGTCACTGGAAAACGAGCTTTTGTTGTTGATACCCAGAATGGTTCATTCCTCCATAGTGAGCTACGAAGCGCTTGTTTGCTTCATAGTTTTCATGGCCATCTTAGCTCTTTGGCTAGCTCCAGGTGGGCTAGCGTGGGCTGTCTCCATGTCCAAAACTCGGGCTATTCCTGGTCCACCAGGTTTCCCTCTCACCGGGTTACTCACTGTTTTCACTGGCTTATCCCCACACAGAGTTCTTGCCAACCTTGCACATACCTTCAAGGCCATACCTTTGATGGCTTTCTCTGTGGGGTTCACTAGGTTTGTTATCTCTAGCCAACCTGATACAGCTAAAGAGATCCTCAATAGCTCTGCTTTTGCTGATAGGCCAGTGAAAGAGTCAGCTTATGAGTTGCTCTTTCACAGGGCTATGGGTTTTGCTCCATATGGTGAGTATTGGAGGAACCTGAGGAGAATCTCAGCTACCCATTTGTTCAGTCCCAAAAGGATTGCTGGGTTTGAGGGTTTTAGACGTGAAATAGGTCTTAAAATGGTGGAGGAGTTTAAGGCCTTGATGGTTGAGAGTGGTGGTGATGTTGAGGTTAAAAAGTTGCTTCATTTCGGGTCTTTGAATAATGTGATGATGACTGTGTTTGGAAAAAGCTATGAGTTTAAGGAAAATGGTGATGGGTTTGAGCTTGAGAAGTTGGTGAGTGAAGGGTATGAGTTGCTGGGGACATTCAATTGGAGTGACCATTTTCCTCTCTTGGGTTGGTTGGATTTGCAAGGAGTGAGGAAGAGATGCAGGAGTTTGGTCTCAAAAGTGAATGTGTTTGTTGGAAAGATCATAGAAGAGCATAGGATGAAAAGGGTTGGTGAGACTTTAACTGATAAAGAGACTATTGGTGATTTTGTTGATGTCCTTCTTGATTTGGAGAACAATGAAAAGCTCAGTGACTCTGACATGATTGCAGTTCTTTGGGTAGTTATCTCTCATTTTTTTGGTTCGAAGTTTTCAACTTTATGTTAGTTTTAGCTTTCCATGGCCTAATCTAATACTATATTTCTGTTTTTTGGGTATTTACTTACTTATATTTATTCGAAGTTTTAAACTTTATGTTATTATGCAGGAAATGATTTTTAGAGGAACTGATACAGTGGCTATACTCTTGGAATGGATTCTTGCTAGAATGGTTTTACACCCAGAAATCCAGCTTAAGGCTCAGGCTGAAATAGATATCGTAGTTGGAACCTCAAGGCTTGTGTCTGATTCTGATATTCCAAACCTGCCTTATTTGCAAGCCATTGTGAAGGAGTGTCTCAGGGTTCACCCACCAGGGCCTTTGCTCTCATGGGCTCGTCTTGCAATCCATGATGTTTATGTAGGTGACAACTTTGTTCCAGCAGGGACAACAGCCATGGTTAATATGTGGGCAATCACTCATGATGAGAAAGTGTGGTCAGAGCCAAAGATGTTCAAGCCAGAGCGGTTCATTGATGAAGAGGTGAGTATCATGGGGTCTAATCTGAAGCTGGCTCCTTTTGGGTCAGGTAGGAGGGTCTGTCCTGGAAAAGCAATGGGTTTAGCCACTGTACACCTCTGGTTGGCTCTATTGCTTCAGAGCTTCAAATGGGTGCCTTCTGACAAAGCTGGTGTGGACTTGTCTGAGCACTTGAAGATGTCTATGGAGATGAAGAGCCCCTTGATCTGCAGGGTCGTTCCTACTTATCCTAGGGTTGCTTGACACGTGTTAATCTGGGGTTGGTTTGTCAGTTTCTGTTTATGAAAGAACGTGGTGCTGTTCTAAGTTTCTATATTAGGTTAAGGTTTAAGTACTAGTTATAGTTGTCTATCTCAGTTGGTTTTGTTTAGCCAACAAAAAAAATATGTCAGTTAGTTTTGATCTAAAAGCTTGTGTTAGCTTTTAGCTGGAGCTAAAAATGTGGACTTGAATTTTTGGTGTTTTGTGTAGAACTTGTACCAAGCGTGGTACTATAGACGCTAGTACCAGCACTGTAGGATTCACTAGTTTGTTTCAGTTTTATATGTATGCATGGAGAAGCATGTATGCATTCTATACAGCTTTAAATGCTTTTATGTGGAATATTGAAGTTTTATGTAAATAGGAAGTTTACTTTTATGTTTTAGCTCTTGTACTAATATGAGTTATGGTACGGAATAAATCTTCGTGGTCACTCATATAAATTGGAGGATCAGTACTACTCAATGTGGGAATAGTATCATTGTGGGGTTGTATGCATGGGAAAGCTCAGGCAATTGCATGTGTTCATGTTAACATCGACCCACACATAATTTGTACAATTTTGTCACAGCCGGTCGACTTCCAACACTGAAGGCCTTTAGATTTTGTGATTTGTTTTCACAAATTGTGCAAAATAGAGACTGGTTTGAGACTTATTGTTACTTTAAAGGTATACAAATCAAAAGAATTTAAAACAGCTCGATTTATTTAGATCCCACCAAATGTACATTCATTAATTAATTCCAAAATTGAGAAGTATCTTTGTTTTTCTTATATGGGCTAAGATAGTGAAATGTTCCAAATTGTTAAATATTATTTTAAGCAATTGGAAGCAAAGAGGAGTATGATACGGTGTATTTTGTGAATAATAAAAGCACTTAAAAAAAGGTTGGGTTGGCCCCAGGAAACACTGTACAGGAGAAGAATTGTCATAAAAATTCTCAGCAATATCTTCATGGCTTAAACTTCTAATATCTCCACAAGTTGATAGTGTGTCGTAACCTTTATGCTTCCAATGATTTTTTGCCAAATAGAGTGATCAGTGCTAAACAATTAATTTAAGCTTAGTGCATTAATTCCATGAGTTCCTACAGTACACACACAAAGCTAGAGCATTTATATTCACATTGATAGAGCATGTTATAATATAATATTGCTAGGCTTTCAAGGACATGAATTTGGACGTAAAAATTAAAGGCTTGGTATCGCTTTCATGAAGATATGCAATTAATTGATAGCAACATATATGCATGCTTTCACGTTTTCCTCAAAAGTTGACTGCGTCGCTCATATAGGAGCATAGCCTCTTCCTTGTCAATGAAGTAATACTACTTTTCCTATGAGAGAGCTGAATTGACTTCACTAATTTTAAACCAATTTAATTCCATGGTTGGAGCTGCAAGCTTCCGTGGATGCTAAGCACAATAGGTTGTGTACAAAAAATGAAAGCCATGTCTGTTTTATTACATCCTTAATAAATCAGAGCAACAGCGAGCAAAGAGTTGGGACACTGATTGTGATTACATAGAGGGAGGAGCCATGTGGCCATGAATCAATATAGCTAGCTATGTACACGAGGTGATTTTGCACGTACATAGCAATAACAGGATCATTGTATATTGCACATGGTCATTGCAAGTACATTAATGTATAATAATTAAGATATTCTACTTAAATTTTATCTATAATTTACTGTATAGGAGGTGAAACTAATTATATAAGACTTTTATAATTGTAAAGGATATTGGTAACTTTGTTTTAAAAACCTTATTTGTTAGTATATATAAAACTTATGTTAGATTATCCCTTTAAACAATATTTAACATTTGCAGCCATTAAAAAAAAAGTTTTGGCTTAGCCACTTAACATAGTGGATGCTTAATGTTTTTGTCATATAACAACGGCATATTTCTCATCTACCTAGACATATGGGAAGAGAATTCAATACATAGCTCCCTCCTTTTGTTTTTGGAATCGACTTGAAGAAAATAGAGTGTAATTTTAAGATCCAATTAACAGAGCTATTCTTTTGTCAGACCCGAATAGGATTCTCTCTATTTCATTGAAAATAGAGAAAATCAATTTCATGATTAGCATTTTATTTTTTATTCTAAAAGTGTATAGAGTGTCATGTCATTTTAATTGAGATGATAACATATATTTTTTTTTTATTCTGGGGATTAGGGAAAGTTTGGATGGCTTTTGACCGACATATATTAAAAAGAAGGACAAATGAGTCTTATTCCACTCAAAATAATACTTGAAAGTGGAGGATTATCCATGCATGACTTATAAAGTGTACAATCCTAGGACACTCTAGCGATGCGGGACTTGACAACATAAAGTTGATTCATTTTAAACAAAAACGATCATTGTCCAGCTTGTCTCATATTCCCTTTTGGCAATGTGGTACCGGAGGCAGATAAAGCCTTTTCATCACGACCGACCACATCAACCAACCTTATCCCTTGTGTTAGCAAAACAACCAAATGGAATGTTGATTCCTTGTCATCAAATGTGTACTCGCATTCTTTTGCCTTTATTCTTCTTTCTGGTTCGTCGTGCATCGATCTTTGTCCTTCACATAGCATTTTAATGGAAGCTAAGATGCCAAATACTAACGGTGCATATTCTTTTGAGGAGGATGGACTTGCAATCACACAAATAGTATAATGTTACTCAAACTAATAAATCCCTTTTTCTAGTCCTATAACACGTACACATTTAAGAATCAATGTATTTTTTATTAGCTCAACCATATATATATCTTGTGTTTTTTGATTAACAAATTGGAAGCTAAGTCGAAATCGATCAGAAATGAGAACTAAAACTCAGAAGGGTTAGGGTGGAGAAATTAACTTGAAAGGAATGATTAACATAGGTGATTAAAAAAGTACTTCCCATATAAGTCATTCCAATTAACTTCATGAATTTAACACAAAATCAAAATATTAATAATATAACTGGTCTCTCCACACACGTTACACAAGTTTTCAAAAACTTTTTTCTCTCCTTCTTATATAAACAATACTTTGAGGTATATATTGTTGACGAAATAGATCCCGTACAAATTTGAAAAGATGATACATAAAAAATATAAAACTGAACGAGAAAGGATACGAATTTTAAAGGATTATGAGTTTTGGGGAAAAATTAAATACAGTAATATTAGAAATGTGTACTAAAAAAATTTAGTGTCACGAACAAATTTAAATTGCTCAAGTTACTTGTATGTCCTCCTTATTATTTTAACTACTAGCCGGTAACTTGTGCAATGCAAGGGAAAATTTAACATAATATGATTTTTTTTCTTTTATTTATTGTTTAAATATGAAGATTGATCATTATTAAAAAACATTTATTATTATTGTGTTTATATATAGAATATATTCTAGTCTATACTATAATATGATTGTGTTTGTATATATGGAAAAATATATTTTTTCTATTAAATAAAATATGATGTGTCAAGATTCTAATGAAAAGTTTAATTATAGAATAAAATTTAAATTCAATTAGAAAATGTATATTAAAATAATGAGATGTAAAAATGTGAGATCTCAAAAACTTATGTGACGCAATATTATGAGGTCAACCAAAAGTAAAAAAAACCGTCGGTTTTACATTATAGTATAGATTTAGTAGGATTAGGTTTGACAAAGCCGAAAATGGACATCAAAGGATTTTATTCCAATTACATATATAGAATATATAGATAATGATAATAATGGAATAAAATAAAAAAGGACAAAGTAACAGCATAACAAAGTAATTAGATTCCTTACAAGTGGCTGTCATTTTTGTTAGTTAGAATTAAACCTATTATAGCTTCATTATTCGGAACTGCATGCACTTTACAGTTCAGCCGATCAAATGATTGAAGAATAAGAACCCAAAGCCCCAACACAATGATATTGTCATAAGCATATTAAGCACCTCCTTTTAAACGAATATATCTTGGAGTAGTTTGTTCCTTGTAAAAGCTTATAACCTTTTTCCCTTGTTAAAAGATATGCAATTTTGATTTGGGTATCCATACGGACCAGTAACACTTTATGTGCCAAACAAGTGCAAGCTGCTTTTTTCTCTATTTTGATTGATTCTCATATCTATATATTCCCTAGCTTTTTTTTTTTGTGCAGTACAATCCTGGAATTTGATCAATCATAGTTTTGTACGTTGCAATAGTACATTGCAATAGCAAGGTTGTAAAGTTTATATCTCTCTCTCCGATCCATATATTGGCCTTCTTATTTTTCACATTAGCAAAATATTTGGAATACAACTTTTTTTTTTAATCATAATTTGTTAACGTGACAAATTATAATTAGAGCAACATAGATTTGTATGAGCAAAGTGTTTGGAATACAATTTTTTTCATAACTTGCTAACATGATAAATTTATTGTAATTGTAGTAATATCACTTTCATATGCTAATCACTAACAAAATCATTTTTATTTTGCATCAATCATAACATATCATGTAAACAATACTAGTGGAAAATTTTGTTTTCATATAGATGAGTATGAATATTGAGCTTAATTGATCACACGGTTTTGTTTTCAACCATTATTTGGAAAAGTACTAAGCTCCTTAAGAAGCTCTTAATGGGTTGGCCTTGGAGTTTACATAGATCCTCTTTGATGTAAATTAACCAAACCCAACCAAAACACATTGGTGCAGTGAGTACAATGAGTAGCGAGGGAATCGGCAATGTAATGAATGATTGTGCTTCCTCTTTTAACTTCAATATTTATTTACTGTAAAACTTTAAAAGTTTGGGATGTTCACCTATTTATGTATATCACAGTTTTCAACTGTAAGCTCGTGAATTCCTTTAGAGGAACATTACTATCGAAATTTATACATCCAAAATAGGCTTAAAAGACATGATTCCAATCGGATATTTAGCATCTCTCCCCTCTTACAAGTCTATCACAAGGGAAATAAAAACCAAGATTTGAAGTGACACCACCAAGTTCAAGCATCCTAGCTACATAACCATGCATGTATTAGAAAATTTCTTTTTTTTTTTTCTTTTTAATTTGGATATTGAGCTGTAGAGAATGCATGCATGTTCGATGAAAACAAATTATGAGTCTTGGGTCCAAGTTGACACCAAATCACCACTTATATTATTTCAGGTTGCTTCAAATTAGTTCAAACCTTAATTGCCCTGGGTTTAGTGGATAAACTTTTGTTGCTCAGCAATTAGATAATATATAATCATCTGAGTAGTTGCTTTAATGATTAAAGCTCCTTTGGTTGGTTCGAATCTAGCTAATTGAAATTGTTAAGTAGAAACATTGTAGAAAATAATGGACTTTTTTAAAGAAGATTTAGTGACTTATTGGGGATAAATAAAGCTAACAAAGCATTAGTACTCTGGGCCATGTATTGAACATTATGTGAGTGATCCCGGAAAGGGGAGGGGAATGTAGGCATTCCATTCAAACTTCACAGGCAGCTTTGTACATGTAAAAGCCTTTAATATATAAAAAATAGTTTATGCAATATTTTTTAATCAAATGACATTTATATTTATTAGTGTGGAATAACACGTCATGTAATTGAAGATCATAACAAACTCTCGCGTCAAAATGCACACTATTTTGTTAATAAACTTTTCTTGGCCTAATACTTCTTTCCAAAAATGAAGATCTTAATTTTATCCCTTGAAAAAATTGTATTCTTTATTGGGTTTGGACTTTGGCGATTATAATTTCTCAAAAAAAAAAAAAAAAAAAAAAACTTTTGACGTGATTTTGCATCGTCTACTTGCTGGCAAATCTACAAGGTAGGTTGGTAGAATATTTCCTTGGTCCATTAGTTGCACAAATATATGGCAAAGATCTCTTGAAAAGTTTTCTGTTTTACCTTTGTTTTTTTGCTTTTGCTTCTTTGTTTTTTTCTTTCTAGAGAATATTTACGTAGTGGAAACTAAAAATCTTTGGGAACCTTTCAGAAGCCAAACAAAAACAGGGAGAGAAAGGGTCAATTAAAAATCTTTCGGATGCTTTGAAAAACCAAACAAAATCAGAAATGTTTCTTTTTTGGTTGCACATGTTATGCTGTGTCTTGTGTCACGACTCAAGAGCAAACTCCAAAGAGTTAGGTTTTAGGAAAAATAATCCTGAGCCTTATCCATTTTAAGGTCATGAATATTTAGTTTATTGTTGACTAGTTAACAATTAATGTCTTTTTTTTTGGTCGCATATGTTAGTATTATCTTGTGTCATGATTCAATACCATAAGAAAGCAATTATAAGATAATTTCCTCTTATACATATAAAATAGGATACATGAGCCATATAAAAGGTATTTAAGTGATGGTATAATATATATATATATATATATATATATATATATATATATATATATATATATATATATATATATTGAAAGAAACCGATATGATAATATTAAAATAACTCTTAAAAAATAATTGGAATTAGAAACGCTAAACCTTCCTCTAACCAAATAGAAGGTTTCAATTTCTCCTTAACATAACCCGCCATCAATTTGACAGCTAGATTACATGATCTAAGTAACCAAATGAAAAACTAACAGAGAGAAATTTGTACGAAAATGACTAATACATAATCTGTATACATTTCTTCCTTCAATTCAAAGTTATTATAATTTTTAAAATACAACATTAAAACTGAAAAATAAAAAAGTAAATATAATTTTAACATTGAAATTTATATTTTTGGATGACACTTCGTTTATAACATTGGACATCCAGTTCAAAAACTCTTGGGCCGAGTCCAACAAAAATAATCCAAACCATGATGATTCAGCCCAACCGAAAACAATATCCGTTTAAATAAATGGATCGTACACGTGCCATTCGCACATACAGTTATACGAAGAAATGAAAGTTTAACCCGAAACTTTATCCAGCTGGAACGCACTCTCACTCTGTGAGAGAGAAAAAATGGATCAGAGCTCCACCCCTCGTGGGACCCGCTCGACCCGGATCCAATCGGATCTTTACTCCACCGTCGTTATCCACGGCGACTCCAACTCCGATTCCGATCACGAACAGAACTCACAGCCAAAGCCACGCAAATCACCACAAAAACAACAAGACCTTTATGCTACAATGGTGTACAAGGACGACAACGACGAAGATGAAGAAGACGATTCGTCTCTGCCTCCACTTCTTAAACGACTCCCAAAGGACTTCGGTGGCGGAGCTTCAATCGACTACGACGACGTTGATGATGATGGAAATAAGAACGAAGATTTCGGTACAATGATCGTGAAGCCCGATCGTAATCGTAACAGTTCCTCTACGTCGTCGTATTCTTACTCTTACTCTTCCTCGAAGCGTTGGAGCTCGTCGATCTCAGAGTACAAGCCCGCCGCTCCGGGGAAGAGAACGATCGGTATTCACGACGACGATGATGAAGATGAGGAGGAAGATGAGGGTGAAGGTGATGGAGAGGGATTCTCGACCTTTGTGGTGAGGAAAAGCGATAGAGGTAGTGTTGGTAAAGGTTTTGGGGATTCGACAATGGGACGCGCGGTGGCGAGTATGCAAGCTTCGGGGGAATTAGGGTTTGGGAAGCAGAGGAAGGTGAGCTTATCGGCGTCGTCGCAAGCCGGTGAGGAGGGGCGGCATTTAACGATTACGAAGATGTCGTCGAGTTCAATTCCGGACAGTGTTACCAGGGAAGATCCTGCTACTAAGTATGAATTGCTCAATGAGCTCGGTAGGTAATAATGTTCAATTATTTGCTCATTTAAATGCATATTGGATGAGAATTTTGGTTGGTAATTATTCAGTTGTGCTATTTTGTTGCATAGTTAGTGAATGATTGAAGTGGATTGTAGAATCATGTTCAATTGTGGTGTTTCGGAGTTAGAATCTGTTTTTGCTTGAGGTCATTGTATCAGTGGGCAACTGGTTTAGGCAGTGTGCATTTCAATTATTTTGTAGATTTTGTTTATTATTTTGAACTTCAGAATGTAATTCTCTCTTGAGGGATTCTATTCATAATTGAAACAGAATACATGCGGTCAATCCTAATTAGGCTCTTGAGGATCCATAGCTGACCCCAACGTTTGGGACTAAGGCTTCGTTGTTGTTATACGTATTACTTGTATGTATTGTCTTTCTATTCATTATCTAATTAGATTTTTATTTGCCTATTAAAAGAAAAGGGCTTATATATGTGAGTTTTGTGTGATTATTTTTTTGTGCTGAATGAGGTTTGGTTTTTGGGTATGGCAGGGAAGGGTTCCTATGGGTCTGTTTACAAAGCTAGGGATATAAGAACTTCGGAGCTGGTCGCCATCAAAGTCATATCTTTAAGTGAAGGGGTGTGTTTTTTCTTGCCTTTTCTTGTGTTTATTGTCGCTTTTGATTTGAGTTTGAACTTGTCGAAATGAATTATGATGTTCCCCATGTTTAGGAGGAGGGATACGAAGAAATCCGTGGTGAGATTGAGATGTTGCAGCAGTGTAGTCATCCTAATGTAGTGCGCTACTTGGGGAGCTACCAAGGAGAAGAGTATCTTTGGGTACGAAACAAAGAATTTGATTTATTTACTTGAGAAATGAACCGCATCAGATTTTTCAAGTTTGGGACTACTAATTTAGTGTCTTGGCAGATAGTGATGGAATACTGTGGCGGTGGAAGTATTGCTGACTTGATGAACATTATTGAAGAGCCTTTGGAGGAGTATCAAATTGCATATATCTGTAGGGAAGCATTGAAGGTAAGTTCATTTTGATTGGTTTGAAATTGAAAATTTTCGAGAAAAAGAAAAACTTAAGTCGGACTATCTTTGTTCCATTGTCATGTGAAGTAAATGCTTCCTTGCCTTCTATCTGCTTTATACTTAATCTGTTTTTGAACTTTTTGTTTTATTTATTTATTATATTATTTTTATATGTAGGGTCTTGCATATTTGCACTCAATTTTCAAGGTCCATAGAGATATTAAGGGTGGAAATATTTTGTTAACGGAACAAGGCGATGTCAAATTAGGTGAGTAAACTGCATACAGTATGGCCAACTTCATGTCTATTTACATCTAAAAAAAAGTCTTGTTATAGCGATTCATGAATCATACCTTTTATTCCTGTTCAATGTTATTGATACTTGTTTTGTTATGCATGAAAACCTTATACCTATATTAAAAAAAGAGAGTTACATATGAAAACCTGTTACCATAGCCAAGTTACTGTAGTAACATTTGATAATCACCTCTATTAACTAACGTCAGCCCTTACCTTGGATCTTATATAACCATAATGTCTTTCCTGAATAATTAAAAAGAAACATCTGTCTTACACATTAGAGTGTGGTTTTTAACTTTCCTCAAAGACTATTTGGCTAGAGCTAAAAAGGAAAAATGAATGATAGATGATTTTACCCAAGTCTTATGTATGAACAGGTGATTTTGGGGTTGCAGCTCAGCTTACAAGGACCATGTCGAAGCGCAACACGGTAACATATTTGTTTGACTTATATGCAGATACTGTAGTTGGCACACAATTATTTGTTTGTTTGTTTTTGTTTTTTACCTCCATATTCTCCCTTCTGTTATTATATCAATTAATGGTGTGTTATCAAATTACCTATATAAAAAAAAATCCTTGGTGTGATATCAAAGTTGCCTTCATGAAAGTAAATTAATTTTGTTATGATGCCATTTGTGCGAACCACCTTTTTAGGGACATCAGACTGGTCCAATAAACAAATTTTATATAGAAGTTTTGATTAAAGAGTCTCCATATGAGAAAGCTCCATCTGTGTATATCTTCTCCTTGCATTGTCACGTTACCATTAACAGGCGGATGATACATTTGGAAAATAAATTTGGGAAAGTCACAATAGGAAGCTACCATATGACCTAACCAGCTGAAGATTTAGTTTCTTGATGTTGCATATCTGAAAGAAATTTCTTCCCAATTTTTTATTTCTTTTTCATTGCAAATGTACATGTAACTTTTTAAGACTTCCTTTGTCAAGCAAAACCCCACCCTTCTACAAATGCAGCTACATGCCTTGAGACAATAAGGAGAGGTTCATCCCCACAATTGGCTGCTATTAATTAAAGTATAAAGATTTTCTCTTTTTTTGGTGAATGTCAGAAGATGGTGGAAGTTCAATCATTTTCCTTTGAAAGAGTACCTAACCAAAGAAGATGATATCTGAAAGCTTTAGGGCTAACCTGGAGTACTGCTTTTGAAGCCTCTCCAATCTTTGGGAAGGGGGGGTCTGGGTGGAAATTTTTTGTTTTATGTTAACGATGACCTTCCTAACAGCAGCTGGATTAAAGTTAACAAAGGTTTTTGATAAATAAGTTTGGCCCCAAGGGGATGGGGAATGGAGATTTGAATTAGTCACCTCCGCTTCATGAAATGTGTTCCCCAGCCAATTGTGTTACCCTTTGGGATAAAGTTCAGCAGTTCTGGTGAATTGATAAAGAAATTTTATCAATAAGTAATCTGATTTCCAAGTGCTTGCCTTTTGTTATAAGTATCTAATTATTGATCCGAATTTTGTTCTATTGAAGGATTATTGATTTGCATCTATCTTAATGATTATTCTGCTGTTAATATTCTTATTCTATCTTTCCTTTGTATTTTTCTTTGCCTGAAATTCTTTTCACTATCTTTTATCTTGTTCTCAGTTCATTGGCACTCCACATTGGATGGCTCCAGAAGTTATTCAAGAAAGTCGCTATGATGGAAAGGTTTTCTTTTGAACATCTCTTCCTATTTTGCCCACTGTCATGCCTTGTTCATCACTGGTTTATTCACCTCTTTAACAAAACATTGGAACATCTAAAAAGATAGTGGAAATTTATTAAAGTTCCTTCGACAATAATAGCAGCTGGAACATTACACTCGTATTCAAATTCAGGTGTTTAGTAATATTTTTGGTTTAATTGTTTGAAGGTATGACTGTTTGTTATGTATAATTGCTCTAATAAAACCTTTTGTGACCCTTAACTCCATGGTACAATTACTCTTTTCAGGTGGATGTATGGGCTCTTGGTGTGTCTGCAATTGAAATGGCAGAGGTACATCTTTCAAGTGCATATGTTTTTGGACAATTACCTGGAAAATATGAAAGCCCAGCCATCTTCTAAAGTTTTAATTATAAGCTGTTTGCAAGTGGATTTTTATATGATGTTGGGTTGATTGATGGATTTATGTCGTAAACAAAGATTTATAGTATTAGCTCTTGCGAGAAAAAAAAGCATTTCGTGTTGAATAATTACTGTTGTTGATCTGTTTGTACATGAGATTCACTTCAACACGTTTCTTGAGATCTCGTCATCCTTAATCTATTTTTCTCTTTTTTTCAGGGTCTTCCTCCTAGATCAGCAGTACATCCAATGAGGGTTAGTGTCGCAATTTTGAACTTCTTCTATAATTTATACTGTAATTTGTATTTTCATTTGTTGCACTTCAATCCATGTCTGTGTATTGGTCTCCCTGGAACATGGTTGTTACGTGATGAGGTATTGTGCTATCCTTATGATGCATTCAGTGCTTTTGATCGTGTAGGGCATCTTGAAAAATGAATGGACTGGGAGATGGTCTAGCAAAAATTATATGTATGAATGTTGCTAATCTTTTTCTTAGGTCAAAAAGGGCTTCCTAGAATATGATGCATACCATGTTTGGAAGGGTATGGCCTTCTAGTTAATCTACAATTTCTGCCTCTTGTCCAAAACTGCTTTGAAATTAGCTTCTGCAATCAGTTATTAGGTGTATAAATAATTCTTCCTTCGACACTTACAGGACTAAGAGTTACACTTTTAGAAACTATCTAATGAACTCAATGAAATACCAATAAGACTCGAGTGCTTCTTGAAAGCCCTATAACTAGCATAAATGGAGAGATACTCTGATTTTTTTTTTTAATCGAAGCATAGTGTATAGTAGGAGATTGATTTGTTTGTTTTCCTAAATGCTAAGAGAGATACTAAGAGTTGGATTCCTGCTCGTTAGGAGCTTGATTTGTTTGTTTTCCTAGTATACTGGGATAGTTTTTTGCATCAATAAAGTTTTATTACTCATCAAAAAAAAAGAAAAGAAAAAGGGTTTGTTACTTTATATTGCAGCGATAGAATTAATTCATAAATTGGTATACATTTTAGAGTTTAAGAATAACTCCGTTAATCACTTACTGTCATATTATGGTTTTTACAGTTTAAGAATAATGTTTTTTTCTAACTTGCTTGCTGATGCACGTTGGATAATAAGTAAACCTGTGGCATCTATTCAGTGTGATGAGGAAATACATGACTTATTTGTTTTCTGTTGATAGGTTTTATTCATGATATCCATTGAGCCAGCTCCAATGCTTGAAGATAAAGAAAAATGGTTCGTTTTTAAGTCCTTTACATCTACATTTATATTAACAGTTATTGTCAGTGCTACCTTGCAAGTAGCAGTTCTTTTCAGCCACCTGTTATCACAATTCTTTCATTACAATTCAAAGAGTTAAGACGAGAGCAACAAATATCCAACGTGCTAGTCTTGTTAGAAGCATGCCTCTGCAAGCACAAAATGCAAAGCATTAGAAGGAAAAAAATTCTTATCCCTAAAGCGAAGCATATGAAATCAAGTGCACTTAAGTTGTAAATGCATTTTTTATTTGAAAATTATGTAATTCAATTAAAAATAATGGTTGGAGCTGAAACAAATTATAATATACTTTTGATTAATTATACCAATTCTTTTCTTACTGTCTAATATCCCAAAGACAAATGTTTTCCTTTGTATATCTAGAACTACGGGATTAAGTTTAGAAGAAGAGGACACCGAAAGTTGAAGGGACCTTTTTTTTTTTTTTGGGGGGGGGGGGGGGGGGGGGACTGTGGACCTTATTGGTTCTTTATTTTTATTCTTTTTATTTGTTTTGATAGGAAAGAGGAAGGGCATGAATTGGAGTTGTAAGGAAGAAGGAAAAAACAAAGAGAAATATATGGTGTTCAAGGATTATGTGAACAGTAACATAAGAAGGAGAAGAAAGGAGAGAGAAAAGAAACGGAGAAAATAACACACGGAGGACAACATGCCTTTAGTGCCATGATCACACACACTTAGGGTGAGATCATGGTTCAAGACCCACTAAGTGTGTAAATAAAATTAGAGAGATGTCTAATTTTCTAATTGATTAATGGATTGGGTTGGGAAGTGGTGTAGAGGCTTTGGTCTGCAATCTCACTACTAACCCAAACCCAACCTGAATCATGATCAGTAGTGTTCTTAAGTAATTTTTTGTAAAGGTAACAGTTAAATCAACAAAGTTGTAATCCTATAATAATTCTTGAGGCTTTGAGTTTGTTATTCATAGTGCTGCTTCTGGCTGGAGCAATACAAGCTCTCAGTGGTTCTTACAATCTACTTCAAGCTTAGCAAGCAGAAGATTCTAAATTCATCTTGGTTCTTTAAACTTTTGTTTCATGCATGCCCAAATATTTCTGCTCTTTTTTTATGACATTTCTCACTTAAACCATGATAAACATGTTATCTCCTTTGGCAGGTCTCTTGTGTTCCATGATTTTGTTGCGAAGTGCCTAACAAAAGAACCTCGTCTACGCCCTACTGCATCTGAGATGTTGAAAGTATGTTAAGTAACACATCTATTTCTTTTTGTATAATAAAAAAAAATCACATTTTGGAAAAAAAATTTATATGCTATACATACTCCTTACTTTAAGGCCTTGCATGTTATAGTACAGCTCTAAGTATTTCTTCATATTATTGTTTATGCTGAGTAAATAATCCAAATATTATTTTCAATTGTTTCTGTTTTGTCATGCACATGTATCATTCTTGGTTTTGATATATAACTTATAGCTTATAGCTTATAACTTATAACTTATTAAAAAAATATATATATAACTTATAGCTTGGATGTTAATGATATAATTCCTCAGTTGTGTAGAAGAATTTTACAAAATTTCATTGAAACTGGTTCAGTCTAGGTTATTTGGTGCAATCTATTTATGACTAAAAGAAACATTGATCTAGCATAACTAGCATCATGTATAGGCTAATGTTCCATAGAGCTATGGGATCTTATAGATTTCTTTTGCTAAGCATGAGGATCATCTATATGATTTGAAAATTGGAGAAAAAGCTATGCAGATCTGAGTTTTCATATATCCTCCATTGTAATGTGTTGTCTCAGAGTCCAAATGCATTCGCATCCCCCCTCCCCCACGCCCCAAAAAAAAAGAAAAAAGAAAAGAAAAGAAAAGAAGTGATAGTTTGCATATTTGGTTTAGTTTGTTCATTCTGACTTGAGCTATCTTTTCTGTATTTATAACTTAGCACAAATTCATCGAGAAATGCAAATGTGGATCCTCAGCAATGTTGCCAAAGATTGAAAAGTCCAAGGAAATTAGGGCCTCCATGGCTCTGCAAGCACAAAATCTTGCTCCAACTTTGCCTGAAGATAGTGTATGTTGAAATTTCTCAATTGTAGTCCCCCCCATTACATCCATCCCTCTCTTCCTCCAGTTCCACCCCCCTCCTCCCGGGGTGTCTCCTTTTACGAGAAATATTTTTTATCTTGTTTTTACTGTTTTCAATTTGAAACAGCCACTGGCAGCTCCAAATCGGAATGATGATTATGGAGATACTGTTCCATCAAGGCCTTACAATATTGGGATTCAAGTTGCAAATGAAGTACCTGCACCTAGCACTATGAGGAAACAGCACATATCAGATGGTATAGAACCAGGTGGAGAAGGTATGCATGTCTTACATTTTATGTCATAGAGCACATATTCTAGCCTGACTTCAGGCTATGATTCAAGCAGTGAGACTTAGTTCTGTCACAATATCTTCAGAAAATAAGTGGCTGATTTGTTTTGATTCAGTTGAGTATTCATGGTAATGAACATCATCATCATCAGCTTGAATCTAACCATTTGTGAATAAAGTAAAAATGTGAATGTAATTTATAAATTAAATTTGAACAATCTGTTAATTTATCTTTTAGTGTCTGAAGGTTCTTCTTTCTTTCCTCCATGGAGTTGCTAAATCTCTAAAGAAAATCATAATATGAACAAACACACACATTTGTGAGAGAATATCCCAAAACTTATTTTTTGATACCAGTCGAAAATCGTCACCAATGTTTGGATTACATGGTTTAACTTGCCTCCATGAGCATCGATTATGGGTGATTGCTAGCCTGTGGTAGGATGGTAATGTCACCCTTAGGTTCAAGAGCTTCAGCAAGCATGTTATAAAGAAACTGTAGTCTGTACTACTTATGGTGGTTCCCATTTCTTCTGATACAGTGATGTTGTCCTGTCCTCCTTTTATAAGGACAAAATCCCAAAAAAGATCAAAGATACAACAACTAAGCATTAGTGCCAAAACTTTGGGGTAGGCCACATGTATTCTTTTCCACCATTCTATCCTATCCAAAATCATACCTTTTGTCATCTCCTTAATTGACTTGTCTTGCATCCCATCGTAACAATCTATCTTTAATGATTTATTCTCACAGAATCTGGTTAAAGCAGTCATATCATCTTATTTATGGGTTTTCGTCTTTTGATCATTATGGTTGTAATTTACATCTTAGGGATCACTTGAAGATCTTTTAACTGATTGTACAGAGATAACTTAATACAAGTTATAGAATGTAAATAAGTCTTTTTTTTTTAGAAATGAAATATTGTTTCTAAATTTCCTATGCATATTTAAGAGCCAGCAGGTTATAACATCTTGCTGGACAAACACTGTTTTTACCCAAGCACTATGTTTTCTGAGATGTGAATTCCATGTGTGACAGGTAATTTTGGCACTGTAATAGTTCATGGTGGAGCTGAGATAGATATGACGGCCACTCAGACCCTACTTTCCAATGCTAAAGAACCCTCACGTGCTCTTGAACATGTTGAAAACCTTTCTGCCAGTGGCACGGGAGGCAAATCAGCTGTGCCCCAGTACTTCCCTCACTATTTATATCTGATGCTAATTTAGGCACGCATATCTAGCTTTGTCACCCCTCCTAAAAAAAAAAACAAGAAATTCTAAAATGTTGATTTTCAGTGTATTACATAAATGATTATTTTATAGCATATATAGTTGCAGACGGTGATTTCGCAAATCTCGTCAAAGTTGATTTCAATTTGCTAAAAATAGGCTTTGTATTACGGTATATATGGTTTACAAATTTCCTAAATTGTGGTTAGTTTATAGTTTATTGCATTATGCAAATGCTCTTGATGTTTACCTCTGCTAAACTGTCATCCTTTGATGTTAATTCTTTGCTTACGTAGTACTTAAAATTGTGGTTTTCGTTTCAATTCAAAATGTTTGTTTTTGAAACTTCAAGGGTGCACCAAATTTATTGGGATAATTTTTCAGGGTGGAGAATGTAAGAGGTGTTGATGCAAACAACACTTTGGTTGGAGAATCAAATTCTGTTACACAGACCATACAGGCATCTTCGGACTCCATATCTAGCTCTACCGAACAGAACCTCAAGACAAAAGGAATTTCTCATGTGGAAGTTGGGGTTGGCAGTGGTATAAGCAGTAGCACATTGAAGAATGATACTGTTAGCCGGAAAGCTTTTGCATTGCAGGATAAGGTAATATTTGTACTGAATTCTATATTCACCAAATGATAAATGAGTTGTACTTATATACTGCATACTGCTTTAGAAGCACGCAATTAAAAGGTCACTCTGGTTTATTTTAAGATATGATTTTAATGAGATTATGACTGTTGGAACCTTTTGTAAAGATTCAGTTATTATGAACGTTGGATTATTTGCATATGGAAATGTAGACCATGGGTAGCTTAGGATTTTTTTGACTTGTGTTTTACGATTTTGATCATTGTTTGTCAAATGGCTTACTTCTCATGCAGTTGGATTTTGGTCTTTTGTTTCACTTCTTGCATGTTTCACTGTTTTTAGGAGCCTCTGAAAATGCTTGTTGCTATGGCTGAAAAATTAGGGCCTGCTAACCTAGGTTTTATTGTCTATGTCATTTGCAGCTTTGGTCCATATATGCAGCTGGTAATACAGTACCAATCCCATTCTTGAGGGCAACGGATATATCCCCTATTGCTCTGTTGTCTGACAACGTGCTTGGAGGTATGCATCGGGATAACAGTGAAACTGTAGCCGTTGAGGCATTGCAGGAGCTCTTTACTGGTGATGGGCAGTCTAAAAAGGGTCGAAGAGGACAAAATGAGGTTACACCTGTCTGTGTGTGTGTGTGTGTTTACTGAGCTTGTGTGCCATTTGATATGGGTTTCTTATCCATTTGATGTGTTGCAGATGCCCCTTCCTCCAAGTGTGTACAATCGGCTCACTTCAAGTTCTACCCTATTGAATTTGGCACAGGCTTTAGCATACCACAAAATGTAGGGCTTCTTTACTTGTCCAATTATGCGTTTATTCCCCCCTCTGGAAACATTATTGACATTACATAAATATCTACCTCCTTGTTGGGGTATGTTGGTTGATTTTTTTCTCCTGATATTCATTTGCAGGTGTTATGAAGATATGCCACTCCAGGAGTTGCAAGCAACACAGGAGCAACAGACTATTCAAAATCTTTGTGATACACTAAGAACAATTCTGCGGTTGTAGATAAGCAATGCTACTGCTTATGTAATTATTTTCATTTGTTTCTCCATCTAATCCAGTTTTGTTGTATCTTTATGTTTTGTTAAGTTTCGGAATGGCGAAGGGTGGCACTAGTTGTAGACTAACCTTTACTGCCGGCTTTATTTTTATTTATTTATTTTTTTTTTAAAAGTAAGTAGGGCTTTACCCCAAAGGGGGTTTGAAAATTCTCAAAAGGCCAGGGCCGAACCCAGGCCTAAGCTGGGGGTCTGGAAATTCTCAAATGCCTTCTCATCTGATTAAATTTTTCTAATGAAATATTTGTCATGAATTCCTAAAGAACACGGTCTTCTATATGATTGAAAACTTGTATTCATTTTCCGTGGGTTTCAGTTAGTTCAACTGGTAAAGTTTCTTGTCGTCGAGCAAGAGACCTGGGTTCAAATCCAGTCTACACAAAAAACCAATTGGTACCTTGGCCTGATGGTAAGAGCAACCATCATGAGCGGACGCCATAGGTTTAAATGCTATCGTAACTATAAAAAAAACTTATATTCATTTCTCACCAATACATATCAAGTTTTAGCAAAAAAAGAAAGATAAAAGATTACAGTAGTCTTAAAATAAGAACTTGGCAAATTTATGCAAATGTTGAAATAGATTTTTCTTTTCATCTTCTAAAAACAAAACTTAGGTAAGTTGTTTAGGATTAGTACCTAAGGTTTCAAATAAATTACATGATTATATTGATCAATGCAATAAAACGAGTTATTTTTTCAAAGACAATTAAATTCAACAATGTAATTGATTGGTTAATGTAATTACTGTTGAATTTAAATGAGGATCCAAGGTAATATATTAATAGATGAAATTAATATTTCGTTTACCAAGTTAAATTGGGAGAAAAAATTGAAATTGAACCAAAGGTATGTTAAAGTATAAACAAAAATATTCACAACTTTTAAGTTGAATGAGGCAATTTATAAAATTGGGTACTATTTAAAAAAATTACATGACTCATTAAATAGGTTATGTGATTAAAAGTATATGTAGATAGTTTTTGTAAATTATCATATAATGGTTTGTAGTAAGATTGTTACAAACTGGTTTGAAGTTAAACTTTTTATTTTTAAGTTTAGTGTTAGCCAATGGACCATCTGTGGGGTTTAGTCATGAATATTTTTACTTACACTTAGCTAAAAAATAAGTTTAATGATACAAAACTTTTCATAATTTCACAAGTTTAATTTGTTACATCACAAACTCTAATGTTGATCCATCTTATAAGATTTAAGAGCGGCCGGGGCTACACTAGTGTACTTACTCGTACTAGAGAGGTTGGCTGGCTAAGGTAGCCAACACTGACAGCAAGAGAGACTAGAGGGACCGAGAGAGAACAATCAACAATGAAGTGCAGGGCTGTTCAAGCTTTACTACTACATTCTACTCGCAGGTCACTTTTCTCTTCCTCTTCTTCTTTGTCCTCTGTGGATACCCTTTCTTCCTTATTAGCCTCTTTCCCTTTGCCTTCCCAGACACAACACTCCCTCCAAAACCATTTTCTTCTTCCTTTCCATGTCTTTTCTCTTAAACCCAACTCCTCCCTTTCTTCTTCTTCTATTACTCGTCGATTTCTAAGCACCAGCACCTCCTCCTCTTCCTCTGAAGAAGAAGAAGAAGAAGACCCATTTCAATGTAAGTTTCTATTTCCCTGTTTCTCTCTCTCTTTTTTTTTTTTTTTTTCATTTAACTTATATGTGAGTATAAAGATTGTATTTTTATTTTTCAATTTTTCATTTTGAATGATAGACCGTATTGGGTTCTCTTTATATACGTATAGTTTATTTGTATTTTTGTTTTTGTTGTTTTCTTTGCTCTCTGTTTTGGTTATTAAGATAAAATTGAGGAAAACAAAGTGACATAAAAAAGTTTGAATTTTGTTGTTCATAATGACTTGATTTCCGGAACTAAAAGCAATCCAGGTAGTTTAGATAGGTTCTATGTAATTCATTGAGAATAAAGAAGCTGAATTGGGTTGTTCTTTGATGGTTTTGGCGGTTTGGGACTGAGTATCCATGATTTAGTCTTGGCAGCTTGTGTTCATGCTTTATGCACACATGCTGTATTTTTAATAATATTTGTTTTTATCGATAAAAAAAAAGTGAGTATCCATGATTTATGTTCCTCTTCAGTATGCTATCCCGGTGTTTGATCAAAGTCCAATGCCCCATCGCCTTGGTTTAAATTCAGTGACTCCGGATAAATGAAGTCCTCTTGTTATAAACAAGTAGTTATCTCTTATTTCTATGCTTATGAAGGGCTTGGAACTATGCTATGAACAATATATATTTGACTTTTGACATTCTAAAACTTTTGAACTGTTAAAATGGTAAGATACACACGCATCTAGTGAGTCATTAACCTATGACCTCACCCTCCACCTTGGTTGTACAAGGGGAGGAGAAGACCTTGTGGTATCGTTACTTTTGGGGCGATATACGTTTCAAACCTTATAGTTTATTGGGGGTTTCAAATTAATTCGTATAGTTTCATAAGTTACAAATTAAACCTTATAGTTTAGGGGAGGTTTCATATTAAACCATGTAGTTTTAAAAGTTACAAATTAAACCATGAACTTTTAAGTGCGTTAAAATTTAAACTCTGGACCCTGCTGTCAATGACAAATAGAGGGAGAGCATGTTCTCTCCATTGCCTTGAACCCTCCCTAAATTATGGGATTTAAAATGTAATTTTCCCACTTTTTGTCATTTTTGTTGAAATAAAAAATCTTGAGAGTTAGGAAAAATATTACATGATTCCTTTATTATCTCATTGAAGAATTCAAAATTTCACCAGTTTTGTTCAGCTTCATGGATTATGGATATATTTCTGGATGTAGTATTTTGGTATTCTTTAGTTTTGTACACATAAATGCCACATAGAGTAGGCATTCATTGTGGAAAGTAGATTTGTAATCCTTGCTTTCAGAGGATACTTAGATTTCATGAGCAAGGTAGCACTTCTTAGCTCCAGCTCTCTGTTTCAGTCATAATTGATATTGTGATACTATCTTTGCTTATTTATTTTTAGATTTGCAGGTGAAACAAATGAAGATGGAGAATCCACAGATGAATGGGAAGAGGAGACTGAGACTGAGCCTGAGGTACAATGTTTTGGCTTAAACTATCTTGCTTCTCCACATTCATTCACCTATACCAGTTTACATATGGTTGATGATAGCCATTCCTGTATATAGATTGATGATGGAGGTGATGGTGGTGGAATTGTGTTACAAGGTGTCCCATGGGGTGAGCAGGTTCTCTCCATTGCCCGTGACGTCTTGTTGCAATTTAGCAATGACATGAAACTCTATGCTTTCAAGACAACTCCTCGTGGATATATTTATGTGAGACTGGATAAACTGTCCAACGAGTAAGATTTCTGCTCTTGTTTATTTAAACCTTGGGATAACAGATTTACGTTCAATATTGTAACTTCTCTAACAAAAAAAGGGGTTACTTTTCCAATGAAACCTATTTTCCCATAAATGTTAAATGATAGTATGGTCAAGATGTAAGCTCTTCTGATTGTCAATTTGCTCTATTTGATTGTTTGACCAAGGTATTTTTAATTGTTTCACATCATTTATGTTAGTATCTGTAGCTATAGAAAAGTGGAGGATATAATCTTATTATATATGTCTTTTGATTTGAATCTCCATAGTTTGTTAAGATTCCAATATTGCTTTCGACAGATACGGTTGTCCCAGCATGGAGGAGCTTGAAAACTACAGTCAAGAATTCAAGAAAAGATTGGATGAAGCTGGAGAACTTGGAAAAATACCTTATAATTTGGCTCTTGAGGTATTGAATGGCTGGCTCTCTCCTGTAGTCTGTATTTTTGCCCCAAACGGCTTTTAATCATGAAGTGGTTGAACTTCCCATAATATCATAAAGATTTATATTATATGTAGACATTTTTTTTTTTTGTAAAAACATATAAATAAACTTTGTCTTTGTTTTCTAGGTGTCATCTCCAGGGGCTGAGAGGATACTTAAGGTGCCGGATGATTTACCTCGGTTTAAAGACAAGCCTATGAGAGTATGCTATGTAGAAGACGTTGAGTCTAAATGCCCAGAAAAGGATGGAGTCTATGTGCTGGATTCCATAGAAACAGAATCAGAGAGTTGTCTGTGGAAATTGGCAGATGTGAAGGCAAACAGGGACCCTCAAAGCAAAGGTAGACCTCTAAGCCGTAAACAGAGGGATTGGAGATTAAAAGTGCCATTTGGTATGCATAAAAGTGTATTTTTGTACCTTGAATAAAAAAGAACAGAAGATGATAAAGTTTTGTCTTGTTTTAGTTGAAATGATTGAGTAAAAAATATGGTTTTTGTGCGGCATTCCTGATTTCTTGCTTCATTTTATTTGTATCCCAACTGGATTTTCACGGTTAAGCTTCTGGCACTATCCAAAGAACAATCTTGGTTATAGTGAGATCTATGAAATTATGAAACTTTATTTTGCATATGAATTTTGAATGAGGTAAATCTTAGTTTCCTGTATAGATTATTGGTAATGTAACAACCTATTCAAATTTCCTATTTTCATTGATAAATTGTTTAAACGGTTGGTGAAATTGATCTCCTTTTGCAAACCTCTCTCTCTCTCCCTCTCTCTCAGCACAAAGTGCAAACTTTTCTAAATGCATTTTGCACTCTCTCTTGGCTAGCTTTGAATCAAGGATGAAAGTTTAGATGCATTATAAGATCCTTTGAAGAGTTCCATGAATCAAATAGAACTGGGAAATAGCCGAATTTGGTGTGAATGGTGCAATTGCAAGTACAAGCACACAATTATATATTTTCAACTTTCCAGTCAAGCGCCATTTGAATTGCTACTGCTTCAGTTCGTCACATGGGCCTGAGCTCTTGCTCCCAAACTAGTATAATGAATAGAGCCTTTATATAGTGGCGCATGGCTCATGTGCTTTCTCAAGGCAGTTGAAGGTGGCCTCCAGCTGGGTTTTGTGAACTTGTTCAACTCCAAAGTAAGCTTCCCCTTAATGTTTTGAAACAAGAAGATTGTGTGACATGGGACCTTCTCCATCAGGAAAATATAATGTGCCTGCTACATGGAATGCCATTTGGGATGCACTGCTTATTGTATCTTGGTGGAGATTTATTTGGTTTCATAAGAATATCCTTAGCATGTGAGGCGGTATCATGTATGTAACATCATTCTCACATGTACATAGGGTCCACGCATGTGAACATCACACTTGTGAGAGTAATGTTTCATACACATGTTAAGTTAGATACTTTTGCCTAAGCATTGCTTTGTCACATGGCTTGCAATTCATAATATACTCAAGGGATGGACTTTTGCAATGGGGTTATATTGTTGAAACAGTGTTTTCTGCAGAAATTTGTTGGAGTGTAGAGACCGTTTGTTTTACAGTTGTGATTTTGATGGTTGAATTAGACACGGGCCACTCCATATGCTTCTATATGCTAGGCAAACTAGGGACTAGAATAATGGATCGCACCAAGGGGAAGAGCATGCTGGCCACTATTATTAAGATGGTGTGGTCAGCTTATATTATATTTATTTGGATAGAAAGAATTCTCGGATTTATTCCTCTAAAACCAAGACTAAAGAAACTATATTATTCAAAACATCAAAGGAGCCGTCCAAGATAGATTAGTATCATTTAAAGACTTGAAATTTTCAACCCTGGCTCGTAGATTATGCAGAAAGCTCATTCTTTGTGTTTAGAAGCAATAATCTTGATTAAGGCCTTTTGAGTCCTGTTTATGTAAGTGTTTGTAGCTGCTGTTTCTACTTTTGCAGCTTGAACTTTCTTAAGTTTAGTTTAAATGAAATATCTTATTTAACAGTGTGTGTATTTCAGTCACCTGCAAAACAATGTTCATTTATACATGACAATTTGCTGCATTTTTACAATTTGAAGAAGATGAAAGCTTGACATCAAACATTGACGTGCCTCAAATTTGCATCCATCTTAACCAAGAATTTCAAACGGACAATAATGAATCTTCAAGGCAATAAAATTTGTGGTGCCAATTATGGTCCTATCTCATTATACTTCACATTTCCCCTTGACCATGATGACAAAAATAGCAAAGAGGTCAGCACATGGATTCATTTCATGAGAATCTAAAGGGAATTTAGCAAACAGATTCAATAGGTTCATAATTAAGAAGGAAAGAAGAAGACAATTTGCTTGACAGGTGATATGAATAAAAGGCTCTTTTTTGGGATAGAGAAAAGGCAAAGGAAGATAAATAAACCATCCCAAATCTACTCCCATTCCCATATGATAGAGTTTCCAAAACTTCCCCCATATGAATGTAATGTAAAATTGTAAATAAAACAAAATACATCATTATCATAGATTCACATAGAGCTAAAGGGGGCACTTTACTTCAATTGAAAAGAGAACGTGTCCATCTTTGGCAGGCCCCAAGCTATGGAGTAAGCTCATTATAGATGAGTGGACCACTAACAAGCCAGTGGATTTTTTTCATCCTATAGCATTTGATGAAGACATTTCCTTCCTCACTAATAGACAAAACCTAATAACGTTACGCATCTTTATTGGTTGGAAAGGACATTTTGCATTAAAGGGTCCCTTTCTTCGGTACTTAATTTAATACATTTTGGCAGATTTTGCCATCCCAAGAACAAAGTTCGTTTTCAGCAAAAAAAAGAATAAAGTTCGTTAACATCTTAAAGAAAATAACATGGGAATTATTGACGTTTTGAAACTACAATTGAAACCAAATAAAACAAACAAGAGAGAGAGATGCCTTTTATAGGATAGGGATGTTAGGAATATTATTAGGTAAAAATCTCATAATCAAGTTGATGCGTTACCAATTATAAGAAACAAAATTCAGATATTTATTTATTTATTAAATTGTTAAAATGAAATTAATTTTATTCATCACCACACTAGTTTATAATTTTTTTTATATATAAAAATTTAATTTCAAATATTTATTTAATTAAATTGTTAAAGTGATACTAATTATATTCATCACCGTGCTAGTTTATAATTTTTTTTTATAGTAAATTGGTGATAACGTTAACATTTTCATTGAAAGAAATATCTTCATATGTAAGAAAATTTCAGGCCAGGATTTTTCTTCAATCAATGTTGTCAATTATAAAGGGATGAAGGAAACGTGCTGACGTGAACAGACTGATAGTTACAAAGAGGTGTACGTTAGGTGTTCATAAATGGTCCATTGATGGATCACTAAACGACTAAAACCAACATGCATCACTATGAAATGAACAGCTAATGAAAATTTCAAACTTTTAAGTTTTAACAGATAATGCCAAATGGAGGAGTTGAAGAACATTATGATTGTCCATGATTAACTATTTAATACATCTAAAAGGAAAAATCTAGAATTGCCAAGAAAGATCACTGATGGACTGTTTATAGAATGGTATTACATAAACAGATAGCTTAGCACAAAATAAACTAGGAAAATGTGTTTTTATATATACCAAAAAAATCCTAAACAATTTTTTTTAGACAGAATGAAACGGAACTCTCTTATCAAAATATGTGTTATACACGGTCTTTCTTGTCACAACATCATAATATTTTCTTATATATAGCTCTTTTTATGACTTAACTACATAAATTTAGGACAAAATATAGTTATAATTTCTTAGTTACTGTATTTTTCTGTATTAATCCATGCAGCACTTCTCATAAATACAATTGAATGCAATCACAAGATTGAATTTAATATAAAAACCTAATATATATCACCTAATTTTTTTTATATATATAAATCAAATGGTTAGATATTAACAATAAATAAGTCCCCATATGGATTTAGGAACCCCACCCCACCCATAAAAAAATTCTCATTACTATAATTTGATTCAATTTTTTTTTATTTTATATAGTATATAATTAATTGATTATTATCTTTTCTATATTTCAAACTTTACCACTAGAATCGAAAGAAAAATCTTTACTATTTGTGTTTTTTGTGTTATGAATTTCACCTATTCATTAAAAGAAAAACAAACTTTTCCCCCCTGTAGGGTCAAATCCTAGTTCTGCCACTAGTAGGTGATATATATCTCTTGTTGGTGAAAGCAAATGAAGTAGTTCAAGTGATAAGTATGAATCTATTAGGTTGAGCTGGGCAGATGATGAAGGTCAAGTGGACCAAAGATCAAACTTGGAAATTAGAGGAGCCCAAGTTGACTATATGAGTTTTCAATTTGCTGAACTGCTACCAATTATGAATGTCATTTAGTGTCATAAAGAATGACATAACAACAGGACAGCCTAGACAGATATTCATGACAAGGGCATGGTTTGCCTTAGGGTACAGGACACAAACACATTGTTTATCAGGACCATTCAATGTTGATGGTCTTTCTGAACAAATTCCTAGATTAGACTTTGAGGGCACGAATTGAAGCCCATTAGGCTAGACTTGTAGGCACATTTACATCTAGCTAATGTAGGCCTTATTTTTTAATATCCTAGGGAAAAAAACAGATTAAGAGATGCTTTAAGATGGTGAAATTAATTAAGAATCACCAATAAAATACCTAGTATAACTGTATAAGCACTCTTATTAAGTAACAAAACCATGTTCCAAGGTAATGACTGATTAATTTTATGCTACAGCAATCAAATATGCCATGCGCAATAAGGAAGATTGCTTTGAAGGTTGAAAGAGAAGGAATTTGATAAAAGTTTGATCCCCACACACTTGAGTTTTATCCAAAATTTTACTTGGGGATGAGAACTTAGCAACTTACGTGGATGATTGTCATTCTTAATTTCAGCTAATGTTATTAAAGCCATTTTGGCCTTAATGTTGCTTTCAGCCAAGCCACTATGACTTTTGTCTTGTTTGCTTCTTGCACGATAAGGATTCAGTCTTTAAATCATACTGTTCCATTTTCTTGTATAATTTGGGAACTGATTGGTAAAATTAATTGTTTATTATCTTTGGCGTGGCCCTATAATAATAAGAATAAGAACAACTTCTCCCACCTTCAGGAAGCTTTTAATATTATATAACAAGATCAATTTTCAAGGGGAAAACTCAAATTTCTCATTAAGCATTTTGATTTTCCAATACAGTTGATTAGAAAAGTCTAAACTCGAATAATAAGGAAATTATCTTGATCTTAAGAAAAACAAATTTGTTAAATCAAAGGTATTTCCCAATTTGACCTTGAACAATGAAATATATTTGGATAGAATTTTTTTAACAAAATAGTTTGAAGATTCATCCAATCCATTACGTAACAATTCAAATGATCATTTATGTGTATTTTTTATTATATGACATACTTAATAATCTTGTGTCTTGTTTAAATAACTTAATAGTTCATGTCATTAAAGTTGTTGGAGAGTTTTAGAGAGATTTTTCCAAATGAAATAAACTTTATACTAAAACTATTAAAAGCACCTAAGAATTTTTTTGGGGAAAAGAGAGGGGGGGGGGGGGAATGCTTTTTTGATCTTTGGTCAATTTCAAATAAATCAGAGCACTAAACTTTGCTTCTTGGATATTCCAGTAGGAAATAATTAATATATTATTTTTTCTTTTTTTGAGATTAAGAATTAATATATTCTAATAGTTTGTTTTGGTATAATGGATTAAAAGTCATTCTAGTACTTATGCTACTTCATTTTGCATCACAAATTACCCACCTAAAATTTCACTTTCCCCACATCTCAAGAACTCTTCCACTATCTACATCAGCAAAGGGAGAGGCATTATTTTGAGAAAATGGATTTGACACCATTTTAACTTTATCAGAATACTTCCTTGCAATTAACTAATCATATCAAATGGAATGGGATCCCAGCATACTTGAATGATATTAAAAAGATTTCCTCTAGTCCACCCAAAAATTCTTAGGAAAAAATAAATCATATTTGATTGTGTTTCAGCAACTTTGGATGAGAAAGGCCAAGTCCCCACCAAGAATTACACTTGTGCAGGAGGTTTTGAGATCAAATCTAGATAGGAATGAGCTTGAGAGTTTGGTTTTGAGATCAAATCTAGTTAGGAATGAGCTTGAGAGTTAAGTTTGGGTTCCTTCCATCATTTGGTTAAAACAATTCTTGATATTTCAAGAGAGGCTCATTGAATCATGCAGATATTTGGTAAACAAGTAACTTCATGCACATGTTATTACAAGTTAACATTCATTTACAAAATCATAATCTCTCTCTCTCTCTCCAAAAACAAAATCAATAATTTAGCAATAGGTTTAGACTTATTAGTTAGTATCCTTTCAAACACCATGTTAGGAATGAAATTATATAGTACATCCGGTGTGCTATAGTATTCCTCTCGCATAAAGTTATGTTCGATATACTTGCTTTTATGTGAGAGGAATGTGTAATACATTAAGCATACAAAAACATTTCTCTTGATCTAGGGGTTAGCTAGAGAGTAAATACTAATTAAGTAATAACAAAAGGAGATTTGATCTTCTTTTTTCCTGCCCCCATTTTCTTAAGAGAAGTGGTAAAGTTGAGAAGTTGCTCTCAGAAACTCGTTGAATATATGAAGTGGGATTTCATTTGAGAGTATGATTGGAGGTGTTTGTTTTTTTGTCAAAGTTGGGGGAAGACGTCAGCCAAGACATGGTTCATGGCTCCTGCTTCCCTCTAAAAGTAGTAAACAATTTAGGAACCCATCAGTATGTCATGCTCTGATAATGCTAAGATTCCTCCAACTGGGGTAGGAAGTCTTGATTTGTCATTATGTGGGGCTATGATTTGTTGGAGGGAAAGGATTGGTCCAGTGCACAAGAGCACTGGACCGTTGAGATCTTGACACGTATTCAATTTTTGTACACGTGTCAAGATATTAACAGGTCTAGTGCTCCTGTGCACTGGACCCAAGCTGCTCCCTTTGTTGGGATGTGAGCTTTTATACTTTTTACTTCAACACCTCAACCCCCAACCTTTTCTATTGCAACTGTTGCTTGATTTGAGATCAAGAGATTCCAAACTCCCCTATAAGTTCATCATTTTTATTTTTTTATGGTGGTGGAGGTTGGAGAAACTAGAGAAAATGATGGCTGACATAATATCTTCAATACAAACACTACAAAAGATGACATAAAGCTTGTTTCTATAATTAAGGAATAGGGCCAAAGATTGAAATGGCATAAACTCTATTAACAATGAAACAGGAATTTATAATTGAAAACTAAATGAGTGAGTTAGGTTCTCATCACCTCCTATAAAGAACGAATAAAAATCATTTTTCCCGCTTCGAGAGTTCTACTCTATGTACAATCAATTACAATCTGTCATATGTTTTATTTTATTTTTTCTTATAAAATTACAAAGTTTTATAATAAAAAATAAATAAAATTATATAAATAATATATTGCAATTGATAGAATATAAAGTCAAACACTATGAATTTGATAACAGATTTTTATTAAGAGTCACAAGCTATGGCCCTTAATATATATGCAAGTTAATGATCAATGATCATATATCTTAGATTGGTTAATCAAAGGATCTAGTGACTTTGACTTTAAGATCAGTGGGCCATGGGGGCACTCATAAAACTATACATGTATGATTTAATATGCATGATTACATAGTACAACCTCTCCGAGTGGAGGAAAATATGGGATCAAACAGTGATGGGGTAAAGTGTAAGGCACAGAATACGTACAGAAACATATAAAAAGTCTACATTAGCTGGTTTTGGGGAGACAGGCAAAAAGAAGATTAAAAAGTAAGCCAAGAGGACAAAATAATAGTAATAAAAAAAAAAAGATTTTCTTAATAGAAATTTAAAAAGTCATAGAAAGAATAACAGAGAAATACTATTGTTTTGTGCAAAGAAATTAAAAATTAAACTACCCTTAATAGAGTAATATATTACTTTTCAGTCTTGCAAGAGGAAGAAACTCATTGCGACACTTGTCAGTGTCAAATTTGGACAGGTATTTGCTTAGTCATCCATGACACTTTATTTATTTATTTATTTTTTTGTAATTTGCTAAGATAGATAAGTTAGGATTAAAATGATGTCATTTTTAATGTTTTACATGATTAATAATTACTGATATTATTTTTATTATATATTAATTAAAATATTTACCTATTGATAAAAATAAATTATGGAACCTTTTATGTTACTAGATTTTTTTTCTTCCAGAAATAGCATAATAGTTATTGAAAACTAAAAAAATTATATAATTTTGTTTTATATGGCAATACTAACTCAAAAAAATTTATCTGCATTTATTGCCTCTCTATTTTATTTTCTTTCTTTTCCAGTCTCAGATGTTTTAGCAGAGAATCTAGGATTGAGGGATTTTCTCATCATCATCTGTAAAAGCCACAGAGAGAGTTTGTTTTATTTATTTAGTTTTTCTTTATTAAATTTTATCCGTTTACTCTGACAAGAGAGAGAGAGAGAGAGAGTTGTGTTTGTGTGTGCGTGTGCATGTGTGTTTTGTCAAGAACTCAAGATCATTGGATGCACGTGGAAGCCGAGAAGGTAAAAAAAAAAAAAACAAATTTTCTCAAACATCTTGTTAAGGTTTTTGTTATAATCACGGAGTTAAATTAATGAGGTAGCACAATAATGTTTTTGTTTTGAAATTTTTTATATAATATGATAATTTTCTTGTTCATACCAATCTTCCACCTTTCATCAGTTTCTTACTTGTCTCCTCTCTCTCTCTGCCACCACCACCCTTTCTCTTCTCCTTCTTTGCTCTTTGTATGCATTTCTCTCTATTATTATTTATATGGTGCACTGTCTGGAATCTTAGATTGCATGAGATTGTTACTTGTTCTTATTAACAAAGATTATATCTTTTAGTTTTTTGGTGTAATGGGGTTGTGAATTGAGAATGTTTTATGATCTGGGTATGTTTGTATTTGTTGTGAAATTTATTTGTTTCACTTGATTTGGGTTATTTTGTGTTGATCTCTGGAGTGAAATTATTATACCCTTTTGTTGGATTGAGTTACTGTTGTCAATTTTGACTCCATGCATCATAAACAATTAATCTCTAATTGTTATTGTATAATTTTCATTCAGTCATGAACTCTGTAGAATTTAAATGATCTAGATTTTTATGTGACATATAATTCAATGCCTATGAGCTGCAAAGAGGGTTGCTATTTCATGTTATTGTCCACTTTCTTCTAAGCAATTATCAATGATTTCATATTGCTTCTTATTAGTGTTTCTCTGAAACCCAGAAACTGAAAGGTGATATTGTAATTTAGAAAAAGAACTAATCTGAATTTTGGTCTTGTTGTTGTTGTTGTCATGTTTCTAGGACTGAGCTGTTAAAACTTGGTGAAAGAATGTCTCTTTCTGGGGCTGGTAGTGATAGAGGGAATGTGAGGATCCATGAAAGTTTGGATGAGCTTAGCACTGATTTGGCAGACTATATTGGTGAATTGTCAGAGGCATCAGTGAAGGAGAGGGGTGTCTTTGCCATTGCATTGTCTGGTGGTTCACTTGTTGGCTTAATGGGGTATTACTTTCTTTCTTTTTGCTGCCTGGTTTCGTTGGTTTTATGGTTTTAATTCTTTGGTTTAAACTGCATGGTGGAAAACAGGAAACTCTGTGAAGCTCCTTACAACAAGACTTTAGACTGGTCCAAATGGTATATATTTTGGGCTGATGAGCGTGTTGTGGCGAAAAACCATACTGACAGCAATTATAAGCTTGCTAAGGATAACATATTGTCCAAGGTTTGAACCTCGACTTCATATATTGTTCTGTATTTTCATTGTTACCTCTCCATATGTAGGCTGTGTTTGGTTCTCAGAAAGGGTTTTATTTTTTATTTATTGGTAAACGTACACCTTGAGTCTTGTACTCATAAGCTCATCCTCCACCTTGCTCTAATAAGGGAAGGGAAAGATGTGTCATTTTAGCTGGAGCTTATTGGCAGTTTGGTTCTCAGAAAGGTTGAAGGTGGAAGAAAGTAAATCCTTCAAATTGGTTGCCTTCCTGAATCATTCATATATATTTTTTTTCCACTTCCCTGCTTTTAGGGGAAAAAAAAGGAGTGAGATGACCATTTTGTTCCAATTTTCCCTACTGGATAAGCAGATTCAGGTGTTTGTTGCAGGTTTGGCTGTGTCAGTTCAAATCTACCTCAAAATAGTCCCACCCAATTATAGGAACTTTTACATAAGACTAGCTTAATTTCAAAATATTTGGCACTGAATTTCTTCTTAACCCCTATAGACTGTCATTTCTTTCTTCTTCATGTAGAGTAATTACCAAAATACGCAAGATCTTGTATATTTTCCCTTCAATGGAAATTATTGAATGCTTCAACTCCTTAACTGTGATCTGTAACTAAAATTTCGGAATCAGAAGTAATAGGAGATTATCATATATTATTTAGTCAAGTTGCTACTAGTGGAAACATGCTACCTAATGCTAAACTTGTAGTTTCCTCAATATCTCTAGGTGCTCTTTGCTGGCCCTCTATATTTATTACAGCTATCTTCTTATGTGAGAACAAATACATCATGGGAAAAAAGGGGAGAATTCTTAGTTGTACTCACCGGATGGTGGTCTGGATGAAAAATCCCACCTTAGTTTATTTGCGACATTATTAATTGTTGGTTGAGAGTCATTTAAAATATATATATATATATATATATATATTGATCTAGAAGTTATAGAGCACTAAATTTTAGCGGACTGAAACTTGCAAACCTTATGATGGTTGTTTCAATTCTTCTTACGTTTGTCACTGACATGATGTTGTATACCATTATGATTATGTTGTTGGTTTTAACTGTTACTGGATTGCAGTCCAATCAGGAAAGAATGACGTTTTCTCTTTTTCATTTTGTTGGGGGGTGGGGGTGTTCATTGTAATAAAGGTAGTTTATTGGCTTTCTACATGTTATTCTAGTAGAACTATTTGGAATCAGAACTATTTGGAATCAGTGTGATACATCTTTTATGGAAAAATGATTCCTTTCTTTGTCCCACCAACGGAAAGAAAAACGATTCCTTACATCAGAAGTTATTTTAGATATCGTTTAGGAACAAAATCATATATTTTTATTCTAGAATTTATTTGATAAGCTCATTTTTAAAATGCTATTTGATAAATTATCTTAATTTATATATTTTCATAATTTTTTTTTTTTTTTTTCTCTTTTGAGTTTGTTTTATACGACTGTACTCAAAACTACCAGTTCTAGAAACTTGGCCTGGAAAGTAAACATCTTGGAATTCAACATTATCTTACAGTTATGTTTTGAATGACTAAGTAGTGTGTTTAAATTTGCTCAAGCATCTCTTTAGTTACACATGCCCTTCTGTGTGACCAGAGAACTGATCCTTATTATAAAATCAAGAAAATATACTCTCGTATTAATACCTTTTGGTTCATACACTAAATAGGGTAGTTATTATTTAATAAGTTTGTTAGTTGGTATGTCTTTTAAAAGAAGCATAGCAGAAGAATTTCAGTTCAAATCTCTGTCCTATTTTTAGCTGGAATTTTCTTCCTTGTTAACCTCATGTATTTACATATTTTACATAATTTTAAAGTTAAACCATTGTTTATTCTTTTGTTGCATCTTGGTATCCTCAGCAAACTCAAGACACATTGTAGGTGATTGAGATTTGAAGATGGGTGTCAACTATCTTAACTAGTGAAGTCTCTTGACATCGAACAAGAGGCCTAGAATCAAATCCTACTTGCAGCAAGGATTAAAGATGGCTGCCTTCCATTGAGTAGCCCATGTTCTCATGGACTCCAATGGATCCAAAAAAAGAAGAAGACCATTTAGACTATAATGATTATTGTTGGGTTCTAAATTAAATGTGCTAGTTTGTTCATACTGTCAGAGGATGTAGTGAAGATATTTAATATATGCTTGAATAGGTTCTTAAGACTGTTCTTGGCAAGATAAGGAGCTTGTTAGTCTTGCTTTCATTTCTTTGAGGTAGTTTGGTTGGCCAAATGCTTCAACAATGTCAAACCTACATAGAAACCTAGTAAAGATGATAATTAAAATGTTTATATAAAAAACCAGAACAACCATGATTACATATAGGTATGTTATACATCAGGCGTCAGGTTTGTATCATTCCTATTATCATATGTAGCAGGCATGTCTTCTACTACCAAATATATTAGATACATCTTTACCTTTTAACTATGTACGTATCCCATCTTGAGATAGAGTGGTCTTCCAACCAAAAATCAAGAAATAGGAAAAGGAACTATGTTTTCACTTGAATATTGCAGAAGTCTTATTTTCTATTGGATTGTAAAAGTATTGAATTTACTAATTTAGCAGTTTTACCTTTTCTGGAAAGCTTTAAGTCAAGAATAGTCCGTGGATTCATTGCAGATTGTATCATTGCTGTAACTTTGGTTATTCTTCACCAGTAATTTATATTCTCATTTGATCATTTGCATTATATATTCGCAGGTGCCTATAGTTCCCAGTCACGTGCATTCTATCAATGATTCAGTGTCAGCAGAGGAGGCTGCTGATGAGTACGAGTTTGCCATCCGACAATTAGTGAAAACTCGTGTGGTCAGTGTATCCGATATTAGTGATTGCCCCAAGTTTGACCTTATCCTCCTTGGAATGGGTCCTGATGGCCATGTTGCCTCAATATTCCCTAACCATCCTGTGCTCAACGAGAAAGATGAATGGGTAACTTTTATTACTGATTCCCCTAAACCGCCACCTGAGAGGATCACATTCACTTTGCCAGTCATCAACTCAGCTTCCAATGTAGCTGTGGTCGTGACAGGTGACAGCAAAGCGGAGGCTGTACGGTTGGCAATCAACGATGTAGGACCTGACTGCCCATCACTGCCTGCAAGGATGGTCCAGCCAACAAATGGGAAGTTGGTTTGGTTTTTGGACAGGCCAGCTGCCTCAAAACTTGACCATCCTCAATATTCCGAGCAGGGTTGAGCTCTTCTTGCCAAAGGGTATGCTTGTATGTGGTGGTTGGTTTCGAGACCTGTGGATCATTTTCTCTTCCATAAGTTTCAGTCTTTTGGAGGGTATTTTTCTTTTTTTGGGCCTTTTGGTTAAATTCTCCATTTTTCCTGTTCTTGCTCTCTTCTTTAGGAAGGGTTGGAGAAGTGTGATTATCCTTTTTGTAAGAAGAGGTTAATAAAGTTGGGGTCTTAATTCAAAAGCTTTTTGTTCTGGTTCCTTATAGCTTAAACCAGTTTGATCAGTAAGCCATTTGAATTTGGAATGGCAGGTCCATGAAATTCAACAAGATCTTTTCTTCTTCTTTTTTCCTCCTCCCCTGCCTCTCATATTTATATATGTTATTCTCATTATATTAGCTTGCCTAGTACTCTAATGTCGGAAAAATGATAAATTAGAATTGAAACAGAAGTTTTACAATTAAAAAAATAAACTTAGTTACTTTCTCTTGCTGGTTCTGGAGCAAGGATGATGGCTTTTGCAATATGCCAATATCACTAATTATATAGCAAGTAGCAACTAGGTATTCATTCTCATAATACATATATTAAGAATCACTAAAGATTTGAAGAGTGAAATCACACATGTAATGCAGTAATTATAAATGGCTTTATAAGTAGGCCTCATAATAAAGTCTGGTGAAAAAGAGTTTTAACTACTAAAATATTCTTTATATTACTTGTGTCACAAAAATATGTTCTATAAACCTTACCTATTGGTTCTTTTTCTCTTTCTCATCCTTAACACTAGTATCACAAGAATCAATTTGACTTAAGGTGGTAGACACAATTTTTGATAAAATTCTATTGAAATTGAATAATTAGCATTTTCAAGTTATATTAGGATTAAATATAGTGGTCTTAGGATGTTTATTAATGCTTAAATGATATATTAGAACTTAACATTGAATAATTTTAGGTTCTAATTAAAGAATAATGAAATAAATAGATGGGTTTGGGAAATGTTTGAATTTCACAAATTTAAGTGGGGTGGATTTGAGAGAATATTTTAAGTTTAGAGAATTGAGAAATATAAATTTTGTGTTACCTTGGGACTTGCTATCACGAACTCCACTAAATTTAGAGATTAGTTTCTTCACCCACCTCAATTATCCTACATTTTAATATTATGAAGTAATTGACAGTTTGACACTCCCATATCATATGAGATAGGGACTCTAATATTGCGTGTGGTTTTCAAATTGTACAGGGATAAGATTGACACCACCACTCCTATTCCTATTGTATTTTATTATGCCTGTCTAATAATATCAATGCGCCCATGGTAGCACAAGTTGCAACTGGGACCTGATGAATATACTAAATTAGTGCATTGATAATCATCCAGTGTGTGGTATTAACCAAGTAAAACCTATATGCCTATATCCATTATCCATTGAAAACCAACCAAAAGAGAAAGATATAAGGGAGAGAGGAAACATCAATTTAAAAGGAACAAATATAATAAAATTAAGACAAAACTTAAGTACATTTCCTTAGGCGTGACATGGTTACATTGGATGCTAAAAAGGATCTTTGTTGCTAAAAAAAGGGCCTTCTTGAGCTTCCATCATAGATGCTATCCATACAAATACAAAATTGGTGTAATACAAGTAGAGCAATCTCCAGAATCCCCACCAGTTGTACAAAGGAAATAGTCAATCAGAGCTCTTTACAGGGGAAGAATTTTTCTTGAACTATCTAAGGCTTGTGTAACAGAATGAACTACACTAATTAGTGCAATCACCTAAATCTCACTTACAGGATTCAGGGTGCGGTATTCAATTTCTGTTATTGACCTAATGCCATTTTGATCAGGGACAACTTCTTCTTCCATATCATCTTTAGGAGGATAGCCACGCGTTTGCCCTAGCAGCCATTGGTCTATGACTCCACATTGAATTGCATACTTGATTGTGTTCTCTAGGTATCCTTTATCAGTAATTAGATCTGGCTGAACCGTCAACCTTCTCATGAGTGCTGAAAAAGGTGTCATACAAACAGGATTTAAAAGTAAGGTTTAGTTTCAGGAAAATGTCAAGGCTCTTCTAGTTTCTTAAAGATCATTTGAAGTTGAATGTGTGAGAATGAATTGCAAATAATTACATGTATGCATCAATGACACCAAAGAATAAAGAAACAAGAGTATCCAAATTCATATTTTCAACATTTTCAACCAGTCTGTGTAATTAATGTTTTCATGTTTTGTTTTTTGACAGAGGCCTCATTCCAAACTTCTTGATGAATCATATTATTCCACTTCTTGGCATAAGACTATGTAACGGTTAGTATGTGCCTTTTCAAACTGATTTGGCTAGGCTAAAAAGTCCCTCTTCAAACATTTAAATGTAAAATCAGGTCATATATAATTCAGATCATATAGCCACAATACCATATCGTTATAAATAAGGATCTAATGAAATGCCATATTGAATTTCAAGATAAAGCTAATAAGTGACTAAGAAAAAGCAACTGCCTAATATGAATTGCTTTCAAATGGTGCACCAAATTGAGGGCTGGAATCTACACCTTTCAACACAGAACCTCCCCCATTCAGAGAATAAGCTAGTAGAACAATATTAGGCTGTCACTGCATTTCTTGCACAAGCCACCACTCCACAAAAGAAGGTTCAACCTTTAATTGAAAGTATCATTATGATCCCATTAACTGATATAGAATTGCTAAAATATTCTGGGTCACCCTCAAGGTTCTCCCCTCTGTGAAGAGGTACAGATAATAGGTTCCAGTGAATGTGTGGTGGCTGCCACAGAAATGCAGGCTCAAGATGCCTCAGATATATTGGTTCATGTGATAATATCAATAAATATGCACATTTACAAGATTTTACCTGCAATGATGCCATCTCCAGACGCTGACATATCACAAGTGAAAGGGGTTATTGGGGCATCCTCCATCCCATTAATAGCACCATTGTGCTCCTCGGTGTAATAGTGTATCTTAGAAGTCCCATTCGTCACAAACAAAATCTTAAGATTTTCATGCCAAAGAGGTGCAACCTCTTCTGGTTTATAATGTACAAACTTTGAGCTGGCATTATTTTTAGTGTCAAATTCCTCAGAGGGCTTGATCCCACATAGAAACTCAAGTTCTTGCTTAGTAACCTCAATAATATCTGCTAGATTCCACACCTGTTGTATAAACATCTTGGTCTCTTCAACAGACTGCCATAGTGGCAATGGAAGGTTTACATCATAGAAAATAACTCCTCCCAATTTCTTTGAGATCTTGATGGCCCGCAATGTAGTTGATCTCATATTTCGATCTAGCAGGGAATGGGTGCTGAAGTAGAACATCTTTGCCTGCATAATAAACCATTAAAAAGCTATATAATTACTTGGAGCAATCTAGCCAGTCAAATCTGGACAACTTAAAAAAAGAGAATGTGATGCACACACAGTCTAAGTGGAACAAAATAAGACAGAGTTATGTAGTTTTACTGCAGTAAATTCTTCTTTGGATGACATTTATAAACAGGGGAAAGTATGTTATAAGCAGATGGCAGCCTATAAGCAGAAAATGCAATAAAACAATATTGAATGTCAGCTGTGAAACCCATAGCACAAAAAATTCAAAAAGAACTCACAGCCTCTTTCATTGTAAAGAATTTGATAACTTCCAGCAATGTCCAATCAAAGAAACTCCTATTAAGCAAGATGTTTAGATCATCCAATGGTGAAACTCAGAATATGCAGGATGCTATTTGTGGTATACTTAAAATTCAATTATCACCCACAACTTTTTTCATAAGTAAGATGATAGGAAACTTATCAATTACCACAAAAATAACCCTGTAAATTTATCATTATATCACCAATGGAAAGGAATCAGATATAACTTAAAGCAAGGACCATAAGAATAAGTCAAATTATCTTTTTGCACAAGTGAAATCTTGTACCTCCTTTAGCACGTCAATATTGATCTCTGACTTTGATAAACAGTCCTCTGCACAGGGTTTGACACAAGTCATTCTAAAGTTACCCCTCTTACCAATCTTCATTTGTGATACTGCTGTCACCCTTTTACTATCAATGCGGACTGCACGGGTCTGGACATCGCTTACGTTCATATAATATAGCATTGCCTTACCAAAATCATCATCTCCAAGTTTTCCCATGAAAGCAACCTTACCACCCAAGCTTGCAAGAGCAATCGCAACACTGCCTGCAGATCCCCCTGGAGCCCTAACAAATTTTTCAGGAGCCCATAATGCATCCTTCATTCTTTCATGGATTTCATAATCCAGAAGTCTGTTGGCAGGCCTTCCTGAGGGAACAAAAGCATGTTGTGCAGCTCCGAAGCAACAAACAAGTGGAGGCCAACCATATGTGTAGCTAATATCTTCTCCCTCCTCAATTCCCAACTCTAAGTCTTCCTCATTCTCGCCCTCCACATTTGCAATAAATGTAGACTCCTCATGATCACTAACTTCTACTTCACTGACCCGATCCTCCACTTCACTATCATCTATCTTCTTGGTCTTCCTCTTCTTCCTCACCTTCTTCTCAGTTTTCTCTTCCTCCAAGCTAGTAGAAGTAGATGCAGCTATGAATAATTGAATTACGGGTTTAGCACTTATAAGTAAGATCTAATCAGGAACAACAATAACTGCATAAAATACTTTTCATGGGACAAAACACACACCCATATAAGTAACAATTTAGGGAAATACCTTTCCTCCGAGTCCTTTGCTGGGTTTTCTTGGAATCATCACTTGATGCTGAAATGATACTTTCATCACTTGTACCATCACTGGCTACCACCAATTCAGGGTTCTTGTCCGGATTATCATCCACTGCTTTCTTCCTAGTTCGTGTGCCAGCTCGTTTACTAGTCCTAGTGGTCTTTTTCTTAACAACAGCCCCATTTTCATCCGGTACCTCTTCAGCATCAACTTTCTTCCTAGAAACAGCCACAAGACCCAATTTCTTGTGCAATCTAAAGTTCTGAACTGGCACAAAGTTCAGTGACGTATAATTCGGCCAATTCGAATGGCTCCTGCACAGTTCAAGAACCAGATAACATAACCATTACTGAGTAGTTTAGTTAGTAACATGAGGGTAGTTAAACTATGGAGTGTTAACTTAGGTTCTTTGGTTTCCAACAGAAAATTCAGATTCTTTTCATATCTCCCACACTAAAAACATCAAGAGAAAATAAACAAAACAAAACTATATGATATATCCAACAAAACCCAGTCAAGATTTTATCTTTTTTGGTTTTCTTAAAGCTTAATTTGCATAGCTAATTAAGTACAACATGGGTTTCGTTTATATATATTATTCAAGCTTGCAGAGCAAAACAAAATTGGTTTCTCACATGTATAATGGTCACACAGAGAGAGAGAGAGAGAGAGAGAGAGAGAACCTGGGAAATGAAAGAAAGGGAGTGAAAGACAGAGACGCCATTAGACAGAGCTTGAAAGAGCTCCACCTTTTGAGCAATTTGAGACTACTGAGTGTTTCTCTTAGACATGGCTATGCTTATTGTGCCAATGCCAGTGCCACTGCCCACTGGGTTTAAGAGTGAAAGTGGGTTTTATGGATGAGAGGCTTTTCTTTTTGGTTCTGTTGTGGAATTCTTATCATCAGGACTGTGCGTTTTAATGCCACTGTCATAAACGACTTGGTGTTGAAAGAGATAGCAGTCGTTTAGTGTACTACTATACCCTTAAACATTAAAGCTTTAGTGAGAGAGATAAGTAAAGCTTTTGTGAGGGACTATAATCCATTTTAGTTTAGGCGTAACAATACGTTTCATAATAGGAGATTAGGAATGACAGAATCAATGATAGATTATCAAACTTGTTTTATGGAGTTTTCCTCTCACTACACCAAATATGAGAGGAACGTTTCCTAATAAAAAAAAAAAAAATGTTTCATAAAATAATCTCATCATATAATTCCTCCTTAACAATACTTGGGCCTACAGCATGTTCTTTAATCTTACTACCAGCATATGCAAGGTTAAATGTTAAGTGTGAAGAAGCTGTACACACCTCAAAACAGAATACACTATTAAAGGTTAAAATGACTTCAGATCAAGCACTAACATATGAGCAATCACATTTCTTCTATTTGCATCTGGTTTGTTGAATCAGTTCCATTCAACAGAGTTTGATTGTGCTCTAATTGATTAACATTTCATAAATTTGGACAGAGAAAACAAAACAACCACTGTGGAATGATGCTTAAAATAAAATCATTTAAATTTTCACCGTACATTCTGTGGTTTCAAGAACACAATTATTTTTCTTTTTTTTTTTAAACAAAACACAACAAGATAAATGAGAATGAGAAAGAGAGAGAGAGAATAGCTGTGGACATTGTGACTTTGAGAGTTCTAACAATGGGAATTGGATTTTTAGGGTGTTGGGGGTTTTAGGGGGGTTTTAGTTTTTATTACTTTAACAAGGGTAGGGGTGTCAAATGGGTGGGTTTGAGTGGGCATTAAATGGGTTGGGCCTTTAAAACCCAATAGCCCATTTAAAAGCTAAAACCCACTGGGTTTAAGAGTGAAAGTGGGTTTTATGGATGAGGGGCTTTTCTTTTTGGTTCTGTTGAGGAATTCTTATCATCAGGATTGTGCGTTTTAATGCCACTGTCATAAACGACTTGGTGTTGAAAGAGATAGCAGTCGTTTAGTGTACTACTATACCCTTAAACATTAAAGCTTTAGTGAGAGAGATAAGTAAAGCTTTTGTGAGGGACTATAATCCATTTTAGTTTAGGCGTAACAATACGTTTCATAATGGGAGATTAGGAATGACAGAATCAATGATAGATTATTAAACTTGTTTTATGGAGTTTTCCTCTCACCACACCAAATATGAGAGGAACGTTTCCTAATAAAAAAAAAAAATGTTTCATAAAATAATCTCAACATATAATTCCTCCTTAACAATACTTGGGCCTACAACATGTTCTTTAATCTTACTACCAGCATATGCAAGGTTAAATGTTAAGTGTGAAGAAGCTGTACACACCTCAAAATAGAATACACTATTGAAGGTTAAAATGACGTCAGATCAAGCACTAACATATGAGCAACCACATTTCTTCTCTTTGCATCTGGTTTGTTGAATCAGTTCCATTCAACAGAGTTTGATTGTGCTCTAATTGATTAGCATTTCATAAATTTGGACAGAGAAAACAAAACAACCACTGTGGAATGATGCTTAAAATAAAATCATTTAAATTTTCACTGTACATTCTGTGGTTTCAAGAACACAATTATTTTTCTTTTTTTTTTTAAACAAAACACAACAAGATAAATGAGAATGAGAAAGAGAGAGAGAATAGCTGTGGACATTGTGACTTTGAGAGTTCTAACAATGAGAATTGGATTTTTAGGGTGTTGGGGGTTTTAGTTTTTATTACTTTAACAAGGGTAGGGGTGTCAAATGGGTGGGTTTGGGAGGGTTTGAGTGGGCATTAAATGGGTTGAGCCTTTAAAACCCAATAGCCCATTTAAAAGCTAAAACCCATTGGGTTTAAGAGTGAAAGTGGGTTTTATGGATGAGGGGCTTTTCTTTTTGGTTCTGTTGAGGAATTCTTATCATCAGGACTGTGCGTTTTAATGCCACTGTCATAAACGACTTGGTGTTGAAAGAGATAGCATAGCAGTCGTTTAGTATACTACTATACCCTTAAACATTAAAGCTTTAGTGAGAGAGATAAGTAAAGCTTTTGTGAGGGACTATAATCCATTTTAGTTTAGGCGTAACAATACATTTCATAATGGGAGATTAGGAATGACAGAATCAATGATAGATTATCAAACTTGTTTTATGGAGTTTTCCTCTCACCACACCAAATATGAGAGGAACGTTTCCTAATAAAAAAAAAAAAAATGTTTCATAAAATAATCTCATCATATAATTCCTCCTTAACAATACTTGGGCCTACAACATGTTTTTTAATCTTACTACCAGCATATGCAAGGTTAAATGTTAAGTGTGAAGAAGCTGTACACACCTCAAAATAGAATACACTATTGAAGGTTAAAATGACGTCAGATCAAGCACTAACATATGAGCAACCACATTTCTTCTCTTTGCATCTGGTTTGTTGAATCAGTTCCATTCAACAGAGTTTGATTGTGCTCTAATTGATTAGCATTTCATAAATTTGGACAGAGAAAACAAAACAACCACTGTGGAATGATGCTTAAAATAAAATCATTTAAATTTTCACCGTACATTCTGTGGTTTCAAGAACACAATTATTTTTCTTTTGTTTTTTTAAACAAAACACAACAAGATAAATGAGAATGAGAAAGAGAGAGAGAATAGCTGTGGACATTGTGACTTTGAGAGTTCTAACAATGGGAATTGGATTTTAGGGTGTTGGGGGTTTTAGGGGGGTTTTAGTTTTTATTACTTTAACAAGGGTAGGGGTGTCTAGTGGATTGATTTCTACTAGCACTCGTCATGGAGTTGCATTCAACTTCCCTCTACTCGACTTTGAAGGTAAAAAATAACTCAATGATGGAGGAGAGTACAAAGAACAGAAAAAGAAAAATACCCAAAACTAAGAATAGCAGGTTTTTTTTTTTTTTATTTTTGCTTATCATAGTATTGAACCCTTTATCCCACTCTATCCCACTTTTATGGTGTGGGACAACATGTTCTTTAATCTTACTACCAGCATATGCAAGGTTAAATGTTAAGTGTGAAGAAGCTGTACACACCTCAAAATAGAATACACTATTGAAGGTTAAAATGACTTCAGATCAAGCACTAACATATGAGCAACCACATTTCTTCTCTTTGCATTTGGTTTGTTGAATCAATTCCATTCAACAGAGTTTGATTGTGCTCTAATTGATTAACATTTCATAAATTTGGACAGAGAAAACAAAACAACCACTGTGGAATGATGCTTAAAATAAAATCATTTAAATTTTCACCGTACATTCTGTGGTTTCAAGAACACAATTATTTTTCTTTTCGTTTTTTTAAACGAAACACAACAAGATAAATGAGAATGAGAAAGAGAGAGAGAATAGCTGTGGACATTGTGACTTTGAGAGTTCTAACAATGGGAATTGGATTTTAGGGTGTTGGGGGTTTTAGGGGGGTTTTAGTTTTTATTACTTTAACAAGGGTAGGGGTGTCTAGTGGATTGATTTCTACTAGCACTCGTCATGGAGTTGCATTCAACTTCCCTCTACTCGACTTTGAAGGTAAAAAATAACTCAATGATGGAGGAGAGTACAAAGAACAGAAAAAGAAAAATACCCAAAACTAAGAATAGCAGGTTTTTTTTTTTTTTTTTAGTATTGAACCCTTTATCCCACTCTATCCCACTTTTATGGTGTGGGATAGAGAAATTTTATTTCATAGTATCATATGTAATGTACATATTGCAAAGAGAAGAGGTAACAATTGTTTTTCCCATATTTTTCAGGTAGTCAATCTAAGTATGTGAAACACAGAATTGACTAACTGAGTTTCAAATTTATATTAAAAAATAAATAGCTATCTAGTTTGGACGCATATCGGGAGCTTTTTGGGCCGAAGGGAAGTATTGATTTTGGGTTGGCTTATGTTTAGACATGATGAATATTTCTGGACGATGCTTAGAGATGATAACATAATGTGGAGACATGTACTCCTAAGGGATCTTCGATTGCCAGCCACTCTTGACCTACCTCAGACTTTTCATTGGTTCGACATCTGCTGATCGACATTCAGTATGTTTCAAAATTAAATTTGAATCCTCTAGTCTAATTAAGTTGGAAGTCTCATTAATTTCTTCATATTACAAATTATATCTATCATATAAAAAAACATATATCATAATTTGATTGGGCTCTTTAATATACTATGACGCCTCTCCCACGCTAGGCAAATAAAGGGTAAAGCATGATTAGTATGAATCACAATAACACTAATTTCCATTTTAAGCCAATGGAACGTTGGAACTTCTATAAGTGTTTATTCCATGTACAAGTCATGTACATTAGCTGACCTATATTACCTGATAATAAAATTTTGGTGGTGGTCATTGTTCATTGAATAATCAGATTTTTACAAGTTTTACCATTTTAAGTATACGCTCCGCCCAAGTAAGACATATTAGTTGAAGCAATATTTATATTTTGGTGATAAAAATCTTCCATTCATGGCTATGTAATAAAGGGCTATAGACAAGTTCACAAGGATTAGCTTTCAAGTTATAAAGAAACGAATGGAATTGAAGAAAACGTGATAATCCTCTTGGTGACTAAAAATGAAGACTCAAATGTAGAATCTACCTTAAATAAGAGGAAAATGTATAACACGTAATGAATTGAACTTAGAAGAAAATTCCCAAATGTTATTTTAATATATATATATATTTTAATTTCCCCCATTAATGCAGCATCCACTTTTAACTTTTAGAAAATTCATACAGCATTAGTCAAGACAAACCATCCCTTAAGTCTCATGAATCATGATTAATGATTCTACGATCGGACTAAATGTTCTTTCTGTTTGTACGACCTTTGCAACTTTCTGCACTACTCTTTATTTAAGTTGTGTCAACCTCTTAGTGGTGCTTTTCATAACATTAGTGTATTTGAATAATTTGAGCTTTTTATTTTCATTTTTAGTTAGTTTATTTATTTATGAATAACTTTTTATTGTCTAATTTTTTTTTTTTCCCAGTGTAAGTGTATTTTACACAACTTATTTTTTAAACAAAATAAACCGCAAGACATAAGCAATACCTATCAAGTATTTACTTACTTACTAGCATTTGTTTTGGCCTCAAGAAATAGACATAGACACATCAAATGGGTACAATTGTACAATACAATATAGTCACAATGTTATTATAATTCTTGAAAAATTAATATATGATAAGAACCAGTACTTAATTAATATATAACATATCATATATATTTTAAATTCTTAATTAATAGCAAACATCAAAATAAATAGTTTGAAAAAATATATTTAAAATTAATTTTAAACCAGAGCACAGTCACACTAACACAACAAGCAATAATAAAAGTGAAAAACAAAAAAGGTAATACAACCCAAGCATTCAAACTCAGTGAGAGTGAGAGAGAGAGAGAGAGATTTAACAGAGAACAGAGAGAGACTAACCGGCGGAGAGTGAAAGAACACGCCGCCACCGACGGTGGTTGGCCTTTCGATTCTGAAAGGGAGATAGCAGATCGAGCGGTCCAGATTTCGCCAGGTAATCATTTTATTTTTCCTGCTTTAAAAGCTCAATGAGCTTTAATCTTTTCTTACTCTGTTATTCATATTTGATACATTGGAAATGCTGTGGAACTTTATGGAGCTTCTTTTTCATCTTTTCTATAAAGTTTAGCTTTTGCTTTCTGAATTCGAATTCTGGGTTTGTAATCTTCCTTCATAAAAAGACACTTTTTTTTTTTGTTAGGATTAAATAAGAGCTAAAAAAATGGGGTTTTGTTGAACTTTCTAGCTATTATTTATTTGAAGATAGGTGACTTGGAATAAAAATTTTGTCTTTTGGGGGCTATATCTGACCCAAAATGTGGAATTAGAGATGGGTTTTAACTTTTAACTTTCAAGTGTTCAATTTTCAAGTTAAATGATTTTTATACTTTGCACTGCTATAGGAATATGTATCAGAATCGCTGTTATGGGTTTAAAGGAGTGAAACAAAAAAAAAACCACTTCTATTTTTCTTCGATAAGTATAAGGATACAAAATTTTTCACAATTTTTTTGTAACTGTTAATGTGGCCTATTGCAATTGGTCAGTAGTGGCCAGTGGGTCTATGTGAAAGTGATGTTGCTCTAACCACAACTTGTTACCTTAGCAAGTCATGAAAAATGTTGTGAAATTAGTTGTCCTTAGCATTGCTCATTTTAAAAATATCATACCCAGTGTACAAAATTCTCACCTTTGCATGGTCTAAGAGAGGTGATTGGTAGGCAGCCTTAGACTTTATAGGAAATTGAATGCTGGGCAAGACTTTAGATTATAGCAAACTTGAGACACTGCTCAGTTCTTACTACTTCTTTGAAAAAGGTTGAGTCTGATTTTATTTTAATAATCTTCTTTCTTAGGTTAGGTGCTGTCCATGGATTCATTTGCATATTGGTATTTTGCCTGCTAGCTTTTTAACGTACTGTCTCGTTGAATTTCTCTGATTGCTATCATATGACCTCTTCATTTTTATCCCCTTTACTGGTAGATGGGAACTCTTTCCGATTTTAAGTTTTCAAGAAATGACTTGTATTCTCATGCTTTATGTAACTGTGCAGACTGAAGAGAAGTACTATTATATTTACTTGACTTATACTTTGTTGAGCAGCCACTCTTGATATGAATATTTTGAAGCAGCTTGTGCCCACCAAACATTGCTTCAGTGGTTTCACAAAGCATTGTAGAGGTAATGAAAATTCAATTAACTGCCCTGTTAAATTCGTTGACCCTTTTTTTATATATGCTAAACAATTCAGCATATAAATTAAATGTAGTATTGGTTTTTTACTTGTATGCCACTTAAACCACTTAACTGTGATAACCAAAAGTAGCTCTCAAGTCTAATAGTGGCATATAAGACATGAGTATTTATTACAAAAAGAAGTTACCCAAGCCTTCTTATTTTGGGTAAAGCTATCTAAGCCAGTTTCTATGTGCTTGTTTTCATCTTCTATGCAGCATTGCATCCTTCCTTCCTCCATTCATCCCCAGATGCCTCAGTCGAAGTTCATTCTCCAGAGCAGGAAGTAGTGATTGCTTTGGGAAGCAATGTGGGAGACAGACTAGATAATTTTAATAACGCCTTGGAGTTGATGAACAAATCAGGCATAAATATTACAAGGCATGCTTGTTTGTATGAAACAGCTCCAGCGTATGTGACCGATCAACCTCACTTTCTCAACTCTGCAGTTAGAGCTGTTACTAAACTCGGTCCACATGAATTATTGGGAGTGCTCAAGAAAATTGAAAAGGACATGGGTCGTACTGGTGGTATAAGGTATGGTCCAAGGCCAATTGACTTGGATATATTGTTCTATGGAAAGTTCAAGGTCCACTCTGATATTCTTACTATACCCCATGAAAGAATTTGGGAGAGACCATTTGTCATGGCCCCTCTATTGGATTTACTGGGATCAGCTGCTGATTGTGATACAGTCACTTGTTGGCATTCCTTTTCACTGCATTCTGGTGGACTTTTTGAGTCATGGGAGAAATTGGGTGGTGAATCCCTTATTGGAAAGGAAGGCATGAAAAGGGTTTTACCCATTAAAAATGGTTTATGGGACTGGTCGCAGAGAACCTCTGTCATGGGTATTCTTAATGTGACCCCAGATAGTTTTAGTGATGGAGGGAAGTTCCTCTCTGTTGAGTCTGCAGTTTCTCAGGCCCGCTTAATGATTTCTGAAGGGGCTGATATGATCGATATTGGTGCTCAATCTACACGGCCGATGGCCTCTAGGATATCTGCTGAAGAAGAATTAGATAGACTAATCCCTGTTTTAGAAGGTATTATAGGGATGCCAGAGGCAGAGGGAAAGCTCATATCATTGGATACTTTCTCTTCCGAAGTTGCTTCAGAAGCAGTCAGCAAAGGGGCTCATCTTGTAAACGACGTATCTGCTGGGACGCTAGATTCTAACATGCTTAGGGTCGTTGCAGGCCTTAAGGTTCCATATGTTGCAATGCACATGAGGGGGGACCCCTCTACAATGCAGAATAGTGAAAACCTGCAGTATGATGATGTTTGTAAGCAGATAGCCTCTGAGTTATACTCAAGGGTTAAGGATGCAGAATTATCAGGTATCCCAGCTTGGAGGATAATTATTGACCCTGGAATTGGATTCTCAAAGAAGACTGAACATAATTTGGACATCTTAGTGGGATTACCAAACATTCGTGCAGAGATTGCAAGGAAAAGTTTTGGTGTGTCTCATGCTCCCATACTGATTGGACCCTCCAGAAAGAGATTTTTAGCTGACATTTGCTCTCGAACTGCTGCAGATGAGAGAGATCCTGCCACTATTGCTTGTGTCACAGCCAGCGTTTTAGGTGGAGCAAATATTGTACGAGTACATAATGTAAGAGATAATGTAGATTCTGTGAAGGTCTGTGATGCAATTCTGAAACAGAGGAGATCTTGCATAATTTAAAGAAATAGATTATCACTTCTTTTTGCTTCTTCCCATCGAAAATTCGCTTGACGTTTGCTTGTCACATGATGTTTATTTAGTTAACACACTGGTGTCAACTTACAGAAGTGCATGGCATTACCCAGATTCTTTATGTTCTTTTTGTGTTTTCACCAACCATGTACTCAATAAAAATTTTGTTGTATTAATAGTGTTCTTCAATATGATTATAGTGGAGTCAACTATTTTATCATTGGCTTGTCAATCAGCTCCAAGTTGAGGGCGCTATGGAAGGACAAACAGCCATGGTATATGTGTGCTTTTCATTTCGTTCAAGGCCAGAAAGAACATAAATTCGGGCATGAGATGAGAGATGAACCTTAATAGAATTGAATGAAGGAAGTTTGACTAGCTCTTAAAAGTATGGGAAATATAACTTGATAATCTACTAACATGTATCAACATATTGGAAGAGGCAACATATCTTGATGTTTCATAATCACATATTTTGGTAATTAAATTACAGGAGGCTAACAAACTTGGTCCAATCTGAGTGTCAAGCAGCATTTAAAGAGAACTAGTGCCATTATTTAGTTTTCAACTTCTTTTCTTTTTTTTTTTTTTTTTTTTTTTGCCAATGACAATGAAAGCTAGCCACATCAAGATCAAAAATAAGAATGCACATAGCCAAGGTGTGAACATAAAATTGAGACCATGGATGATTTCCACTACCCATGAAGCAGGAAGTTGTTATGAAATCAAACTGATAAAATCATTCAACTAGTTCTATAGGAGAAGCAAATGCTCATCTACACAAATAAAAAGTATTCATTTCAGATGCAAAGTTCTACACTGAGAGTTGTGACAGTTTACAGAGATTTGATCAAAAAACAATCAGGAAGTTGTTAATGAAAGCATTTCCCTTCCCCCCATCAAGTGCTCACTTTGGTTAGCTAACAAGAACTAATCATTCTGTTTCAAAACCTCGGCTTCAGCCATTGCCATGGGATCATCCTTGATCTCTCCTCCTTCGTCATCCTTTTCCCCTTCTCGATCTTGGGCCAATTTCTTCCGATGCAACTCCTCTGCAGCCTCCATTGCAGCCCGATTCTCTGCCTGAATTCGCAGCATTTCCTCTTCTTGCTGCTGCCTTTCAAACCACGTGTCCGCATCCGCCCAAACTACAAAAGATTAAAGCAAATACAACATCAATATGACAAGCATAACATTATTCCATATTCTCAATGCTTCACTTGAACTCCTAGTTCAGATTTAGTTCACTATCCATGTCTATCTTAATTACATAAACTATTAAATAGCTCCGGGTTCAAATCTCCTAGCCAAAGGATTCCTCCTATAATTACCCAGTGTATGTGGACAGATGGAGTACCACTCACCCGGGGATTAGTCAGATTCTAAGAGCCCTAGACAGCCACGTCCGCAAAAAAAAAAAAAAAAAAAAAAAGAAGAAGAAGAAGCTCATGTGGTTAAAAGCATTTATTGATAAATATTTGAATCTCATTAGCTTAGATTCTCTAATTAAATTCAACTATGTGCCCTTAGAAGCTATAACTATACACAAGGAAGCCTCAATAGTTGTGTTGCATTGGCCAATAAGCCATATGATTGGATTAAAAGGAAACCTAAATGAAAGATTATGTTGCATTCACCCAATATAAGCACTAAATCCTAGAAACCCTAAACCCACACTAAACCCTTAAAGCTAAAAGATTATATTAAAGAGTAGCAAAGCAACAAATTAAAACACAAATAAACACCCAATTAATAAACCAAGACAATGGCACAGAAATTAAATTAGAGAGAAACAAAAGGGCAAAATAGTGAAGGAAGAGAAAGAGGCATACTGGGCTGGGCGGCCCAACCCTGCTCGCCACCCTTGATGCGCTCAGGGAGGGCGTAGTTAACGGTGAGGACACGGCCATAGAGCTCAGCGCCGTCCATGTTGTCCATGGCGGAGGAGGCATCCTCTTTCTCTAAGAAGGTGACGAAGCCGAAGGAGCGGTGCTTCTGGGTGGCTTGGTCAAGAGGGGTCTTCACGTCTTTTATGTCGCCGAATGGTATGAAGGCGGCGTGGAGTATGGACTCGTTTACTTCCTCCGCTAGACCTCCGACGTACAGCGTGTTCTTCTGCACTGGACCACCTTGTGCTTGTACTTGTTGCGCCATTGTCGAAAACTAAACTAAACACACTCTGTTCTGGTTTTCTTTTTCACAAACATCTGGTGGGTTTGTGTTTTTATAGTTATGGTACTACCATATATATTGGGCTTTAGAGAGGGATGTTGTATTTTTGGAGTTGGGTCTGAAATCTGAATGGCTGGCCCATATTTTAAGGATGGTTTTGAATTAAATTCTCTAATTTCAAAAGTTTTAAATTAAAGTACCAATTTTTACATAGGTTTAAGTTAGATCAACGGTAAAGTTTTTCTGTAGATTCTTGTTCTTTCTTATTTATTTATTATTTATTTTTTTATGTACGAAGAAATATGTTTTCTTTCTTTTTTTCTTTTTGGGGAAGCACTTATGTCCCATTTGTAACCAATAATTAGGATGGTACAAAGAAATGTTTATCACCATTGGATCAAATTGAAGTTTTATTATAAAGATGTATTTTTTTTTTGTTAAAAAAAAAAAAAAAAAAAAAAAAAAACGAGTGTAATAAAGATACAATGTTCTTTTTATGTGTATATTTTGTTACTGGTATCAAAGCCTCTTACTTAATAAAAGTAATTGTGAATATGTGTGTAGTAATCTAAATAGTTGTTGTTGAACCTTACCTACATCAAAAGTTCAAAACCAATTGGGTTTTGGTGTGATATTAAAAATGAATCACTATGAAGAGATGTGTGTGTGTATATATATATAAACAAAAAGTATGAAGTTTACAACTATTACAAATTATATCTTATAGTTTTTTTAGTTTTAAATTAAAACCTAGATTTTAAAAATTGTATCAATTTGACCCTAGACTTTTTGGGTTTGATTTTCAAGGTTAATTGGGGGTTTAAATTGATATGATTTTAAAAGTATAGAGTTGAATTCAAATTAAAGTACGAAGTTTATATAAGACTCTAATTGGCTCAACTAGTAAGGTTTTTGTAAATTCTTATTCTTTCTTATGTAAAGAGCACAAAAGGTCACCAATAACCAATTTTCTATTACATTTAGAATGGTAGCTATCTCAAGTGCAGTTGAAATAATGGGCACATTCTGCATGTTTGATCATCCATATGCCAGATCTTTAATTGACTTCTCTCTAATTATTCAAAATTTGTGCTATAATATAAAAAGAATCCGCATGCAATGTCTTTGATCATCCATATGCCAATCTAACAATCACATTCTACATGTCTCTCTTACGATACATGGAATTTTAAAAGAATTGTGACAACAATTCAGAAAACTTGTGCAGAACAAATAGCCAGTTCTCTAAATTGGTATCCTTAGAATTAATCAAAATTTGTGATAACTACTACTCTCAGCAGCCAACCAGTGAAAATTTGTATTGTATTACTTCTTACGCAAGTACAAGAAGCCGACTACCACAGAGAGACAGACAACAGCTACGGGAACAACCCAATATTGCTTTGTCAAATCCATTAGCTTCTGAGCATTATCTGTCTGCTTCTTGGAAGAAATTTCAAGCTGTGGGATAGCTGGGGAAGATGTGTCAAGCTCACCGATGCAAAAGGTCTCCATGAGCTCCTTTGCACTTTTGCTGTGCCCAGCATCTTCAAAATCGTCTGTGGCATCTTTCCCTTCAATGAAGTTGAAGCAAAACATATCAAGAATTCTATCCATAACATTAGTGGTTTATTTATTAACTCGAATACTTCATGATCCAGTAATCATACATAAGGAAGTATAAGAAAATACCAGTAGCAGCAAGGACTACATCATCCCCTCCAGGGTGCTCATCCAAATAAGGTGTCACATCATATACCTGGGCAAAAGACACTTTACATAAATATTGAGAAAGTCAATTGAAGAAAGACACCAATATACATGCATCGATGACCATTCGAAACTTTCAGATATCGGACACCTTTTAGTTAGGTCACACAAACTCAAACAGCCCTGAAGTGGAGGCAAACAATCACCCAGCAGCTGGTTTATTTGCTGCTGAGCAGAGGAAATATGATAAGAAGTGCAGCCTCCAGAGGGCAGCTGCAAAAGACTTGATATAAGATAAAGAACAAAATGCCAGCAGAGAAGAATAACCATGCCAATCAACCACGCCTATATCAAAAAATGTGTATAACCAGTCACCACTTCATTCAATGGAATTGCCAAGCTTTTTCATGAGTAAATTACATCAAAAGCCATTGTTTCAGTAAACAAAACTCCAGACTTCCAATAACAAATCAGGGAAAAAGGATGCCCTAATGATATAGACAAGCACATACCTAGGTAATCCTTCAATAAAAAAAGTTCTTTAGTACTATTATACTCAGATGTAGCACACCTTCAAAATTTAATGTTCTGATATTGTCATCCATATTTCATGAGTGCTTGAGACCATAAAACTTACAATATTGTTTCCACAAGGTGCCAATAGAACTGGTAACTACAAGTAGAAACAATCATACAAGTGAAATATAAACTGGCACAAAAATCTAGCAATGAAACTGAAAAAGAAGTTGTCTATATTACTATTTTATAAATCCTGATGGTTTATTCCAGTGTAGATGAAATAATATTAGGATGCGTGACACAGGGACAAATGTCAATGTGAAAGAAACAATATGCATAGGTTGACCAAGATGTATTCATCTACAATATGGGTAGAGTTTATATTTGTGGGTCCTTTATTCTAGGAGGAAAACTTAGATTAGACATTAAAATTATGACGGCATAACCAGGGTGTTGGAGGGAGTAAAGCAAACACAATGTGAGAGAGAGGCCGAATTGATGTGTGTCCCAATATGTGGGGTTCTGAAGGACCACACATATTCACCTCTACCAATTTGAGAACTTCTGCTTATAATGTTCTTTGAGGGGGTTTAAAGAATTTTTTGCAAGTGGAAACATATCAGAAGTTCCAAAGAAAACAAAGTAACTTCTCCGTCTAAAGATAGAGTGTGGAGGGAGTTCAAGAAAGGAGGACTTCATCCAGATGAGGATAAAAAGTTTACTACAGCCACAACACCGAGACTCTCAGCTCATCCTAGAAACCACTTGCGGCACAAGTATGCATATAATGCCAACACAATAGCCAAGCTCACAAGGATTTCAGTCCTCACTCATTACTCAACGCAGGGTGTGAAGTGACAGGGTGCAATATTTCTGAATACAGCATCAGAGGTACAAAAGGGTCCTTTGGTCACTCAAATGACAGGGTGCAATATCTGCACCCCAGAATCTAGATACTAATGCTAATACCCAGGAAAAGGATAGTAATGCTATCAAAATACATGAGAAGTTTAAGCTTCCTGCTCCACTTTTTGACAATGAATTGCTTTTAAAAAGTGCAAAAAGTGGCACAATTGTAGTACACAGGATGTATACAAGAGAAACACCCAAAAAGCAAATTACACAACTACATTGAAATGTCCCTTCAAGTATTCAAACATGCCAATTGAACAACCACCGTCCTTAGCACAATTCACCTGATCCAGAACAAACAAAACACAAGAATCTACGATTCTACATCTCTGGATTAAGCTTCCTGCTCCCTCCTTATAGTACTTATCATGTAAAGCTAACATTTTTTTTAATGTACATGCCTTGCGAGTAATATAAATATAGTTTCAGACATTTATACGTAGAATAAAAGAAAAGCATAGATTTTGACAAAGGCAAGAAAAAGTTATACCATTCAACAAGTTGTAATCAAGGACTAAAAGTACACAGCAAAACAGATCTCAGAAGAACGTTATGCATAAACCCACAAAGCACAGATTTTGAAAAGACAAAAAAACACCCAAATAGTTCATGAAAATGATCTAGTTGCTTCAAAGACATAACACCCAGAAGGTGAAAGACATATACATATGAGGAAAGGTGGTACCTTGCCATCGATGACGACCCAACAGTCATCTTTGGTGTTGTGTTCGGAGGCTTCTTGCATTGTAAAGAGCTTCGTCAGAGTCGGCATAGTTATTGGTGGGTGTTTTTTTCTGTTCAGGTCAACTACGCCTCCAATATTTCTGTGTCTCTCTCACTTTGCTCTGTTTTATTAGGCTGCGTTTGGTGACTCAAAAAAGAAAAAAAGAAAAAAAAATAAAGGTGTTTTTTTAGCCACAGATGAGTCATGAGTGTGACTTGTGCTCTGCCATGGGTTACTGTTTCATGGGGCTGGGCCTTAATGGCCTGAATACCCATTTAATTGAAGCTAGCAGAGCATGGCCTCCCAAAGGAGAAGGTATTGCATCTGGGTATGCATAATCATATGGGCTCTATATAATTGTAGGGCCCATGTATATTTTCTAAAGAAAAAAAAAAAAGCTTGAATTATATGTCAGATGCATGAGATAATTATTATTCTAAAGACAGGTAAGATAAAAGGACAAGAAATATATCTGCTAGAGAAGAAGCTCGGGAAAACAATAGCAATGGCTAAATGGAACAATATTTATCTCATATTGATCATTGGAAGGTTAGGAGGAGTAAGATCTCTTGATTGGAAACCTAGTGAGAAAAAGGAGGGACTTGGAAGAATAAAATTCAAGCTTTTGGCTCACCTCCAAGGTTATTAAAATCCCGATTCGAATCTTAAAATCTTACGATTTTACGATTCAATATTATGAAAACGATTCGAATCTTAACTGAATCTTAAATGTGGTAGAATCTTAATAGAATCCCGATTTGAATCTTAGAATCTTTAGAATCTCCGATTTGCTTCCGATTCTATACGATTCTACTGCACAAGGTTTATTCGGATTTTTTGAGTTTTTTTTTTTTTTTTTTGGGCCTCCAATGAAAATTTAGCTTGTATTGGGCTGATTTTTACTTTTTAGTATGTTAGTAGCCTGCCCCCTTTTTTTTTTTTTGATAAAAAGTAGCCCGCCCTTTTTTTTTTTTTTTTTAATAAGAGAAGCCTGCCCATTTTTCTTTGGAGGATATCTCTTCAGATGATGAGTGGATAGCTACAAAAGAGAGTCCAAATGAACCAAATGAAGAATGGCCAAGTGTCTTTCATAGGGATGCTCAAGAGGAAGATGAAAATGGTAAGTAGGTTTTAAATCTTGTGAGTTATGACTTATGACTTCCTTATTAGATCTTTATAAAATTTTGAATACAATTTGTTTTTGTTCTTTTTTGCTAGGTGATAAAGATAAAGAAATTCATAATCTTAGTGATTGTGAACTTGAAAATGAAGTAAGAGATTTTGATGATTTTCCCATAGATGATTTAGATGGAAGCAACGACATTTATGGTGAAGGTCTCCCATTAGAGGACAACATTCATCCAATCAATGATAATCTTGGTTTTTAGATCTTAATTATTCACATTGAATAATAAGTAATGTGTTACTTTTGTCACAAAATCACCATTGTGGAAAATGGCTGGGAAATATTTTGATTTATGTAGTGTTATTATTTGGAACATGATGTATCTTTGTTGTTATGTGGTATTAAAACTTGGAACTTGAAAGTTTGAAGTTTGAAATTTGTCATTGGCTAAAATACACTATTGGTCCCTAAAGTTCACACATTGAGCACTTTTGGTCCCTGAAGTTTGAAATGAGCGCTATTAGTCCCTAACATTTCAAAAATAAGCGTTATTGATCCTTCCATCCAATTCTGTTAGTTTAATTGCTTAATTGGTTAACGGAATGATGATGTCACATTTTATTAATGATGTGGCGCAATATTTTTTATTTAAAAATTACACATAATCAAAATAGCATGAGCTAACTCGGATAAATTCATAACCCATAAAACTGACCCACCTCAGTAGAGCCTGCCTAAACCCATAAATCCTTAAATCGGTTTTCTATATTCCCCAACCCAAAAATCTCCAAACCAGAGATTGAAACTCTCAATGTTTCTTATCTTGTACTTGACATGTAATTAAGTCCTTTGTTGATAAGGTCTAATTAAGTAGTCCTATGCAGCATCATCTTTGAAGCTTCACGTCTATTGGACCATTAATCAATATCTCCAGAATCTCTCTCTCTCTCTAAACTTCAACATCATTTGAATTTTCGTTTGAAAGGAACAAAGGCTTTGTTTAATTAAATGCAAACTACAACAAGAAAGCCATAGAGATATCTTATTCGCCTGTAGTGAATGTTAGAAAGATGGAAGATGGTGATGGTGATGGTGATGGTGATGGCGATGCGATGGCGGCGGTCTAATTAAGCAGTCCTATGTAGTATCATCTTTGAAGCTTCACATCTATTGGACCATTAATCAAAATCTCCAGAATATCTCTCTCTCTCTCTCCAAACTTCAACATCATTTGAATTTTCGTTTGAAAGGAACAAAGGTTTCGTTTAATTAAATGCAAACTACAACAGGAAAGCCATAGAGATATTTTATTCGCCTGTAGTGAATGTTAGAAAGATGGAAGATGGTGATGGTGATGGTGATGGAGATGGAGATGGCGATGGCGATGGCGGCGGTCTAATTAAGCAGTCCTATGCAGCATCATCTTTGAAGCTTCACGTCTATTGGACAATTAATCAAAATCTCCAAAATATCTCTCTCTCTAAACTTCAACATCATTTGAATTTTCGTTTGAAAGAAACAAAGGTTTTGTTTAATTAAATGCAAACTACAACAGGAAAGCCATAGAGATATTTTATTCGCCTGTAGTGAATGTTAGAAAGATGGAAGATGGTGATGGTGATGGTGATGGTGATGGTGATGGTGATGGCGATGGCGAGGGCGGGTGGTGGAGATGGCTTAGGCGTTATTAGTGGCAGCACTCATGGCTGTTTGTGAGTTTCAATCTTTCATTTGGAGATTTTCTAGGTTTGGGGAAAATAATAGTAAATTGATTTGGGGATTTATGGATTCGGGCGGGACTGTAGGCATCTGGGTTATGAATTAATCCAGGTTAGCTTATGGGTATTTTGATTATGTGTAATTTTTATTTAAAAAATATTGTGCCACATCATTAAAAAAATGTTACATCATTCTTCTGTTAGCCACATAGATAATTAAACTAACGGACTTTGATGGAAGGATCAATAACGCTCATTTTTGAAACTTTAGGGACTAATAGCCCTCATTTCAAACTTCAGGGACCAAAAGCGCTCAACGTGTAAACTTTAAGGACCAACAGTGTATTTTAGCCTTTGTCATTTGGTATTTAGTAGTTGATGACTTATTGCATTTTATAAATTTTATGCCAAAACTTATTTATTTTTCAATGATTCTTTAACCTATGTTATGAATTATAATTATTTATATATTTTTTATTTTCGGAAAGTAGAATCTTACGATTCACGATTCGATTCTACGATTCGATTCGCGAAACCCTCCCAACGATTCAAGGTAGAATCCCGATTTTAATTACCTTGCTCACCTCTCTTCATGCTCAAAATTGAATGGAGTTGGTTGGAATTTGTAAAGTCAAAAGTCAAAATTATCTTTATTGAAAGGAGAGAAAGCAAGAGGGAAAAAAAGGAAAAAGAAAAAGGTTATTGTACCAACTTAATTCAATTTCTCATCAATGAATTGAAGAGAAAACCTCTATAGTCTAGCCTCCCTTCTCCTTCCCCTTCTCTTCTCTCTTTTACTATGATCTTTTATTAAACTTATTCCTCTTTGAATGAAGATTATTTAGATTTTTATTTCGCCATAAAATTTCTAAAAAGTTATTTATCCCTTTTGAGATGAGTGAATCGAATTTTGTCACATCATCAATAATTTATGTAGATATCAAAATGATGATAATAAAGTTTGTTTAAATGTCATTGATGTGGTAAAATCAAATTCCTTTATTTTAAATTGATGGATAAGATTTAAGGAACTTCATGATAAAGTTACCCTAGAACCTTAGAGGATCCTTACTCTTAGTCTAACTAATTGACCTTAGAATTGGTTGGCATAAGTTGTAAACTTGTAAGTTGTCATTGTTGTGTCATTGCTCCCTCCTCTCACATAACAATGAATTGCATTGATTAAATTCATGGTGTGACTTACTATTCATGTGAGAAAATGAATTATTGTTTGGGAGTATTGAATAATTTTCTTTGCTTGTCCTTTCACAAGTTTGGAACTATATTAACTAAGGATAAAATTTAGGTACAGTTCCTTAGGTTAGATACATTAGATTCCCCAATTGAATTCAAATACATAGTTGCATTAATCAATGAAACACAAATAATGTCATATTTTTCAAGAATATTTAAATTCAATATATTTGAATACAACTAGGAACCTAATGTACTTAACTTAAGGATCTGTATCTAAGTCTTACCCGTTAACTAATGACAATATCTTTTTTGACTTTCCCTTTTTTGGTGGATGAGCAATGACTCAATTTGGTTAAAATTTGACAGAAATGGCAAGTGGACATTAATAAATAACCTTATATAGAGTTTCCACTTTTACACCCTATGGCAGGATAGCTATTAATTGATAGATTAGAATCTAATACATCATCCTTTCCATGGACCATGGACATGGAGGCCACAAATTGAAAATATCATTAACCAAGACCTAACCTGCAAGAATCTTGTTATAAATTGACATTGTGATATGAACATTTCTATGCTTTTTGGTCCCTGAAGTTACTATCTACCAGTTAGACTTAGCTTATTTTTTACCACCTGCAATTTCAAACTCTCATTGAATATTGGTCTTTATTATAAGGATATTTTCATTTATAAATGCGATCAACGTTTTAGTTTCCTCAGTTACATATTCTTTCAAAGCTCTAAAACTTTGTTTGTTGCTCCAAAATGGCTATCCTGGAAAACATGACATTGGTCATAATCTCAGTTTTTTTCTGTGTTACTACTGTCATGGCTGCTTGCTCCAATGGAGGATGCAAGGTCTAACTCTTATATTCCATTACGTATAGTAACATTGCACAAAGTGACATCTATTTGGTAATGTTATTTTTCAATGTAATTTTATCTAAGACTTGATTGTTGTTGTTGTTGTATGTTTTTTGTTGTAGCAGCTCCTAGAGCAATGCTCATCGACTGGAGATTGTGCAGCTGGCCTATTGTGTGGCTCTTGTCCTGCGAGATTTGAGGGTGAAAAATGTATAAGATCAACCTTTACAGACCAATTCAAGTTGCTGGTATGTGGTAGAAAATCAAATCAGATAAATCATTTGATATCTGCTACTACAAATGTCACCAATTTAGTATCAATAACTAATGCTTTTTTATTATTTATAATTCGATAGTTTGGAGGTTGGCTTTGAACCCTGAATCTTCTCATGAAGGAGAACAAACAATGCCAGTTGAGCTACAATGCTCTTGGCATCAATATCTAATTTTGAATCTACTTCTAAATGAATCTTATGTAGACCTTTGTTATGATGTAGACCTCTCTATGTCATTGCAAACTCTAGGAAATCCAAATCCATGTTATTGGTTCTATGTGTTGCTCAACTGGTTGTTGTCTAGAAACATCATTACATTAATCTTGTAACACTTTTGAAGAGAAAAGAAAATGAAGAGGAAATTAAAACTCAGCAATTGATTAAAAGATCAATGATTAGTCAGTAATCGTTGAATTGGGATGAACATAGATGTCCCATGCATATTCAATGGCCCCCACAATAGGCCAGTAAGGAAATGCGTTATACTTGAAATTCATGATAGCAGATTTTCATGAAATTTAGAATTGATTTCCAGTAATACTATTCTCACTTTAAAATAAAACATACTAACAAACTTGATTTGCAACAGAATAATTCCTTACCTTTCAACAAATATGCATATTTGACAACCCACAATTCTTTTGGCATTGCTGGAGAGCCATCCCATACCGGGATTCCTCGAGTTGCATTGCCAAATCAAGAGGACAGTATCACACAACAGCTAAATGTAAGTCCATAATTTCATAGATTTGGTTTGATAAATTTCTTACTCAATAAATAACTCATGATAATTGTCTTTTTGCAGGATGGAGTTAGAGCCTTAATGTTGGACACATATGATTTCAAGGATGACATTTGGTTGTGCCATTCATTTAAAGGGCAATGTTATGACTTTACTGCCTTTGTAAGTAATTCATAAACCCCACTTTCAAGCACAACATATTTTAACTTCCCAATGCCCTACACAAGAATTTTTTGGTCATATACTTGCAAATTTATACAGAGAGTTGATAGCTTTTACTCCAAAAGAGTAAAATGGTTGATAATGTTTCAATGTAACTCATTTATGGTAACAATAATGTTGGTTTTGACTATTTGCTTTATACAGAGTCCTGCTATAGACACTTTGAAGGAAGTAGAAGCCTTCTTAGCAGCAAATCCATCAGAAATCGTAACTCTAATTTTAGAAGACTATGTAGAGTCCCCAAATGGATTAACAAATGTGTTTAATGCTGCCGGTTTGATGAAGTACTGGTTTCCAGTGTCAAACATGCCTCAAAATGGTCAAGATTGGCCACTTGTCAAAGATATGGTGGCTAATAACCAAAGGCTTATTGTCTTCACCTCGAAGAGACAAAAGCAACAAAGCGAAGGAATAGCTTATCAATGGAACTACATGGTTGAAAATATGTGTAAGTAGGCCACTTTTTATGTCAAGAACATAAACAACATGATGCTCCATATTTTATATAAGACTAAATTATTCTTTTGACCTCTCATGTTTGAGGGTGTTCTCATGTTGATCCTTCCTGTATAAAAAAATTCATGTTTGAGACTGTTTTCAAAATAGTAATTTTGTCTGCCTCTCTATCAAACATGAGGGACTTAAATGAAAATACCCCCAAATATAAACGGATCAAAAGTTTTAATCTTTACGTACAGAACATAATAATTGCATGATGCTCTTTAATATATGTAAAGTGAAGCTTTCCTTCTTAGTGTTGATAGTGATATGTGTTTTGAGTTTCTTTTGGTTTGAAAATTGCAGATGGGGATGATGGAATGCATCCAGGAAGCTGTCCTAACCGTGGGGAGTCAGCAGCACTGAATGACAAAACTAAGTCTTTGGTTCTGGTAAATTACTTTAGATCAGTTCCAATCAAGCAAGTTACATGTGTAGATAATTCACCAGAGCTCCTTAATATGCTTCAAACATGTTATAATGCGGCTGGTAACCGATGGGCTAACTTTGTTGCTGTTGACTTCTACAAGGTAAAGCCATTATTTTTCCATCATGGGGTTTCCTCCTATTTGAATATTTTCCATTGCAAAAAGTTCTCCTACATGAATTTTCGTTTGGGATTATTGTTATGTATTTTTATTTATTTTTTCATTTATTAAGTTGTTATTGTTATTGTTATTATATAAATTGATGCAGAGGAGTGATGGAAGAGGATCATTTCAAGCTGTAGACAAATTGAATGGGAAGCTGTTGTGTGGCTGCGATGATGTAAATGCCTGCGTGGTAAGATGTCTTTTACTTAAGTTAATTGCAAATTCGCAACACAACAAAAATAGATACTACTATGGTTCATATGTCTAGGGGTGAGGAGAAACACTTATTTTCCATTTTTTGCTTGCAGCCTGGATCATCGACAACGTGCAATCCGTAGGAATCAATAAAGAATTTGGAAATGGCAGTTTAAATTTTAAAGAGACTTTGACCTGATAGTAATAATAAGCGTTGTATAACTACATGGTGGTGGACTGGTGGTGGTGGGGGTGGTATGTAGGTTATGACTTAGGAGGTCTGATAAGAGAGCATGGTAGGCTATGTTCCCTATAAATTATGCTCAGACAGACAAAATTCAAAAAATTGGAATTAAAAGATTTGGATTAAGTTGCTTGAGTGAAGTACTAAATAGACATGGCTTGTAAGGAAAAGAGAAAGGAAAGAAAAATACAGGGGTCTTGCTCAAACATTATGTCACATGCTCATTGTTTGTCTGAGATGAATTTCCATTGTTTTTAACTTTGTGTAACGTTTCTCTGATAAGTAAAAATAATTTTATTAAAAAGAGGACTTACTCAAATAATGTTAACAACTTAACATCCACACCTGATATATGGTCCTATAGTCAACCTGATCGTACATTGGTACATGCCCATTCAGTAAATCTGTAAATGCTTGCACTGTACACGATTCTTCTGCTTTCAATACAAGTGAATACTTAAACACTTCATCATTGGTCTCTTAAATTCATGCTAATGCAAGAAAAATGGATATAGTAAGATGCTGCAAGTCAAGATATAGAGGCCATAAAGGGCTGAACTACCCATTCTATTGAAAAATATAATAGTAGCCAGATTCTAGAACAAGAAACTACAAAAGCCATTTAGCAAAAAAAAAAAAGAAACTACAAAAGCCAGCGAATTAAAGTTAAGCCGCATTGTTCAGATCCAATGATGCCAACCGCCACTACTTTGAACAACATTAGTACACGTTTTGATTTTTATAACAAGGCTTACATCAAAATGTTGAAACCTCAGATACTTTCAACAACTTTCATTAACGTTTTGGTGGCACATATTGCACATGCTCATCTTCACATAAATTCTGCAAAAAGGTCCAGTAAAGTGATCAATTGAAAAGAGTCATGACAAATCAGAAATCAGAATAACTCAAAAAGTTACAGATAAAAATAGTGGTACAAGCAAATATGGTACTTCTGATACTATTTTCGAATGCATGTTTACTGAAATAATAACAGAGATACTAGTGTTACCCATTCCCTGTGTACATGAGCCACATTAACGGGTGTTTGGTACTGTATAAAACATAAATTAACGGAAAACAAACCCAATAAAGTGGAAATGTTATTAGCTTTTAAAGAGCAGAAAACGTTTTCCGAACGTCTTTCAGAGACAACTGCAAATATTACACAAAAACATCTAGAAAGGATGAAGATATGAAGCTCAACAAATGTAGTATAAGCCATGGTTCAACCAATAAGAATATATGGGCAACCATGCTTCCACTATCAACAGCATTAGGCTTCCCAATACCTAGATTTTACAATATTGGCTGGTCACCAGGCAACATTCTAGTTTCAACATTACTGATGATATCCCATTGAAATGTTAAGCACAGACCCATCTAGTTGTTTTTTTAAGTCTCTGAAATTCATTACAATGCTTATTGAATCACAATACCATTAACAACACACTACTGTTGCTAAACACATGAGTTAGTGGCCAAGAAAATCCTGTGGGCTCATTTGCACGACATAATTGACAATGAACATATAATATTAAACAATAAGAGATCATAGATCAACAATGTGGATAGATGAACAGACTGCAAGTTTAGCATGCAAGACTCAACAATAAAATTGACACCTTTTGTGCGTATTTGAAAAGAAAAAGGAAAAAAAAAGATTTTTGAGCATACTACTAACTAACATAATAAAACTTACAAATTGCACATTAATGTTTAAAAAATATAAACACACAAACGAACCTGCAAGTCCTCTGGAAGAGCCTCTGAGACTGCAAGAGTGTAACAACCAGGGGCAAATTTTCCTGCAAGTAATTTAAGGGGAACTCAATCTCTAAATTACAAAAATCAAATCTTACAAACCTTAAATTTTAAAGGCAAAATTGAAAATAAAATTGGATGAAGATGAAGATACCAATTCGTAGCCAGCGAGCAGACCAACTTCTAGTTGGGTCCATAACTGAAATTATCCTGCATTAACATTAACATTAACATTGCTCACAGTGCAGTGAGTAATAATATAATAATATAAATAGCAAAAACAAACCCGTTGAAATTAGGGGTAGTGCAATCGACGACACGCTCATGATCCTCGTCCATCTTAAAGAAGGGACAATTCTCGCATCCCGATTCCCTAAACTGTAATTATGATAACCATGATTACAAGAATGAAAAAGAAAACCCTAAACACTAATTTAACAGTAATTGATGGTTTAGAGAGAGACCTGATCGTAGGTTTTGACGAGGCGGCAACGAAGGCAAGCACGAAGCTCATGCCCGAAGCTTGTCGGAATTTGTGCCGGCTGAGCGCTTCCCATTCTCTCAACTCTCACTCGAATATTGTAATGCTGCCGCTGCCACTGCCACCAATATACGTTCACTTTTTTTTTTGTATCCGATTAATGCAGCCCCTTATGAACAGAGTTTGTAGCCAAACTGTTTCCGTTATATATAATTGTTTGGGCTGAGCCTACAGCCCAATCACATATTCAGCTTTTATATCCAACAAAACAAATTAAGGCGCTTGTATGAGACACACACATCGATTTGAAATATCACATATAAATTAAAACAAATTAATTTACCCCAATAAAATTATGTGTTACATTTCAGCCATTATATAAGATGATCAAGCAGGTATAGTTATTTATATTTTAAACGAGTCACGTGACTATATGTGATTGTTGAGATTATTAAGATTATTAAGGTAAACTTATCACCAAGTAGAGACATTAAAGGACTATATGTGGTTGAATTTATGTGCAGGATTGTCAAGGTGAGATGTTATATCTTGGTTGTGTGGAGTCAAGACTTTAGTCTTCGCCCTTGGGTTAAAGGACAACCTCATCCATCATGGGTGGGTAACGAATACAAAAAAGGTTTATATGATTAAAAATACATGTGAATAATCATTTGAATCATCGCATAATGAGATCAATTTGAAGGAAAAATTATTTGTTTTAATTACATCTTCAAGCTTTGCAGTGCCCCCCACTTTGACCTCCTATTTCAGTGGCTGGTTGTACAATTTCAAATTTGATGTAGAATTGAAATACCATGAAATTTTTTTTTTTTTTTGGGGGGCAACTTTATTTTCAATTCGAAAATGCATTGGCAAATAGAAAGCTTCAAAGGTGAAGGTGTTGAAGTTTTTTTTTTTTTTGGGGGGCAACTTATTTTCAACGAAAATGCTTGGCAAATAGAAAGCCAAAGGTGAAGGTTAGTTGAACTTAAACCTCCCATTTAGATTACAAGGCCCTTAAACCATATGAAACCACAAAAATGGCTTAGAAATATTCTATAACCAACTCATATCTTCTTTTTCGATCTGTAAGATTTCATTCAACTTCCAGAACATATTAGAATCAAGGGTGTAAATAGAAGTAGCAATGGGAATCCCTAAATGTGAGAATCAACCATTTTAGACCCCAAAAAATCTAATCAAACCACTTAAGAGTATATCAATAGGATGTGCCAGCAGTGTTGTTAGCCCCTTCTCTTATCATTGTCTTGACAAACAGCTCGCCAGCCCTATACGAGGATCGGACCTGAAAAGTCAAATACAAGTAGGAAATTCTAGTAAGGATCTATGTTTTAAAAATCCAAAATCTGAAAAGCTCAGGCAAATTTGCAACTTATGTTAGTCCTTAGAATTTGAAGATATAGTTTTCTTTTTCATTTCCTTGTCCATTTCTCCAGTACTAATGGATTCTAACTCACTCTAGTTCATGCTCATACATACAGGGTCAGATCATGATTTAAACCAAGATTTGGAAAGCAAAAGTAATCCTGTTATTCCATTTTGCTAGCTGATTTGCATTTTAAGAAAAATTCATCTATATGAGAATAAAAGACAAGGATACCATCATCACATAATCCACACTGTAACAGAAAACTCACCAGTGGTCCACTGGCTACGTAACGAAATCCAATGGACTCCCCATATTCCTTCCAGAAAGCAAACTTTTCAGGGGTAACATACTCTTTGACAGTCAGGTGTAGTGGAGTTGGCTGCAAGAATTGTAACCACTTTCAAGTCAATAATTGAATCCAAGAATGAGACAAATAGAGCTATTAGGTTTAATATAAGCTCAGGCAACCTGAAGTCAAGTCCTACTTGAGCTATTTCTGCAACATCAGAATTACCAAGAGCTAAGTAGTGCCAGATCACAGCCATCTTTAAGCATTAAATAAGATTAAGCTATGCCAAAATTACAGGCCCAAACTTGGGCAGGACTCAAGACAAAATGATTCCATTTGTCATGGACCCTAAGTCCCAAATTTCACTGTCATGACTCATGCTTTAATCTCCCAAGCAAGAAAGAATGAACTATTTATATAAACTAACCTGTAAATACTGTCCAAGTGTCAAAATATCGACATCAATAGCCCTCAAATCAGCCATAGCTTCTTTCAACTCATCATCAGATTCTCCAAGGCCCAACATTATAGAAGATTTTGTTATCATGCCCTCCTTGCTGATTTTTGCATGTTTTAAAACTGACATGCTCTGTTCATACCTGCATTTAAAAAAAGAAAAAAAAAAAGAAGAAGACACAAGTATCATAAATAGAATCAGCGAGCAATTATTCAGAATGGGGAAAGACAAATCTATGAAAATAAATGCCATATATGGGTTAAGCCAATGGGCCTTGCACAAAACCCCTAAACTGGGTCCAGTTATGGATTCTGGAATCAACAGACCAGGTCTGCCTGAAAATGCACATCCAAGTTCCTGGAGGGCAATGGAGAGGCAACTGAAATATCTAATTTGGCAAATAGGCTTAGAAGTTGCAAAATGTTACTGGGAAAGAGAAACAAAAATGTTTGCATATAGTGTCCATATCACAATTACAGAATATGGCATGCAAAATAGCCCCACCACCTCTCTCTCTCTCTCTCTCAATCTACCTGTCCAAAATGCATTAAAATCTACTTCCCATGGAATTGACACTCCTGAACACAAATCAGAACCCAAACACACAGGCACTCTAGTGGGAAAACATATTGCTCTATTAATTTGGTAAGGATTCCCCATTTAGAATGCAAAGACCCAGTCACTGGTCTTTTCCCATAGAATTTTAATGCTTATGTGACCAAGTATGCTAAACATCTTGAGAAACAAGAAAATAATCAATCCACATAGTGCATGGAATCACCAACATAGATTCATACACTTATACAAGAAAAAAAAGGGAGAGAAACTCCGGGGCCAGATTTGAAGATATATCTTTGTTGGAGGACCTCACCTTCCAATAACTATAAAAAACAGAAAGTTGGTGGTTGTAATTCTAAACATAAAAGATTAGGACAGACAGAGTCTGGACATAGCAAGTGGTGAATAACTTGAAGAATTATCTGGAGTCATGACTTGGGCAGCCACTCAAAAGCTAATACAGATTGAGGACAAAATCATGGCAAATCTTGATCCTATGTAATATCTAACTAATCCTAGATTTATTCATGGCTCATAACAAAAATGAAGTTTGGTTTCATAATACCTTCTACCCACAAATGAATAACTATACAGCAAAATTAAGCAAAAGGATGACAAGTACTGCAACTCACCCAGCCCTAGGATCTCTAACAATTCGCTGGAGCCGCTTCACAGTCTCAATGTTGTGTGCAAACACATCCAATCCTGAGTGTACCAGAGTCTCTACAGCCGTCAAGTCCCCCCGAAAATCAGAAGTTAAACACTCAACCATGATCTCAGGCTTGAGTTGCTGCAAAAGAGTCGTATAGTATCCAATCAAAACTGTATTCTCATCCCAACCCCTTTTGTGGTAATTTGCATAACAAAACCAATAATTGGAAATCACAATGAGACCATAGCTGGAGGGACATACACACCTTCATAGCTTGGACGGTCTGAGCAAAATGTCCACTTCCACCATCAGGTAGATCATCACGATCTACACTTGTTAAAACAATATAGTCCACACTGCCAATATTAGACAAAGAATTTTGAATTATGACAGTAGCATTTTTAAACTTCTATGACAGATAAGCATATCAAAAAGATGCACATGAGCCTCCGTATGCATCATAATAAACCAGTGCAACAACAAAGACATCAACTCAACAAAGTCTCATAAACATTTAAGGTTATAATAAGTTCCAAAATTTTTCAAATATTAAACTATGAGTTTCAAAGTCTTGTCAAGCATCATCATTATAAAGTTCTTGTTCCAATTATCTATGATGGACTGCAAAATTAGGATAAATAAGCTCTCCAACCATTTCACATAACAAATGTTGAATACTTCCTCAAAATAAATAAGAGGACATTCTTAATCCTTGATTAGGGAATACGGAAGCATAAATCTACAAGAAAGAAATTACAATAGTTCAGCAAATATGAATGCCAAATCCTCATTGTTCCAAGCTCTAAGATATTACACATAATATACACAAGGACATCAAAACACATGATAAAGAGCCGCCCACTTAAAAGATGTCATTTAGGAAAATATAAACCAGACTCAAGAACCATAAAATACATTTTAAGGTCAGAACACGGATAGTAAATCTTCCTAAACCACAATCTGCAACATTTTCTTTACAGTTATTCGATTAGTGTAGCTGTTGATATCACAACAAATGATGAAAACACTAAGTATGATAACTTTGAAGAAGACTTATATAGCCCCATGCCACTTTGCAAGCTACTCCCTAAATGTGTCTTGATCACTATAGCTCACAATAAATCATACATAAGAATGTGCCCAACAAGTAAGAAACATATTCCATGATGTAATCAAACAACCAACAACAATTCAATACTAGTAATACTATAGATTTTACTGAAATATTCTAACAAGCGTGCTAAGGGCACATGTTAAGCAATATTAAACGACCAATTATGAACAACAATGCACGTCTTTTGAAAGTTGATTCATGGGTTTTGAACCGACACCCTTACCAAGGAAGTGACATTTGAGCTAGAGCTAATTAGCGTGCTTCTTTGATATCTGTGTACTATTTAACTAAAAAAGTGAAGATTTTTAGACCTACCCCCAACTAGCAATAGCCTGGGCAGTGTTTTGTGGTTCCAAAGGATCAGGAGGGGCAGGGTTTCTGCTGGTTTTGACAGCACAGAATCTACAACCACGTGTACAAGTATCACCAAGAACCATGATAGTTGCGGTTGCAATACCATCTCCACCTCCATTCCAACACTCTCCAATGTTAGGACATTGGGCTTCCTCGCAAACCGTGTTGAGTTTCAAGCGTGAGAGTGAGTCCTTCACCTCGTCGTATCTCTCTCCCTGAGGGGCTCTCTGTCTCAACCAATCTGGCTTCTTCACGTTTGGGTCTCGCCCTGTGTAGGGACCCATTCCTCCTGGGTATGGCCCACTTGGCTTCGAGGAAGACGATGACTTTGTTGTTGTTGTTGTTGTAGTTGAATCCACGGCTTCACAATGAATTCTCGTCCTCCTACAATGGTGAAAGGAAATGTAATGGTGGGATTTGGAGTGTGGGGGTTTTGGAAATGGGATTGAGATTGGAGAAGTTTTGGAAAGCGATTGCTGAATCATTTTTTTGGTTCCTGTGTAATTTGAATACGATATGAATCTGTTATTTCACAAGAGGAATCTGAGAGTGTTTTGTTTTTGTGTGTATAAGGTTCCTCTTGGTCTTTAATTTAGAGAGACAGAAGAGGTGGCCGATGGGCTTTGGTTTCTCCGTCTGGAGTTCAAAGCCACACGCCTGTTCTTGTTGGTGGGTTCGGTAGTTTCAACTGTATTTCTACTCCAAACCCAAACACTTCTTTAATTGGATCTTTTTTTTATATATATTTTAATTTAAAGTTTATATTATTTATTTAACTCTATAAAAATATATACTTTTTATAAAAAAAACAAACCGTTCTTTCTTATTGTTTGAGATACAAATTCATTAATTAAGTTTTTGTATTTGATTATGTCATTCTTACTATAAAGAATTTTTTTTTTTTGGGTAAGATTTTATTAACAATTGTAATAAGTATTGTGAGAATTATGTAAGCAATGCATGCAATTTATATACATGCAATTTACATAAGCAATAATTGAGCATCAAAAAAAAAAAAAAAAAAAGCAATAATTGCTATTCTATATGAACATTGTTATGATAACTTTGATTGTTTTTTGTATTTGGGTCCCTTCTTAAGTTCTTATGCCACCCCTATTTTGTGGTATTTTGTAGTTTAGCCCAAAAAAGGCATCCTCAAGGTAGATTTATAAGAATGTTGTAGGAATGAATTTCACAACAACCCAAGTATTGGGCATGGTATGATAGCTTGATTCCAATCTTAGGCAATGAATTTTGCAGGTGATAGTGGGTGTTTTTTTTTGGAAATTTGAAAGATTTGGTCTTGCACCAAATAAGGTAATTTGGTTGATTTGGTATGTTTTGTATAAGAGGAACAATAACCTTGGGATTTGTTAAATTTGAGAAATCAAGAAAATAGACATTAGTTATATAATTATGTTCATGAGGGGTTTGCAGTTTGTCAGGGACACACGCACAATCGCACACCCCGACCAACACACACACACACCCAACAAATACAAGGAAGTTTTCTATGTGTGTTTTGGTTATGTATGGTGTGTTATTCATGGATTCATGGGTTTTAGAAATTCTCTAAGCCCATTTGCAAGATTTTCAAAGAATCTAAGATAGATGAAAAAAAAAAAATCACTTTTATTCAGCAAGTTAGTGAAATCATTAATATAACTCAACTTATGCAATGCGTAACTCTCATGGGCTTGCAAGATTTCAAGAATAGTTACCAAACTAATTATGGAATCTCAAAAAAGTTGTCGAAACGCCCTTTTATGCCATCCAAATCAAAACTCCCATATATTCCCCCAAGAAAAAAGTACACATGGCCTTAGTCCATCTTTTTGAGTTTCGTTTATTTAATTTTTTGAAATAAGTATTTTTGTTATGTAATAAAATTATTCTCATATAGTCATATTCATAAAAACTAAATAATTAGTATGAAATAGACTTTTCAGAAATTGTCCCAATCCAGGTCACAAGCAATAACCCAGCCCATAGCATGATGAAATAGTTTTGGGCTAATTCTATCCGGCCCATCTGTTTCACAGACACGCACACGGCACAACAGAATGTCCCAAATTTCACGTAACCGTCAAAAGGCATTTGGCGCGGATTCAAATGTAAGAATGAATAATCATAACAATAAGAAGAAGAATAGAAGGAAATGCAATGGAGAAAGTAGTGAAAGTTGAGGAAGAAATGCTGAAAATGAAATCGGTGCTATCCAATTTGAAGCGCAACGAATCCAATGCCAGAGACAAAGGAATTGGAGAATCTCAACACTCTTCTTCCCTTTCCCCTAAATCCATTCCTCTCCTCTCTCCTCTCGCTAATTCCGTCGTCTCTCGCTGTTCCAAGTACCTTTCTCTCTCTCTCTCTCTCTCAATTTATTTATTTGAATCATAATCTTTGGGTAGGTTTTCAATTTGTTTGAACTTTCTTGGCTAGTTAAAATAAGTAATGATTATGTAGATCACTCCTCAGTTATCGCTTCAATGTCATCAAATGTTACTGTGTTAGGGTTAGGGTTCTTTCATTTCCATTTTTACTGTTTTGAAAATCTCCCTATTGGATTACATGTATTTGTTCTTAATGCATTGGATGTTATTTTCTATCTAATCCATAAATAGCAAGAAAAGGAAAAAGAAAATTTTAAATATTTTTTAAATAAGATAATTATTTATCTTTGACAATCTTGATATTTCTCAAACAAAAAGAGTAATACCACATTTGATTCGTTAAAGAAAAAAAATCAAGATTAACAAAAGTTACACCTGGTGTAACTTGGACTTGAATCATATAATTGCTAAAGAAACTGGGTTGAAATCTTTCTGGGTAGCACGTGTTTGATATACATTGCTGGACTAATCCTTGTTAGACTTTTTTTATTCTTCAGAATTCAATTCCTAGCAGTGTAAGCTTTTGGGTTCGCCAATGTACGTGACTTACATGTATTTCCATTGTGTACAAATTGCCAGGATATATGCTTCATCTAGCAAATTCTGTGTTAATCATTACTGAATTCAGCTTTATCAAAGCCATAGAATCAGCTAGGTAGAAGGTGTACTTGGCTACCAATTTATTCACCCAATTATAGCTTTGTGCGTTCAACATAGATCCACTGATTTTGTGCATGTGTTTCTTTTAATATATTTGTTGTTAAATGCTCTGGAATTCAGTTTGTTTTTCTATATATGTCTTAATATGCGTTGAAGAAAGTTTTAGATGCCCAGAAAATATTAATATTATTTATAAATAATACAATTTTCAAGAACCACTATAACTATATCTTCTTGAAAAACATTTTTAACTCTTTTGCAGGATCCTTCAAGTCCCCACTGAAGAGCTACAGCATCAGTTCGACACAGAGCTACCAGGGACTGTTAAGGAACTTCTGACTTATGCTAGGAGTTTTTTAGAGTTTTGCTCATATCAAACAATTCATCTGCTGAGTACAAGTCCTGATTTTTTGAGTGACAAGGAATTCCGTCGTTTGACGTATGACATGATGCTTGCATGGGAAGCTCCCAGTGTTGAGAGTGAAACGCTTGATAAAGTGAGACAGCTTATAGTTATTTGTTCATATTTGTAAGATGTATTGAGTTATTTATTAAGGGTTCCTTTTCCAAAATTTAGCTTAGAAATTTGAAGATTAGCACTTGCTGCTTTTAGGGGCTTGATAAACTTCTATTATTCAACTGTAGGAAAGTCCATCTTGTAGTAACCAGGAAGTAGAGGATGAGGATGGGTGGTCACTCTTTTATTCAAGTTCTACAACTACGGCAGTTCAGGTTCTTTTCATCATCAGTCTCCTTATTGGTCTGTCTGCAAGTAGCAGATTGTAATATCATCATGTTCATGAGTATCCACATTTATTTTTGTACTCTCCATTAGGTTGGTGACAAGAAAACTGTTGGGCGAGAGGCTTTTGCACGAATAGCCCCTGTTTGTGCTGCTGTTGCAGATATAATCACAGTCCACAATCTTTTCGATGCACTGACAAGTTCTTCAGACTATCAACTTCATTTTCTCGTATATGAAAAATACATTCGAAGCCTTGACAAGTATGATTTTTCTTCTTGAGTGCTATTAATTATGTGACTATAAATTCAATATGTTTGTGGAACTGTTCCCCAACTCACTCAGTGTGGAGATATAGTGAATGATTTGGCTACAATATTTCCTTAGACTTGTTTCTATGACAGTGTTGTATTTATCACTATTGGGTTATATATATATATATATATATATATATATATATTTATTTATATATTTTTCCTTTCAATCCACATTACTTGAGTATATTGTTGATACCTTCTATAAATCTACATGGTAAGTAAAAGGAAAAGACTGCGGCAACTTGGATAGATATGGAAACTCAATGTAATATAAGATACAAATAGTTTTCTGCCCAAAATAAGGGAAACAAATATGCAAAATATATAAATGGTACAAAGTTATAAAATGTCAGATGATTTAATAGAAGGAAAACAGATATATAACACGTTCAAATGATTGATAAATAAATGGATTTGAAGGATCATCCATATGATGATATGTCTCATTTGAAGGAGACTCTCCCAAGAGAAAAACAAAAAATCTGATATTGCAATAGAAGTGAGTATTGTATCACTGCAGAAATTATAGACTTCTTGAAAATGCAGTAATCTATATATCACTTCAGAAATTGTATGTGTGTTTTCTTTCTTCTTCTGTGTTTTTGTTTTTCTTAATATTTTTGACCTTGTAAACGGTAAGTACTACTTGAATATTTATATAATATCATGACTCTCCTGCAGAATTATTAAGGCCGCAAAATATGCATTGGCTCCTGCAATTGGAAATCTTCAGCTTTCTGAAGGAGAGATTGTTATTGATGTTGATGGTATAGTTCCTATTCAACCAGTTCTGCAACACATTGGAATCTCTGCTTGGCCTGGTGAGTCATTGTATTCCTGCAAGTGGAACAAATATCTTGAGATTTAATCATCTTAGCTGTCCACTGTTGATTTATAGACATAAGTCCTATAGCTAAATTGGATTTTGCACCATGATTGAGGGCTCTTGCGTGTTTACTGTAAGGGACCAAAAGATGATGTCAATGATGGAGGAGAGCAAAGGAGAGAGGAGAGATGCATTCCTTGCTTGTGAATGTGTATGTTTTGGAGGAGAGCCCAATCCCTTGCTTATGTCAGTGGGTGCATTAATTAGCAAGGGGACATGTATGGTCAAGACACATGCCTGTGGTACCTAATAGGATGTGTCATGTTCAATGCATTGACCTCTCTTAGAGAACATGTGTCCGGCGCTCATCTCTCTTTACAGGGCCAGTCGTTTGCGAGGGGCAGCACAAAGGTATTGCTAATAGGAGCCTCACCAAATGTGCTAAGCCACCGTTGTTGTGGCACGTATCTTCTGGCCTTAGCCCCTTCCCTTCTTCGCTTTGACAGCAAAAAATAGTCTTTTTTCTATGTTATTTTTTTCGATATTTTATTAAAAAGGAAGAAGAGCGGCCATGGCCTATGTATACTCGTTTATTTAAGAAAGCCTCCTTCGAAAGCAGAAGACATCACAGCATGATGCAGCAGAGATGTCCTTGCAGTGCCCATGTGGCACCTATATGGCAGGTGTATCAGCAGTATTGAAATCAAGTGCCTAATGTATCAATAGATTCAATACTAGGTGATGTTGTCATAGCATTATATGGCCAGGTTTTCCACCCAATATTTATGGTACTTTTTGACTTCTTTAAGCCAGCTCTCAGTCATACAAACTAGTATGGCTTTGTCCAATTATCTCAAGTATTTATATGTTTTGGTAAATTTAAAGCTTGTATTATGTTTTCTTTAACTTTGTAGTCCCTGACTGATCCAAGTCATGGAACTTAGTTGGAAGACTCTGATCATGTCTTTCGATGATTTTTTCAGTTGTCATTCTTTTATCTGGACAGTGTTATTAATTGAAGTCCTGTCTGTGTAGGGCGTTTGACACTGACCAATTATGCTTTGTACTTTGAGACGGGAGTTGGCTTATATGATAAAGCTGTTAGATATGATCTGGCAATGGACATGAAGCAGGTCATAAAACCTGAATTGACTGGACCATTGGGTGCTCGTCTTTTTGATAAAGCTGTGATGTACAAATCAACATCTATGTATGTTATCAGAATGCACAATGCGTTTATTTATATAAATCATGAGCTTACTCTCAACTCCAGGTTTTTTTTTGGTTCTTTTAATAATTCTGTTACAGAGAGGAGCCTGTTTATTTGGAGTTTCCTCAATTTAAAGGCAATTCACGACGTGACTATTGGTTGGATATATGTCTTGAGATCCTGCATGCACACAGGTTTATTAGGAAAAACAACCTTAAAGAGATTCAGAAATCAGAAATACTTGCAAAGGCTATTCTTGGCATATTCCGCTATCATGCAGTTAGAGAAGCTTTCAACTTCTTCTCATCTCATTACAAAACCTTACTTGCTTTTAACCTAGCTGAAAGTCTTCCAGGGGGAGATAAGATTTTGGAAACTTTGTCAAGTCGCTTGGCACTTCTGAATGTTGGTGCTGGGATTGCAAATGCGAAAAGGCAGCCGACACTGTCCCCAAGGAAACAGCAGCCAACATTGTCCCCAGTTTCACTTTTGACACTTAGTCGACTTGGATTCGTATTACAAAAAGAGGCAAATCTAGATGGAGAATCAGTAGTAATTGGAGACATTTGTGTTGGTGAGACAAATCCCTTGGAATTGGCAGTGAAACAGTCAGTATTAGACACAGGGACAGCTGAAGCTGCTCAGGCAACTGTGGACCAAGTGAAGGTGGATGGAATTGATACGAATGTTGCAGTAATGAAGGTTAATTTTGATTATACACAATTGGCTCTCCCTGCCAAAATTACTTTTCTATCTGTTTTGTTCTCAGAAAATATGAAGCAAGGGAAAACATATTGGAAAAAAGGGAAAAAAAAGAGAGCTTAGAATTGTTAAAAGATGCTTAAGAAACAAAAGGATTCTTACTTTTTTTTATTCCTTCCACATATTTCCAGTGCTTGAGAATAGCTGGTATATATTATATAATCTCAAAAATTGGGTTTACTTTGCTTTCCATAGTGGAGAAAATCAGGGCAACATTTTCCTTGCTTTTATTAGGTTAAGAGCCTGATTGATAACTAGATCTTGCATAGGCAATAAGCCTTTGATCAATTTTACTGAACCAAGCAATCAGAACTGTCTAATCCTGTGCAATAGGTCCAGGAAGCACTGTTTATGTGAATTAAGTTACTGATTGCGCAGCATGGGTACTGAACATTGCATGGTGTTTTTTTTTTTTTTTTTTTTGTAATTATATAAGCTCAAATGTATTACCATTTGCAGAGCCTTTATGGTGCGCACACACGCGTGTTACATGCTCAATGGGGTTCTATTTTCTTTGATAGCTCTGGTTCCTTAGAGTCACAATGTTATTAGAGCTTACGTGATGAAGGTTCCATGTTTTTTTTTTTTTATCCTTAAGATGTTTGTTTCTATTCTTTGTAGGAACTACTGTTTCCTGTTATCGAGTTGGTTAGCCGCCTTCAACGTTTGGCCTCATGGGAAGACCCTTATAAATCAACAGTTTTTCTGGTGATGACTGGCTACACTATTATAAGGTAACTTGACCTCTACTGGAGATTGAACACTTGGCTTTCCTTGTTGATATTTTTTTTTGTCATTGCACCAAAAGTGCTGTCAATTTGCTAATATGGTGTAAATATATAATCTTCACTTCCTGATTTATCACATTTAAAAGCTTAAGCAATAGCTTTGACAAACAAAGCAATGTGACAAAGTGGTTAAATACAAATGCAGGGGGTGGACCAGGTACATATTGCCAACCATTTTTGTGTTCGTAGCAATTCTCATGCTCTGGTGCAGGCATTTTAACAAAGGGAGGCCGTTAGAAGCCTTCAAAGTAACACCTCCCCCCAATCGAAATGCTGTAGAGCAGCTGCTGACATTGCAAGATGCAATCACTCAATTTGAAGCACTAATTCAAGCAGGGAATATTATTCTCCTGAAGATAAGAGCTCTCTTATTTGCTGTACTTCCACAGGTTTATTTCCTATCCTGCTCTGTTTCCCATAAGAAATACAGTAAACTTGAATACTGAGTATTCAGCAGCATGCTCTTGCTGCGGATGGAGTCTACCTGTGGATAAAGAGGAAGATGTTGCACCTGGTTTAATTTTTCTTCTCCTTTTCTTTTTACTTTCCAAAATGAGGAGAAGAAAATTTGTATTCATTCATTCATTTTTTTTTTCTTCACTGAATCGTACATACATACATATTGGGCATGCACATAAGTGATGATTGTACAACAGTTCTTTTGCTATAACTTAAAAGTGTTATTGGAATCACTGGCAGTTTCTAACACATGTTGTATGACACACATGCCTTTTGACACTAGAAGTTGCTCTAGAAACTCCTACTTTAAGAGTTCTCCGTAAGTCAAGCTTGTCACACTGCAGGCATATCATGAGGTATAAAGTCAAAACTGTATTGTCCATTGGAAAGAGACTTATTGTTAAGTTGAACCGATATGAAACACGATCTCAATGTTGCACTTAAATATTTATCCAGAAGATTAATTGCAACTGCGAAATAAGCTCTCTTCACTTGAAATAGTGGGTGTAGAGTCGTAGACTGAAAATCAAGTTATTAGGAAAGCAGTATGATGATGTGTTCCCTTTCTAGATTTTCCTTCTAATAACACATTTTGCAGTAAAGATGCAAATTTTTAGTATTTTTTTTCAGGGTCATGTAAACAAATGAATATAAATTTTAATAGAAAATTTCTTTATTAGCTGCTGCCAGTTTATATTTATTTATTGTTTTGTCTGTTTTCAGGCCACGGACAAGGTTGTTCTACTTCTGGTTTTCATTGCTGCAGCATTTGCATTTGTGCCTCTAAAATACTTAGTTCTACTAGTATTTCTTGAGGCTTTCACGAGGGAAATGCCATATAGGAAAGAAAGCAGTAACAGGTGGGTAAGGCGGGTTAAAGAATGGTGGATTAGAATACCGGCGGCTCCTGTTCAGCTCATTAAAGTTGATGAGAAGAAGAAAAAGAAATGATAATTGCTTGTAAATGGCAAAGTGGACACCACTTCTATTTGACAGTCCTTGCTACGATGTACTTATGTAAATAACTAGGATACTCATTTGATTGATTCTTCCTTGATTCTATATGTTAATATGAAACTATCTTCATCCCATATATTTGGAACCAAAATTAATTGAAATTCAATTCATTCCATGTGTTTGGAACATTAGCTAGTGTGCATGGATTGAGATCGACGTCAATTGGCTAACAGAACAACTTAGAGCTTCTCTCTCTCCCCTAACCATTTTCTATACAAGGCCCGATCGAAGTCCCTCTTGCAACATCTTTTCTAACTCCTACACCTTCCTTATACTTTTTGATATAAGGATTTAAAATTAAGAGATGGAAAAAGGATTGCTAGTATAAAAGATTTGGAAAAGTTTAATTCATTTCCACACCCAATTCCACAACTTGTTGAAGTGGACATGCATGATGTATTGTTAAACCAACCAAAACTTGCCCAATTCAGCAAGTTATGGAATTGAGTGTATCCGGTAAGAGCTTTGAAAATGGTTTTATGAGTTTTAGTGACACATGATTGATTTGAGTTTTGAGGATCTTACTTCAATAAAAACGCTTGTGTTTTGAGTTTAGAATTATCATTTCAAACAAACGTGTATGAGTTGAGAAAAACATAAATGATACAATCTGGATTGACGTGTATCAAAGTCAAGAAGTTGGAGACTGAATAATCACCATTCACCAGTTTGCAGTTGACCAGTCCAATGACAATGAGGGACGTTACATTGCAAACCAATTATCTCTAATTGTAACTTGGTATCTTTTTGAAATTGTAAAGCCCATAACTCAAGTTTGGCAGAAAAGAATGGCCTTCATTCATTATATCATCTAGCACTCGCTAAACTCCCAAAAAGATTAAGAAAGAAAACATTTTCATCATTATCTGAGCATAATATATACTTAATAAAAAAGCTTATCATAAAATAAATAATCCCACGGCTATTGGATAGTCTTCTATTATTGGATAGTCTTCTATTAGTAGACATTCCATATATACTTACTATGTCAGCTTGCCCTACTTAGAAGACCCAAAAATTGAATTATGTTTGCTAATATTCACGTAAACAAATGCATTACGTAGAAGAAAAAGCTATTATGTTGGAATTATCCACATAAATTTTTCAGTTAGTTCTACCATATAAGGAAGATTTGATGTTGCATGTGCGGATGTGCCATACATCCAATTCTATCAATGGTCTACCAAGCTAATTCCTTGTACCATTGTGGTTGGTGACGTGTATGTTGCTTCTACGAAGGTCCAAGGCTCCAAAGATGGTAGAGGAAGAAGAAGAATTCTATAAATGGCGTTCGAAGCAAATTTTTAAACTCGTTTTGGTAACCATTCTAGATTATATATATATATATATATATACTTAAAGGGTAGGCGGGGTGACCGGAGTGGTTCCATACACTATCCGCTGAGTCCAGAGAGAACCAGTAAACCATAACTATTATCTCAACCCCACGAGATGAAATATTTGGTATTAGTAAATTCTGACATACTTTGTTATATGTCATTTGTATTTTTGTAAATATAAAATTATAACTCCTGATTATAAATATATAAATAGGTTTTATACAATATATTTCAAAACCAAATATTAGAGAATTTAACATCATTATTCATTTAAAAGACAAAACAGTAATCACCCCATTTAACCTAAAATCAAGGTACGACCTGGTATTTTAACAAATACAAAATGTAGGTTCCTTCGTATTAGTTTTGGCATCGGTATCAAAAATATTGGTTGTACCGGTCAGGGTGAAACATAATTTAAAATTTTGGTTTGAAATATATATAAACTCTTACTATATACCAAATATGAGAATAAAAGGTATGCAATTAATGTAGATGACGTTTTTTTTAGGATAAGTTTTGGAGTTTGGGTTTACTTATTTCCACTTTTGACAAGTTTCCTTTGAGGTTGATACATGAATGCCAAGTATGGCTCATTCACACACAACAAAAAAAAGGGATGCATGAACTGGCCTATTTGACTGTTTAATATCCCCTCCTTCCCTCTTCTTCCTCATCTTTGTACGTAGTAGTTGTTGAGAGAACCTTGTACACATAACATTGAAGAACTAAAACCTGATTGTTGGTACCATCAATCAATGACAATCTTGGTGTTTTGGGGGCTAACTTTGGCCTTCTGTGTCTGCTTTGCTCTGTTGAAATGGGGTGACATAAAATATAGAAGGAAACTCTTGCCACCAGGAACAATGGGGTGGCCACTTTTTGGTGAGAGTGTAGAATTTCTCAAATATGGACCGGATTTCATGAGAAACCAAAGAGCAAAGTGAGCTTTTCATGATGAATTCTTTCTTTTTGTTATTATTGTTTTTATTTTATTTTTATCTAAACCTTTTCTTTTTCTTACATAGATTTTATCCATGCATGGAAAAACCCACCCTTAAGATAAACATTGTTCAAGATCCTCTCCATTTCATCTAACTCTCAAGATTTAGTTTTAAAGATTTAAAAGTTTATATGATGTCAAGGACATAACTAAATTAAGACTAAGCCATTATCCCATGCAATTCTAAATATTTTATAAATATATTAGATTTAAAAGTTTGAATCTTAATGTTTGCGATATTGTGTTTCAGTATTTGTTTTCTCCCTTTTTTCCTATTCAAATGACTGGTGTGTCAGTCTGTGCTTTTATATATATATATATATATATATATATATATATATATATATATATATATATATATATATTATATTATATATATATATAATATATAATATATATATATATATATATATATCTATATATATAAATAAATAACTTATGAATGTGTGTTTGGCGAGGAGATATTTTATGGACCAGTTCCATTCCATGAGACCATTTTTTCACAGCATGTAAGATCCACATATGTGTGGGACTCAAAGTACTCTATATAAGATAATTTTCCATGTTTGGTATGACAATTTAGTTATTTACTATTTGGGATCCAAAATCAAAAGTTTGAAACTATGGAATTTGACAATTTGGGTGTTTGACTCTATCTTAAGGCTTTTTGTTTTAATATAATTTTTTTTTTTTTTGGTTGGTATGTGTGTTTGAGTTTGTTTATATGCCGACACTTATTATTTTTTAGTTAGAAGAATATTGCAAATATTAATGAAATAATAAATTATTTTTATTTGATTTGTAGATAGTATGGAAAAACAAACAAAAATATTTGGGTTTATGGTATAAACACAAGTAGCTATAGAAATTATTCTAGAGATTTGGAAGTTATTTCTAATGGTATATCTTGAGACTAAGAATGTATCTTGTACATCCCGCATATGCATCATCTCTCACAATAGGTGGATCCCATAATTGTGTGGAGTTTATATGCCGGGTGTTATTGGCTTATAATTGCTGGAGACCAAGTTTAAAATCACTTTCCTTGCCTCTCCTATTATTGTGTAACAATTATATTTATGTTGATAAGGTTTTGACCCAAAAAAAAAAAAAACATATTGTCACATTCGTTGACAGGTATGGAAGTGTATTCAAGTCCCACATATTTGGTAGTCCTACCGTTATCTCAATGGATCAAGATCTCAACAGATATATCCTTATGAATGAAGGAAAAGGACTTGTTCCTGGCTACCCAAAGTCCATGTTGGATCTAGTGGGAAAGACCAACATTGCTGCTGTGCATGGTGCTGCTCACAAATACATTAGGGGGTCATTGCTATCTCTTATTGGTTCTGGAGCAATTAAAGATCAGCTTTTTCCAGATATTGACAAGTTCATGAGATCTTTTATCAACAACTGGGAAGACAAAACCATTGACATTCAAGATAAAACCATTGAGGTATATATAATACTCCAACAGCTGTCACATCATTAAATAAAATAGTGTGACATTTTAATACACCTTTAGATTTGTAATATTTAATATGAATCATGAAATAGACTATTATAAGTTAAGAACCTTAAAAATTGTCCTATTTCAGTCAAGTATGAAGTATTAACCTCCTTTGGAAAATTTGAGTGAATCACATTCACTACTAGACAATTAAAATGATCACAACAATTCATACATGTCACATTTTTCTATGCAGATGGCTTTTTACATATCCTTCAGGCAGATTATAGAAGTTGAAGCAGATTCAATCTATAAGGCTTTTAAAGAGGAGTTTGATAAGGTAGCAACAGGAACACTTTCATTGGCTATCTACATTCCAGGCTCAAATTACTATCAAGGGTTACAGGTACATAATTGAACAATTAATTATTCCATCCTGTCACATAACATTTCTATTTCATGTAATGTACATATATTGGAAGATTTTAACCAATGTGAAATTGAAATAATTCCTTTACAGGCAAGGAAGAAAGCCATCAAAATTTTGAAACAAATTATAGCAGACAGAAAAGCCTCTGGAAAAACTCATAATGACATGCTTGCTGAGCTTGTAGGAAATGAGAAGACAAGATATCATCTAAATGAGGAGCAGATATTTGATCAAGTATTTACAATATTGTATTCAGGTTATGAAACTGTCTCAATTACTACCATGATGGCCATCAAGTATCTGCATGATAACCCCAAAGCTCTTCAACAACTTAGAGTGAGAGTTTTACTAATCATCTATGTGTCATATTTTTGTTGTCATCATGATAATGTTCATAATTCTTTTTTGGATGAACTCAATCAGGAAGAACATTTTGCGATACGAGAAAGAAAAAAGCCGGACGAGCCAATTGACTGGAATGACTACAAGTCTATGAGTTTCACTCGTGCTGTAAGTAAAATTGAAATTTCAAATAATGTTACATGCTTCTTTTTTATTCAATTAAGATACATTACAAGATATATATCCTATGCTCTTGGTACAGGTGATCCTTGAAACCTCAAGGTTGGCCACTGTGGTTAATGGGGTACTGAGGAAGACAACACAAGATGTGGAATTGAATGGTATGTTAACTCAACAAACCTATAACTTCATATATAATATAGTCTTTGAAGTTAAGGTTTGGCCACATAGCAAACTACATGCATGTGTAGGTGTAAAACCATAATGGGAAGTGATTGTTTAGTCAATTTGTTATATTTCTATTGGGTTTTTCAGGATTCTTCATTCCAAAAGGATGGAAAATATATCTTTTCACAAGGGGGATCAACTATGATTCAAGCCTCTATCCAGAGCCTTCTACATTCAATCCTTGGAGATGGCTGGTTAGTTAATTAGATAAGCTAAGCTTTTTCTATTTTGCGTTTCTATATCATTAAAAAGTATTTATTAATGAAATGGAATACAGGATAAGAGCTTGGAGTCTCACAAACACTGCTTCTTATTTGGAGCTGGAGGCAGGCTGTGTCCTGGAAAGGAATTGGGCATAGTTAAAGTTTCTACATTCCTTCACTATTTTGTTACTAGATACAGGTTTGTTGCATTAGCCCACTAATTTATTTCTAAATACCTTAAACATGATAATGCATCATTTTTCCTTTAATTCAAATATTTTTTTTTTGGAAAAAGTGAAACTTTTGCTAAAGCAAATTATATATCTTGGTTACAGATGGGAGGAAGTTGGAGAAGTAGAGATCATAAAATTTCCAAGAGTTGAAGTTCCAAATGGGCTGCACATTAGGGTATCAAAGTACTAATGTTTACAGACTAAGGATGCAAGGAATATTAGAGAAGGAACTTAAACATGAGTAGTTTATCCTAAAAAATGTATGGAATAAAGTTGTTTCTTCCTTATGGTACTAATGAGAATCAATATTCTCCTTTGCTTTGCTATTTTTTTTTATCACAAACTTCAAAATGTAGGCCATTTTGTATAATAAGGTCTCTATTTTCTTTATGTAAATTCGAGGATCAAAATTGCAATCCTACCAGTTACAAGACCAACTGGACTATCTAATTAAGGGAAGCCATTGTCCATTCCAATGTAGTATATATTTCCTTCATCCTTTTTTGTTGTTCCTCTATTCTACTCGAGTTTGTTCTTGTTCAACAAAAATATGATACAAGCTTGAATATATAATTTAGTTTGATGATGTATGCTTTGCTCATGATCAAAATAAAATTAAATAAACAGTCTTAAACTTTTAATACTCGGTTAGTTTAAAACTTTATCCAGGACTTTAGGCACGTAACATTAATGTAGCTGTATGGTATTTTATTCTTTTTCTCCTTTCAATCAAACTTGAATAGTTGCACTTTCAAGGGGTAATTCAAGTCACATTGTAGAGGTTGACAGGTGGGTTTGATTCTATTGGCTTCAAAACACATTATATTTGTTTGCAATTCTATATATCTTTAAAAGAGAGAGAGAAGGTATGGCAAAGCCACCATGTCCACGTGGCCCTTAAATATTTGCCAGATGAAAAGTTGGGGAGGTGTATAGCCTTATACTATAGAGAACATGAGACATCAAGAACGTTAAATAAAACTCTTGGACTCCCAAATTTAGAGTATCTTACTTTCACGCAATTTACAGGGTTCAACAAGCAATCGATATTTGACGATGAAGGTGTATTACTATTTATAGTAGTGGACCATCTTTCGATGCTTATTGTTGCTGTGAATTGTAAGATTGTGAACGTGAAAACTCGTGCAATTGTGAGCAACAAATGGCTGTCATACCACGTTCTACGTATTAAGAAAAATTTGTTTCTCTTTCATCCATATATGACTTAAAAATGTATGTCTAATTATGTTCGGACATTCTACACTGGCAAGTCAATTGTAGTGTTTAATAATATTTAAAGGATAATGATATTAAACTTGAATGGCCGCCAATACAGACTATACAGTGCACTATCCTAAGGCTTCTTGTTAGTTTATGTTTATACCTCCCCCACTCCCTACCAAAACTTAAAAGCCAAATAAATGGATAACCCTGTCTTTCTTCATGTCTCTTTCTCTGTTATGTCAATCTTCAATCCCACTAACAGAAGATGAGAAGATTGCATATTCTCATTATACAAGATTTTATGTCAAGGAGAGAATTGCTTAGTTGGCCCTGCCAAAACAACCCAATCCCCCTCCCCACCTTACCATTCTTAAGATTTCATTAAAATAAATAAATGAATTTACATTTCAGTATAATTTTTCATGACAAAACTTAATTACAGTTGCTCCTTAGTACTTTTTTTCTTTTTTGACACATGCCTAAATTTCTTCGATAAATGAGCCACGTTTGAATTTAATTGTTTTAGGTAAAAAAAATAACATCTTTTGTATTATATAGATCAACGCAGTCACATAATTGAATTTAATTGTTTTGGTGAAAGATACCATCTTTTGTGTTACGTTGGTCAATACATTCATATGGTTAAATTTATTAGGAAACCTAAGATATGATATTTGAGAAATTATATTTAATTGCCCACGGGATATTTGGCGCAGTGGTGCACTCTCTAGTCCTCATCTAATTGAGTGTGGGTTTGATGCCTCATACATACGGTATGTAGTTATACATTTTCTCACCTATCATCCATAGGTTTTTTTTAACATAATCAAGAACATCCAATTTGGCTGTTAAGGAGTTAGTTCACAGGGGGTTTTCCAATACTTGTTCCAGAAGTGTGGGTTGAGGAGGCCCCTGTTGAGATTAGGTGTGTGTTGTAAGTATTTGTTTTGATGTTTTGTGCAAAGGTGTGGTCATTTTATTGTTTCTTTGGGTTCAAGAACATCCAATTTGGCTGTTCGGGAGTCAGTTCACAGGGGGTTTTCCAATACTTGTTCCAGAGTGTGGGTTGAGGAGGCCCCTGTTGAGATTAGGTGTGTGTTGTAAGTATTTGTTTTGATGTTTTGTTGTGTAAGGTTGTCTTTGTCTTTGTAAGTTCGGATGTTACTCAATAAAAATGTCTACTATTATTATAAAAACAAAAAAAAAAACTAATGTTATAGACAAATGAGTCCAGATCAGATTGTATTAATAACAAGTAATTATTAATAGACATATGAGTTTCAGTTAGATCAATTATCGTCGAGAATAAGAGACTTGTGTTCGTCATAAAACGAAATCATATATTCAATTGTTAGTGTAATTATATATAAAAAATAAATAAAATAATAATATTATAGACCTAACAAATTTCACTCTTGCTAAATTTTTTTTATTGATAAAATTTATTGTATCATTAATTTTTTTTTTTAAGAAATATTGTATTATTAAACTTATTATCTAACTCTATATTTTTTATATTTTCAATAATTATCTTATGGATCACAAGTCTCATAATTTTCTAGCATGAGAAACCTTATGATGATAATATTTTACCTTATACAGCCCTTTATATACAAAGACAAAGTCCCACTTTCCTCGTCCAACCCAACTCTCTCTGTTTCACTTATCTCTCTCTCACAGCCTCTTCAACTCTCTCTCTCTGTCTCTGCTTCTGTTACCAATGGCAGAGCCTTCGACTAAGGTCGTACCTCCCTTGAAAGATGAGCTAGACATAGTGATCCCCACGATCAGGAACCTGGATTTCTTGGAGATGTGGAGGCCTTTCTTTGAACAGTACCATCTGATCATAGTGCAAGATGGTGACCCATCAAAGACCATCAAGGTCCCAGAAGGCTTCGATTACGAGCTCTACAACCGTAACGACATCAATCGGGTTCTGGGTCCAAAGGCTTCTTGTATTTCCTTCAAGGACTCTGCTTGTCGTTGCTTTGGCTTCCTAGTCTCCAAGAAGAAGTATATTTTCACTATCGACGATGACTGCTTTGTAAGCTTTTTCTCTCTGCCTTTTTGGGTGCTTTCTGAGAAAGAAAAAAAAAAAGTGTTGAAATTTATGTTTGGATATAAGTTTTGTGAACTGAGGACTTTGAGGATATGGGGATCTGGGTTTTGGTGGGTTTTTGGTGGTTGAGGTTGGTTTTAATTTTGATGTGAAAGTTGGTACTTTGTACTTGCTTTTTTTTTTTGTTGTGACCCGTATGTTTATCTTTATAGGTATATTTTTCTTTGATTTGCATTGCTGTAGCATTTGCCTTAGACAGTGGCTTCTTGTTATTTGGAAAGAGAGTCTGGATGTTGTTGATGTAGAAGCTAAGGACCTTTGACTTTTTGTATCCCTTTAGATCTTGTTGAGGATTTAGCTTTTGTTAGAATGTGGATTTGGAAAATTGATTAAACTGAGTATGGAATGGGATTTTAAGCCTCTAAGTTTGATTTAATATTCTTGGTCCTCTATTCGTATGCAATTTGTTCTAGTTCCTTTTTTAAGATGTACTTAGACTTTAATTATTCCATATATTTTGTTTTCATAATTTGAATCAGTGCAATTTGCTAATTAGGTATATAGTGGACTGGTAATTCTCCAAGTTCTTTACCAGGTCCCAACTACTTGATAATGAGCTAGATCTTTAGAACTCAGTCCTTTTAATGCTCAAGAAATCTATTGTTAGTTCTTTGTATTATCCAAAATGTAAAAATTCATATTTTATATATGAAGGTTGCCAAAGACCCATCTGGGAAAGAGATAAATGCGCTTCAGCAGCACATAAAGAATCTCCTAACTCCATCCACTCCAACTTTCTTCAACACTCTTTACGATCCATACAGAGAAGGTGCTGACTTTGTCCGTGGATACCCTTTCAGTCTCCGCGAGGGTGCCCCTACTGCTGTTTCTCATGGCCTCTGGCTCAACATCCCTGACTATGATGCTCCTACCCAGCTCGTCAAGCCACGAGAGAGAAATACCAGGTATCCCTCATTAAGTAAACAAATGAACATATGCTCGTTTGTCACAGGCCAGTTCTATTTATGCCATTGACCTTTTCTCCGCAGGTATGTCGATGCAGTGATGACAATACCCAAGGGAACCCTGTTCCCAATGTGTGGTATGAATCTGGGATTCAATCGTGAATTGATTGGACCTGCAATGTACTTTGGACTCATGGGTGATGGTCAGCCAATTGGACGATATGATGATATGTGGGCTGGCTGGTGCACTAAGGTACTTTTAATTATTCGTATTCTTCTCCCACTTTTTTCCTATTGCTTTGTTCTTTACCATGGTTCTGTTTGAAAATCCAGTGCTTTTACCATGAGTAATTCATCAATACTCTTGTAAATCTAAGAGCTTTATAGTGGCTTTTGATCATCAACAAAGTTTTCTTCTCAGCTTCTAATAGAAAAAGTTATTTCTTCAATCTAGTATGCAATCTGAGTCCATCATAATTTTGTTAGCATTTGAAACTAGTCTCTTTCTGGATGACATACATGACCTTGTTTAGATGTCATTTAGTGCTGTGATCTACTCTTTAGTATTGTCTTTTTGATAAGTGATCTACACTTTATTATTGTTTCAGTGATAAGTGATAACTCCTATATTTCACCTTAACTAGCAAAATTCTAATAATAAACATGCTGTCTAAATTTTGCCCCGACAGTAGTAAATAACGAAATGAAATAAGCATAGTGAACCTGTTGTAGGTTCTAAGAAGATATCACTAGCAGCTTGTATCTTCATTACGGTGTGAATTATTTTCATATTTACCAATTCCAAAGCTTAAACTGGTTGCCTTTTTAATTGTTCAGTATCAAATGTGTGTAACTTCATGGTTTAGGATTATTTATGGCTTACTTCTTATATTCATCATATCGGAGAAACTCACATGTCATTATATGGATGCATTTGTAGGTTATATGTGACCATTTGGGGTTGGGAATCAAGACTGGTCTGCCCTACATATGGCACAGCAAAGCCAGCAATCCATTTGTTAACCTCAAAAAGGAGTACAATGGTATCTTCTGGCAAGAAGAGCTGATCCCATTCTTCCAATCCGCTGTCCTTCCAAAGGAATGCACAACTGTTCAAAAATGCTACATTGAACTCTCCAAGCAGCTCAAGGTCAAGCTTGGCAACCTTGATCCGTATATTAACAAGCTAGCAGATGCCATGGTGACTTGGATTGAAGCTTGGGAAGAGCTTAACCCCTCTGGAGGAAACCCTGCAAAGTAGAGAATTATTATTGAAGTGCAAGTTGCCTGATTGCAATAACTTTATTATTATTGTAAGTTTTTATTCTTTCCTCAATAGTTAAAATATTTCTTCTACTTCGGTGGAATGAAATCTATTTTTGCTATATTGCCATAAGTTTTAGATCAGTGAGTTACACAGGCTTTTATAAAACTCTCAGTTGTAGCTCGATTGTTTTAGAAATGATTGAGATGATTGTGGTGGGCCAACTATCAGTATTTTTTCGACATTCGTTACTATGTTGTTAATCATTACCATTCGAGTATGGTAAGTTTGAAATTTAAATTTAAATTGAAGTGTTTGAAATTTTTGTCCCATGATCAAAAGTAAAATGGAGGGGGACTTTACAACCGAGGTCCCTATGCTTGCCGGTGGATCCAGAAACAGACATGTGCTTGTGTGATCTTGGTCAGGAACATTGTGTTTTTACTTTGTCGTGCTCTGGTTTGAATTTCAATCTAATGGTTGGAGTTCGAGTTCATGAAACACAATGAAAATACATATTTGATTCAATTATTTATTAGTCTCACAGCGGGCACAGAGCCTTACCTATGTCAAAGTGGGTCCAGATTCCAGAATAGTGATTTCTATTAACAAAAACTCAAATAAATTTATGTACACTGGGAAATTTGATATCATCAAAAGCTACGAGGATCCAGGCCAGTGGCAGACCCGAGGGTTCAGAACTTTCAATCTTGAAACCCTTTGAATACCAAGCTTTCCATATGTTTGCTTAAAACCCTTTTCAAATACAAGAATGTCAAGGTTCCAAGCTTTTCATAATTGCTTAAAACCCTTGGAGGACAAAAATGATGACCTCAACGTTAATCACATTTTGATACTAGTGGTACAATTGTACATGCGTATGTGCACACAAGTTTAGCAAAAACACAGTTTCTTACAGTGCATGCAAATCTGTAATGGACATGGGCTACAACCACCCCCGAAATTTAATAATTCACTTGGACTCGCTTCTGATGGATTCATCCTTCGAACTTCAATTACTTCGAAAAATGTCATGACATAAAAATTCCCTGAATTCCTGTCAGTATTTTGCCAAGTGCATCAAGATCAATACTAACTAGTCGCAAACTCACGCGATACGCAGAAAACTCCTAATGACATATAATGTTTTCAGACCAAATTACAAATATAATTATGGCCTTATACAATTTTATTTACAATGACATACAACTTAAAGCTCCTAGTTGAATACAACAACAAAAAATAAACAAAGAAACCAAAGGGGAAAGACCGCACCTTTGAGACTCAAACAACAATAGAACCATAGGGACCAGAGGGAGACTAAAAAAAATCCAGCACACGATTTAAATAGGAAATTGGGGTGTATTTAATTGGGGAGATGAAGAGGTCAGGGAGTTCAAGAGGTGAGAGGGAGAGAGAGGTAGATAAAAATGTGAGGTAATTAATTGAGGAGATGAAGAGATTAGAGAGAGAGAGAGAGAGAGAGAGAGAATTTTTTTTTGAATAAAAGTGAGAATTAAATAGAGGGAATGAGAAGATGAAAGTGTGTAAGAGCAGGAAATTTGATGTGACGGTATTTGGAGGAACTTAAAAATTTTCTCTCAACTTCAGCTATTAGGTTATACTAGTCGCAAACCCACGCGATGCACGGGAAATTTACTGAATATAATATTTAAAAAAAAAAAACTTTATATCCAATTAAATTGAAAATGACTCAAGAATAAATTAAAACCTAAAAGAAGAATAATGGAATTCGTAGGAATACCTCCACAAAATAAAGAGAAAACATAGATTAAAAAAATCATACAGTGTGCAATTTTTTTTTTTTTTTTTCCTTCTAAATAAAATAATACATTGTAAAGACAACAACCAAAACTAAGTACACTTATCTTCTAATAGAACATTGGTGATTAGAAGAATAGAAACATGAAGAATAGAAATCAACCACAAACTATCAAAATTGCACTGCAAAAACTCTAAAGAAGGTCGTTACAAAAAATAAAAATCACCTCAAAGGGAATTTCCAAATTTGCTTGTAATGCGGTGGCTTTTGTGGAAGTTGAGAGAGAACAATTGGAAATATATAGGGAAAAACAAGTCAATGGGTTATTTGAAGGGGAGAGGAAGAGGCTGAAGAGAGAACGTTAGAAGAGGAGGAGTCGAGAGAGAGAAAAGGGGAAAGGTTGGAGTTAAGGGATTTAATTTCATATGTTACAAAGCGTTGAAAGGATTGAACTGATTGATTGATAAATTAATGGGAGAGGAAGAAATTAAAGGGAGGATGAGTTGAAATCAATCAGTGAGTTATTGAAGGTTTTGATAGGAAGAGGAAGAGGAAGGGGCGGAATAAGAAAAAAAAAAAAAAAAAAAAAAAAAAAAAAGGAACGTTTAGGAAGAAAGGAATAAAATTGAATTCTGGAATAAATTAAATGAGGTGAGTGAAAATAGAGGAGGAGTCATGCGTTTGAGAAAGAGGGAAAAAATTAATTTGCTTGTTAAATTAATTGTAGTTAAATAGGAAATCCTTACAGATAAGGATAAAAATAAATTACAATATTAAAATAAGGAAAGAATAGTTAAGAAATCCCTACAGATAAGGATAAAAATAAATGACAAAATTAAAATAAGGGAAAAATATGGGAGGAATAAATGTGATTTAGATTGCTTTGAGAATAGAAAATCCTACGTGGCATGTCTAGGGAGATAGCTGAGTCCTCAGCTATTAGTGGAAGTTGAGAGAAAACAATTGGAAGTATATAGGGAAAAATAAGTCAGTGGGTTATTTGAAGGGGAGAGGAAGAGACTGAAGAGAGAACGTTAGAAGAGGAGTCGAGAGAGAGAAAAGGGGAAAGATTGGAGTTAAGGGATTTAATTTCATATGTTACAAAGCGTTGAAAGGATTGAACTAATTGATTGATAAATTAATGGGAGAGGAAGAAATTAAAGGGAGGATGAGTTGAAATCAATCAGTGGGTTATTGAAGGTTTTGATGGGAAAAGGAAGAGGAAGAGGTGGAATAAGAAAAAAAAAAAAAAAAAAAAAGAAAAAAAAAAGGAACGTTTAGGAAGAAAGGAATAAAATTGAATTCTGGAATAAATTAAATGAGGTGAGTGAAAATAGAGGAGGAGTCATGCGTTTGAGAAAGAGGGAAAAAATTAATTTTCTTGTTGAATTAATTGTAGTTAAATAGGAAATCCTTACAGATAAAGATAAAAATATATTATAATATTAAAATAAGGAAAGAATAATTAAGAAATCCCTACAGATAAGGATAAAAATAAATGACAAAATTAAAATAAGGGAAAAATATGGGAGAAATAAATGTGATTTAGATTGCTATGAGAATAAAAAATCCTATGTGGCATGTCTAGGGAGATAGCTGAGTCCTTAGCTATTAGTTTATATATAATAAATAATAGATTAGATGGTCTAATGGGTGCCAAAGGAGCAAAGAAACATTGTGGGTAACACACCAGACATCAAATATATTCCTGCCTGGCTGCCTCTGATTCACAGGCATTTAACTCGTGTAATCAAGACAAACAGTTGTGGCAAGAGGACTGTCCAATCACAGTCTCAAATTACCATCAGTTAACAAAAATTACAGCTAACAATATGTTCAATGAGCATCACCAATTTGCTGATATAAACTCATTCCACAAAAAGAAAAGTTCTAACTCATACAATGGCATTGATATGATCTAGAAAGTGCTACTACTCTCAAGTATGGATCAGAGAAGGGAAACAGTTAAGGGAGAAATTGATTATTAGTTAACAGCAAGACAGTGAACTTTATACACCATTTTCAAAATGGATCCAGTTTGATCCTGTATATCAATGGAACATAAGAACAAATTGAACCATATACACTTGTAGCCAAGCTGAATGGAAGCTATAGGGATTTAGGCTGCTCTGTATGAAGCACATTAAGGTTCTTGATTACAGCTCACGGAACAAAACATTAGAGAAAAAACTGGTATGTCTGTCCCCTTGTTAAGATGATGAATTTTTTTGAGTGTGCATATAAATCAGCAACTGACCTCCATCACCAGCTACTGCCAAAGCACCTGCCCTTGAATCATCAGTAGCAACACATGAAACACTGCCACCTGATACCATAGGAAAAAAAGAATAAACCAATGATAATTTAAAGAAAGAAAAAAAAATCTTTCAGACAGTCGAAACTAACGGGCCCATAACTCAAACCTGAAATATTCAAATACAGACAATTTTGGGACCAAACCAATCTTGAGGAATATGACAAATTTAGGTCTTACTATGCCTTTTTTTTTTTTCCTACTTGAAAAATGAGTCTTGATGGTCACTATGATTACTCCTGATGCTTTGCCAAAGAACAAATATTCAAGCTTTTCTCCATCATTTATTTCTACCAACAGTAGCCACAGGTTGCATTAATAAGAGGTGTACATTAACATGAGCTCGCATGCAATAAACATGCAAGAGCAATCCTCAAATCAGAACAGATAAACTATAGCTTAAATTGTTAAGAAATAGTGAATTTAATCATTTAACCATTATACTAACAAAAACAATAACAGAAGACTAACAATGTATAACAATTGCTAGTTGTTGTACCCAAAAAAAAAGCCAGTTGGAAATGAACTGAAAAGAGATGTCTATACATAATTGCAACGCACAAACAGTTGAAGTGTTGTAGATCTGAAACTACAAAAGTTATATCAAGGTATATGTGCTTGTGTGTGTGCACATACATATCTATCTATCTATATATTATACATACATACATACATATCCTCTCTCAGACCTCATAGAAGCAGGAGTTTTGTGCACTAGGTATGACATTTAACAGATATATAAGTTGATATAAATTTTGATTGGTAAGTTGTACATGCACCCAATGGATTTTAAATCCATAATCCCACCCTCTATCCCATTCGTCTTTTTGGGGGATGGGGGAAAGTCTTCAATGCCAAGGAGGAACCATACCTTTGAAATGATGCAACATGCCAAGTTTAGCTCCTGTTGACAATTCCCACATGTACACAAGTCCATCACATGTGCCAATAATCCCATGACCAGCTGATGCACCAATGGCAGCAGCTCTGCACAATAAGTTCTAAAATTCAAAGTTCCTTGGCATGAAATAGCATTGAGTTTCAGATATGAAAAGAAGTTTAATGCAGTCAGCTAGCCTTAAAAAAGAAGTTTATTTCCACATCAGAACTACAAATGCATGAATCATTTTGAAATGTGTTTACCATTTCATAAGTATAATTCCTCAAAGTAATTCCCTGAAAAAATAGGAAATTTTACTTCTTGTATTTTAAATTCCACTTATCTTGTATTAGTACAGTTGGTAAATGGGTATACAAATGATAAATAAAAGCGATTAATTAAGGGCAGTTGGATGTGGCATAGAAATTTAAATGCTCCTACTTTCTCCATAAGCATTTAACAGCACAAATCCTTCCTCTTGTAGCCATCACACGTGGCCACATCAACTGGTAGGAGAAAGAGGGATTAACGTCAAACTTTTCAACCCTATGTGAAGTAATTAGCATGCATCAAGAATAACTTCATTTCTACTGACCTTCACCAAAACTAAAATTTATCGCAACAATAAGAAAACACATTGGAATGATTCTAATTCCGACTCATTCTTCCTATCACCCTCTGAAGTTTGAAATTCGGTAAGGCAATACTAGAGTTTGAAGATAAAAATTAGCACCTTGGATCCAATGCACTTCCCAGCATGACCATATCTTTCACCAGTAGAGCTAGCCTCCACCATCCTACTGAAGAATTTTGGCATTCACTTGGTATATGTTGAGCATCAGAGTTGGAGATTGCTGAGACAAGGAGCCAGACAGCAATATCTTCCCCATTTAATGGAAGAAAAGAGTTATTCCCACTGTTCTCTGAGAACCATGTTTTTGTTGCAGCCATAATCCCATCAGCGTGTTCCTCGACACTAGAGTTGCTGAAAACAGGACCTTTTCTTTTCCAACTAAACAAACTGATTGGAAAGAACTGATAAATTGAAGTGCTTGGAGCAGAGAAACTTGACAGAAAGATCCGTTTAGAAATATCCCTGAAACAAGTAAAAACTGCTACCTATCAGATTCTCATCAGGTCTAGAAAGAAAAGAAACTGATTTCCTTCTCTCTTTTAGTCTTTAGGTCTTCTGCATTTCTTTCCTTCTCTACTTATCTTCCTCTTGTGGCACAAGGGAAGGGGGGGGGGGGGGGGGAGAGAGAGAGAGAGAGAGAGAGAGAGAGAGAGAAGAGAGAAAAGAATGATAACACATACCATAGACTAAATTCCCCAAAACCATTATGACCCACAACTAGCGAAGCACACTTTGGAATTCTCTTCAGCTCCATTATGCCAGGAGAGGCACAATCATGAGCTGGGAAAATAAATTCCTCTGTCTGTGCACTGCAAATGGTGTGTTTAGAACATTAATTTTCATAATGGGAAACAGGAAGTTAAGAAAGAAGCTGCCAGCTTGAATATGCATAATAATTTCTGACTAACATTTAAAAGTGGATGTCAAAGTATATCAGACTTCAGGAACTCTCAGGTTTGAACAAGTTCATACTCTCTCTCTTTTAAATGTAATGTGCGTAAAAAAAGCTGTAATCAAATCATATACTAAGTTTGGGGAGCTGCTAGTTCAAAGAAAATTGAATGCATAATAGTAAGCATTCCATACAAACATTTTTCCCTTAAAAATTCTCCCACCAGTTACTTTGCACAAGACAAGGAGCTTATCAATCACCAGAATTCACCATTTGGATGTTCAATTTCACAGTCCCCTTAGAAATAGCCCATGGTAAAGTTATCAGCAGACAATATCATTAAAGAAGATATATGCAGAGTTATCATAGTCAGATAATATTGATAAAAATAGCTGTAGACACCAGTCAGTACTCTAGGGTGGTCAGATGAATTTCCTACATTTTCCCAGTTAAAACCATCAAAGTTCCATGGATGCATATGTTGGAGGAGAACAAGGGTGGAAGCATGCAGTATTATATTGATTCATATAATAAAAGACCAATAGCTTTTTGCCATGGTGCTCCTGGGTTTCAAATCAAAGAGAACAAGCCCAGAGTGTAACTAAAGCAACTAGTTATTGTCATTTAAATGCAAGTCAAATATTTAACTACCAGAATATTAGAAGCAACACCATAGAAATTTCCTGAGAATGGAAAGAAAGTTAAACTAAATAGACATGATATCAGTAAGACACTAAGTGACTAAACTCACCTCCATGCTGAATTCATGACCCACAGATGCAGTCTCCCACTCTCTCCAACAGTGACAAGATGGTTTGGTTCACAAACCAATATACACTGCAAATTGTCAACTGTTTTCAATTTGACAACAACTGAAACATAACCAAATTTTACTTGCACAATCTTTACTGCATTGTCCCTGAAGCAGTCTGATTTACATGTTGAACACAAGCACTGAATTCTCCCTTTCCTGAAAATAAAGATGGGAAATCACTACTTTTGTTTCATGTATTATTCTGTATAATCAAAATCCATAGTGATACTACCTGCAATAAGGTGTTTTTATGCTGTCAAGTAAAACAAGATGCTGGCCATCGGGAGTAAATTGCAAACCAGATCTTTCTAGTTCAACCTAGCGGAGTAACACAAACAAGCAAAGTCAACAATGAGCAGGAAAGGTGACAGGTGACCACCCCAAGGAATTTATCAAAATTAATAGGAATGCCTGGAAACTATACGCATAAGAACTTACTTCTCTACCAAAATAATCTTTCAGAATTGGCAAGGTAATAGATGTGTGACCAACAAGAGAAGGGCATCCTACTCTTGGTTCCTCTATTGTTAACTTATAGATGAACAGGGTTCTGTCTCTATCCACCAGCAGGCCACATGAAACACAAATGTATATTTCATTCTCTTTAGTGCTCAACAATACTGAAGAAACGGGCATGGGGTGGACATAGCATCCCACAAGCTCAACAATACCATTTAGCTCATTATTAGGATCCACATTCCTGTGAAGTTTCATGTCTAAATTAGCTGGAATTCTTTTGATACTCGAACTGTTATTTTCACAGAAGTTGGTATTCTGATTCAGAAATAAAGTAGGACTGTTTGAATCCTCAGGATTCTGGTGCCCAATCAGCTTGTTGTCAAAATGGACTTGAGATTTTTCTACATGTGAACCAGATGGCTGAAAAATGTCCAAAGCATTCTTGTCATTGGAGGCAAAGGCCAAGGCTTGATTTTGTGACATAACAGGAGCTGTATTGTTTTGTGCAATTTGGCAATTAATAGTAGTAGTCTCTGTGTTTGAACCATGCAATTGTCCTCCAAGCCAGACTTGAGCCCCAAATAAGTCCCTTTTACCAGATTTGTCATCAGAAGAGATCAACTGATGAATCTCTGAGGCAAGCAAAGTTCCTGTGGCAGGATCTGTTTCAGGGTCAAGATTCTCTCCAGGGTTTCTGTATATGATACTTTCTGAGAGTGGAACATTATTTTTACTTGCTAACGGAGCTACCTTTTGGACCTTCTTACGGGTATAGACTTTATTTGGTATTTGAGTATAGGACGTAACGCCAGGTTCAGCAAGCACTCTCTCAACGCGGATTTCCTTTGGTGTTATTTTTGAGGAATCGATCATGGCTCTTTGGTTAGTGTCACTTGTATCAGTAGCTGTAGAAACACAAGAAGTATCTGAGTGAGTTTAAATTTGTAAAAATGAGGATCACTTTGATCTGAAAGATAGCTGTCTCAGAAGTTTCATCACTTTAAAATAGTTCATAACCAGATACTAAATAAAGTCTTAAAGTTCATAGTCTATGGCTCCCAAATTAACAACCAGCAAATACATATTAGTTTCCAAGATGGCCCCTTTCTGAAGAAAAATGAACTAACTTAAAGATAAATTATAGTTATTTACTTTGGAGGCTAGTAGAAACTATGGTACCTTGCTTCATGGAATAGACTGGAAGTGGGTAAATCAGTTTGGGACATATTCTCATCACATGAGGACTGAACACAATTTACTGGAAAAAGGTTGGCATAATGGCATTACCTTCAGTACAATTAGGTACAGTATTGAGGTGCTTTCCCTTGGAATGGATTTCGACTCCTACCAGGTTCTCATCCAAGTGAGCACAGGCATTAATATTTTCAGGAAGGATTTTAGTGCTAGGCGATGTGCAAGCTAAAAAGGGAGTAGATACACATCCATCACCCCTCTGAGGCTTTTCATTCAAGGTCAAGTGCACTTCATTGTAACAAAGAATATCTTTGCTCCCACTGGTCTCAACATGAGAAACTGATGACTCATTCTGCACAATAAGCTGTCCCCAAGTGTTGGAAGGACTAGTGTCTTTATCAAAAGCACCTTGATCAGCTTCAGCAATATTGGAAGACAATATCACCTGCTTAGTTACAAGATCCTCACATTGATCATCCTCAAAACTGTCAGGAACAACAGACATGGTATGTTCAAAACTTGGTCCAGACCCAATAACTGTACTTTGGATATGCATCCTTTCATCCTTTTCCAAGCATGCATTCTCCATAAGTGTTACAGCTGCAAGTTTAAAAGAAAGAAATGACCCAACTATAAGAAAAAAGGGATACCACAATACAACAAAAGAACTAGGTATAGAGATGGCAAAGCTACTATGCCTAATGCTCGAAATAAAATAATCAGCAAAAGGTCCAACTGTACCTGGAGGAGGAACATCTACAAAGTATCTGGCTTCTTTATTTTTCCCCTGAGACTTAATTGTAGCCTTTTTCTTCTTAGAGGCCTTCTTGAGCAGAGGAATTGCTTGTGGAAGCAGAAATGTCATCATTGACTTGACCATTTCCGGACCAACTGAATCATAATCACTCTTTTCAGAATTCACATTGAAATTGGATGTGCCTATTTCTTCGTGTGGATGTGATTCATTTACCAACCCTTCAGAAATGACCATGTCAGCTGCAGTTAACTCTTCTTTCACACTGTAGGTACTCTTATCCTGGGTACTTGGAGCAGAATTAGGATTATTATCTGCATTGAACCATTCTCAATTATAAAAGGAGTATGTAGTTGATGACTCATCACTAACAGTTGAACATAAGAGCTTGGGCATTAACCATGGGCCTCTGTAGCACAAACACATTAAACAAGTTGAAGAGTACCTTGCGTAAGATCAAAGGTATCTGGTGCACAAAGATCAACACCCTGAACGCCTGGAGAGTCTTTTGGAATAAGTGCATTTCCATGTTGGTCTTCTGTTGCATTTTGAAAATTGAACTCCACCTCAGTATCTAGCAACCTACCAAGCTGTAAGAAGTTAAGAATGTTTCCCATGCTGCACTAGCTGACCAAAGAACCATGGATTTACTTAAATGTACCCCAAATGGAAATGACAATTCAGAACTTGGTATAATTAGTATTAGCACATAAATATTATGGAAGTTAAACGACAAAAATATGAAAGTTTTAAAGAAGAAAAAAAATATCCAAGAAATTATCATTTCTAGGGGCAAATAACTGAGATAAAAGTGTCCATTGGAGAGGAATACAAGATGTGTTGAAGACCATTGTGGAGAGGGAAGTTGAGGTTCAATCTTCCTACATGTTTTAGTGGTTAGTTTACCATGGAGGAACATTTGGAGAGCGCAGATTTCTAGTAAGGTTGCGTTGTTTTCATGGACAGCTGCTTGGGGTAAAATACTAAATGTAGAAAATCTTATTAGGCGTCAGCTTGTCATAGTAGACCAGTGTTTGAATGTGTAAGAGTTCTTGGGAAACTGTTAGACATCTTCTCTTGCATTTTCCGGTGATTAGCGAGTTGTGGTCCCTTGTGTTATCTTTATTTGGGATACAGTGTGTTGTGTCTAAGATAGTTTTGGAGGTGTTTGCTTGTTGGACAGGGAAGTTTGGCTGAAATATTAGTGCTGGCATTTAGATGGCTGCTGTTCCTCTATGCCTTGTATGAACCATTTGAGAGTGTAATAGTAGGATTTTCGAGGGGCTGCAGCATACGGTTTTGTCACTCAAATATTCCTTTCTGGGAGGATTGTATGTTTGGTTGCCAATTCTTCATAGTGCTTATTCTTCCACATCTTATATTAATTTTCTTGATTGTACGAATTACAGATTTTGATTCTTTGTGGGACCTTCTTGTACACTTCCTGGGTACTAGATTATCCCATTTTAGTAATAACATTTCTATTACTTATCCAGGAAAAAAATAAAAAATAAAACTGAGATGAGCTTACAGGTTTTTCCTCTGCAGGCAAGTTGTTGGCTGCTTCAGCAGATATACAATTCTCGTAACCATCAAGCTCCCTCTCTTCTTGATCAGGGACAGCTTCCTCTCTGAGATGATCAGAGAAATCAACAGAATTCAATGGCATCGCATCTTTGACTGATAAGTGACTCTTTTCTTCTCCAGTCCCAGATATTAAGTGCACTGATGCTGGTAAAGCCCCTGGATGTTTACAAATGTCATACGCTTCTTCTGAAGCAGGGGCAGGCATGGAACACTCATGATTATCATTCCTCTCATTCTCTTGTATTAATCTTGAAGCATCAGCATTATGAACCAGATCCTGAGGTCGGGTTCTTTTAAGTCTAGCCCCATTAACTGACTTTGTACTTATGACTTCACGTTTCCTACTTCTCTTTCCTGTATTTTGTGGTCTTGCCAAATATGGTAGCAAATTAGGAAATGTACATGCTTCTGAGCGTGGACTGTCGTGCTCGGTTCTAGAGGCCTCATTTCTGAAGCTGGAGGAAAACAAACTTCGCTCTGCAGTTCCATTGACATTTGCCACCAGTTCCCGAAGTAGTCTCTGGACTAATAGATTTTTAAACCCAAAAAACTGCACAACACATGCAAAGACAATGATTTTAATCTAGCACAACACCCTGGTCTCTCAATGTTAATTTTTTTCTTGTAGGAAAGAAGGATGAATTTTATGCTTGCTAGCTCTTCATCCTAATCCTTCCTTACCAATGCAACTAAAAGTTAACTCACAACCGACTGATGTGGGAAGAGCAAAAAACATATTCATTATAATTTAATTTTGGAAGTCAATTGTATTTTTATTGGTCAATTGTATTCTATTTTAAACCTTAGTAGTTAAATCTAGGTAGATTGCCATCAAGACATTCTCTGTTCACAGATTCAACCATAGTAAGATAAGATGTTATGATGGAACTAGGAAACTGGAAATGACTAAAACAGAACATCCACAGTCATGAGAAAAGGCAAAAATGATGTTTCCCAACTATCATCTTCATGAGTAAAACTTAGGTATAGTTCCTTAGGTCAAGTACATTAGGTTCCTAGTTAAATTCAAATACATTGAATTTAAATATTCTTGGAAAAGATAATATTGTTTGTGTTTCATTGGTTAATACAACCATGTGTTTGAATTCAATTGGGAAACCTAATGTACCTAACCTAAGCAACTGTACCTAAGTTTTACCCCATCTTCATTACTGTATACCATGTCAATTTCTATTAAGTACACAAGAGCTAAGTTTCCCTTCAGACTAAATAAATATATGCATAACAATGACACAAAAGGAATAACATCATAACCACAAAGTTCAGCGATTGAAAGTCACCATCTACCTCCACCCCATCTGTCTTGCTTGAAAGTCGCTTTCCATTCAATATCTTTGTGCGAGGGCAACCTTTCTTTTGAAATTTATCCCATGCAATATCTGGCGTTTGCCCAGAAAATGACTGTCCATCAGAAGAAATCTGCATAAACAGGATGGAACTTGCATATTTTATTAATAGGCTTAAAATACGTTGTTGCCCAAAATTAGTTAGCACAACAAATCAAGAGCAACAGGGCGGCCTGGCTACATACCACAAACGAAGGCCCCTTAGGACCTTCATGAATCTCCATTTTATATGTGCTCCCATTATAAGCTCGAACAACTTGATACCCAACAGGATAAGGATATCGATCTTTTCCCTACAAAATAGTAAGATCCAGTCATTTGCAAGTGATAATAGAATGTAAACCCACAAAAAGAAATGTGAGCAAAAGTTGTAGGAATCAGAACATATTGCAGTGAAGTAACGTGTAGTAGAGCTTCATTATCATCTAATTACCAACCTAGCAACAAGCTTTCATAATTACAAGATCATTTGTTGAACCAATTGGCCATTCTAAGCAAAAATCCCTTCCAATGCCAGATTCCAAACACTAAAGTTTTCCGGGACACTTGTTTTTCCCCAACTCTCTCCACTTCCACTCAAAATCAATAGAAAACAAACATACTCGAAGCCTTCCTGCTCAGGCATATTAGGGCAACTAGCCCAAGCTTCAACAACCTAGCATTTAATAATTACGGCTTTGGTAATCAAAGCATGCACCATTTGACTCTATAATTACCGTTTTTTCAAATCACAATTATTCTTTCCATATTTTTAAGTCTTCGATTAATAGTCAAAATTCCATATGAGTTTTGAATTAAAGTTTTATCCATTTTAAATTAAACTTTTCCTCTCAATTTGAAAGTTTCTACACCTTTTTTATTTATTGATTAATTTTTACATATCTAAATTCACAAAAGAAAGGTTATTCGATTGATTCGAAGAGAGAAATTAGTTTGGAATTGAATCGAGAATTAATGAAATAGAATTCAAAAATTTAAAGAGAGAGAGAGAGAGGTGAGAATGTGGAAATTCAAACCCTAGAGCTGCTCCAGTACTTCTTGTCCCAGGGCCCGTTGTATAGAGATCCAGTGGAGGTGATATCCAGGCCGTCCGATTTATCGTCTTCGCTGAGTTTCGGCATTGGAATTTGAAAGGTTAAGAATGCGAGCGAGAGCTTAGAGCTGAGGTTTTCGAAAATGGAGAAAATGAAGGGAGTTTGATTTATAAAGGCCTGGGCGCGCAGAGAAAGCGAGGGTTTAGAAATTAAATGGCGGGAACCAAAAACAGCGTGTTTAAAAAAGAGAAACGCTAAAATTACCGGGATGAAGTAGAATCTGATTGGTTGGAGGAAGAAAAATATTAAAACGACGCCGTTGCCGGGGATCGAACCCGGGTCACCCGCGTGACAGGCGGGAATACTTACCACTATACTACAACGACTTTGTTGTTTGATTGATGAGTAACTTATAAGAAGATTAAAACGTATTCGTTTTAGAGGACTTCATTCATTTTTCAAAGAAACATGTGTGAACAGAAGTTATCCTATTAGAATACAACTTAATAGAAAAATAACAATTTTAGAAGTAGGAACAAAATAGTTACAAAGACTTTGGTCTATTGGCATCCTCACTTAATAAGTGCATCAATACACTTATTTGTTTCATGGAATACGTGCTTAATTTACATCGGTCGGGTTAAACCTAGTTAGGAAGGCTCTTCAATCATTTAAGAGTACTGGAGTGTTTTATTAGAAAAAGATTAATTAGCAACAAAATCTATTACAACTTTCAGAGTCTAATTCCACCTTAAGGAGTGTTATGAGCCAAGTTGTAATGCCAAAACCAATCCATCCCTCGACACCCAACACTCAGCTACAACACTTAAAAGCAAGACCAATATATTGCTCTATAAAACCCCCTGATCCAGTTACTTACTTAGCTAGAATTTAGTTCAAGGGTTTATTAGGCCAATGTGAATCCTTTATAACTTAGAAATTAGAACCCACTTGGATGATAACGTAATTTTTTATTAAACTATTGTCTTCGTCCCTAAACTTTGCGCAGGAAATTCGTTTTTTTGTCCCTAAAGTTTGAAAAGTTTATTTTCTGTCCTTGAACCTTGAAAAAGTTTGTTTTTACACATAAATTTCGTCATTTAAAAAAAAAAAGTTTAGGGACAAAAGTTATGTGTAAAAACGAATTTTTTCAAAGTTCAGAGACGAAAAACGAATTTCATGTAAAGTTTAAGAACGAAAACAATAGTTTACCCTATTTTTTTATTATATAAATATCCAAGTCTTTGGATCCCTTAGTCTATGTCATGGTTTTAAATCTCCTAAGATCTCAATATGGATTATAAAAACAAATACTGGTTTTACTATAAAAGGCATACAAACTAAAATAGTAATGAATGCGATCGGTGTCACTCAACAACATAAAAAATAAATAAAATATCTTTTTTTTTTTTTAATTATGACACATTAATTTGTAAAACTTATATAGTAAAATTTGTAATATTATATAATCACTCTATATAAATAAGAAAAAGTAAGGGAAAACCATAAATTTTCAAATATATGATCAAGATCAAGGTTTTATTGACAAGATCCTAAAAACAATATTGAAAATATCCAATTTATAAAATATTAAAAAAAATTATTATTGTAAAAAGAGTAATATTAAGAATACTATAAGTAATATTAAATAATCACAAAAAGTAATTTAAATTTATTATGTTATTGAAAATCATATTCATTATCATGTTAATTTGTAAATTTTTTTTAGTAAAATTGATAGTAATTTTAGTATTTATTTTATAAAATATCTCAAGTGAGATCTCGGACTCAGCGAGATGTTAGTTTTTTAGTCACAGCTGTTTCAAAGCTGTCAAGATTAGTTTCCATTATATATATGCAACTTTGGTCTAATGGAGAGACAGAGATAGAGAGAGGTCTAATCGAACTTTCCCGATACAGATACAAAAGAAAGACAAGCATAGGCAAAATGATTGTGTCCAAATCCGTTAATATTGGGCAGAGCTACGTAGAAAACAAGGTGTGAATGAATGGGACTGTCTGCAAAGGTTCAAGGAAGACATGGGAATCTCTTGGCCGGGCATCAAATTAAAAGCCCCTAGCGCTCCCATAAACTATGTATCAGAGAGAGGCAGTGAATAGTAAGTAAATAAAGCAAGTAGTAGTACTAAGGACTAAGGAGAGCTAGCTAGGCCTGGAGGGAAAGTAAGTCTTGGGAGAATAGTTTTATACCAGCAGAGAAAGGTGGAGATTCCCAAGTGTGCAAATAGCTTTGTTTCCTAGTTTGGCAATTGATGAATCGTCTCGACCCATCCAATCACAAAATGACACCCAAAAAAAACCCCATCTCATGGTCCTGACTAGCTCCCAAATTTCATTCACTATATGACAATGACATGTGATTGTAGCACCTGTCTATTTCAAGTTTCCTTCTTTGGCATTGCACCCACAAAAGAAGGAATAGATTACAGGACCCTCTTCTATTGACTATCTTTTTCATTCATTGATCATCTTCTCTTATATAATTTGGACCCACTATATATATTAATTTTGTTTTTATTTTACCCGGGAATTACTTGCGGTTGTTGTTACTATCTAATCTAGCTAGCTATTATATGATGTGGCTGGACATGTCGATGATTCCTTTGGTCGAGTATTTTATCTTGTACCATAAGGTATCTCAGTCTGTGATAGCAGTTTTTAACAACTTTTGCTTCTTGTTCTACATGCTACATTAAAAACAAATCTAGGTATATAGGACGTGGTTCTTGCAATCATGTATATATCAAAAGATTATGATCAGTTTGAAGGAGGAGATAGGTAACTATTTTGATTGAATGCATGGATTCATACTATGAAAGTGTTGAGTTACATGCAACTTTGTTGACTATTTAACAATATGAAAATCACGTACTTCAAGTGGAATTATTGTTATTGATCATTGGTCAGAGTAAATGCGATCACTGAAAAAGTTAATCATGTTATTGAATAAATGGTGTTATAAACTTGTATGTGATGATTGTTGGATACTTGGATACCACGCAACCTCAAGGCTCAAATTCATGTTTTGTGGGGATTGGCCGGACTGAGTCACAACCTTGCGTGTAATCCGTTCCAAACTAAGTTAAGTGCATGTGTTCTTATATAATTGTACATACATGCATGAATATAAATTAAGAATAAAATGGGATTCTCAACTAAGTTGAAACTTGAAATTCACAGTCTAGGATTCTAGAGGAAGTTGGCGTCTGAACTATCATATATATGTACGTATAACCCCTCTCTCATTTTTGTCCTTGTATCATAATATAAGTTGATTTTTCCCATTAAGTTATTATGTTTGATCTTAACTTATTTAATAATCGAGTTAAAACTTATGCTCAAGTTTAGCTTATTTACTAAATAAACAAACATAAATAAATTTTATATTCTTTTAGCCAAACTCGAGTTATTTATAAACAGCTCGTTTCATTTACAATCCTAAATAAAAGTAAGACTATATTTACAAATAGTAAAGTTATAAAGAGTTGTAAATAAGTTAAATAAACAATTTAATTTCACTATACCGCTCATCCAAACGAGCAAGAGCAATTATGATAAATAGATATTAAATTATAAAACTAAAGTAAAATGAAGTATGCAAGACACATCAAAACAGAAAATTTTAACTCAAAATCATGTGCTACCCACCCTGCCCAACTAGTTAAACTTAACCAAATTGCATGGGTTTGATTATTCAATTATCTGATACTTAAGTTGGTGCTGCTGGTACTCTGTCCAACCCTACTTGGGATCTGTGGTGCACATTTGACCAGCTATTAAAAATCCCACATGCACTTCACTAAAAAGGCACCTCAGCTAACTGATCATACGAAATTTGACAATTTGTTAGGCTTAGTTGCTGGGGAGCCTTAGTTTCTTGCGACCCAATCAATAAAAATTCTAAGACTGATCATTCACCATTAATTTCACGTGGCATCAGGGATTACTTTTCGGTGGATGAGACAAACCTGCACCTGACTAAATATATATAAATATTCTAGTATAAATTCCCTTGGATGCATGCACCTGCACCATCTATGAACTGAGCAATCAATGACCACTCAATCCATGGACAAGCAGAGCTTAATTATGTCCCCCTCTTCTTCAAAGTAGATTCACAATGGAGGGGGACATAATTAAGCTCTGCTTGTCCATGGATTGAGTCAGGCATCTATGTACAATTGTCATGAACTTAATGGAGTCAGGCATCTATGTACAATTGGTACGTACGTATGAAATATATACAATCAAACAAGTTTGGCTTAGAAAGTTTGTAATGTGTTGACGCTTATCCTGTAATATGTTAATTCATGATCACGACACCATAATAATTAAATTTTCATTTGTTTCAAAACTAAAACTTATAAGAAAATATGAATTTAATCATTTCATTACATGTAATCAATCTTCTAACAAGTTGAGACATACTTATAATTGAAAGATGTCATAACATTAGGTCTATAAGGCAAATAATCAGCTAAGATAAGTTCTATGAAAGTGAAATGCAGTTATACCCCTCGGCTCACATGGGCAGCTAGGTAAGTGGCATTTATAGTCCCACTTATATGAACTAAGTGAGCAACACAATACAAATTGGATAACCGTGGCGTTGTATGCCTGGCCCTGGGGTAAGCCCCACAAGCCCAAGGGCTAGGGCAACCCCCCATGGGGGCAATAAGTGAAGAAAAAAAAAATTATTAGTACACAACTATACATAAAAGGAAAAAAAATATATATATATTAGTCTACATATAAAAAAATTTATTAGTATTCAATTTTTTTATGAGAGTGTTATGCTTTTAATAAGATATATGTGAGGCATATGTGATGTGTTTCAGTATTCGTGTGAATGAGGCCGGTCTCCACTGTGTGATTTATTGATTTGTTTGAAAATTTTGTTCGCACGTGTATGTGGTCACTGGCTATGTGTTTTTGTTTGTAGGGACAGGTTTGTGGGGGCAAGCCATTGTTTGCCGTGTAATGTGTTCCCGTGTTTATCTAATGATTTTTTTATGACTTTTAATTTATTATTAGTATTAATTTTGTTGTGCTTTATAAGACCGTGATTTTTTTTTTTTTTTTTTCTATTAACACTAAGGAATTTTTTAGTTAAAAAACTATTAGACATATAATTATTATAACCAGGATTACATTTTGTTTTAATTGTTTTTTTCAATGTAATTCAAGCTAAAAACATAATGTAACATTTATTTTGCATAAAAATTTTTTTGGGACTTTTATGATGTTTTTTAATATTTAATAATAAGTGGGCAACTAAAATTGTGATGGGCTTGGGCAATCCAAACCCCGGGGCCGGCCCTGCCTTGGATTGTTGTGTATAAGTGAAAATGTAAGAGAATTGGGTGAAAGAAACAAGCTACTCAAGGCAGGCAGACAGGCTGGAAAAGGCCTCCATATAAGGATTTTCAAACAATACATTTGTTAGAATTATTGTTGGGAGATTGAGAGTGATGGAGATAGAAAAGAGAAAAATAAAGAGTGGAAGCAAGAACTAACGTACGATTCGACTTGACGACTTACATTCACATAAAAATACCTTTAGTACCTACACCAGCTACTCTACAAGTGCATGAGTAATAGGCCTACAATGAATTTTGGCTTATTGGGCCATAATATCTCTAACAACATTAATGGACTCAAAATATTAAATTGATGCTACTTGATTATGAATGCTCAATTCTTTATGGTTGAAAATCCAAATAATTCGAGCTCAAACTCATGTTCTGAAATCACTTATAGCAATTTATGGTGAAAAATGCACAAAATAATGAAGGCAAACAATATAAGGTGTTCTCACACTAAGACATTACACAAAGCTAGCTTAGTCCTAACTATCTCACTATATAATTAGAAAAAAAAAAATCTCATATAGAAAGCTTTATTTTCTAACTTTCACACACTAGCTATGAATGTTGTACCACCACTCTATTGATAGGGGCTATTTCTTTTCTTATCCAAGTGGAACTAACTCTTTTAATAGGAATTAATGTACTTTCTTATTATTTTTCTAACGGATTCCAAAACAAACTAATAAGAAATCTTTAAAATTCTCTTATCATATATGCTGAACATGACAACTCATGATTGACTCAGTAAGATAAATGTTCAAGTTCATTCATAAAATTGACAAATTAAAATTGAAAAAACCTACATTTTGACTCAATTCAACTCTCATTTTTCATTTGTCAAGTCAGAATATTTTTTATGTAGTAAATTACTAAATATATAATTGAATAGACAACATATATAGGTGGCAAAGTGAAATGAAAATTAAAACATCCATGATCCCTCTTCCAAGTTCTAACATACACGAGAAAATGACGAGATTTTGGTCAGTCACTTTAGTGTCAGCTTATCTCTGCAAAATTCAGCAGTAATGAAGGTACAATGACTAGTATAGTAACCATAGATTTGCTTTTTGACGCTACTCCAAGCACCTCAAACTAACTATTCACCTCCTCTTATTATCACAAACCCTAGCTACACTTTCCTCTTATCTTTAAGACCCACTTCAACACACTCTTCTTTTTCTTCATCTTTACTCACTATGAACCTTGAAGAGAAAGTTTCCATGGACTTGGTTCCACCATCAGAGCATCTCTGCTATGTCCGGTGCAACTTCTGCAACACTGTTCTAGCGGTAAATTTACATTTAGAACAATTCACTCTTTTCCAACCCCATAATCTTATATATATATATATATATATATATACAGAGAGATCAATATAGTCTTTCACTCTTTCTCATCTATCTCTTTAACAAAGTAAAAATCATTTTTATGTATCTATATCATAAGTATGTTATTTCTGGACAGTAACTCTTCCAAGATTGGGCTAGGTAATATGTAGAAAATGTTGCTTTCTATATAACCAACATACAATCATAGTAACCACATCTTGTTTTTGTATGAATCATAGCACATTCTGTAAAAAATATTAAACCAAGTGATCATATTTTTCTGAAAGATTTTGTGGGAACTGTTGTATATATGTTAAAGAAGATTTTTCAGATAAAATTTTCATCTGATAATATTAACAGGTTGTGCTTCCATTCTGTGATTTTGTGTGTCTTGTGTGTTTTGTTGATTTTTGTATACTAGGTTGGAATTCCATTCAAGCGGTTGCTGGACACAGTGACTGTGAAATGTGGTCACTGCAGTAACCTCTCCTTTATCAGCACCAGACCTCCAGTGCAAGGCCAATGTCTTGATCACCCACTGGCTCTTCAGGTAATTATTCTCCAACCCCAAGAAGAAAAAAGAACTAAAAAAGGCAAAAAATAGGAATCCTCATATATACCCCAATACCTACACATGCATATAGAAGAAGAAGCAGAATCTGAAATGGATTTTTTTTTTTTTTTTTTTTTTTTTTTTTTCTGTTTCCAATAATAATAACATAGGGCAATTTAATACTGCATTGAAAGTGCTAAATCTTTTGGCTTGTGTAAAAAAAAAAAAAAAAAGTGTGATATATAGCATAACATTAAAATGAAGATTGTAGGAGATTTCTCATTTCTGCTAACTAATTGGAAGGTGTCTAATTCGTTTCAAGGAGATGCAGGGTTTTGGCAATGATTTCAGAAAGGTTCACTCCTCGTCATCTTCCACATCAACATCTAGCGAACCCTTGTCCCCCAAAGCTCCCTTTGTTGTGAAACGTAGATACCCTTTGACACTATCTACTCATTGAATTCAGAAAATATTATCCTTACTTCTCTTTTCTGATCAAACTTATGTCAACTTGTTTTGCAGCACCTGAGAAGAAACACAGACTTCCATCGGCTTACAACCGATTCATGAAGTAAGGGCTTACAAACTGATAAGACATGAATATGATTAGTGTCAATAACATAAAACATAAACTTTTTAAGTATTTTTTTGTTTTGTGTTTAGAAGTTGACTCATCAATTTATAAAGATTATTGAGTAAAATTTATAACATCTCTAACATCACTCTTAATATTTTTGGTATTTGAATTTGTTGCTGCTGCCATTTGTTACGATTAATTTTTGACCTAGTATCTGATATATATGTTTCAACTTATACATCTATGAAAGGGAGGAGATTCAGCGTATCAAAGCTGCCAACCCTGAAATACCACATCGAGAAGCTTTTAGCACGGCAGCGAAAAATGTAAGCTGATTTACAATCAATTTTCAGCAAAGGGTTTAGCATTAATTTTTATCAATTTTCAGAAAATAAGTTTTTCAGCAAAAAGCTAGCTAATCGAAACACACAAAATTTCTAAAATTTAAGCTTTCCTTAGCCTAATTATCTAAACTAACTTTTGAGCAATAGTGGGCTAGGTACATTCCAAACTCACCAGCCGGATCAGTTTCTGGGAGCAATAACAATGTAAGAATTCATCTTCATCATCTCTCTATTTTTATTGCATGAGGGTTTTGCTTCTTTTTCTTCAAGGTCTTAGAAATTCAAGTTAGCTGATCAGTGATCAGCAAGATTGATATGCATAAGGGCTTTGTATTTTGCAGGACTGAAGTTATATATTTGTGACTGACAATGGCGTACGTGACCGAATTGGAAAGCAGTTGAGCATGTAATTGAATTGGATCCTTCGATTTAGCTTCATGTCTCAAACTTATTTTCTCATCTTATTGTCACTTTATTATATAATGCCTGATGTTATTTGTTTCTTGGTGAACTACTACTCCATGAGAGTTAAGACTATATATGTAATGTTTGCTATTAAGAACTCAGTATGAACTAATTTTGTAAGTTGGCTTCCTGTTAACCTTTGTTAACTTCTAAAAGCTTTCTTAGCTAGTATATCAAGATATGCATACCTGTATGCATGGCATGCATAGGCGTGGTTAAAATTTAATGACCTTTCAGTAGTCAAAATCTTTAAGCTAAGGGATCATTTGAAGTATTTTTTTGAACCATAAATGTCAATGTATATGCTATATAACTATATCAGCTACAAATTACGCTAACAAAACCTTTGAATTTCTAAAACTAGTCAAATAATACTTATTATATTATTATTATTATAGTTACCATTACTAGTTTTCTACTACTGATCACAGTCTGATACTCAGCCGCTGATCTACTGATAAGGTCCATATATAGGAAAAAGTTTTTTATTTTATATTTTTTTTCAGAAGATTCTTTTTGAATATTGGGATTGGTTTTTTAGACTTTCAAGAATTTTTTTAAGTAGCGGAAATCTAACAAATTGATTCTATCATTGGAATAAGATTATTCTCTCTCAAGTGAAATTAAGAGGGTATATTTCAGGATTAAAATTTTATTTTCTACATCTAAAGTGTACAAAATATCATGACATGACATTAAATATACCTTTAGGTTTTATATATATTATTTAACCACTACTGCTTGTTCTTTTTCATCAATTTGTTAGTAGTTTGAATCTGCAAAATGATGGATTCTAATTAACTTAATTAATAAAGCCATTAGTCATCGAATAAGAAACTCGGTTTTGAGTTTGAATATGAAATCAATATCATAGTTCTAAATCATATTATATATATTAAAAAAATGTGCAAAATGATTAGTACGGTAATCTTGAAAGTAAGTTAACCGGTAACTAGACTAGTATTAGGAGGACTTTAGGAGAATTACAATCTTGTTGCAGATTTTCCCAATGACATACATTTATCCATGAATGGATTCATTGTGGTTACCCAAGAAAGTTTAACGTTTCTATATAGTGGCACTCGAGTTGGGCCATCTAGACCATCTGAAAGACCCGTGGGTCTATCTTTGTACATCTTTGCTGTAGCTCAGTAAATGGTGGGACTAAGAAACACACAAATCTAGGCTAGATATCATCTTCCGAAAAGTATATAATTAAGCTAACCCATAAGGCCCATACCACTCAATTTTTTAGGTACTGCCATTCTCCCTTTTTTTTGGGTGATTTCCTAGTTTTTTCAAGTCACATTTAGGTGCGGTTGGTTTAACGTTTTGAGTTCTGACGGTGGTTTATTTATGTATGACTATGTACAGTTTTTTCAAAACTACACATTTTCTAGGTATAACCATATTACTTCTTTGTTTGGTGACTGAAATGTGAATGCAACATGGTACGTGTGAACACCCAATACGTATGAGGGTATTGCGACTCGTGAGCACTTGCTTACCATGGGGAAAATTATTGAATATTATGTGAGTAATACTCATTCTTCTCACGTGATTTGTGAATCTCATCATAAATTTAATTAGTGAATTCACTATTATGTAATTAGAATGAGTATTACTGTCAATAATTACTCTTGTAGGTCATTTAAGAGCCAATTTCCTACCTATTTTATAAGAAGGTGCGTCACATAGAAAGTCCCTACATGCAGACTCGCATGGATATCACCTAACACTTCCAAATTAATGCTAAGAACACCTTTAATAATGCATTTTTAAGATATATAATTATTATCAAGTTGCCATTCAGTGCCTTTAACATGCGTCATTAGTGATGTCATTCGATAGAGACAACTTTAACATGAAGCATCACAAGTCAGGTGCAAATGGACATGCATAAAATAAAGTTTTAGCTTAAAGCCAATTAGCTGTATTGTCAAAAAGATATGTTTCAACTAATTAAGGTTATCTTACTTTATGAACAAGTTGGAATTCCCAGCATATATTATAAAGGATATTAAAATCCGGATTCATGGCTTTATTCTTGTAGTTGTTGATTGCCTTTAGTTTACAGCTCACTACATAATGAGCATGGAGCACTAAAAGGGGGTTTGATGAGTGGAAGAGGTGGCCACTCCACTTTTATTACTTCAATTGGGAAGTGGGATAAGATTAGAGGAATACCTAAATGGAAATATATTCTTTTGTGAAATGCTTTATTCTTGTAGTTTTTTGTTAAAATAGGGCTCTCAGTCTGGTCAAGAGTCTTCAAGCCTACTCCCAAAACTTGGGGATAATTTATACAAATGTAGTGGTTATATATAAAACAATTGCACAAAAGGTCATCATGTCACCAAGACTAAAGTGAGATACAACCATATACACTCTCCCACTGCAGCATATTTTAACAAAAACTAAAAATAAGGAAAGTTACCCCATCAGTCAAGGTTATCTATTCATGTTCAATATCACACCCCCATAAACAATTTCATATAGAAAAAGAAGATTTTCTGTAAGATGCTAATTAGTGACACAAGATTCCTAAATTGACTTTTATGTCATCTAATTCCTTTTTGCATTTCAGTTTGTCCCCTCAAACCTATCCCTTCGAACAACCGAAGAGACAGAAGTAGGGCCTCGTTTAGATTAATAACGGCAGAAAAGCAGAAAATTCTCCAATGATGTAGCAATTTGGTTCATCAATAATCGAAATCCTTGGATTAGCATAATATTTGTAGATAAAGGTAATAAAGGTATTAAGAGTAACTTACAGAATCTAACTTACATCACTTTACAGTAGTAGAAGCCACAAATCTTTTTCTTATTTACCTTTTGAAAAAAAAAGGAATTTTCCTACTAATGGTATCTGAAGTTTCTATCAACCTTAGAAAACAGAACCAATGAAGTTAGTTAGATATTCTGATGATGCATATCTTCAACTGCCTCCCCTTAACCTGCACCAAAAAAATTGTTTTCATTTGAAGTGGAAAGATCAAAGATAGACATACTTAAAATCTCTTTAAATTGGCACTATATTTTGAAACTTCCAATGTGAATGATCAACATATTGTTGCTCTAAGAAAGTAATTCAACTCAATCGCATAATTAGCCCTGTTATTTCATTTTCTGCCTATAGTATCACAAAGTTCTATTGATAGTCCTATTTTTGTCTTCATTTTTCTTCAACTTCAAGATGCACTACTATGGACCCTCACTCCAGCCCCCTATAATCCATGCATTATGGTTAGCCATACAAGAATTTTACCTGGGAAAGCACACTACACTCAAAGTGTGACAAGATAGATCAATAGTGCTTTAAAGTGAATATGTTTTACATACCTTGAGGGTTGCACACTGCTCTAATGGTTGGAAAATAGCAGAAGTCCTCACTTTCCTGCTTTACTTCAGTGGGATTTCTCTGACGCTCCACTCTTTGAAGATGTGATGACAATTGGAGCAAGTTGACAGTAGGGCCATGTTCCGGAGAAGGACAATACTTGGCATTCAACATATCCGACTCTTGAAAAATCCCATTAGAGTGAACTTGAAAATCAGCAGCATGGCTAGCATCAGAAAGCATTATGGATCCTGTCTTATCAACTTCGAAGGAGTTCATCCCATATGAATAGAACCCATTTGGTCCATCTTGTTCCATAGAGGTTACCCTTAAATGTTTGTCAGAAATTTGATCAACACCATGATGGGCAAAGCCATCTTGCATAACCTGGGGGCTAGCCATTGGAATTCCGGCCAAATGGCTTGATAAGTCCTGTGATTGAGCTGACAGAAGAGAGAGAGCACAACTGGATATTGAGGCCCCAGATAATTCCTGGACAGTTGATGCAGTAACAGCATAATCTTCAGCTCCAGATGAAGGAACCCCAGAAGAATGTTGTTTTCCTCTGCCATGAAGATGCAGAAAATTTTTTGGAAACAAATGTCCACTTGTGATAGGCATTGCTGATTGAGGACCACAAATTGAATCCCCTTCTAATTTGATATGTCTTAACCAATTAGCTTGTTCGTATTTTCCTGGATAAATAACACCAGATCGAATTATATCTGGGAAACCATAGGGTGTTCTCTTTGGAAAGGAAGTCCCTAGGTATCTAGTGCCTGCAAAACCCTTATAAAGTTAGAGTATTGGTAGAATATTAGCTATTGAAACTAAATTCTATAGTTAAACAAAGATGATAAGCAACCTATTGATAAAGTGACCTATTTTAGCATTACATTGACACAAATTTAGTCATAAAACATTTCTCCAGTGCCCAATAGAATTTGTGAGAGACAATATACAACTGATGGAAGGAAAGCAAGAAAGAACAAGCTAACTGTCAAGATATATATTTCATCCTTTTTAACAGGTTAAACGCTTACATAGAACTAAATGTATTGTCTACATCAACCAGAAGTGACCCAGCTTGAAGTTGCTCCTACACTCTTCTCTTTCGGTTTTAATTTGAGAATTTCTAGTGCCTTGCATAGTTTAATATACAGTCCCATGTAGATCAAGCCATTAGCTCTTAAAAATTAAAACTCTAACAACTGGACAATCCAGGCCAAAAGAGTTACTTATTTAACCAAAATACCTTACATTGAAATTAATCTTATTACTGCTTATACAACTATTTTCAACATGCTCATATCATTCTTTTTTCACCGAACTGCAAGCAAAAGTCATATTCCTCACCTAGACCATGACTCTAAATAATTGCTCAACTAACCTATATCTACCTGGACAAACAAGTGCCCCTGCAGTTTGAAAAGTATTTCAGAAAATATGTAGCTTGTATCTGCCAATTAGTTATTAGGAGGTGAATTATAGTGCCTACAATTTAAAAAAAAAAAAAAAAAAAAAAAAAAAGGAAAAAGAAAATAAACCATTGGATAGACAGCATTAAAAGGAACTCAATGGGTGGCTGATGTGGCCACTTCCCCTTAGCTTGTATAGATGGAAAGTTACTGCTTTTCTTTTTCTTTTTCTTTTTTCCTTTTCTGTAAATATGCAAAAAATTGGTCTGTAAAAAGTTCAATTATATAAAATGACAAAGATAAAGGTTCTGTGCCTGATACTCATATCTTTGGTTTGTCCTTGTTACATGGGCTTTATGAAATGAGTTTCCGTTATGCAACCATTAGAGTGCAGGCTCATACTACCCAGCACTGTAAAAAAATGTGGTCCACAATTATCATTGTAAAATTCAGCTCACAAAAGTACATGCATCAATAGACGATAAATTCTTGATGATGGAATTTTAAGAAGAAACAACACCAAGGGGTGGCACAATTGGTTGGGGACCATGTCTCACAAAACATAAGTCACTAGTTTGAATCTCTCATTTACATCATTATCTTCTTTAATTGGCATTGCAATTGTGTATTGGCTATGTTTTTTTCTTTTTCACTTTTCATTTTCCTTTTTTTGGGTTTTTTTTTTTTTTGGGGGGGGGGGGGGGAGGGGGGAGTATTTAATTTAACGTGTATAAAAGCGATTAGCGAGGACAGAAGCTTCATACCTTGATATGACTGCAGCAACTTATGTGATTTACCAGAGAGGGTATCTAGTTGAGGCTTCCTTCGACGCTCATTGTGGCCTGCTAGGCGTTTACGACAACTTCGCTTACCATCATCAAATTCAGCCAGCAAATGAAACCTAATTAACCATAGAGACCACAGTTCATATTAGAATAAGAAGTAAGCACTTTAACTAAACTGGGTTGGACAATGATCAGTAAAATGTTATTGATCAAATGGAAAAATAATAGGTTTGTATTAGATTCAACATTCATTACAATGTAGGCTGATAAAATCGAAGTTATTAGATAAATACTTATGATAAACTTGAATACAGTAGAAATAGCAAAGACAAAACCTACTTAAAGGCATACTAACAAAAACATCAATAATCACATGTGACTCTTTCTCTCTCTCTCTCTCTCTAATGATATCCTAAACCCTACATTAAGAATTATAAGCTTCATATCCCCTTCAATAATTTCATCAAGCTCACTTGAGTGTCAACAAGGCAGACACTCAAGGGGTTCCATGGTGTTGGGATAGATCATATCTCAAGTCTGGATCCTATAAGGATTACCATTAAACAAAAGATTCTCAAATAGAATGCTAAGGTGGTATTCCTTTGCCCTTTTATTCATGAGATGTGGCCATAGCCCTCTGCTTCATTTGGGGTGGTTCAATTATTGATATCTTCTAGAGTTTATTTTTGGATATCAATAATAGTAGAAAATTTATTTGGAGGACAAAACTATTAGTATATTGTGGTTCATCCAGAAGGGAAGGATTAAGAAAAGTAGTTTCAAAACTATTAGTATATTGTGGTTCACTAAGTGTAAATAGTGCATACCTTTTATTGGTTTCTAGATCATTTTTATATCTTTAATTAAATACATGTGTATTTTGCAACTGGATCACAAAGAGAACAAAGATTTCCACTTCACACCATGATAAAGACACTAAAATACCAAACACGAGAATAAGAATCTGCCCTTAGATACCTATGTGCTGAGCTAACTATCACAACTAAAGAATAAGCCAGACAAATCAAAAGCTAAAGGGAGAAGAAGATCAACCTGCTACACTGTTGGCAAAACCTTTGTTCAATGCCATTAACAATAACTTTGGCAGTCTTGGAGTGAGCATCACAAACTTTATGCCTTTTGTGGTAATCCTTTGAGGAGCTCAAATCCTTGTTACAACCATGGACTTGGCAGAAGGCAGCTTGACAGTATGAACTTGTTTTGCGTGCTCTCTTTGTCAGCAAGGATGATCCTACAGAGGACAAAATCGGTCTCTCTTTCAAAAGCTTGCAATTCTCTGCATCTTCACAATCAGCCAATCTCCCTAGCTTCAAATCAATCAGAGATGAGTCTTGACTACTAGCTTCCATGACAGAACTTGAAAGCTTTGCTTCAGAATCCACTTCCCCAAAACATGAATTTGAAGTAATCATACAAGTAGGAGAAACTACTCTTTTACTAGAACCACTACCAACATCACCACTTAACATTACCACTCCTTGATTACCATGAACAGGTTTTCTCACCAAGTCAGAGAATCCCAATTCCATGAATTCTGTGCTCTCACCCACTTCTCTATCAGAACCAAGTCCATTGCTTTCAAAATTATAACTGGGTTTATTGTCCCATTCCATTAATGTTTTTCTACTTCTACCAAAACCATCAATCTGAAAATCCATTTCATCAGAAAACAAAATGCCTTTCCCTTCAGAATTGTAACTCCAAGACTCCATCACATAACAGAATCAAAGTCACAGAATTTAATGCTATACAATTATCTAAATGCCTGCAAAAAATTCAGGAAAGAAAACACATACATCATCACCCTTCTGCACTTCAACCCAGAAGTCAAATTCCATTTTTTTCATGTAAAAATCATAAGAGCAGGAAACATACACACAGAAACATAAACAAAAACAACAACTTGGGTGCATACAACATAAACGGTTAAACACTAAGACATAAGAGAGACATATACACAGAAATCCACATATCATACAAAAGAAGCATTGCAGAACAAAAATAAAAACAATATCACTAACAACCATAACATTGTAAAATATCTCAGAACTAAAACTAAAAAGACAAAGAACAACATTGATCATATACCATCTCAATTCAAAGACAAACACAAATTCCACCTCTGGGTAGCCCAGAACTGAAGAGAACACTCAAAAGCCCATTTGGCTAAAAGGAAACCAGAGGAAAAGAAAAGATAACCAAACTTCTGGGTCACTGAGAAAATTGTAGAAAGAATTGGCATTTAAAACCAAGCTTAAATTTTTATTTTTATTTTTTTACTTTTTTTATAGTTTCTCAGGAACCAAACGCAATATACAAAGAAAGAAATAGAGCAGAAAAGACAATGGAAAAATGGGTTATTTAGAGTGACCCTTTTGCATACCAGAGTGAACAGTGAGTGAGTGAGGGAGAGAGAGAGTTTTTTTTTTTTTTTTTTTCAGGTTTGTGGTGAGGTCGAAGCAGATACACTGTGAGTCAACATGATTTCCACTACACTGTCCCAAAGCATGTCGAGGTCTTTTGTAGCTTTTGAGAGAGTGTGAAATTCCTGTTTAGGACAATTCTTTTAGTTCTATTTACAGGGACAAATGGGAAAAAAAAAAAAAAAAAAAAATTTTTCTTAATCTTACTTCTTTCAATCGTTCTTCAACAATAAATTTGGTTAATTAATAACCAAGTTTATTTGTTTGTTTGTTTTTATGTGCCTGCCTCATGTTACCTTTATTAATTTGGTTAATTAATAAGACTCTAACCTTTATTAATTTATGTTAAAAAAACTACAAAAATAGATAACACTTCTTTAAAAAAAATTAGTTAGAAGAAATTAGGTCTATCTCTTTCCTATGACACTATGCAAAAATAAAAGACAAAAGAGATGTGAATATTTACTTTTTTACTACACAAAAGAGCCCACTTAACAATATAAACAACAAAAATTAACATCAAAAGCTATGGCATGTTGACATATGAATGTGGCACTTTCATCTAATGTTATGGAATACGTAAGCAGCCTTTTAAGTAAAATGTATCTTCGACAAATGTAACTTGGCTTTCACCTCTCACAATATGTGAGCATGTACAATTACATAACCCACATGTTGGCCTTTCTCCTGTTGAGAAGCATGCCTTGTTATTTTCAGCCCATTTGTCATTTTCCATTGTAAAATATTGTAAAGCACCTTAATGGGTCACAATCTTCGAGATTTCCCATGTACTGAGTCATAGAACAATTGGAATGATGGGTCATTATTTGTTCATCTACATTCAATTTTTTCAGGGGTAAATATATAATTTAGCTCTTTTAAAATTCTATCTTGTTTGCCTAGACAAACAACTCTACAAAACCTTTTTTTTTTTTTTTTTTTTGATAAGTACAACTCTACAGAACTTACTCCCAAGGACCCAACTTTATTTATTTATTTATTGGGGTCCATTGGATGGTGGGATTTAACCCTGTAGATAAGGCATGGCACAGTATATACAATTGCAATTTGGTTGACATTACGTGAGTACTTGCGTCATTTAGGAAGTAAAGACATAATATAATTTATTTGAGTAAGATAATTATGATAGAAGATGTCACTTCTTCCGCGTGGTAAAGCTGCATCATAGTACTCTTCAGTCTTCACCTCTTTCTTCAATCACGTAATAAGATGAAAATATATTTTATGGTGTAACTTATAATGATCAGTGATAATTAGTAAAAGTAAAGCAAATTAATTCACAAAAAGGCAGACAAGATGTATGATTTAATGAAGAGTTTCGATTCTATAACATATTTATCGATCCTAATATTTGGTAGGGAAATAGATGGGAAAGAGGAACGGACTAAAATTCATTTTTTCGATATTCTTTTACGTTATTTAGATAATTGCTTAATTTTGGTCTTATAAGCTCTCAAAACGATGATATTGTAAACATATTATCTTATATATTGTATGTTTTCTCAATTATAATATTTATTTTAATAGTGATGGTTTATATTTACTTTCATAACTAAAATTTTAGAGTTACATGTGGAAGAAAATACTCAAATTAACCTATTGAATTATTTTCCAAATGCAAGTATTACTTACATAATTTTATTGACAATATTTTGTTATGGTTACTTTTGCAAAAATAAGTTTTTCAAAATTAAAATTGATAAAATCATCTCTAATATTGATTATATTACAAGAAAGATTACGTGGATTAACTATATTATCAATTAAAAATGAGATATTAGTAAAATTTTAATACAAAAACTTAATTAATAATTCTACACTTCAAAAATCGAGAAAACATGGTTTTGAATATAAAAAATATAATATTTAAAGTTAAATATATTTATTTAACTTATATTTAAATAAACAAATTAATGTGACACTTAAGTTGTAGCTTTAATTAACCTCAAATTGTACCAAATCGGTTCTAGGTTAAAATTTTGACTATACCTCGAAGTCAATAACTATTCTTCTCATTTTCCTTCTTATTCAATTTCTAGTAGTTTAGTTTCATGGTATATAATATATGAGTAGTACAAATATGTTATTTTAATACATAGAACAAGGCAAACAAAAAAAGAAAAGAAAAAAAGAATAGACAGTGTTACTTAATGAAAAAGTAATCTTAGAATGACCCCAAACAACCAGCAATGTTTCAATAATTGAAAGGAAGATGTTTTGCCAAGTAGTTCTTTACTTTCCATCCAAAGTACATGTGTAATATGTAATCTTCTGATCAGGTACTTTATATGCTAAGGTTTGTTGTTAGGAGTTAGAAAACAACGGCAATCTATTTGAAACATGTCTCTTAAAGTTGCATTAGAAGATTCGATGAGAATAACAGGTTTGGAGTTTGCACCCTTATAAAATGGTTTGATTCTTAATGAAGCATGTAATTGTCTGGAACCAATACCACAAAATCATACCTATGTCATTTAGCAAAAAAAAAAATTCATACTTATGTCATTGTAGAGATTTTAAGTACTATTAAATCACTTATTCAGCTAAAAAAAAGTAGTACTAAATCATCCAGTCAAAGCAGCCAATTAGGAAATGAAAAAACATGTTTATTTTTAACCCACAATTCCTTAATCCGAATGTCAGTTTGGGTTTTGAGCCAACAATCATTTTAGTAAAAAAAGCAAAGTTCCTCTTTCCCCCCTTCCCTCCCTGGACCTTTCTCTTTTTGATAATCATTTTGCCTCTTCTTTTTTTCTTTGCTTAATAAAGAAGAAACGTAGATAATGCGTTTTTTTCTTTTTTCTTTTTTCTGAAAATACAATCAATATATAAAAGAGAAACAATAGTTAACCGCAAAAATCTTCATTGGATAGCTCTAAAGTCTAATCACTATGTCAAGAAAGGAACTATGCCAAATTAATAGCTGACGGGCCACTCAATTTCTGTCCCTTTTGACCCAAGAGAATTGAATTGAATGAAAGGATTAGTCTGGACAAGATGTCTTCTTTGCACACATGATTAAAGAGTTGTATATGACAATTTTATCTAAGGTAGCTGCAGGCTCACAATATAATAAACATTAAGGTAGTAGCAAATCTTTAAGGCTCCACTTATATATGCAAGTTCACAATAAAAATTGGGTAAAAAATTTACGTGTTTGATACAATTGGTAATTCAGCTAACTAATCAAGAATACTTGTCAAAATAGATAGGATTCGGAGTGATTCTGGCCTAATAGTGGTCAATTTATTGAATGCAATAGTAGTCCCCTATCTGTCTAGGGTTTTTCTTTATATAAGATTGTCTATTTGTTCTTATTTTCAACTCTCTTTTGTGGTTGTAATGAGTCTGAATTATATAATATCTATGTATATAAAAAAAACACCATACCCTTCAAATTTAGAAGAATACTGTAGTTTTGTTTTTTTTATTCGATTGTTTCCCTCTCACACTCTTCAGAAACTCTCTCTCAAGGCATCGCATTCACACTCGAGAATGATAGCCGTTGATCTAGCTGTTGGAGTTGTTAGAGTGGGTCGTTGGCCGATCGTCGGTTTCTGGCATAGGTTGTTGGTAGTGGTCAGTGGGGCAATAGCCGTTGACTATGGTTGTGGGTGGTAAGTGTGGAAAAAATAAAGTAATAAATAAAAATTTAAGATCAAGTATTTTAATAAGATATATTGTAAAATTACAATGTGATAAAGGATATATCACAAAATTAGATAATTAAAGTAAAAAAGAAAAATCAACTTTTTGAATAGAACCTAAAAATAATAAATAAAAACAAAAACCGAGTTTAAATGCTCTAATGTCATATTTTCATCGTAATTTTTTTTTTTTTTTTTTTTTTTTTTTTAAAATCTTGTACACCTAACATCTTTATCATACTGATCGAGGTCCCCTCCATAAGAGAGTGAACATAAAAATATTTTTTCGAATAGGACATGGATTGAGAGTTGAGACCCACTTATCAAAAAAAGAAAAAGAGAGTTGAGACCCACACATATATGAACCCCATCGGTGGGAATTGGGATGGTCAGATAAGATATATAATATGAAGTGCGACAAGACCCCTGAGAGCCATTTGTATGCCTTGGTGAGCTACACGTGTGCAAAAGTAGAATGTGGGGTTTCATGGGAGGGAGTAGAGGGAGAAGGAGTGACCCTGCACACTGTTCTTCTGACACTGTACACCTTCTTTACTTTCCAATAACCATTGCATGAGTGCCAACTAAAAGCCAGGAGTCGGCCAGCCCTCCCTCTGTCAAAAAGTTGTCCATTATGCAACTGTCCCTTTTAAGGGGTATGAAAATATATCCTTTGAAAGGAATAGCTCATTCAGGGATTTACGGTCACTTATTTTTCTTCTAAGCTCAATAACATTATCTAATAAGTTTATGTATACACAAAAATCTGTTGCTAAGATTTATTATAATAGATTGATGTTATTCCAATTAAAAAATCAATCATGTTAATAATTATAAAAAAGATTATACTTAACACATTCACGAGAGTCAAAGACATTATGAGGGAATTTAATCATATCTGTATTGCCACTTTCTTGGGTACTAGGAAGGTTCAATTGCCTTTGCACCAATTATTAGGAGTTGGAAATTTACTAATAACCATTAATAAGTGAGGCAAATACAAGTAATATAAAAATAATCTTTTAAGGTTGTCAAATCAATAAGACTTGGCTCCAAAGATAAATTTAGAAGTGGGTTTGGTTTAAGTCCAATGCCTTAGAACACTAAAGAGAACACAATACTAACACGTGTCTATGTGTACTAGAAGAAGCATTTCTCTTTACAAGGAGCATACTTCTTTAGTAGGAGTTACCAGCAAACAAACATAATCAAACGGTTACATTTTAAAATCCTATTCAACCTTTGGTAAAGTTCAAGGCTGCTCCACCGACAATATTTGTCCTTTTCTTTGGGTTGTTGCTTAAACCTAGCTTTTCTGCATATACAAGTTCTCCATGGATTTGCAAATGTTACTTCTAGTTCAGGTCTTTGTTCATTTTAGTTCAGTTAATTGCAATAAGAATGCCAGATTATATATTTAAGAACTTTTGGAAGTGATTATCATATGCCCATACTACATGGTACGCGTGAATTTATTAAATCCATGCATGAATATAGGTCATGACAATTTAAGTTAATAATTATATTATGTTTTGTCGGTGAGAAACAATACTGAATTATAATCAATGTACTAGCTAGCTCCTAAAAAATAAGGGGGTGGAGTTTAGATGCACTGGAGGAATTGGAGGTAAGCCACACCCACAAAATATAGGCTAAGGTGAGAAGGAATAGTAATTAAGGTGTTTATGGGGTAAAGGGAAAAAATGGTAAAGTTCTCGATCTTTCCTTTTATAGATTCTATAATTGTGTGGGACTTATATGAGATAAGAGGAATGATTATATATTCGAGGCATGAGATAATTATTAGATAAAAAATATTAGTACAATAAGAAATATGATACATATATTCGAGACAAGAGATAACTTCTAGAAGGAAAACAATGCAGAGGGAGACAATGGAAAGCAGGAGATGGGTAGAGAGGCAATGCTTTTTATTTTTTATTTTTTTGCTGAATAAGGCAATGCTTCTTTTGTGTGTGAAAACTAAGGCCTATCTACACCAGGAAGGTGCATCCGTCACTATCAGCAATTTAAAGAGGTATGGAATTTTGTGAGAAAAAAAGCTGCACTTGCTTTATGGAAAGAAGCCCCACTAACCTTCAACTTCAAGAGACAAAGAGGTAGTCATGCATTTACAACTCTTGAGTGTGTGTGAAAAGAAAAATGTAATTACGCACAAAGGACAGATAGTGAGAGTGGATGTATATGTGTGTGTGAGAGAGAAACTGAGTTGGCTCCCGGCCCACATTGTGGGTGGACTTGGTCTTTCAACAGGGCTATGAATTAGTAGCAGACCTAGATTTTTAGACTGTCTTGTCAGCTTGACCCAAAATTGTTCTCCAGGAAGAAATTTTAAGAACCACAACAATCACACAACATTTAGTAATGCATTTTTTTCTTCCAGAAAAAGGTAGGGGACGACTAATCTATGAAAGATTCTCCTTTGACATGACCATAATCGTACCTCCCCATTGAACCAATGTCATATATGCACCTTCAACAATGTCACTTATTTGCATATGCGCCATATATGCTCCTTACAATTTTTATGTCACCTTCAACAAAAGAATTTTAAAATTTTAATTAATATGACATACAGTGTGTATAATGTTAGATTTAGAAAATAAAATATAAATCATGAAATGGACAAATTGAGGGATTGTGAAATGGTTATACAAACAATCACCAATGTAATACCTCAAATTATATGAATTTGTATTGGATTTGAATTGAGGATGTTTTGCAGACATATGTTAAGCATATATTAGTTTGATTTAGGATATATATAAAGGATTATAAGAAATTTCAATTATAATTAGTCCTTTTAGAAATATAACATGCACAAATGTGATTAACATTTTTATTTTTTAAATTTTTTATCATGAATGATATTAATAATGCCATGTGACTTGGAATAGCGTTTTCTCCGGATCGTGATAGCTTACAGACCAAAAGTTGAATCTATAATTAAGATCTTGATGTTTTGCTTTGTGAACAATCTTCCCACGTGCCTAAGCTAATATTCAACATTGCCTGAAGCCTAGGAAAACTCTGGCATGCATACACCAACACCATTACACTCATAAAATGGAGCCCAAGTAAGCCATGTGCCGTGTTACACGAAACCTAGGCCACCGGCTACATCCCCACAAATTAATGCCATTTTCTCAAGAGAATGTGATTTTTGGTGCATAAGAATGGGATCCTGTCCTGATTGGACAACGGTTGAGATCCTTGGTGAATTAAGTTAAATGTCAAAAGGGATGTTAAGTTCTCCAAATTCGGCTACTTCGAGATCGGTTATTCCGTATCAAGCATCAACAGAAGTGAAGTAGCTTGATTTTTTTGGAAATAAATTATGTTTAAATAATGTAGATAGTTTTATTGAGACTAGATTATGCGAAATTATTTAAATTTTAGGCAACGTATTTTATTGGATTTCCGAATATGAGACTGATTTGGCATAATCACAAAATGTCTATATGGATCAAAATTAACTCACATATGGTGGATCCAAATTCTTTCGGTTTCTTATGATAAATCCATAATAGAGTTCGACCAACATTAATTGTTGAATCAAATCTCAATGATCCATGTTTGAGACCATACCATATTAGTAGAAAGGTGATTGATTATTCTATAATTTAAAAAATATGATTTTTTTTAATTATACATAAAAAAAAAAAAAAAAAAAAAAATTGTCGTATATTCTCTTACTGATCAATCTCGAGTTATTGACTTAATCTCTAGTCTCTACTTTGAATTTAACTGAAATCAACATTATCATTTTTTTTTTTTTTAATACTGAAATCCACAGAATCTGGATATTCAGCTTTCTAATTGGTTACGATTTGTCCTATTATTGGGAAGTAATTCTAATCATGGGTAAAGTTGGGCTTATGTTTATAAAAAAAGAAAAATACAGGGCCCAGCCAAGCCTAGGAGCCTAAATTTTGAGCTTGATCCCAGCACTACTGAGTACAAACTTTCAAGTGTAGGCCATTTTTTTTTTTTAATTGACAATGGGATTTGAAGCTATGGTGATTGTTTTGGATATAGGCGGAGATACAATCTAAGGTCCTTCATTTGACGGTAAGAGACTTTATTAGTCAAGTTATTTGGAATTCACAATACTTAGGGTTTGTTTGGTTAGTAAGATTTTTTTTCATGAGAATTTAAAATTCCCGTGAGTTTAAACTTCTTGTTGTTTGAGTTCCTAGAAAATTAGATTTCAATGTTTGATAAGTCTTAAGAAACTAATTCTAAAAATCAATGAGAATTTCAGAAAAAACAATCCACTAGGGTAGGTGAAACCTAATAACGAATGTTAACTAGTTTTAAGTTTGATTTTTAATTGTACAAAATTTGTAGGCCGGTCTGAACCATTGGGCCTAAAATTTGAGCCCAGACCCGGCCAAATGAAGATGGGTTGTGCTTGTACGAATGGGCTCTGTGGCCATGATTAAGTGTATGTTAATTTTTTTTTAATGAGATGGAGAATTTAGTTTAGAATATAAATAGAATGGAAGTTGTAACAGCGGTTCAGTTAATTTTTTTCCCCTACTTTTACTCTGACAAATGGCGTCAATTTCTTCTCTGAATGTGGGGACTGGGGGTCAAAATTTATGATTTTCTGTGGAGAGAGTTGGCACAATTCAAGATGGTCGTGGTTCATGTTACTTTCCTTGGCCCATTTATCATAAATGATGGATATATGGATAAAAAGAATGGCTACACAAATTTTGGCCCCTGTCCCTATAAGGGGCTGGTTGGATAGAGACTGACAATGATAACTTGAAGTGAAATAAAGAAAGTAAAAGGGAATTATTTGATTGGAGGAATTCTGTGACTTCTAGTGTATGGTTTTGGCTTATACTTGAATCAGAGGCTAGCTGTTCATGTTCAAACTAGGCCTAAATTTCCTGCCAATGACCCTGCCCCAGTTTTCTGTTAATTTAGTTACTCATACATATTATATATGCATGACTTACATGCCTATTAATGTTGCACGTTAGTAAGGGAGAGCAGTTAGTCGTGGAAATATGACCATAATAATCTTTATTGTGTTTATTAATAAGGTTACTTTTATATTCACAGTAATCATTCAACATAATTTTGCACTTGTTACACTTAAAATCTAGTAAATTGTAGGTAGCCATGTTAATTAAATTGCTAAACTGTATTTTAGATGTAAGTTAGTTACTAGCTAGGTTCACATCCCTAAACAAATACCCACTTGTGTTTTATCTCTTAAAGCAATCTATTTACTTGATTGATTAATTTTCGATACACCAATCAAGGAGGATTTCAAAATATACATTGATTGAAAAGTACGTAAGTGGTGCCACACAATGACACAATGATAGAACATTATTATTTATGACAGAATGTGTATTTAAGATTCTAGATATCTATATCCTAGTAATATGTATTGAGTGAATACCTTAAATATGTCGTCAATGGCTTCCCAAAACAGTATAGTGAAAATTATTCTTTATAACACTTGTCCCGATCTCATAATTGCACTTATGATTAATTAACATCATGGAGGTCACTTTGATGATGATAGTAGTGCATTATGAACTGTTTGAGGGAGAAGTTAATGAATGAAACTGCTTGAAGCATAGTTAAGATAATCATAATAATAATAAAAAAAGAGAACCAATAAATAATGAATTGGTGAATTACCTATTTAGCATTGCTGATAGTGTTATTGGTTATACAGAAATTTCATACATAGGTGAATTTTCAATTCCATTGTCTTGATGGGTTCAATGTTTAGCCTTTTATGCAAAAATGGGGTGTGGGGTGTTTGTTTTCACTTTGGTAGATTAGCTTTTACAAAAGAAAGGAGGATTTGATTGTCCATAAGGAAAGTATTGCACGTCTCGCTTTCTCTTCATCTGATGCATCAGGGTGCGTGGGCATGAAACTTTGTAATAACATCTCACTTTGAATGATAACATGTTAGGGCCCTCCACGCACTCGGATAGTTACATGCTTGGAGGAGGAACCTTTTTTTGTGCCCCATGCATCATTTCTATATATCATGCCTCCCAAGGCCTTTTTGGTGCCCCCCATGCATCATTTTTGGGTGTCATTCTTTCTAAAGGCTATCCTTAGGGTGCTTGATTAATCTAGCACCAAGTTTGAGCTTTAACACACGCTTGTGCACCCCAAAACATGCATGCATACATACATACATACATACAACCTTCAAAATTGGCAATTCATGGAAGTGGTAGGCATAATCCTTCACCAAATTAAATCGGCTTTTATAGGTCGGTTTATCTGTGTTTTGGTGTAGATGAGTACCTATCCTTCTTTTGATCAGAGACAATACATGACCTAACTTATCATTCCAATAGCTCTTGCTTAACCTATGCTAGGTTTAGTCTTGATGACAAATTTCAATTTTAAAATAAAATTATGTGGAACTCAATAGAAAATATATTTGAAAGAATAAAAGATAGAAAGTTTTTGGCCCCATTAGTCTTGAATCATAATTAGGGTATACGTATAAGTTAATAGTTAGGTCATATTAATTGTGTCAAAAGCAGACCATGTCATATGTTGTTTTTGAAAATTTCTAGGCATAATCTTATCATCATGCACATAAGGTTTCTTTTTTGCCAATTTCTCTATAATTTATTAAGAGTTGAGCCCTTTAATTTCACCCAATTAAATTGATCTTGAATATTGAACCTAGTTTGGCTTTGTCTAGATGTTGTCTCTAATATTGAGAAATTAGTGGTAAGCCTTAGTTGCCTTTCTATGTTGATCTTCTGATTAGACAGAAATGCATATTATTATATTAACCTCCTAATTATTTAAGCTAACTAAAAAGAAGTGCAACATTGGGGAAATTAGGTGCCTGTACGGAGCTTTAAAACTTTATGTTTTCCCTTCCAACTTCTGAACTTAACTCAAACCCATGTGATTATCAAAAAAATAAAACTCAAACCCATGTCCATTTTACATTGCTGCATGTATGTGATATATCCTGATACGTGCAAATTAATCAGTGTTTAAACCCCTCAAATTCGTTTAAGGTCTAATTTAATTCCTTGCTCGAACCTCCATTGAATAAAGCTGCATATATTTGACACTGACAGACACTATACCAGTTCAATTGTTGTCAAAAGTACTGCCTTTAAATTTGTCCCCATTGTTGTCAAAAGTACTGCCTAAACTGTTTAAATTTGTCCCTGGCTTCCAGCTAAAACCACACACACATGCGCACACAGAGGAAAAATGATACACTCCACTTAAGATGGATTCACTTCGTGGAACAAAAAATAGAGAAAGCCAATATTTCTATTGTTAATAGTCACTTCTGTTACAATTTTTGATTTGTAATATTTAATCTGAATGATGAGATTATCCATTCCAAATAGAGAAGATTATTTTCCCCATTTCATTTCATAGCCATGATCATATCTGCAGCAAGATATATGCACATATAAGATCTGCATACATATTTGTTGATCCCCCAACCCACCAAACTAAGTAGGCAAAAATGTAAAAATAAAACAATAAATAAGCCTTACATGCATCACACATGCAGGAAAGAAATATTAAAATTATGTTTAGTTATTATTGCTCCTTTCCCCAAAGTCAAAAGATTAAGAGATGCAATCCACATGGGGTGATGATGTCTTGTTTCTCTGTTAGTTTAGTGGAAATCTCTAGTCATGGCACAATCTAATCAACCCACTCCAATGTTGGACTTTTGATGTTCTTGCACTCTATAACATAGCCAGAAAAGCAAAGAAAAAGAGAGAAAGGAAGGACAAACAAACATTCCAAACTGTACATACAGAGAAAAAGCACTGCAATAACTTTCAAAGAAGATAAGAGGAAAAAAGAAGAAGAAAAATCTAGGAGATTTTCTTTCTCACAGCTTCTAAACATCAACAAGAAGTAAGAACAAACAAACAAAGGGGGGAAATATACAGTATCATAGAGGACCATTGGAAATTGGTGCTCCTCTCTTGATGCTATCCATGTTAGTAGTTTCATAGACAGGCAAACCACTTGAGTAGTAACCCAAGTCATAGTTTTGCAACTCAAAAAGATCAGAGCTTGAATCACTATCTGCACCATCATCAACCTCACTGAACTTCCTGAACTCCTTTTCATCTGATGGACATTTATCCAACCAAATCCTATCTTTCTCTGAAAACCCATTACCAAGATTCTTGCATTTCTCTGATAACCCATTGCTAAATTTGAATTTCTGATCATCGAACCAAGATAAGTCCTTGTTATTTCTTTTCTCATCCAAGACCTCATTTTGCAAGGATGTGGATTTGTACTTTGACAAAGATACCACTTGTTTATGATCTGAATAGCTTCTAAAATCCTTATAGCTCTTAGTAGGAGTTTGCGCAATATAAGGAGGAGGTGTTCTAAAACCTGAACTTGAAGAATATATGGACTTGGAATCTGCAGTACTTGAGCTTCGAAAATGACTAATGCTACTCCTCCTCTTCCTTCTTCCACCTGGGCTTTCCTCTTCATCTTTCATAGACTGTGTGGTGGATTTTGATTTCTTCTTCTTTGAAGCTGATTGACTGAAAAGAGAGTTCAAGAAACTAGCTAGCCTTCCACCTGGAGAGCTGGGTTGCTTGTACTTCTTTTCTTTCATGATATTTATTTGCTTTTCAAGCTGTACACCATGAGATTGTTGAGGAAGAGAGTGAGAGTTTCTCATTGGCACATCTAAGCTCATTCTACCTCCTCTATAGCCTTGCCTCTCATGATCTCTCATCATCTTCTGAGAAAAACCTGTAGTACTGTTATAGCCAGTAGCAGCTTCATGGTATCCAGAGAAGTACTTTGCAGCCTCAAACACATGAAGCTCACCAGAATCATTCCTTGTGTGGAAAGATTTCTTGTAGAATTTATCTGGGTCTGAAAGTGTTGTGATGGACATGGCTAAAACTAGAAACTTTTTCACCAGCTGCTGATGGGATATGGAAACTTGTTTGAAAGTTGTGTTGTTAAAGGTATTTATGAAGAGAGAAGAGGTTAAAGAGATTAATGGGTTTGAAATGATTGAGAGTAGTGGGAAGGTAGCTTTGTAATAATAATTAAATTGCTGTGTCTACAATATTATATGATGAGGGTGTTTTTGGAGGTTTTTGGGAGAGACCCACATGATGTGAATTTTTATTTATTTATTTTTTGCTTTGCTTTAGTTACAGAAGAGAAGTGGGGTAATGGGAAACAAAGCTAAATTATCCTTCTCATCTCCTGTGAAAACCAGAATTTTGTGTTGGGCAATGTGGGGGGCAAAGAGCTGTGTTTTCTTGGATTCTAGGATTTCTAGCCCATCACAGTGGGAATGAGCTTTCGAGTGCCTGTTGGCTATGGGACTATGTGCATGTACTAGTTTTTTTACGTGTGTATTATATATCCTATTGGAAGCTTTTTTATACTGACTAGTTAAAAATTGAGAGTAGTGGAAGTACACTCACATAATTAAATAAGAAAATCAAAACATGTTTTCTTAAAAACAATAAAATTAATATAATTAGACCGCTTTCATGCCTACATATATCTACAAGCAAAGCAAATAAAAACGCACAATTAATGATAAGGTTTTCACACATTCAATTTACTCATAATCCCTTACAAATGCCACTCAAATTCTCAAGTTCGACCCTAAAAGGCTAAAACACTAGCTAATCATATCATGCCCAACTTACACGCGGTGGGTATCTTTCATCCCCAATGGCCAATACTATTACAATACTCATACACAATGCATATTGTTGCCTAATAGGTCTCTTTCCTCAGAATCTACCAAACTACTACCCAAATAAAAGGATCACCACTCACTAGTCTTTTTTGGGCTAAAGCTATATAGTGTTTATATATAAGGCTCCCATTCATATTCCTTCATGGATAATGAATATTAAATTACTTCTTTGTTAATGAAAATACTTTTCATTCCACACTAAGAAAATTCAAATAAGCATCAAGTCAAAATAGGATTATGAAATAGTTTTCAACAAATCTTTACCTTGACTCAAATTTTACCAAGTAATATTTGTTCTTGTTACGACAGTTCCACAACAAAAGCTTTAATTTCCAATTAGTTGGAAGTTATGATTAACGGAAATACACTCACATAAATAAACAAGACATAAGATTAACATGATGTGAAACTTACATCCACAGACAATACAAACAAAGGTTCACCATCAACAATATGATTATAAACGCTTGATTGACTCTCATAGGGCCCTAATACACTGAAATTACACACAATTCACACACACAAACATCTTTTAGTCTCAAAAGCTTCCAAATTTGCATGTGCATGGGAGGGCTATCACAGGCCAAAGCCCTTTTTTGTTGGAATCACCAATCTTTTACAGTTTTTTCTAATATATAAATCTTCATTTAATTTCTATTACATGTATGATAAAGAATACTAAAATACTCATTTAAAAAGAAAGAGGCTTCATTTCATACCAAGAAAATTCAAATAAGTGCTAATTAAGTTAAAATAACAATTTTCAACTCGTACGGAAATGAGAATTTAACATAGATCTCATTATCCTTTTGAAAGCTTCGTAATCACTCTTTAATTAATTGGAATCTTTAACAAAATCAAAGTAATTTGTTTGCTAAGAAATCTTTGACTGCCATAAAATAACTATGGCCCAGTAATATTTGGCTGCCTCCTCTTTAAAGGAGGTCTGGGGTCTGAGCATTTGGTGACTCTGGGTGGTTTTCCAACCCGGCATAGGGTTGATTAACTTTGAGATATTGAGAATCTAAACATGAAAGAAGACAAAATTTTATTTAACAGAACCTAATAAGGTTGCGTACAAAGTGAATGATTAACATGGATGATGATAGAAATTTGGTACGATGACTCCTCTTAAAAGGTAATTATTGTTAAAATGTAAATCAGCATTAATTGAAGCATGGAATAAAAACTATATAAATATTAGAAAAGAAGTCAGCCTTGGCCCTTGCCTTTTTAACTTAAACTGTTAAACATCAAGTAACGGAAACCGACAGTTTACAAAGTGATCCTTCCTAAACTGACAGATATATATATGTGGATCACATTGAACATACAATGACAGCACCAAGCTTTCTTTCTGAGCATCCCTTGCCAGCCTATATCATACGCTCTAATTACACTTGAGTATCAGAATTCAGAAAAGACCAAAATTCCTATAGGAGTACTATATACTCTATTGTGAAGTCCCACCAAAGGATTTAGGAAATTATTGTGGACTGTCCCCTTTAGTGTAAAGAACTGGACACATACCAAGTGAAAACAGCTTTCTTTCTTCTTTTAAGATATTGGGTCAGTCAATAGATTTGGCCCATTAAACCCAAACCCCATTTCTTGCTGTCGGAAAAATTATTTAATCTTATGAAAGTAATGTCCTCTGGTCTCATATGAATGGTGGAATCCACTATGATATGAGAGAAAATAATATTACTTTCGAAATATTAAATAATTACTCACAATGTTAGGGCAGTGGTGACAAATGGTGAACATATTGTGCCTCAGTACACGTAATGGACTTAACCTACTGAGATATACACATCAACTTGTTTGTTGTCATCCTTTGGCACCACACGTGATGTATCAACTTAGAAGATCGTCCAAAGTTAGTTGAGCTAGATGATCATGACAGTTCAATTAGGATTATGGTGTCTAGTCATTTTTTCCACATTGATCATAATGTGCAAAACATGATGGTCCCCTTTCTCTTTGCCTTCATCAACGCCACAAATCCACCAACGAGTCCACCCTTTGGCTTGTGAGAATCCAGCTTCTAGTGTCACTATCTAAAAGACAATTTCTATTTGGTCCTCCTGTTGCACATTCGTTAGGATTGATACTTCTCAAATCACAACCACAAAATAAAGAAGTTGATTATAAGCAGCTACGTTGTATCTCCTACACAAAAAGCTTCTTTTTCTCTGATATATTAAGATAAGATATAGTCATATAGATATAGAGTAGAAGAAAAAAAATCTTCCCTCTCTTTCTTATCTCTCTTCTCTTGTTTTTTGCTAATTAAATCAAAGAACTTTGATTACTCAAGGACCAGCAAGCGGATCCAATCTCTAAGCCTACTGCTGTAGGAAGGGATGAATTATTACAATTAAATAAAGATAGAGGGTGAGATGACAAACTTGGCTAATGTGTGTGCTACCTCATTAGCCTCCCTTCTCATCCGTTGAAATTACAAAAACTAAGAGAACTACTATAAAAAAGAAATATTATCAATTACCCTTGAGACCACCCAATTAACATCACATGGTGGGCCGTCACTCAGAGCATCAAAACATAATTTAGCAATACCCTCTACAATGATTATATGAAGCTGCTCCTTAGTGTTAAATTACACGTGATGAAATGGTCTGGTCTGATACCATATTAAATTTGTAGCATCAAACCTCAAAATTAATTAGCAATGGATGAGGAGGTCCAAAAATCTTATATATATAGGGATGCAAGGTTTTAATTGCCTGATGTGAGACTTTTTGACTCTCAACACTTAGCAGCCAGCTCAAGAGCCCAGAGAATAGCAGAAGATTCAGCTTGTAGAAGTTGGCAACAGAAAACTTTTTAGCCCAAACTTAAAAAACTAGTCCCTGGTCATCTTGGGCAACAACTGCTAGGACTATGTAGTCCTTGAACACAGCAGCATCAACATTCAATTTAAACACCCCCACAGGAGGACGAACCCAACAGGAAATTTCTGGAGGCTTCATCTTTTCTGCAACATGCATGCAAAGAATCCAAATGCTCTTGTGTTCTCATCTCTAGACCGCGGATTATGGAGAGTAAAATTACCCTGTCCATTATTATGGACAACCAGGTTTCTTAAGTGCCAAATAGCCTCCAAAGTGAGTGCCATCTTGATTGACCATTGCAATAAGAGATCCTCATTCCACCTAGCATCTTAAATTCTGAAGCGTGGAAAAGTACGGAGTATTGTGATAAGCCATTGATAGGTATAAGAAGCCAAAAACAAGCCAAGACCGATCCACATTCAAATTCGATTTAACAAATTATTTCCATATACAATAATAATAATAATAATAATAATAATAATAACAATCAAGCCTTAGTTTATGCTTTGTGAGGGCAACGACTGATGAATATAACCATTCTAGCAATTTGAAATTATTCTTTCCAAAAAAAATGTGCATTTACTATAGATACAATAATTTTTACAACAGTAAAATTGATATTTTTATTTATTTATTTTTTATTATTATCAATTCTCATATGAAATCTAAACTCATCACTCATATCATTTTATTATTTACCATTTACAATATAACATCTTAGCAATTTGTGAAAATTGTTATGACTTAAGACTTTTATTTTTTATTTTATTTTTTTTATGTATAACTTTTTAAAGTCTATACTTTTTTCCACTTTCAACAAATAAATTTTTAATAGGATGATGATACACTTTACCAATGATCATGCTTCCATAATCAATCCTACAATTTTTAATTTTTATCTTAAGCCAATGGCTTATGGCGATTTGGTTCCTTAAAATGGGCAAACATAGTAAGAAACCACATAAATCGCCTGCAGAAAGGACCAAACTCTTGTAATTAGGTTTACTGTGTGCTCCTTATCGAAGGTCTATGAAGCGCCTACATCAAGGAACACAAATGGACCTGATTGGATGGTGGCCACACATGTTTGGCCCATTTGGCCTATTGTTAGGATCACAATGCAATGCCAATGGCCATCTAACACTTGTCGTGACTCACAAAGATTGCCAAGCTAGCTACCGTCTTCATCCCCTCTAGCCAAAGATCACATAGTCTTGGTTAGATACATGTTTGAGATGTTTTGTTGCTTTCTTTGATTGGGCACCATGCATTCTAAAAGCACGTTTCATGGTCATGGCTTTCCTATGAGTCCCATCTCTAACCCGTACATCCAGGTGCTATGCCCTTTTCATTAGAACAGAATCAAAATGAAACAATGTTGGCTCAATGTGGATTGTGGAGTTCTCTTAGATCTAACTTATTACAAATCAAGAAGAGAGCCCCAGGATAGATCTTATCAAGGCTTTGTTAAGATACTGACCCAACAGACCATTATTTTGGCTAGTTTTGGCCCATTAGACGTTTTCATTCAGGGTGCAAAGGCCCAATGGCTGGCCCACAAGACCCTACCTTTTGTCTCCTACCAAGACAGTTTGGGACATGACCCTAAGTTGTTCCCCAAACTCACCCCCATGGGGGCCAGAAGTCTAATTGCTGACATGCAATCTCCAATGGGGTGCTTCAATTTGAGTTTAGCTTTTGTGTTAATGTATTCTTAAAGAAGAAAGAGATGAGATAAGATAAGAAGATGTTTTGGATATATATTGGGATAGAGGTAGAGGTAGGTGGAGATGTCTATGAAATGCAACTTCTAATAAGCTACATTTTATAAAAAAGGAGACATCTGAAAAAGGATTATAAAATGTTGTCTTTATCATCTAAATCACATGAACCAAGTTCTCTGAACTTACGCATAACTCAAAAATAGAAGACGTGGCAACTCTGGCTACACACGTAGTGCTCTATTACCAAAATATCACTTTTAGGTTCCCAATAGAAGATGATCTAAGAAACCTCATAAGACGTGCAATGATCATTTAGCATGTGATCTGCATCACTGCTCTATTTTTATCTTTCAAAAAACGAATTAGATCTTATCCCCACAAGACATCACTTGTCTTTTATCTTTAATAATGATCATTTATCTTGTATTTTATCATGATCCAAGGAAGCACAAGTATTTTCCCACAGCATTCTCTTGTGTTTTCTTCTTTCTTATATAGGTGAAAAATGTCTCTTGCATAAATATCAAACTTAAATATTCAATGTTTCATCCTTTTCTTTTTATAATTCCACACAGCCATACATGCCAACTTTATAGAAAATCCGAGTGGGAAAATGTTATTTAAGTGGAAGTGAGACATGTGTTAAGGAATCCCACATAGGTTAGATAGGAGAGTTGTGTTAGTAGTCCTATGTATAAATAGGACACCTCACAACACATTGTAATCATTCAAAAATATTAAAGAGAGAATATTAATAAAGATGTAGCCCATTGGCTACATTCTGTGGACGTAGGCTCACATAGCCGAACCACGTGAAAATCTTAGCCTCCATATTCTCTTTCTCTCTTTCTCAAACTCTTTTATATTCCATTGTCATTAGATTTAGGTTTTCTACAACATGCATCTCGTGCCTATGGATTTATTTTAATCGAGTTTGCAAAAAGGTATGACAAACTCTTTTAAAGGGCACTTCACATCCCAGCAATTCAATCATGTTATGTAACAATTGAGATATTACTATAAATTTTCAGGTTCAAGATTTTATTAGAAATTTTCATATAAGAGAAATAAAAAGATCGTTGCAACCTTGAAACATTTATTGTGATTTCCAAATTTAGATGTTTTGAACTTTTCAATTGGAATTTTTTCTTTTTTGTGTTTGATGTCTTAAATGAAGAGAATTAAGGTCCAAATCCCCCAATTCCCAATTATGAATTAAAAAAAAAAAAAAAAAAACCTTGAGTAATAGAAAAAAATTTAAGTTTATCTTGAGAGACAAGTTTTTTTGGCCCATGCAGGTTTTTAACCTACAACTTTCATATTATTAGCACAACACTCTAACCAACTAAGCTAATAAGGTTTAATTCTACGACAAATGGATCAATTAATTTGTGCAAGAAATGAAGGTACGTCCAAATTGATTTGTGAGGGGTTAAATGTAAAGAGACCTCCTATATATGGTATATGTTATTATCAAACACACTTACTGTGCTACAAAATTAAAATTTTAAGCCATGCATTGTGATACTTAAAACAATGCAATTGACATATTAATTTGTTAGATTCCTATCGCTTTTACTGAATTGAAAAAGTATTACTGGTGTAATACTTTCCGATATCTCGATCCGTCTAATCTTAGCCATATTGAAATGTTGGGCATAAATGTAGACCATCTAGTCTTTGCAATATTGTGGACAAAGCCTGTGGGGCATCTAATGAATGGCCTTGTGGAGTAGTTAGAATGTGGCTTAAGGGCCAGCTACGTTGGAGCCCAAGATCTCATAAGTCTACCGACTGGCATATTAAAGCTTCTTTTTTGTTTTTTGGATAATCCAAATTAGACCTTATTGCAAAAAAGTAGTCCTTGTCCATCCCCTTCATCTTTATGAGCTGTCAAATTAAAAATGCAATGATACATACTAAGTGTAAAGTCATGTCCTTAACACTGAAAATATCTCAAAAACACTAGGAAGATTTTCATTTTAGGTTTTTTTTTTTTTTGCTAATGATACACACACATATATATAATATATATAATATATATATATTCATTGAAAAAAATAAAGAGAAAAAAAGAAGAAGAAATAGATATCCCCCTCTTTCCTTAAGAGTTAGTACGTGCTTCAATGATTGAATACTTAACAAGATTTCTCTTATCAAGCTCATGGTGAGCATAGAGTAAAGATGAACTATTCTTTTGCTTTTTATGTAAAATAAAAGCTCTTTCATTAATTCCTATTAATTTACCTTGCATAATATCATATGCGATTTTCATTATTTCATAAAAGGTAAAGAATTATCTTTCTTGATGCTGATCAAAACAGGATCACAAAACTGCATTTATAACCTTCATGGAAGGATGCAATTTGGTTTTATTTTACAAAATTAATGAATTGACAATGGCTATAATTAAGCTAGTGCAATTAAATGATTCGATCTCGTACGTGATCTTCATGGAATTGACAAAAAAAGTGAAAAACTTCCTTGAGGGGTGGTTGATGCCTGATAAGGACTTTGTTTAAAATCAAAAAGTGCTAAAGTTGATGCTTGGCCAATTATTATCTGTTCCAACCACTAGGGCCAAGGACCTCAATTTAATTTATACTTTTTTTGAGTCCTATATATGAAAAATTGACTTGCAATTATAGCTTATTCTATCAGTTTATATATTCTTTCAATAGAGAGTCTTATTTCACATATATGGAATAGTATATATATATATATATACTTGAGGCTTATGGCTACTATTTGAAGAGGATCAACTAGAATAGATTTCATTTTCATTCAATTCAATTCAAGCAGGTTATAGTCATACAATATGATGGTGCTAAAAGTTGAGGTCAAAGTATGTTTTGAGGCGAAGTCGATTCTTTTGGTACCCCGCTGGTCCACTCCATGCTATTACATCATTTAGTGTTTGAAATTTGGACCACTTGCTAGCAAAGTTCCATAACGATCTTGCATGGTTGCAGTTTCAATTCCCTCTTTTCTTTTCCTATGTTATTGATATTCATTCTCATTGGAACTATATTTATGCTATTAAATTCACTTCCATTGATTGATAAGTGTTAGTTTAAAAGTTAAAAGGTAGACTTGGCGATATTGGATAAGAAAGCAAGTAGTATATCTGAAATGAATCTGACTACCTAGTGGTTGATGAGTACCTTTTTAATTTATTAAGATATTATTCAAGTGTATCATGCATGTGTCACTAGTACATATATAACATTGGATTCAGACCAACGTATATATATTATTCTCTTTAGAAGAGCAAGTGTAGAGGGGCCACAAATTATATGCTTCACTCTATCTTCCAAAATTTTCAAGAAAGTTGAAATCTTTTAGAAACGCTTTTGTTATATAGTACAAATTCTGATTTATCATTGTAAAAAATAATAAAGAAGTCAAAGCACATTCCTGACTAAGGTGCATTTTTTTTTTTTTTTTTTTTGAGATAGCTGACTAAGGTGCATAAATACTCTTGGAGATATTAAGCCACTCAATTTTTTATTTTTAAAATTAGGGCCATTAATTACTGATTGTTGTTGACCTCATGCTTCTTCCTCCACAATGAACATCTGGAGTTGTTGATCATGGTCTACTAGCTAACCCAAGAGACCGCCTGATAAGCAATGGCTTCAACAACAATAGGGGAGCACAAAGGAATTTGTTTGGAAGCAGATTTACAAGTCCAGTTTTGAATAACAACCGCCACACTAACTAGCTTTTCACATTGGTCTTATTTAGAATACCTCGGTCTTGAGTCTTACTCTTGAGCATATATGGTGGGCTTGCTTCATTCCAAGGAGATAATTAGATTCATGGCCCTCCTTATTATGATCATTTCACATTTTTTAGATTCTAATTAATTAACTCTCAGTTTTGTTAGATTCACTTGTCCTTTTAAAAATAGCACTTTGTTTCTCAGCTCCCAGATTGAGCTAAAACCTATCACAATCAGGGGCGAAGCTTTTTAAAATTTCTCCGTTCCACCTATATTTTTTATTAAAAAGATAAAAACTTATATATAAAATTTAACTATTGACCCCCTAGATTAAAATAATAATAATAATGTATTACATTTATATATATGACCAATATATCATTTTTAAATTTTATTACTCTTGCACAATATGTAATTTATTAAATTAAAGTGTATGCAAAGTATATTTTCCTAGCTAAACGATAATAAGTTTATATAAATTATTAATGCATTTTTTTACTTATTATTACTCTTATATCATATATAACTCATTAAACCAAAACACATTCAAAATATTTATATATTTTTTTAATAGAAAAAATGAATCTCTTTTATGAAAACCTTCTTTATTTTTCAAAAACAATTTTTTCTTTTTTTAGAGAATTAGAGATATGGGTATGACAATTGCGGATTTCATAGCTAGGAGTTAGAAATCCTTATTACATTTGTCATTTATGAAAAATATGGTTTTTCTTTAGTTTTTATTATTGTTATATTTTTCTTATATTGACCTATATATATATATATTTTATATTATATAACCTTATTTTTCATAAATGACAAATGTAATCAGGATTTCTTATATTATTTAAATGTGGCGCTTATATTATTTAAATTATTTAAAATTGATCAAATTTTTATATGTTTTATAATTTTATAAACTTTTAGTATATTCTAAGAATGTATTCAGTATATTATTTAACAAAAAAGCTTGATCTACAATATTTAACGAGTAATATTTATGATCAATATCATTTAAAAAATAATTCAGGGTTTATAAACTGATTGGAAAAATAAATAATATTTGAGGAGTTATGTAAAAGACTAAATCCACATGAGACTCAAAGTGAAAGACATCAATATATATGGATTATATATAACCCATCTATTTAGAATCTCCTTCACACACCCATCTAAATTTAAAAAAAAATAAAAATTTCTTCAAATTTCTGAAGGACATGGTCCCTAGCTCCCTCCTGCCCTATTTGACTTCGCTACTGTCTTTAAAACTCAACAAGGTACATGTATGAAGGGCTTTGATCGAGTATAGCTAGCATACAGACTCTTACCTTGGGCTAACGCAAATAAAGCAAGAAAAGGAAGCTAGCTTGAGCATGTTTTCCAACGAATCATTATTCGACACGTCTTTGGTGCTTCGTGTAGGGGTCTTCTTTTTCTTTCTTTACCTTACTTAGGTCGATCATAGGATAGGGGCCTTGAATGAAGTTCAAAAGCTAAGACAGAGAGAAAGGAGCTTCTTGATTTATGGCGTTTCAATGTAATTATTTCATCTCTAATTTCTTAATTTAAAGAAAAGTATTATGACTTATGAGAGTGACAACATCAATTTCATCTTATTCATCACCAATATATTTTTATTATGCATAAATTATAATCAATCAGGTTAATAATTGTAAATTTGCTAAAAAAAAGAAAAAAAAAAAAAGAATTGATGATAGATATCCCTAGAATAATTGATTCAAAAACACTGAAATACCCTGCATGCCCTCTCAATTTTCCTGGAAATTGTTTGCTTTTAACTCATTAAACAATGAGTGGGTTGTTTTGCTGGGTAAAATTTAGGTATAGTTCAACATTAGATTCCTAAGGTTGCATTAACTAATGAAACACAAATAATGTTATATTTTTCAAGAATATTTAAATTCAATGTATTTGAATTCAACTAGGAACCTAATGTACTCCTCCTAAGGAACTGTATCTAAGTTTTGCCTTTTTCACAATATTCTTGAAAGCTTGTGCACATTGTTTCAACTTCTTTGCACCAACATTAATAGTCAATATGTAGGTAGGTTTTTCAACAATGAAACAATTCACATACATCTACTACGTACAAATGTAGTACAATCACTTACTTAATTCTAATGGCATAGCTAATCTTTTTTTTTCCTTTCTTTTAATGAGTACAGGGTAGTTAATCTGACTATTTAGGCTCATATCAAACTATCATTTATTTGTCATGAAAGAGATAAAAAGGTAATATGTGAAAGTGCACGCGTGAGCTATGGCTGCTTTAATGGAAAAATTAATGGCCACTAGCTAGGCATGTTGAATAACTGGGATATTTTGCTAAGGTTAGTGGGCTGCGCATAGGGTTTCAACTTTCAAGTGAGAAACGCACTATACTAAACATCTGGACAAGCAATCATGCATAGTAGACTGGCAAAAGTGCTTATTTATGTGATCCAAATACAATGACCATCATATATAAATTATGACGTGAAAATTTGGGTTTATTGCAAGCCTTTTTCTGATCTAAATGCTAATTTGCGAAATAAAATATATAATATATAATATATTATATATATATATATATATATATATATATATATATATATATATATTATATATATATATATATATATAAATTTGATACTAAGACTGAACATGGAAGGTGTACAAGTTTCATAAAGCTAGACTAGACATGAATCCCATGATTAGATTAAAATTTGATCTTGTTGAAAGTTAATGCCTAGTCATCTCGGTAAAAGGAATAAAAACAGAATGAGAAATGGGAATGTATTTTTAAAAGGACTTATGTAATGCATAGTTTTACATTATTCATTTTGTGAGATGAATATGGTTCATAGCCATCTAATCTCTAAATTCATTTTAAAGAATATAAGTTTATATACTTTGCGTATACATGCCTCCCTACTTTTCACCATATTTCAAGGGGGAAGGGGGTGGGATTTTGGAATCGAATTTGCAGCGGTTGACACAAGTTTAATTTATCTCATGCATCATGGTCTAAATTATGCAATGACTATGCTAATTGTTGAGAATATAATTTTATCTGTATGCCTCTTAATTGTTACTTACCATTGAGACAGAATGATTACAAGTTTTAGAAAAAATTATTAAAACGTTTTACTTATTAATGACAATTTTACTTACTGAAAAATAAGCATACTTATTGATGAACAAGAACATTTTGTGATCAAGTGAATTAATATTGTTTTAGGAAAGCCAATAAGTGCGCTGATGCCTTAGCCAAAAGAGAAGTCAAGCTTCATCAAGAATCTTGTGTGTTCGATAATCCTCCACTTGATAGATTGTAATATTAAACCATGACCTTTTGGGTTTGAGCTCTAACAAACTTTGTATTGCTGGTGGTTCCAACTCTTAATTTTCTAATGAAGTTTCCTTTTACCAACAAAAAAAAATATATATATATATATATATATATTGGCAGTTTAAACCCATGCAATAATTTGATGTTTGAAAAAAAAGGAAAAGACGAAGCAATTTCCATAATTATTATCAAGGATACAATTATAAATAATATTAAAGACTTAATATTTTTTATTGTGATCATTAATTATAATGTTATTATTTATTTATCATGATAGATTATATCATGAAAAGTATTATTCTCCTTATAAATATCTATGAAAAAATCCAATATTCCTCTATGATTTTGACCAATTTGCAACTTTGAAGCACGACTTTAGAAACGATTCTAGGTTCAGGTGGTCACAAATGAAATGTACACAAATACTTGAGCAATGAGCTACACTCCTTTAACACGGTGAGAGGTGATAGTAACCCAATTAAAGTGTGACAGGAAAGTGTACAGTGGTCATATATAGTACTGAAGGGACCATTGGCTACTCGACACGTATAAACCCTAAAGATATATAGTAGTATTGCCTAATTGTGGTAGTGACGCCATGCAGTCATTTCAATAGGGAAAAGTAAAATTTAAGTTAAGACAAGCTACTTTTTTTTTTTTTTTTTTTAAAAAGACTTTAAAAAGACCTTAACAAAACAAACCAAGTCTGTAACCTAGTACGTAAAATTAATTTAAAACTGTTACCAAGAAAATAAAATAAAATAAAAAGTACCTCTCTTTCCACAACTTTTTTTTCACTTTCTTGGAAGTACAAAACCAAACCTAATTCCTACTGAACAAAGAAAGACAGCTCTTAACCTAAAGGAGAAGGAGATGAAACCAAAAAGTCTAAAAAAAGAATAACATAATTTAAAGAAGAAAATAAAGTGAAACAAAGTCTACATATAGTGTAGTATTATAGATTATTTTATTTAGAAAAAAATATATGTATAATTAAAAAAATGGGGAGAGGGAGAGTGGAGCTAAAGAGGATTGAGAACAAAGTAAATCGGCAAGTGACATTTGCAAAGAGAAGGAGTGGACTGCTAAAGAAGGCGTATGAACTCTCAATTCTCTGTGATGCTGAAGTTGCTCTCATCATCTTCTCCAACCGTGGCAAGCTCTATGAGTTTTGCAGCGGCCCTACTAGGTATATATATATATATATATTATTATATTTTTATCTTTATTGTTATTATTATTATTATTATTATATATCTTTGGCTGTGTCTTTTTTGTTAATGTTTAATGATGATTATTATTTTGGGGGTTATTATATGTGTTTTGTAATAAATGTTGTGGTTAATTTGGTCATGGATGATGATTTGTGGAGTTGATCGAAGAGGTATAGATGGTCCATGTAAGGGTAATTACTTTGTTTGGTCATGAGTTTATGTTGCCAAATTTTTATCTGTGTCTTCTAATTTATGTGAGTTCTGAGTTATATAAGTGAAGTTGTTTTGATGATACTCGTCAAAAAAAAGAAAAAAAGAAAAAAAAAAAAAGTTGTTTTGATGATATTATCATAGGAAAATTATACTTGTTTATGTAAAAGAGTGCACTATGAAAATTTTACTTGTTTTCAATTTCGTTGGTAAGCTAATATTTTAACTTACGTAAAAAAAAAAAAAAATTATCAAATATCTTTCTCTATCTCTCTCTGTATTTTTAATTTTTTTTTTATTGCTCGTAATTATTATTATGGATAACGAACGTATAATTACCATCTTTTGAGATTAATTTGGTTCGATCTCGTATCAGTAATTTAATAATTTGGAAGAATCGAGGTGGAATTTTAAAAATTATCGTTCACAATCTCATTATCAAAATTTATAAATATTTGAATCATTTTATTAATTCTCTTTCTCTAAAATAAGAAATTAATTCTACTTATATTTTTGGAAAGTTTCATATATTCAAAGATAACCTAAAAAGAAAAGGTCATAAACTTTTGTGAGGATATGAGGTATCGATAATTAAAGGTTAGGTTTCCAAGAAATATGGAGTAACAGACTAACAGTAAGGTTTGGAGCTAAGGTGCAAACTTTAATTCTCTCTAGATGGCTTTGCAATATGTATTCAAAACTTCACTAATTTCTTTGTGCTTTTTTTGTGCTCAGTGCTCCTGTCATTCTGTCTTTGAATGTAATTCACACTACATTGGTTGATTTTTTCTTTGTATCTCTTAATTATTTAATAATGACGTGTTCTTTCTCTCCTTTTCTTTATTTAAAGGTCAGGAAATTTGCTTATCATATAACTAAAAAGAATATCCCTATAGTGAATATCTCTGAAATTCTTTATGTAAATGCAATTTGTATGTGATGTTTAACTATTTGAAGGGCCCAAATACATTTTTTATATAATTTTGGTAGGAATGTCAGAAAATTTTTTAAGTTACCATTTCCTTCATTAATATATCATGATCATATAAGATCTATGAAGCATAGATACTTAAAAAATGGAGTCGTACTGGACCACTGGTACCCTTAGAGTACTGTTGTCTGCGTACTTGAAGCATAACTAAAAAATTTCAAAAAAAAAATCTTTCATTTTTTCTTTTGGATATGTCTTAAAAATAGATGAAAATAATGAAAACGGTGGAAATATGAATTTTAGGTATAACTATATAGATGTACATATCTTTCATTTATTCTTTTGGATTTTGATTTATAATTTAAAGACCATTTAATAGCAATAAATATACTTTATTATCCATGGTTGTTCTTAAATTCACATATGTTTAATATTAAATGAAAAATATATGCATAATAATATATAAAATTTAATAAAAATATATCCCTGTACCCGTACCTACTTTTCTAAGAAATTGCTCGAATTTTATTTGCTCCAACCAAAAAAAAAAAAAAAAAAAAAGAAACCCAAAAGAACATTTTACTAAATGATATACTACATCTATATATGCATTACTATTTTTGTTATGTTTTTTGTTTTTGTTTAGAGGTTATATGCATAATTGTACTATATCTAGATATGGTCTCTTTTTCTTTTCTAAGTTATGTCATAGCCATGTACTGAGAATAATCTTTCCAATTTCAACTTTCATTAAAGATGTTTCTTCAAATTTTTGCCTTTTCCCATCTCCATCGACACACTGTCCAACACAGTTATGGTGTTGCATTTTCATATATTTTGTGTTCTCAAAATGAAACATTGTCATGTAAAACCGTGCTTTTGATCATTTTCCTTCATAGTGCATGCATGAGTGTGACAGAAAAAAGTAACAAGTTTCAAATAATGTTTTACTGAGTCACCCTCAAACATCCTTCAGCTTATAGCAAGCCCTGGATGTCCAAGGCTCACTGGACAAGCACCACAGAACTCACAGGATGGTACATATTACTGTATGCTTGCATCCAGGGATACATCATGTTTTTGTGGATAATTTCAAAAACAAAGTAGGCAGGATGCTTCTTGGGTAAATTAAAGCAAATGTTGCAGGTTGAATTGCTATCGTGTCTCTAGCATTACTGTAAATAGTTTGCTATAAAATCGCTATAGTTTGTACACAAAGCTGTCTCCACCACATATAAAATCCGTGTTTTTGTTTTCTTCTCTTAAAAGTTTAATTCAGTGGGTTGTGAGTTGCTAACCATTGCATGCAGACTTGGCAAAGAATGATAAATGCAACAAAAATTCGTTGATATAGAATATCACTTTTATCATTCACTTCGTCCGAATAATTAACCATAGGATCCTGGTCATAGATATTTGAGTGAGGGTGGAAGCAAGATAAATGCATTAGATTCTTGGTCCCCTTGAATCTGTCCATGTTTCTTTCCATTTTATTGCTCTTTGAAATAACTCATCGTCCATGTTTCTTTCCATTTTGTTCTTTGAAATAACTCTTGTGCAGGTAATTCCATTGGGCTATAAAGCTCTTGGTAATAATAATCTCTTTAATTGTGACGGAAAAACTGTATATTTTATTATGTAAGCAATTTAGAGTGATATAATTTTTTTAATAGATTGGATATAATTTGAACCTATGAGACCTGTTCCATGATAATTGCTTTTTACCATCAGACCAAGACATTAGATTGAACTCAATATCTGAAAAAATTTACTATTGAGAGAGTCTCACTTTGACCAAGTTTTATTGGGTTGTACAGTTTATAAGTCATGAGTAATCATCATCTCTAAAAGCATTTTTTTGAGATTGAGTTAAGCTAATTGAACTATTACAAATAACAAATATATGAAAAATCTCATTTGATGAATTATGTAAAATCTCATCTATATGTGATGAGTTTCAGTTTGGCTTGCCTTTGGTGCTCCTGTGCACTGTCCTAAAATGACCAAGTGTCGACCCAATATTTGATCCAATGCACATGAATATTGAACGGTAGCCTTATCTTAATGAGTCTAGCCATTTAAAGTCTTAATGGTTCCCAAATGGGCCGAGAAGATAGTTCCAACCATTTATCTATCCTTTACATACATAATAAGGAAGTTAGATATATGATTTTATAATTTTTCTTTCTGGGCATATATATGATTTTAGAATATATGAATTACATTTTCATTGCATAAGTGACATTCTCCTTTGATTTTAGAGTATATGAATTATATGAATCACAAAAACATTGAATCAACCATGTGATGAGCAAGTCAGTTCATTTTGTGTAAAATATTTTAAATCATCATACTTCAAAATTTTGTTATGAGGGTTCAACATAGTGATTTTTAGTTTAGTTTGATGCATTACTATTACAAAAAAAAAACAAGTCTATGAAAGACCAAACCAAACCTTTTACGAAAAGGAATATTAGATTTTTTCAAACTAGATCTAGAACTCGTAATTTGACTTTAAAGTTTAAACAGTTGAGAGCAGCAACAATGAAGTATTTTTGCAAGACATAGAAACTTTAGTGATATGTTTTGGATGTATTATTGAATCCATACAAGGAACACAAAAGGATATTGATAAAGAGAAAATTCAAGATTCACATCTTGTTAAGGATAAACCTCAATCATCACAAGATGATAATCATCAAGCATCAAATGGATGAAGAACTTATCTCCTACAACTTAGGAAGACAGCAAGACTTCTAGATAGGATTAGAGTTGTTGGTTGTTGAGTTTAACTCAAACACAATTCTCTACATTATGTAAAACTCTTGTAATCCTATTAGTATATATATTCAATAATATAACTCAACCTATCAAGGTGAGAACATTGTGCATAATCTCTGTTTAAGAATACCTAACATGGTATCAGAGCTATCTAAGGACTAACGTCTTCTCTTAGTCAATTTATCAAACACCTTACCTACAAATGTCTTCCTCTTCTACCTCTTCTTCCTCCAGCTTTCTTGCTGCCCCCTCTACAACAAAATCCTCTCAATCTCTTTCTCCCATTCAACATCATATCACAATCAAACTAAACCGAGACAATTACCTGTTATGGAAAGCACAAATCACTCCTTATTTCAAGGGCCAACATCTATTTGGCTTCCTTGATGGCACACAACCAGCACCTCCAAAGTTTCTTCCCCTCACCTCCGATGTTAGCCTTCAACCCATTCTTAATCCCGAATTCACTACCTGGCACTCCCAAGATCAGATGATCCTTTTTGCTCTTATCTCTACTATCTCCGAGACAATCCTGGCTTATGTTGTGAAGTGTGCCACATCTCACGATGTCTGGACTACCTTGGAGTGTATGTTTATCGCTCAATCTCACGCCCGATCTATGTCTATTCACTATCAACTTGCAACCTTTCGCAAGGGTGATTCATCCATCTCCGATTACTTTCACCGCTTCACCCATCTCATCGATACCCTTGCTGCAATTGATCAACCACTCCCTCTCATGAATCTCTCTCCTTTCTTCTTGCCGGTCTCGGGTCTGACTATGACTCTCTTGTCACCTCCGTTCAAACCCAAATTAACCCGATTGCACTTGAAGATATTTATGGTCATTTGCTCTCTCATGAACTTCGACTTTCTTACAATCAACCTTCGGTTGATCTATCAGCCGCCTCTGCCAATTTTGTTCACAAGGGCTCCTCCCCTCGTGGTGGTCGCTCATCCAATTTCACCTCATATTTTTGTGGACGCAGTGGCTTTAATACTCCAAGAGGTAGGGGGCGTGGTAGATCTAACTACCCCACTGCTTCAAATCGCCCTGTCTGCCAAGTGTGTCACAAGCCTGGGCATGTGGCCTTGCAATGTTATCACAGGTTTGATAACACATATCAATTTGATAATTCTCCTCAGATGCAGGCCCTACTAGCAACTCCTCAACAAACTCAAGACTCCAACTGGTATCCTGACTCAGGTGCCACGCATCATGTTACATCTGATCTTGCCAATTTAAATCTTCGTGCAGATGAGTATCACGGTTCAGAAGATCCGAGTGGGCAATGGTAAAAGTTTTCCCATCAAACATATTGGGACAACCCAACTCTCTACCCCTACTACCAGTTTTCGTTTAAATAATGTGCTACATGTACCTGATATTTCCAATAACTTATTATCTGTTCACAAATTCACAAATGATACTAATACTTTTATGGAATTTCACCCATCTCTTTTTCGTGTGAAGGATCTGGTTTCGAGGCGTCTTCTGTTACTAGGGCCGAGTAAGCATGGGCTCTACCCATTTCCATCTCTTTCAAATAAAAGATCCTTCTTTCCTCGTGCTTTCATTGGCGAACGCATTTCTTTCATCAATTGGCACTCCCGCTTAGGTCATCTAGCATTTAGGATTGTTTCTAGTATTATTTCTAGGTTTGGTCTTCCTACTGTAGCAAATAAAAATGAACCTGCGTGTTTCGCTTGTCTTAGTGCAAAAAGCAAGCAGTTTCCTTTTTATTCGTCTCAGTCTTAAATAAAAGCACATCTTTAATTAATTTATTCTGATTTATGGGGACTCTCTCCTGTTCTTACACACACTGGCAACAAATATTACGTTTCATTTTTAGATGCCTATAATCGTTATACATGGTTATTTCCAATTTCTCATAAAAATGATACGTTCCCTATTTTTCTTCAATTCCAAAAGTATGTTGAACGAATATTTCAATCTTAAAATAAAATATGTTCAAACTGATTGGGGAGGCGAATTTCGCTCCATCTCAAAATTTTTTGACCAATGTGGTATTGCTCATTGAGTCTCTTGTCCACATACTCATCAACAAAACGGTGCCATTGAACGTAAACAACGTCACATTGTTGAAACTGGTCTTGTCCTTCTCTATCATGCCAGCGTATCCCTTTGTTTTTAGGATGATGCCTTTCAAACCGCCTGTTATCTCATCAATTGTCTCCCCACCCCTATTTTTCACAATCAGTCTCCTTTTACCAAATTATTTCAAACTCCACCTGATTACTCTCTTCTCAAAGTTTTTGGCAGTGTGTGTAGGCCTAATCTTCGTCCCTATAACTCCAATAAACTTCAACCTCGTTCTCTTCAATGTGTTTTTCTTGGTTACAATCTTCACCATAGAGGTTACAAATGCTTTCATGTGTCTACTAATCGTCTCTATATATCCCGTGATGTTATATTTCAAGAAAACAGTTTCCCATTTCTTCTTCCAGCACCTTCCCCACCTCACGGATCTCCTGCTTCCATTCTTGGGCCATATCCTGGTTTACTGCAGCCCATGCATGCTCAAGCCCGTGTCAACAGCAGCATTCCTCCAACCCGGTCTACCACACCAAGCCCAGCTCTTCTTTCAAGCCCGCTTCAGTCATTAAACCCAAATCCCAACCCGGCCCATCCCCTACACTAGAAATGACCCGCCTTCCTTCTCCTTCCTCACCCGATATACCTACACCTGTTTCTCCCTTACCCACCGAACCAATCCCTAACCTCTCTCTCTCCACACACCCCATGACCACTAGATTTAAAAACAACATCGTCCAACCCAAAATCTCTACCGACGGCACCGTCTGTTACCCCTTACCAAAAGCTTTGCTTGCCGCCTCCATCACTGAATCGAATCTCCAAGAACCCACTTACTTCACCGTGGCTTCCAAAAGCTCCCATTGGCACCGCACGATGAACCTTGAATTTGATGCACTCCTAAAAAATTGCACATGGAATCTTGTTCCTCCTTTGCCCACTCAGAATACAATTGGCTGCAAATAGGTATTTCGCATTAAGCGTTATGCCGATGGCACTATTGAGCGCTACAAAGCACGGCTTGTAGCAAATGGCTTCCATCAACAATTCGGTGTCAACTATGAAGAAACCTACAGTCCAGTTATCAAACCCACAACGGTACGTACTGTTCTCTCTATTGCTATCTCTGCTGGTTGGAAAATTCATCAGATTGATATACAAAATGCTTTTCTTCATGGTACTCTGTCTGAAGAGGTTTTTATGCAACAAGCTCTGGGGTTTCAACACCCCCAATTTCCCAACCATGTATGCAAGCTTCAAAAAGCCATTTATGGCTTGAAACAAGCCCCACGGGCCTGGTTCTCATGGCTCAGTTCTAGGCTAATTGCTTTTGGCTTTCACGGCTCAAAATCAGACACCTACTTCTTTATTTGCCGCACTTCCGTATTCACAATTTATGTTCTCATTTATGTGGATGATATTATAATCACAAGTTCCTCAGCTCCGGCCATTGACACTCTTCTCTCAAATCTCAAGTCTGACTTTGCTGTCAAACACCTGGGTCCTCTGAATTTATTCCTTGGAATTGAAGTCATTCCCACTGCCGATGGCGTTCTTCTCTCACAGCAGCGCTACATCAAAGATATACTCAGTCATACCAAAATGATTGAAGCCAAACCCGTTAGCACCCTCATGGCATCTTCCATCAACCTTTCAGCTTATGAAGGAGAACCGTTTTCTGATCACACATTGTTTCGCAGCACTATTGGTGCTTTGCAATACCTCTCCATCACTTGCCCTAATATTGCCTTTGCTGTCAACAAGTTGTCTCAATTCATGCATAAACCGACTCAACCCCATTGGCAATCTGTGAAACGTCTCCTTCGTTATCTGAAGAGTACAATACAATTTGGGCTGCATATCTATCGCTCTTCCTGTTCAACTCTTCAAGCATACTCCGATGCTGATTGGGCAGGCAATAAGGACGATTGTCGCTCCACTGGTAGCTTTTGTATCTTCCTTAGCAAGAATTTAATTTCATGGGGTTGTTGAAAACAAGCTACTGTCGCTCGATCAAGTACTGAGATAGAGTACAAGGCTCTTGCCAACACTGCTGCAGAACTCAAGTGGCTTCAATCTCTCTTCCATGAGCTCGGCTTGGTCTTGTCCATTCCCCCCACATTGTGGTGTGACAACATTGGTGCTAACTATTTATCTTCCAATCCAGTCTTTCATGCTAGGACTAAGAACATTGAAATTGACTTCCACTTTGTGTGTGATATGGTTGCTAGTAAATGTCTCAACGTTCGTTTTGTCTTCTAGCACTAATCAGTTTGCAGATTTACTGACCAAGCCCATTTCATCCTCTCGGTTTGCTTTCCTTCGAACCAAGCTCAACGTCTTGTCCATTCCATTGGGCTTGAGGGAGCGTGTTAAGGATAAACCTCAATCATCACAAGATGATAATCATCAAGCATCAAATGGATGAAGAACTTATCTCCTACAACTTAGGAAGACAGCAAGACTTCTAGATAGGATTAGAGTTGTTGGTTGTTGAGTTTAACTCAAACACAATTCTCTACATTATGTAAAACTCTTGTAATCCTATTAGTATATATATTCAATAATATAACTCAACCTATCAAGGTGGGAACATTGTGCATAATCTCTGTTTAAGAATACCTAACACATCTAAATGGAGATAATTATGGAAATGAAATATCACTAGTTATTACCATCAAATCCTATCAAATAGAAATTTTTGTAGTTTAAAATTCTATCAAACCAACGAAATTACCACTAATTATGATATGATACATATCTCATCCTATTATACATGTTCTATGATGCCCTCTCAAACATATGTAATTTGAAACTTATCATGTTTTTGTTTTACAGAAATCACCTTAGCTGAGGATAAAACTTGGAAGCTTAAAGTATTATAATAATCAAAAACTAAAAACCTTGAACATGAAAATTGAGTAATCCGGCCACGTACAATAGTTGAAGCGGATTATGGGATTTGATGAAATTGGTGATTTAGCAGTAATAGGTTGGTTGGACTTAACAATTTGAAAGGGAATGGATTGCTATAAGTGAAGATGATAGATATGATATGATCAAAAGATTTGAACGAAGATACTAATGCAAAGATTTTGGTGATTACAAAAAAAAGTCAATGATAGATTCACATTACCTTTATATCACTTTTTTACATCATTCAAAAACTCTGAACATCAACATCTACAATTTGTACAAATATATATAATTTGTGAATATTGATGTCCACATTTAGGTGATGTGAACTTATATTTACCTTATAAAATGTTTTAGTAGTTGAAATCTTTGGGGCTGGAAGTGCCATTGAAGATTTTGTGGACAATATTGAGCATCATCATTCGATGATATAAACAATGATAATGAAAATGTAAACTACTGCTCATTGCTTAATAAAAGCTAGTTAGAGGGTTTTCAGACACTATCAAGCTGTCCACTAGAATACAAAATGCTATGAAAGATTATTCACAAGCATTGACCAACATGCTCTGATACTATGTAAGATTTTGAACTAGAAATTTGTTAATATGTTTTGGATGAATTACAATGAATACATGTAGGATTTTTTTGGACATTGATTAGGAAACAATTCAAAGTTTAAACACAAATAGAAATAGTTATAAAGATGATGTTTCATTTACCTGAATGAAGTTCTAAAAAATGTATGGTGCATCATAAAATTTGTTGTCATTTATTTAACCACTTTGCTTAAAAGTGAGAATATGTACAATTTTCAGGTACTTCGTTTGTGGTTATCTCATATTTCTTGAAATATTCAGTTTTGTTTTTCTTTTTAAAATTATTATAATATGAGTATCCGAAATTTCGTACTAATCCTATGGGTATGTGCAATCCCTCCGTCTCACACACACACCAGTTAATTTAATTGTTAGGCCCAATGGCTATGAAAATGGCCCCAAAGGGATTTATTGTCATCACTTATACCACAATAACTAGGCCTCGTCACTTCTACCACAATAGGCCTCGCGGCTAAGACCCAAAGATATGAATGAAGCTTGAAGTTAGACATAAAAGCTCTAAAAACTTGTACCGAAGTCAAATAAGCTGAAAAAAAAAAAATATATATATATATATATATATAAATAAAAAAATAAAAAAATAAAGCTATGCCAAACAGGCTTGGGCCACCTGACTATGTGCCCTTAAAGCTAATTAATTCTAACCTTCTACTGCCTAAGTTAAATACTTTCATACCTGGATTTTCTAGCATATTGTTCAGTAAAAAGTGCCCTAGTTGTTTGTTAATTTAGCAGCTTCACCGTCTACTGGTTGTTTGCCTTAATTCCAGCATGGCTAGGACACTTGAGAGTTATCGAAGATGTAGTTATGCGACACTAGAGGCAAGCCAACCTGCAAAGGACACACAGGTAGTTCAATCTCTAGCTCTACCTCATACATATATATATATATTGATGGCACATCAAAGGAAACGAATAGTTTCTTTGTTGATTATACTTTACATGTTATGTGAATGATTTTCCTCCGCAATGACTTGTCATGCTGATTTGTGACAATGTGAATTAATTGCTTTCATATGTCCTCTATCAGAGTAGCTACCATGAATATCTGAAGCTAAAGGCAGAAGCTGAGGCCCTACAACAGACACAACGGTAATTCACCATAGTTTATATGTTTGCACCATGATTTAAAATTTGTTGAATTTATAATTTACTTTTTCCATTTGTGCCAAAGCATGCATTTTGCCATATGAACTAGACAAAATGACAAATGCAAGTATTAGACAATGTTCACCTAATTTTGTTTTAACATTGTTTAGAAATCTTCTTGGGGAAGAGTTAGAGCATTTGGGTGCAAAAGAGCTTGATCAGCTTGAGCATCAGCTGGACGTGTCATTGAAGCAAATAAGATCAACAAAGGTATATATTCAAAATTTGGTATATATATTTATGCTTAAGATGTGATCATCTAAGCAAATCAGGTCAGTTGATATATAAGGAAGTTTCTTGTATTTCAGTCATATCCGAACCCATCAATCACGTGATAATAGCCACACAGTTAAGAGTGCATTTGGATCCGTTTTTGCTGATTGTTTATTTGTTGAAAGTATTGTATAAAATGAGAGGGAATTTTTTTTTTTTTCCTTTTCTTTTCTTTTTTCTTGCACTTGCTAAACGCACACTTATGGAGCTTCATCCCATAAGCACGTAAAGCCTTACTAGAAAATTAACAACTAATCAAGAGAATCAATAAAATCCTTATATATTTCATATCGCCGAATACATATATCCACAATACTATAAAGTTTTCAAAGAGTCAATAATAACATTTAATTAATTGTCCTAATTTTATTACTTTAGTCTAAGGAAATGCTCATCACTCTAAGGACTAGCCACCTATTAGAAAGGTAGCATGCATGACGCTTGGAACAACTTCATAACCACTTATGAAAATTATTGTCTATCGTTGTGTGCAGAATTAATTGATCAATCACATTATCTTACTAGAAAATCCAAGATGCTTATGAACCAATATTTTATGTACCAAATTCTATATGTAATATGGTATTCCCTGAAAAGTATTCTTATTATGGTATCCATGTCTTGCAGACGCAGCTCATGCGTGATCAACTTTCTGACCTTCAAAAGAAGGTATATTATATATATGCCTACAAAATTTTTACACATGTGTATCTATGTTATTAGTTATATAATGCATATTCCTATCAATGCTTCTAATGATTGTGCAGGAAGATTTGCTGCTGGAAACCAACAAAGCCTTGAGGAGGAAGGTACCACACATACCCAAGAGGCCAGTGTATCGAGTTATTATTTTAAATTTTAAATTATATGGCTTCATGTACACTTTTAGATATATTAAAAAAAAAAAAAAAAAAATCTTAAGTTCAACTATAGTCATGAAATAGGAAATGTGGTGGAGAAGATGATTTGTGTGGTACCAAGCATTCATGGGCGGAACCATGTATGCCGCAGGGAAGGGGGGGGGGGACTTTTAATTTTAATTTTTTTAGCTTATATGTTAATCCAACTTTTTAATGGTTTTGCCAATATCCCCCCCCCCCCTTTTCCAAAAATAAAAAAAATAATTGAATTACCTCATTAGTTTTCTTAAAGAATTAGCTAACTAGCCAAGTGATTATAGAGACTAGAGACTAGAGACAATATGATAAGTTCTTGTCAAAAGTTATGTGTTATGTGGTATATATATATTAAAGTTAGATAATTTTGTATTTCTATAATATACTTATGAATTATGAACTTATTTTAGATATCAAAAATTAAAACTAGTATTTTTCTTTTTTCTTTTTTATACATGTGTGCTTGTGCATAAGAAATTTATCATAACTTATATATCAATACAATAATTCGACCCCTCCCCAATTATTATTATTATTATTTATTATTTTTTTTTTCTAGTTACGCCCTGCAGACACGAGGTTTGATCTAGGGCATTTTTTGTTCAACAAAGCAATTTCTAGGGCATTTGGTGGCTTTTGCATATAAGGAAGCCTAGATCTCTTGTGAATATTTATTTGGTTGTGCTACCTTCTATATATGTTAGCCCCTACCCCCTTTGTCATTTTTTGTTTTAGATAAGAACAGTTTTCTTATTAATTATGGTATCCATGTCTTGTGAAAACAGTGGTTGAATTCTATTCCCTCAGGTGATAACCTTTCTAATAGCTGTCTAATGTCTTTAATTTTGATGTTGGACAGTTGGAGGAAGTTAATGCCACCCTTCAATCATCATGCGAAGCAAGGGAGAAAAATGTTCCATATAATTGCAACCCAACACAGCAAGAGGAATTTTTTCAACTTTTACGACGTGATAGTACATTGCACATTTGGTAAATATTTGGCACTTCTACTTAATGCTTTAATTATGTTAAAAGATAGGTTGGTATGTTCCAATGTAATTTGTATTTTTGTCTTTTTTACCTTTTTTTTCTCTGCAGTTACAATCCTTCAGTGACAAATCAGGCAAATGCTGCTGAAAATGCTAATGGTATCATTCCTGGGTGGATGCTTGATTTTTGAAGTCACATCTGAAATTCATCATAGAAACATCTAAAATCTTGACATATTTTTAAATAAATAATGGTTGCAAAACTCTCTCTACTATATGTGGTAACTAGAGAGCATTGAGCGGAAATGCGCAATAACTAATAAGTGCAATATATGTGCCAAATAATTTTCAGTACTTTTTGATAATGTAATAAAATATTTTCTGACTGATGTTGGACAACATTATATAGTTCAAAGCTTTGAAATGCATAATTTTGTCTGTTGGTTAAATAATATGTGCGCACTTGCATGTATTTTGTGTGGAAATTATGTATGAATTAATGTTCTGGGTGGAAGAAAAATATCTTATATCTTTGGTTTTTCTTAGGGAAAAGTTCTCCTGGCAAAGATAATCAGCTGGAAGCCAAGAAGCTTTTTTTTTTTTGGGTTCCAAAGAAGTTTATCAAGGTGTGCTAATTATATTCTTCTTGTTAGAATACTCACATGTAGTGTTGTTAGTTAAGTAGTAAAGTACGACATTGAATAATAATGATAAGAGTACTAAGTGGTTAAAATAACATCATAGGTTTAAGATCTTATTTATGTTAAGTCATGTTCCAACATCTTATATGAAATTCTCACAAAGACACTGTGTTCGGGTAAGCGTTCGTTAGTGGTTCTCACTAAGTAGAACAAGGAAAACACCTATGTATACGTGAAGGCTCTACGAGTGCTAATTGAGAGCCGTTTTGGGAGTAGATAGAAACTTAGAGAGGAAGGCTTGCCTATACCCCCATTGTATGCTTATTGCACGATGGCATGTAACCATTTCTCATCCTTTAATTCTCTCATTCGTTGGTATATACAAAACTGGATCCCCAGTCTTTTGTCAAGAACTTACTTACTAAGCTAACCAACACATATCATTAGCATTGTGGTACCCCCATCAATGTGAAAGACACCAAGATTATGAACACGTTGCACATGCGTAGCAAATTGACCTGGGTTATATACTTATATAAATGGATATAAAAAGCTCAAATTGACCAAGGTTATATATGGCTAGCTACCATGTGCTCGAGAAACCACAAAGTCCTCCTTTTCTTGTTAGAATAGAAAATTAGAAACAATGAGTTTTGGCAAGTTATGTGATTTCAGATATATTGTTGTGCTTATCGTTTCTTTTCAAATATATATATTGGTGTGCATTATTTTTTCCCTAATTTAGTCCATCAATAATTATGGAAAAGTTTGGGCACAAAATCTCCGCTAACAAAGTATGTCAATTTATTCAGTTGAACAAATCATTTGGAATCGTAGTTTATAGGTCTAGTAGAGCTCAAATAGGGGACAATAAGGGAAATAGCAGCTAACATGGTCGGGGATACGTATAGACAGGGGCGACTCTACGTTGAAGGCAGGGTGTGCAGCTGCTCACGTTGACTTTTTGAAAATTCAAAGGAAATTTTTTTTTTTTATATAGATGTTCTCAACTAAAAAAAAATTCTGCTCATCCTCAAATAAAAATTGTGATCACCCTCAAATAATTTGTGAAAACCCTGATCGATCTAATAAACTCAATTTACCATACCCAAAATTAAAAAGTCCAAATAACAAAAAATAAATAATAAAAAAATAACTCAAATAACACCCACAATAACAAAATAAGCCCAAATAACAACACTTATTTAAACCCAAAATAAGCCCAAATAACAACACTTATTTAAGCCCGTAATACAAAATAAGCCCAAGCCCAAATGTTTGAACCAGTCCATTGATTAAATTTATTCTATTCAGGAAAAAAAAAAAAATCCAAACTTACCGTGTGCGTGTGCGGTGTGCTTATCCAAGAAAAAGATCCCAAATTATTTCTTTTGCAAGTTGCAGAGAGTCAGAGAGACTGAGAGAGAAAAGCCAAAAAGCCAAAAACCAAACCCCTGCTGCTGCTGCGAACTGCGAAGCCGCGAAGGCCACCATCGCCAGACGCCCAGACCGGTCCGCCTCACGCTTGCTGCTGCCGCCGCCCTCAGCCCCTCACCTCACTCGGTCACCACGCCAGACACCCAGACTGGTTCCGCCGTTCCGGGTTCGGCTCAATCTCAGATCTGGTAATTTTTTTTTTCTTTTCCTCTCTTATTTTGTTCTTATCTACTGCTTGTTAGTTGTTACTTACTTACTTTGTTAGTTGTTTAGAGTTTAGGCAATTTAGTTACTTTGACCGAAATCATAGTTTTTAATATAATATTATTCTTTATTCATTTATTTGATAATTTATATTTTATGTTTTTAGTTTTTACTGTATATTTGTCTAATTGTCTTTGTAGTGATAGACTCATCACTGATAATGTGTTATTTGTTTAATTGTATTTGATAGCATTGATAATGAAGCTATCATGCAACGATATCAAACTATGAAGACTCGTAGGAGGATTTTATAGAACTTCATGTATTTTTTTTTTTTTAGTGATGTTGTTATATTCGAAGACTTGTAAAAGGATTGTATAAAACTTTATGTAATTTTTTTTTTAGTGATGTTATATTCCAGCTTTGTAATGCTCACCCTGGAAAAATTTCCTGGAGCCGCCACTGCGTATAGATGCTAGAAATACTATAAATTTTACTAATTAAGCTTTACATATTGATATGTCACTAATTACAAAAAAATAATTCAAACATTTATTTATTATGTTGCTAAAATTGCAACAATTACATTTTTTTTTTTTTTTTATGAGGAGGAATCTCACCAATTATTGTCACACCTCATCTTGTCAATCAAATTTTGAAAATTTTCCATTGTACAATGACAAGTTGTTGTAGATGCTAGCATTAACTCATAGCAAAGAGAAAACATAGTTCACATTAATATACAGAAAATTATTTACTAGTCTCATAGTACAAATAAATGCGTATTCCATGACTACTAAATAATCACTCTTAATATACAATATAGCAGAGTTTATTTATTTGAATCTCTCTCATTCCCTTCTTTTGAGTCCAAAATTCAATTTTTAAAAAAGAAAACATACTTCACAGTTATTTATTATGTCGTTAAAACTGCAACAATTAATTATTTTGTTTTGTTTTTTATGAGGAGGAATCTCACCAATTATTGTCACGCCTCATCTTGTCAATCAAATTTTGAAAATTTTCCATTGTACTCTGACAAGTTGTTGTAGATGCTTGCAATAACTCATAGCAAAGAGAAAACACAGTCTCACATTGATACATAATACAGTGGAGTTCATTTATTTAAATCTCTCTCATTCCCTTTCTTTTGAGTCCAAAACTCAATTATTAAAAAAGAAAACATAGTTGAACATAGTTCACATTAATATAGAGTATAGACGATTCCACCTAACAAGTGGCGGAGACAAAATTAAATAAATAAATAATTTAGAGAGAGCCCCGAAAGTTTTTAATTATTGATTTATTCTTGGAGAATAGTTATTTTGTTTTAGTATCACATACGTACGTAACGCGTAGAGTTAGGTTTGGGACATAACAATTGGAAAGGTATTTTTCATTCTACGATTATCACTCATATTTTTCAATTTTCGTCTTGATATGATTGATATTGTTATATTGGCATGAGATTCACACGTATCTCCAGCATATCCCTTGAGGCCTTAGTACAAGTCTATTTAAAACTTGGTTTGGCAAAAAAAGAGTCTATTTAAAACTTCACCGACTAGCTAGTTGCCCCCAAATGGACATTGACTCATTCAAAAATTGCCTTATTCATCTCAGATTCTGCTTCTTCCATATGTGATTTTGAATCAACATGTGATTTAAATTGTTATGTAATTTCTTAATAAAAATTAGTCCAAAATTGTTAAACAATTTCATATTTGAATTTTTTATTTCAGAAAAATAACATCATTATTGTTAGAGATATATATTGGGCCATAAGGCCCAAACCAAGTGTAGGTCCATTAATTGTAATAGAAGCAAACTGCTCTAGTTAGACTAGGTTTCTCTAGTATATATACCCTACTTGGGTCTCATTGTAATCATCAAGAAATATAGTAAAGATGTAGCCGTCAAGGGCTTTCGTGTGTGGACGTAGGTCTTCATGACCGAACCACGGTATCTCTTTGTTTCTGCTTTCTCTAAACTCTTTTCTCTCTAGCACTTTCATATTTGACATTGTATCAGAGAATCTATTTTAGATTTGTATCTGAGCATCTGTTCTAACATGGTATCAGAGCCAAATTGATTTTAGCATTATGTTTTCCGTACCCTACCAGAAATTCCCTCATAACCTATAGCCATCTCTTAACCGTATCTCTCTCCCTCTGTTGTCATTGACAGAAGCCTCTATTCACAATATACCATCTATCGTTCTGATTGTTGGAACTCGCTCTCTCATTCACAGAAAAATCGAAGTCAGAAAGCATCTCACGCGCCGGTGAGACGAACAACTTTCCCGCAAGTTCTACCTCCCACCACCGCAACCTGGCTGCTCCGTTCATCTCACCACCACCACGGGTCTCTTCTTCGGCACGATATCTTCCATCTGACAAAATTTGGTTACCATCTGACTAGTCACGCGCCGGTGATATTTCCGGTGAAATTTTGCACCTAGATCCACGCACCTGTTCCATACGCACGACCCGTACCCGCGATCCAACCCGCTTTGAGTCCCGACCTGCGACCCGCGCCCGATCCGTGATCCTCCAAAGCTACCTGCTGACATCAGCCTTACCTACTGCTGACATCAGCCCTAGCTAAAAAAAAAAAAAAAAAAAAAAAAAAAAAAAAAAAAAAAAAAAAAAAAAAAAAATTCCTTTTTGTTTCTTGCTTTGTCTTGTCTTTTTCAGAAACTCTCCACTCTTTCATTAGTTACAATGGACCATTCAACCTCATGGTCACTCTGAGACATCCCCATCCCAAGAGTCACTCTGAAAACGAAATTTAATGCACCGCCCTATTGCCCATGAGCTTCCTTGTTGCTGCACGATCTGCTTCTTGTTATGAAGATGAATTTTTTTGGTGAATCCCGTGACAATTTGAATCTGTTTGCTATTGTCTTTCGTGAAAATCTGTCTAGTGTCTTCCGTGACAATTCGTCTGGTGTCTTTCATGACAATTCGTCTATTATCTTCCATGACAATCTTTTATGAGCTCTTTTGAAGACAGTCTCTTGTTGTTCTGTGTGGCAGTCCGTTGTCTTACTCTGAGCTCTTCTGTGTTCTTTTATTTGTTGTGAGCTCTTCTAAAGATAGTCTCTTGTTGTCCTGTGTGGCAATCCGTTGCCTTACTCTAAGCTCTTCTGTGTTCTTTTATTTGTTGTGAGCTCTTCTGAAGACAGTCTCTTGTTGTTCTGTGTGGCAGTCCGTTGTCTTACTCTGAGCTCACTCTGAGCTCTTCTGTGTTCTTTTATTTGTTGTGAGCTCTTCTGAAGACAGTCTCTTGTTGTCTTGTGTGGCAGTCCGTTGTCTTACTCTGAGCTATTCCGTGTTCTTTTATTTGTTGTGAGCTCTTTTGAAGACAGTCTCTTGTTGTCCTATGTGGCAGTCCTTTGTCTTACTCTGAGCTCTTCTGTGTTCTTTTATTTGTTGTGAGCTCTTCTGAAGACAGTTTCTTATTGTCCTGTGTGGCAGTCCGTTGTCTTACTCTGAGCTCTTATGTGTTCTTTTATTATGCTTCATTTGCTGCATGGGTTTCTTTCTTTCGACGATGATTATTTTTCAGGCATTTTCGTTTTGTGGACCCTACTTCTCTTTGAGGATTCTACTTCATGCAATTCCAAACTCAAGGTTTCGTCATACTGTACCTTGAGTTTGAGAGAGGATGTTAGAGATATATATTGGGCCATGAGGCCTAAACCAAGTGTAGGTCTATTAATTGTAATAGAAGCAAACTGCTCTAGTTAGACTAAGTTTCTCTAGTATATATACCCTACTTGGGTCTCATTGTAACCATCAAGAAATATAGTAAAGATGTAGCCGTCAAGGGCTTTCGTGTGTGGATGTAGGTCTTCATGACCGAACCACGGTATCTCTTTGTTTCTGCTTTCTCTAAACTCTTTTCTCTCTAGCACTTTCATATTTGACATTGTATCAGAGAATCTATTATAGATTTGTATCTGAGCATCTGTTCTAACAATTATAGTTTAAGGATGGAGTTTACCATCGGGTGTGTGTGTTTATTACCTTCCTTGACACCTTAAAAAATTGAACCCTTTTGAAGTTTGATGTGGATAAAAGCTAAAAAAAATACATGTGTAGGTGCACAGTCCCACACCACAGTGTTTGTGTGTTTATTACTTTCCTCATCATCTTCAAACGTTGGATTCTTTTGAAGTCTAATGTGGATAAAAGCTAAAAACAATGCATGTGTGGGTGTATAGTCCCACATGGCCACACCAGGTGTGTGTGTTTATTACCTTCTTCAACACCTTAAAAAATTGGATCTTTTTTAAATCTGTTGTGGATAAAAGCTATTAAAAAAAAAGATAGAATATCCCTCCAAACCAATTTGGAGGAAATTCTTTCAACCCACTACATGGCGACTCAAACAACTATCCACATATACTAATGAGTTAATTTGTTTAAATAATACATGATCGACAAAGAAAGATTGTTGGTTTTCCCACAAATTAAAATATAGAGGAAAGTAATATATAAAAAAAAAAAAAAAAAAAAATCCTATAAGTTTATCTTTTTAACAAACTAAACCTTGTACTTTCAAATGTATCACTTTAAACCTCACAAAATAAAACATCATTTTGTCGTATTATGAATTAGATTAGAGATAGAACTTTAACCACCACTATCGTTCTACCCTTTTACTGCCGCCGCAACCACCATTTGATCCACTTTCCATAGCAACCACAGTTCGGTCCCCTCATTGCCACAATCGTCATTTGGTCCTCTCTTTGCCACCACCATTGTTTGACTGGCTTGTTGCCGCTACCGTCATCTTATGAAGTATGTGTGATTTTGTGTTTTGGTTCTACCATTAAGGTAGAACTAATAGATCTTGGAACATTAATTGAAAAATATTAAACTATAAAAAATATATGTAGGAGCATAGGCCCTTAGTGTGTTTCATTTAGGTTTTTATTAGCCCATAATTGAAAAAATATTAAACTATCAAATGGCTTTAACACGTGACTTCTCACGACTCCAAAATAGTGCATTCAATAAGTCTATGGATTTACAAAATTCACAATCTTTGTCTTAATGTGCAGTACTAAGGATACAAAAAATTTCACAATTTACTAATATGATAAGTTTTTATTGAAGTAACATCACTTTTACATAAGCTCATTATTAACACCATATTATTGTATATTAATCACGATAGACCATGTCAATAATTATGTGAAAAAAAATATAATTAGATTTATTGTTTCACACTTTTTTAGATGATATGGTATAATTGGTGTATGACATAAATGATATTTATAGTGGATTCATGAAAATGATATAGCAATCACAACTTATTACCTTAACAAATTGATTGTGAATAATAGATCAAATGATATTTTCTGGTTTAAAATCACCCCCTCTAATCAAAAGAAGAAGAAGAAAAAAGTAGAAGGATGGCACACGAGTGTGGATGAAACAATATTGGGGGTAAAGAATTATTGTTTTCTGTGTCTACCCACGCGCAAAGATTCGTTGAGTTGCGCTTTATTTGTTTTGCTGTCACTAGACTGTGTGTAGCTCCATATAGCAAAGATACCTCTCACTAATAGATATATCACTTGAAAATGAATGGTTAACGATGAAATCCTTGTCTACAGGAAGATGAGACAGCTGATATATGCACGGCCATTCCAATTTAGCCCACCACTCAATTATGAAGTGACAAACTTTCAGCATAAGTTCTTATCACCTTTTTTATTGAAGCGTTGAAACATAAACCTTTTTTCCTTGTGGTGTATTTTTCGTGGACCCTTATTAATTATTATTATGTATATTGGCGACATGTCCTGCTGTATGTTCAACCTTTCTATATATATTTTTTAGGCTTTCAGTTTTGTTTTCCAAAATTTTGTGGCAAAAGAAAAGTTACAAAAATGCTTAAGCTTCTTTAGCTAGTTAAGAAATTGCAATAACCTTGATTAATAATTATGTGCCATCCGTCAAATTGACCTGCCCCATGCATTTGGCGTACCAAAAAGAAACACAATTTATTGACAAAATATTACATATTACAACCACATGGCTATGTCATATCATACAAGTCATAAATGGTGAAAAATGGTGATATTTCATCTAAATATAATTAAAGAGCATGATGATATTTATGTTCTATACTTCATTCCTCGAAAAACAAAGTTGTTAAACATTCCTTTTGCGGTACTTTCTAATAAGGGATACATTCTGAGAATGGCCAATATTCCATTACTTGCGGTGGAACTTAATTATGCTAAAAATTTGTAAAAGCATCCCCTATACTTTCCATAAAATAAAAATGATCTCTGATTTTTCTAATTTGAAATTAAAAAACCCACAAACTTTGAAAAACTTCTAAATTAGACATATTACCATTCCGTGAGTTGGGTGGACCGAAGGTATTATTATTTATTAGCATGTGCTCACAAGAAATTTTACATTAATAAAAGTTCTTTTTATAATAAATATTATTCCTTATAAAATTCTTTATTTTCTATCTTTTATTCTCTCGCACTGACGTGGAAATGGGTGTTGTGGTGGGAGTAGGTTTTTGTTGTCAGCTATGGATGGATGTTGCCTTGAACTAAATCAGTGAAAGTGGGGTTTTGTTGGTACGTAGCAATGGATGGGTCAGTGGGAGTGTGTGTGTGTTTTGTTGTTGGCAATGGATGTGTACATGTTACTGTGGAAATGGGGTATTGAGGGTATGTGTGGAATTTTTGGGAGGAGGTGGAAAATTGATAGAAGTGACTAGTGAGAGAGTGGGGCATCAATACACAGCTTGGCATATTCAACCATCATCTACTTAGTTCTTGAATAGTAACAAAATGACTGATTTTGTATTTTTCAAAGTTCCAAGGTATTTTTGTATTTGTAACATATTTCTATGCTTATCCAAAAGGAAAATAAGAGTAGATGTTTTTTCTTCCAATTTCGTCCAAAAAAAAGGGTACATGGTACCATATAGGCATTACAAATGAAAGCTACTACTTATATATATATTTTTTTTCTTATTTATTGCATGGTATGTACAACACCAATGCACTCATGCGGTAAGGAAATGACATTGTTAGTAATACCACTGTTACTACTACTAACTGCAAAAGAATTCAGTTAGATTATATGTGGGACCGATTTGCTAATTTCAGTCTAGATCCAAAGAAGTATAATCTCGGTTGGTAAAATGATTTAATTCACCATTTTTCTAAAACACAATCGATAATTTATAATATTATTAAAACATGTCGTCTTGAGTTTGAACCATATCTTCACAGTCAGTGATTATTCAGTAGTCCAGGATAATAAATAAATATATAGTCTCCTTCTCACATGAATGATGGGTTCCACCACATAAATGTGGGTCTCACGAATTAAATTCATGGTAGGGCCCATCATTTATGTGAGAGGGGGATTATACATTATTTGTAGTCCTAAACTATTGAATAATTTTCCCTTCACAGTACCTCTCTTACTTAAAAAGTTAAAATTCTCACATGTTAGGTCACATTTATTTAGAAAGTTCGAACCCATGTGAGGAGAGTATTAGAATTATGGTTAAATGATTAAATTCACAATTATTTGAAAGTCTAAACTTTTAGGACAATTTGGTAATTTACCAACCCCAATTTCAAATGTGGCCTCATTGGTAGATTAGCTCATGGTTATCAAATTTTTTATTCTTCTCCCATAGGCTATAGTACATGATGTCGTATTCATTATCATTATAGATCAACCTAAGTTATTATCAGAGAATATGTATTTTTGTGAGTACATATGTCTAATTTTTTTTTGTTTATGTTAACATATTTAATAATTTTATATTAAATAAATTTGTTGGAAGTCTCATCATTGGATTACATGTTCTCTTTATTCTTAATGTGCATATTGCATACCAAATTTCATGTTAATTAGATATTAAACATAAAATCTATAATCACATGAATTAAGCATTTTATAGATGAAATAACTATTAATTTATGATCATCCTGATATTTTATAAGTATGACGAGTATAGGGAAACAAAATAATCTAATGGTGGATTCGTTTTAATATAATGTTATTAAGTCACATAATATTGGCAAAAGTTACATCTTAACTATTTTTTTTTTTTTGATAATATCCCATGTGTAACTTGAAAACACACACATATATAAATTGCTATTATATAATAGTTAATTGATTGCAAATACCTGCCTTTTAAAGAAGCACAATATGACCTTAACCCCATCAAAATCATTTCGTGTTTCTTGATCACCAGGCTTCTCAATTGGAAGAGGAAGTAAAATAGAAAGGATCATGTTTCTTCTTAATTGGTTGGTGCAGTGCCATTGCAAGTGCCTCGTAATTAAAGATCTATTACATTAAGCCAAAGTATAGCAAAACTGATCCAGATCATGTCTCATAAATTTTTGGAGATCACTGGTTCAAAGCTCCTCATCATTCTCTTTTGGAGCAATTCACTCATGAGAGAGAGAGAGAGAGAGATCTGTAACATTATTGTCATTCTATTGATTTAGTAGACAAAGGAAATCCAATAAATTAACAGAAATATGAGATTTTTTTATTAAAAAAAAATTATATGAGAACCGTGAGTGGAGTTGTTGAGTGCATTTTTGGACGTGAGGGTGAAAATGTGGAAAGCCCCAAGTTTTCAGAGGACAATGTCAATTTGTCAGTGGTCTGACAGATCGATTGAAATGCATTGAGAAATGTTATAGTTGTGAGTTGTGACAGTAATTGTAAAATGATCATATGTGGTGAAAAACAAATTAAATTTTGGAATGGTATGAAACACATGCATGTAAGCATGTTGAAAGTAACAAAAGGAACAGTTTATGGAAAGTGAAAGTGAAAGAGAACACAATAATTGGTGAAGGGATTCAAAACATTTCAAGGATTAAGGGCAAACCAGTCAAAACCCAAGAAGGCTTCTGAAAAGGCTAGAAAAATTGAATAGTTAAGAGCTGTTTTATGTATTGTGTTGTTGTTTCCTCTTTTCTGTACTATTTTCAAGACAAAAAATTCATTTGGTAAACATGTTTTAGTTTCAAAAGATTTGAAAATGAAACCGAATCCCCCCCTTTCCCCAAAAGGAAAGAAACATAAATTTTGTTTCAATAAAGGATGAAAAGATTTAAAAGAAATATACCATATCATACCATCCACACAACCATTGCTTTTACTGTCATTCATCACGACAACTTTGTCAGAACAGATGCGTCTACTACCAATTGTAAGTCTGTAACATCTCATGACTGTTATAATTATTGTTACCATTTTTTCTGTGTTAATGCACATCATATCTTATATTACATTTTCAAGAGTTTTATAGTTCAATTGATACTTCATAATATTTTTAACGGATATATTCAGAATTCAAATCCCCTTGTCCCAATTTTCGAATTATATATAATAAAAAATAAACTTATATTACAGTCGAGGGTTAGTCTATTGTTAGTATAAGATTAATCTCTCTATATATATCCACAATAGTCTCATTGTATAAAAAAATAATAATAACGATGTAACCTCTTAAGATTTTTTGTTATGGACATTGATTGTTTAGCCAAACCATAAACAATTCTAATATGGTATCATAGTCAATCTTAGTAGAGGTAGACGCGTCTCTCGAACCAGTTGTCAACCAACCGGCCATCAGTGACATTCCATGGCTAATTTCACCATTCTGAATGCCAGTGTTTTTGTCATCAGGCCACCTGCAATGCTTTCGTATGTTGATTTCATCATTTTCACCGCATCTTATATTCCAAACTAAAGATGTCTTCAAGTTTCCATCTTGAATTTGAGGGGATGTTATATATATTAGTCTAGAATCAATGTGCTTATATATACTACATATATCATTACTTGTACTACATCTTAATGTTAGTCTATGGTTATCCTAGAGTTAGTCTCCTCATATACATATACTCCCAATACGTTTATTGTAACACAACAATTTCATATAATAAAAATGTTATCTCTTAAGATTTTTTACTATTGATACTGGTGTGGTACCTTTACCACGTTTTCTATTTCTCTTTCCTCTCTCTCGCCTTCTCAATGGCATAAACAATTCTAGTATAATCACAACTTAACACCACCATCATTATCAATAACAATGTTATTGTACTACCTCCTCTATCACCACTTCTTTTTCATCAAATTATCACATCACTATCATTAATATTCCACCATTATCATCAACACACCACTGTTATGTTGCCACATCATCACCATCACATGCAACTATGTAATTTTTTTTTAAAAAAAATTATCTACAAATAAAATAAGTTAGGGTATTTATTAAGAAAACATTTAATGCTTCCATTTTCTGGAAGGTAGTGAAATTTTAATATTAAAATAATACAAAATACAACTTTTAAGATATTTTAGTTTTTTTCTTTATTATTTTAATATTAAAAAATCACGATTTACGGTAAAATATAAGTATTTAATATTCCTTAACGAATACCCTTAGAGCATCCGTTAACAAAATCTATAAAATAAATGACTGATGTCCTACTTTTATGAACTCAACCAGACAAGTCTTGGAACTTACTAATTTATGTTTTTCATTTCTTTTTGGTGCAATTACTCTCTTAAACAAAGTAATCAATGAACGTTCAATTTATTTTTGTTAATGTTAACATCTAGGAAGATCTTAATCATCATATCATCACTATACAATATTAAATTGATCTATACTTACCAGAAGGACCAAACCTTTGCCTTGAATCCCCCGCCTAAGCAGTGACATGCTCACATGATCATAATTGAGCTTATGGGAGGAGCAAAGAATATTGATCGCTCAATCCTTGACCCAACTGAAATTGGAGTGGGGTGGAATTGGATAAAATTTTGCCCGAGGCTTAAATAGCATTAAAAAGGAAAGGAAGAAAAAGAAAAAGTTAGGTTAGCACAAAACCATGCTTGCATCAGCTCTTCCTTTATACCATGTTCAATTATTTGGAAGGGAAAGGTGCCCGTCGAATAAGATGCCTCTCTTATTAGAAAGGGTGAAAGAGGAAGAAAGCTAGAGGGAATGAATGAATCCCTTTGTCGTTTTTTCTTATGGGCCAAACATTTTCTTTCCTATATGGAAATTAAAGTCATTTCAAAACAATATGTTAATTCATAACAAAGTTGATGAAATTTATTATTCTAAGATTATTTTTCAGCCAGTATTTGTACTCAACTTGATTGAATTTTAATATCAAGTTTCGGTCTCCTCATAGAATCATGCATCTATTCAACGGTTTACTTTAATTTCTGTAGACTGAAGTATGCATTTGGTCTCTAAACAATTACAGAAATTTTAATTTCTTTCCCTAAAAAGTAAATATTTCGTATCAAATTAATCCCTATATTTTTCAATAGATCAATTTAGTCCACTGACACTATAATGTCACATTATGTATTGAAAAGTTTCCGTGTATTTTTTTTTTTATATATTTTAATGTGGCATGGAACAAAGTACATATCTACTTAGACAATCCATTCCCAAATGTTTGAAGAGGAATTAATTGGGAAATCATCCCCTTCAACTAAAATCCTTTAATTTCCATCAATTTTTAGTCAAATAAGAGATATGTTGGATTTTAAAAAATCCATGAAAACCACATATATAAAATCAAACGAATGCCACGTGTAACCATTCTAAAAAAATTTAAAAGGTATTAGAGGATTTCAATAAGAATGGATCCTAAACTAATGTACGAGTACCACACTTGCATGTGACACACACAACAAAATGGGAGGGAAGATGAGGGGAAGCTTGTGCTGAGTCAAGTGTGACACTAGTTTCTCTTTTCATATTTTTGAAAGTTGGAACTCATTGGACAAGCTTATCTTCTAGATTATTACCTTATAATATTTTAAAGTCTCATTTTTTCTAGATAAACTTATTTTTATCCAAAGTAAGCCAATAGAAATAAGTTCATCTAGACACACTTGGTTGACTAAGCAAAATGTAGATTTTGTTGTTTGCCAAGTCATTAAAAAAAAAAGTTACACGTCACATGTTTGTAACAAATAATTCTAAAGTGGGTTAGTTTAAACTAATTAGAACTCACCGTTTTTTGGATAAAGCAATCAACACTATACAAATTTTGATAATTAGGTTTGATTTTTAAAACAAATTCTAATTAAATTATGTTCTTTTATATATATATAATATAAAAATATATATTTTTTTTTATTTATTATTTTATACAAATTCTGTATTTGACTCTTAATTTATTAATAATTATTAAATTGATATGTATATGTATCATATATAAATATTTAATGTTGAACTTTCATGGTTAATTTATTAATTTTTAAAACCTTTAGTTTTATTTTATTACTTTTAAAACTATATGATTTAATTTGTTGCACCCGTAAAATAAAATGTTTAAAATGTAATTTTTCCTAGATTTAATTATTTTGAGAATAAAGTTTTTAGCTGATGTGACTTATTTTTTTGGGTGTCAACTAAGTTGCTAACATTTTTTTTTATTGTAATTAACACGTAAGCATTTTGTAAGTGATGTCAGCAATTTTCGTTAGATAGGTGACAACAATGGGTAACAATCAAACACGTTTCAAAATAGTAAGGACTAAAATGAAACAACAAATTGGACAAAATGAAACCACCCCCAAAGTTAAGGACGAAAATCATATTTAAGCCTTTTAAAAATGAATAATGACATGGGTTTGGGTTGGGTTACTAGAGTTGCGAATTTTGCTAACTCGAATCCCACCTAACCCAAGTTTTTTCAACAAAAAATTAGAATCCAACCTAGCCATCAACTCACGAAAAACCATTCTGAGTGGTGAGTTAGGTTGGGTTCGTTGGTTTAGTGGATTGAATTCACACCCTCATTTATTGCTCTTTATACCTATAAGTCCGACCTCCCTTTTTGCCAATATTGGGTGTGCGGAAGGGATTTGAGCTTGGCTTCTGTGATGGGTTCATGTAGTTCTTGAGTACTTTCGGTGATGGGTACGTGTAATTGGTCGTGGGTCTTGCAAGAAACTTGAACAATTTGTGGCCGACGACTAGACTTGGTGGTGTGACGAGCGAGGTAGCTTTCCAAGAAACTCTTGATGGAGAAGTGGCACATGGCATTCTTAGATTATTGGGTTTCAATGACACTGTTCTTGTTGGTCATCACTTAATTTGTACTAGATCTTCAACAAGCTAATCAAGATCACATATATGGCTATAAGGGTCACCTTCAGCTTCTCCAGCTTTGTTGTTGAAAACCTAGCCCCATGGAAGGCCTTTGGGATGGAAATTGCTGCACATTATTGGGTATGTTGGGTTTAGACTCAAATTTACGACTTGAACTAAGGACTTGAGAGATATATTAGAAAATTTGGGTTCAGGGCAAAATGAGAGTTCAGAGGGTTGGAAAACCTTGCATAGATTCTCAATTTGATAAAAATACAGAGAATCCTGAGAGATTTATTGGGGAGTAGAAAAATTTCTATTGAGCAATTAGAAAGATGTGTGTGTATTTGATAATGCAACTATATGTTATTGGATTTGGTTTATGGAGTGAGCTTTGGTTGTGACTTGTATAGTGCTGTGTTTCTACTAGGGTTGGTTATTGGTTGTTAAGAATGCAAAAAAATATTGATTTTTTATTTTATTTTACCAAACAACCCTTTAAGTTTTATATTTTCTAAAAAATGGTTTTTGAGTTATATCATTTCAAAGTTCAAACACATTTATATATTTTAAATGACTCGGGCCTTGATATATTTGAGACTTTTGAGTTTTAAACTTTTAAAGTAACATATAGTTGCTATAGTAATAGCCTGCAATAGAAGTAAAACAGATTTGGATAGAAGTAAAAGGCATAAATAAAAGAAAGAGACGTTAGTGCCCTAGATAGAGAATAGTGACAGGAAGGTGGCAATCTTAAGTCTTAACGAATTTTTTATAGAAAAATGAAAATCTGCCACAAGGGGCGCCGTCAACACAAGCAAAGCATATAGTCCTTACAAGTCCTTCTCAGATTAATTTGGCTACCCACACTTGGGAGTACTCAGTAGTGACTGTAGTATATCATCAAAAAAAGAAGTGACTATAGTAGAGTCTAGAGAGATCAGAGAGAGAGAGTTTCGACTACTACCCCTCTAAACCCAACCCCCCAAAAAATAAAACAATGATGTGGTTCCTACGCCAGACACCAACGAATAGCCAGTACACTCAGCCAATCCCAACTCGACAACACATATAACATAAACTACCCTGGTTTTTTTCCTAAACCACTCACTATTCTCTGAAACCACTTTTCTGTCTTTGTTTCTTAAGCATTCCTATTTCTATATATATGCACCTTGTTTTCTCAGACCCCTTCACATTTGGCCAGAAGAAGAAATACCCGTTATTAATTCTCTCTCTCTCTCTCTATATATTTTAGATTCAGTTTCAGGTGGTTTTAATTTCTTCTTTTGGGTGTGTGTGTTTTCTTCTTGGATTTTGAGAGATATGGGAAGGGGTAGGGTTCAGTTGAAGCGAATAGAGAACAAGATCAACCGTCAGGTTACGTTTTCCAAAAGGAGAGGTGGGCTGTTGAAGAAAGCGCATGAGATCTCTGTGCTTTGCGATGCTGAAGTTGCTTTGATTGTCTTCTCCCACAAGGGCAAGCTCTTTGAGTACGCCACAGATTCTTGGTACTATTCTTCTTCTTCTTCCAAGTTATATATACTAGCTTTTTTGCTCTTCTTCTTCTCAGTTATATATAATAGCTTTTTCTATGAATTAAAAGAGGGAAAAGAAAAAAAGCCCTACCTGGTAATTTTTTCACATGGGGTTTTCCTAATTTTCTTTCTTTCTTGGCCATGGATTTCTCATTTAGCATGATATCTCATTTACATTTTACACTTCCAATTTGCTTTAATACTAGAGCTAGCTCTAGCGTCTATGTAATTATAACATCTTTTCTGTTGATTCTTTTTTTAAGTTCTCTGCCTTACCTTTCTTTAGATAAGGTACTATAAGATTAGCATGGTTTTGGCATGTATAATAGCGTACTTGACTTAATAGAATTTTAATAACATGTACTTAGCGGGATCCTGAAGCCTGATCATATATTACTAACGCCCTGGCCGTGTAGGTCATATCTGCCTAAAAGGAGCCTTGAACTTCGGGACATGAAGTGAATTAACGAGTCTGAAAGTCTGAACCAGTTTATCAAATTTCAAACAAAACCAAAATTTGTATCTATCACACTCAAAAGTACATAAGTACATATATGCTCTTTTTTTTTTTTTTTGGGTAATTAAATTGGGATCTGACTTGAGAAAATAAAAATTGTATATGCTAAAAAAAATGTATAAGAATTTGCAAGCAATTTATAAAAACCTGGCTCAATGAGTTTGATTTTCTTAAATTTGTATAAATATATATATATATATATATATATATATTCCAAGGTTTGATGGAGTTTCTTTTGCCTCACTATTTCTCTTGCATGCATTTAGCAGATCGAGGTAATATCAAAGTTTTGTGACTCTTAGGCCTTAGCCCTTCATATTTGGCTTTTTATTTTGTTGATGTTTTTTATTTTTTTATTCTTTGGAAGGTAGATCTTAATAGGGCAAAACCTGCTTCACGTTTGGATTTTTTTTTTTTCTTCCCCCTTTATGGTGATTAGGAAGCTGGATTGTAATAGGTTAAGGCTTGCGTAGGACACATTTGAGGTACAAAAAACCATTACTTTGTGTCCTACTACAAACGCTTGGTTGTTTTCTGGTTGTAATATATCTTCTTCTTTTTTTCCTCTTAATTTATCTAATCAATTTCTTCTATTACATAAAAAAAAAATATATATTTTTTCTAGTTGTAATATATCTTTCTTTTCTTTTTCTTTTTTTCTCTTAATTTATCTAATCAATTTCTTCTATTACATAATATATATATTATATCCACAAATAAGTGAAAAAAATTTAGAGTAGTTTAATTAGGAAATGATGTTTGATAAAACCTGCTCGCGTTAATCATAATCCAGATTTGCAAAGTCGGCACTTACATGCATGTCTAATTTGATTAAATTAAATCTCTCTCTCTATCTCTCTCTCTCTCTCTCTCTCTCTCTCTCTCTCTCTCTCTCTCTCATAAACGTGTGTGTTATCCTAAATATCTCATCTCTTTATTTGTTAAAACTACGCAATCCACTATATACTCCTTTAATCTAAAATAGTGTTTGGTTTGAGAAATCTAATAGGACTCTTGACATTTAGATTTCCAGAAATGTGATGTTCGGAAACTTGAATGCTCCACAATGTAAATATTTTTATGTTTGATTTTATTATGAATCTGATAAGACACCAAAAAATGTGAGATCTTCGTGTTTTGTTTAGAATATTTATTTTTCCCAAAGTATTCTTTGGTTTATAAATACAATGTCAAATGTATTACCCATAACTTTAATGTGACTTTATACATAATTTTAAAAATAATAATAATAATATGAACCTTAAATGAAGTCAAATCTCCTAAAATAATTGTCTTAAATTAACGCATATAAGACTAAATAAGTGTTTCAATTTTTTTAATGGTTTATCGGAACATCATGTTTTGTCAATCTAAATTATTTAATTTCTCAAAATATTAACAATTTCAAAGATGAGATAAAAATCAAAGTAAAAAATAATTCTTAAAGTATAAGCATAATATTAAAAAAAAAAAAATAGTATAAGCACTTTATTAAAATGAAAAATTATATTTTAGTTAGACAAAGGGTATTTAAATTGTAGGTATAATTATCCCTTTAAAAATAATAGAACTTTGCCAAATAACCAAAGGTATCTAGATTCCTTGGAGTTATTTGCAATCAAATATAAGAATGCTTGGGAATCTAAGAGAATTCCTAAGAATCCTAAAAGATTATCTTGAACCGAACCCTACCAAAGATTGTGGTTAAATTAAAACTATTGCGAAAGGCTTTTGAGTGTGTATTTATGGACTCTATGTAATTAGGTGCAATTATTTTTAATATAAAATGATAAGAATGATGTTAGAGACACTACAAATTTAATCACATAAGCTTTATAAAATGATGTGTCAACTTTTTGATACAAAACAAAAAATTAATTAAAAAATTTATTGATTATGTTATTGATGTGATATTAATAACATTTATTACCATATGAGTTTGTAAGTCTTTTGTAATAAAATTCATAATATCTTTAGCATTTCCTAAATGATAAATGTAAAATAAGTTATGTAAGTAGAAACCTGATTAGAAGATCTTCATTTTTATATTAATAGGCCGGTATTTAGTTTATCAAATGTAGGTAAGAAATAAGTGAAACAAACACATGACAAATATTCAACTATACTCAAGAATTTTGTTTAACATGAAACAATTTAAAACAAAAGTTCTATGAACTACAACTACGCGAAGTAACTTGTGTCCTCAATGGTGAGAGACTTGATTTTCAGATGCTTAAGTTGGCAGTACGTAATGTAATAGGCATGATGATTCGGCAATCTCTACTAGGTTTTTTACTCAAAGAAAATGTTAAAGGAAATATTTTACATGCTCAACTATGGTTGATAAACATTCAAACACAAATGCAACTTTTATTTTTCTTCTGCTCTAAATTCAAAATCGTTGCTTAACATCCCATATGATCACTTCGTTACCATAATGTATGAAATTGAAGAACATAGTGGTGACTTTTGAGCAAATATTTCATATAGAATGATTTCAAAGCTTCCTTAAGATATCATTAACTTTTTGTTTATGCAATAGCATGGAGAAGATACTCGAACGCTATGAAAGATATTCTTATGCTGAGCGACAGCTAGTTGCAACTGATTCTGAATTACAGGTTTGTCATGGCACCATTCTCCGAATAATCATTTCATTTATAAATATGTAAATGAACTATTATGTTGAGACCATAACTGTTTTGAACGAAAATTATCTTATGATCACTGGCTTATGGAATGTCTTCCTCATAATATGTGAGTCCCACAGGTGTGTGGGATCCACCAAATGTGAGAGAGAGCTCCATAAACTGGTACTATGAGATCTTTTCTCATTTTAAATATTCTTGAGGTGGGTAATGGGTACATGTTTTGAATGCATACATTCAGATAATCCATGACATGTTGGTCATACTGAAACTTGTATGTTTATACTGTTGTATTCAACTGTGCAGGGGAACTGGACCATGGAGTATTCTAGACTTAAGGCTAAGGTTGAGCTTCTGCAAAGAAACCACAGGTACTAGCTAGCCTAATTTCATGACATTGACTATGTTCTTAAATTCTTTGATATACATGTATTTTTGTTAATTGCGTAAACCTCTTTAGGCAGTATATGGGAGAAGACCTGGACTCATTAAGTTTCAAGCAGCTACAAAATTTGGAGCAACAGCTCGATACTGCTCTTAAACACATTCGATCAAGAAAAGTATGCTAGATTATTTTTATTGAGGTCTAAGGACTATAGTCCACTTAGGGTTGGTTATATTTACTTGGCACTAAAATATGTTCTCTCTTGCAGAACCAACTCATGTATGAGTCAATCTCGGACCTTCAGAGAAAGGCAAGGCTTTTTTGCTATAGCTTGATTTTATGTCACCAATAAACTTATGCATTCCTTCTTCTTCATTTTTTTAATGAAACCTGGTATCTAAATTTGTCTATATTCATCTCACATTGTGCAAATATGCCATATATATTCAGGAGAAGGCAATACAGGAACAGAATAACATGCTAGCAAATAAGGTGAACTGCTTTTTATGTTTGGATGAACATAAATTTCATTTTAGCTACAACACCAAGCTTATGAGAGACTTTTATTAATCTATTAATGAATACAAGAATAATGTAATTTCTCCCTTTCTCATTTTGAAATAGATCAAAGAGAAGGAGAAAACTGTTGCGCAGGTGCAGGTGCAGGCACAGGCACAGGCACAGGCACAGGCGCAGGCACAGGCACAGGCACACTGGGAGCAGCAAAACCATGGTCCAAATGGATCATCATCATTCCTGTTCCAACAGCCACTTCCTTGTTTAAACATTGGGTAACCTTCTCTCACATAATATTAATTATAACGTCTACCATCATACACTCTTTTATTTTTTCAAATTAATAATACTGAAAAAAATACTTATTACTGTCTAGAATTATTCACTTATGTGTAAACAAGTTTGAGAGTAAATATCAAAAAGGAGTTTGAGAGTAATAGTCATGCCAATAAATTGAAATAGACTTAATATTTTTGTTTGTTTCAAAGAAATTGAATAAGACTATAATTTTCAATATTTTTTAGATGAGACGTTTCTTAACTTTCTATCATCCTAGTATAGCATGTATTATGAATAGAGGACATGAAATCAAATGGTATATTAGACAAGATAATAATTTCCAATTAATGTTAGTGAGATAACAATTTTCACAATTGTTGATATAGTGACAATGTATGTAACGATTGGAATAACATAATTTTCATTTTGGCCTACTATTGATATTACTTTTATTATACATCAAGCATAACCGACCATATTATCCATTATGAAAATAATGTATCGTTAAGACTTATGGTTAATTTCGATTGAATGTTTTAATATTATATTGATATTATAATGTTACATTAACTTAAGCCTTATTTGCTTGTGTTATGTTTGCGAATATGATTCATTGTATATAGCATTCAGTTAGTGTAGATGATGCATCCTTGAACCCCCATGGTAAAAAAAAACTGTTTGCAATTAGAAAGTAGAAGATATGAACTTGTTTGAGGCAAGTGTCAGTAAGATGCTATTTTGGGATGTCTAATGCAGTGGCAATCATCACCATGAAGAAGCGCCAGAAGTGAGGAGGAATGAGCTTGACCTCACTCTTGAACCAATTTATTCATGTCACCTTGGATGCTTTGCCACGTGAACTGAGGGAAGAAAGACACATCTAGCTGGGTATATAACTTTGGTTTCTTTTTGAAAATGAGACATATATATAGTTAAGGTCTCGAATCCTTGTGTACTACCTATGATTTCATCCCTATTTTGATGACATTAAAGAAGTCATATTATTGCTATATGCATGGTTGTTGAGACTCAAATGCATGGTTGTTGAGACTCAACCAATAAGGAATTTGAACTTTGGAACTGTTCTCTCTATGACATCAAGTATATATATATATTGTATTTTTGTGCCAAAAAGTATTTGATTTATAGGTGTAAGTTGTTATAGAATGCTCACCAGCTAGTGCTTGTTCGCTATTGAAACTACATATTTTGATAGTGGTATGCTCGTGCTATTTTTAAAAAAATATATATGTAAATTAAAAAAAACTAATATAATCAAAACTAACTTAAAAATTAGTAAATTGCTTGAAATTTTAATAGAGTTTCACCAAGAATAAATTAATTATCTTAATAATTAATGAATCACATGGCAAACAATACATTAAGTTTATGACATTTAATGCATATGTTGAGCCACTTGATTTAAGCACAAAAATTAATGATAGATAGATTATCAAAATAATTATAATAAATAATTAATTTATTTTAATTTCTTGAAACTTTTAATAATAGAATTTTTGTTGGAATAGCATTTTTACATTTCTTGAGACTAAGGTACGTAATAGAGTTTTAAATTAAAGTAAATTATATTAATAAGTAATAGGTCACTAATTATTTTGGTAATAGAATTTTATATAAAGTAAACTATATCAATAATTAATTAGTCACAGAAAAATCTATTTAATTGACACACACAACGTTCTGCAAGTTATCATAGAATGCTCAACATTTTTTATTTATTTTGCTGCTGAATATAGAATGCTCAACATATAATACTTGTGCACCAATGAAACTTCATAACTTATGTAAAAGATTGATTAGCTTCACCATTCAAATAGTACCGACAGTTATTATATATGTCCAATCTATTGAAGTTCTTAGATGTCTCAGTGTTTAATTGACATCACAGTTCAATCACTGAAAGCGGTTGCCATTAGTAGGAGTTAATACATATCAAAGAGCATGGGTGAGAATCCAATGTCGAAATTCATAAGACAGGAAAAGTAACAGCCTTTTCTCAGGGTAGACTTGGAATCAACTATACCCATATATAGGAAAGGAGGTTGTGAGTCACCACAAAATAACACATCGCCAATGCAAGCATTCACATATACTTTTCAATCCCCCATGCACCGGCCTAAGCCCTATACAAGTCTGCCACTAGTCTGGCTTTGTGTCCCTAGTTGAAACTTTCATATGTTCATCTTTGTCCTAACTTTCATCCTAGCATAGAAATTATATCAATCTCATATGAACATGGTCATGTCAAATCCACAAACCTAGAGGCTAGAAGACATGTACATGTAAACATAAGGGATGCCAAAAAGAAATATTTTTAGTAAACATAAGAATGTATATGTTTCAGCCCATCCAGTCAAGAAGAAGAACTGAAAAAATGAATCTAACATGAGATAGAGAGGGAGATCTCTAAGAATGCATGTATTTAGCATTCCTGGATCCTATATCTATCTTTCATATCTATGTTGCTGATGAGAACTTATCGTAAACTCTGCTTAACATCATTTGCTTCTGCAATTGTATCATCTTCATCTTCACTCTTTAGATGCCCCAAGCAATTTCAGATTGATTATTTTGTTTCTTCAAATTTCAACACCTAGAGAATCAGTTCAGAGAGATGTAAAATATGGCACTTTATTGATCATTTGGGGAAAAAGCAAAAGCATTCAAATGAACAAAAATCTTTCTTTGTTTCTAGTTATTCACAATTTAGTGATGCATCTAATTTAAGAAACCAACCATCCTATACAAAGCAAGAAGTATGATGAAGAAATTGTTTACCCGGCAACAAACTGGACAGGTCTCGCTTCTCTCCATCCATTCATATATACAACTGAGGTGGTAATGGTGAGAACAATGTGTTATAATCTTAGGATTTTCAGGCGTGTATTCTGTCAACAGAAAAACTTAGTAAGAGTCAAAATGAAAACAAGAATAGCAAAAATTCTTCAACAAACAATTATAAGTACTTTCTATCCTCAAGCTAAATGAAGCAGCAATCCTGTTCAGAAGTTGGACAAACAAGTCAGGACAAGATGACCACAAATACTATGCCATAATAAGGTTCTAGATCCAAAAAATGGTTACCTTCGAGACATGTAGGACAAACATCCTCATCATCTGGTGATGGACAGTCATAAAGATATCCAGCTTTCCTATTTTCCGACGAGAACTTCCTTGGGGACTCTGAATGACATTTTTTTGATTCCTCTCCACAATTTGACTCAGTTACAAGCTCTTGGCCAATGTGAACACTACCACCTCTAAGTGCTGAACAAATTTGCAAAACACCTGCACTTTTGTTGAGTGCTCTTACAATTCCATCCCGTTGCACATTGTCGTATCTCAAATCAGAATCAAATGCCAAAGTTCTAGGAGGAGCCAAGATAGATTCAGGTTCTGGATTTTCAGGTGCCCGATTTGGAGTCGAAGAAGCTGCCTCCTGATGGGATGAAGGGAGGGCATCCATTTGTGCATTGCTGAAGAATGCTGTATACTGTAGAGAATTGCGTTATGAAAGTTAGAGACAGATGATGGGAAATTACTTAGAGGTGAAATTTTGTCAGTAATTTCAATTTTAAGCTGAAGCGGCAAAATAATTTGATGTAAATTAACTTGCACATCTACAGAAAAAAGAAGTAAGATAACTTCATTCTTCTGGTTACCACAAAAGGACTAAGACATTAAGAAATAAAACTAGCATATGCTTCACCATGGCTGGCATACAATCCAGAGACCATGAAACAGGATGACACCATTTCTCTGAAGTTTTAAGAACTTAAGTGGGAAGTAGTTCACTCAGGGGTGGTGATCCTTTCAAATTGTAAAAATAACTAACTCTTGCAAGGCACCTAGTAAGAAAAATTGCATTTCAATAGAATATGTAGCTAGTTTGAGTGAATTTTTACAGTTAAGCCCCCAACATTGTTGAGGATATTACATTTGCAAATCCAATACAAAGTTTACTGCATTAGATGGTGATAACAAACTCACAATCAACACCAAGCAAGAAAGATTAGAGTTTAACGGCATTAGCACCAGTCATCAGAGGTTACGTTTCCTTATTTATTTATTTTAAAAATTAGAAAACAGAATGTTGTTTAGAAGCAAAGAAGGTACAAATACGACCTGCAATTCAAATAATTATCAGGACTATTTTGCTGGTTCTGCTTACTGACAGTGACATATATTCAGCTCCATTACAATTGAGTATGGTTTATAGAGATAAATGGACCAATCACTTGTAGCTAAGACTTGTAAATCATTATTATCATGATTGGAATACAAATGTAAACAGCAACACTTTTCTGCAGCGCTAAGAAGCTGCCTCTTACTAAGCTCAAGTAATTCAGCTTTGAGCTTTGAAGTGAGCTACTAGAAGTAGTATGCTAGCACTAAAAAAGTAAAGGCTATTAATGCAAGAACAATTGGAAAATGTTGAGGGAATCCCATACACGTACCTTGTCCAAGAAGTTATGAATGAGGGAATTAGGAGGGATGTTGTTTTCATGACTGGATCCATCTAGAATTTCTCCAGGATCCTTGACAGGAAAGCAACAACAAACAGAACCCATAGCAAGGCTTCAATTTCGACAGCAACCTAGACTTCTGCAAGGTATTTTTTTCATCAGCAAAATTCAAATAAATTTAGCAATACTAATCAAAGGACATCCAAGAAGGAAGGGAATTTATTGAAAATAAAATCATGAAGGAAACAAAACTCAGATTGAAACTGCAACAAAACAGTGCACAAATAAAAAAATTAAATTAAATTAAAGTTGAGGGGATATTCCATTGAGTGCACAAATTGTTAAAAGCCTCTGAATCTTCAACCATCCAAAGAAACAAGCCTCAATCTAACATGTGATTTCATGAGTTTTCATAGAATCTTCTCCCCAACTTTGAATTTCGTTGCATGAAAACACAAAAATAATGGAGCCCTTATCTAGTTATTAAATTTATAGAGAAAAAATAGTTACTTTCAAAGAAGATAAAATACAATCTTCAGGAAAGCATTGAACAACAATACAATTGGATGGCAACTAAAAGATTGTTGTGATAACAGAGAAGAAAACAGTTTCATCCATTTATTTTACTACTAGTACAGAAAAAGGAAAAAGGAAAAAGAAAAAGGATTTTGGGCACCAAGTTAGCAACTTTAACGTGTCAGCCTCACCCTTGTTCTTCATTAAGGTGATGAAGACGACGTCAATAAACCAACAGACTTAATTGAATAAACCTCTGAAAGAGAATAACTTGTATAAATTGCAAGCAAAACCAGAAAGCAAGTTAACTTAGAACCTTGAGAAGACAAAGCAAACATTGGAAACTTGAAGAAGAAACAATATAACAATAATAGTAAAACAAAACTTGGGCACATTAATGTCTGAGTAGATTGCACAAGGCTTGGTAAATTCTCTTGTACAATAGATATTGATGACAATAGTAAGAATGCTTTACGAAAGAGAAAGAAAAAGAATGAAAGAAGATCAACTTGGGCTCGGAGAAAACAATGATTCTAAACTTTGTGTTCGTACTTGCGCAGGATTCTTCGTCATGAAAAGAGCTTATATAATGCGATTTTGTGGGGGCCACCTCCCTTGTGGTCTCACTTTGCCCATATCTACCGCATTCTTTTTCCTTTTTAATTGGAACGGATAATATGAACCATCATAATTGATAATAGTTGCACTAAAAGGTTTTTTTTTTTTTTTTTTGGTTCTTGAATAAATAGTAGAAGCAGTTTTGTTAAAAATAATCTTTGCTATGTTAAAGTTAGCTAACAAAAAAGAAAAACATTAAGCTATAAGGCTATTATCAATAAATATTTAAATTACATATAAATGTCTAATATTCTTTGTGTTAGAGGCACATAGCATATGCTATTTGAAAGAAATTAATTTATCGATGTAGAGCATGATAAATTGTTATTTACATTTAATATTTTTTAAGCATAATAATTAATTAATACTAAATTGTTTTAGAAAATATATTAACATGATTTATAAATGGTAATACATATATATATGATAGAGACTTTTTTTTTTTAATACATGATATGATCTAAGAGGCCAAAATCCTACACCTCGAGTTAGCATTAGGGTTAGCCACTAATAATAGAAATCTAAGAAATGTATATGCTCAAAACTTTTGGTTGTCCATGTATATTGTCAAATTAAATCACATTAATTTTATTATGCTTTTTATATACCTTTTTAATTTTCTTCTTTATATAATCCAAAATTATTCTAACAATATATAAAATAAAATAAATTGATCGGTCCCATTTTTAAATGAGTCTGCCAGTTATTTATTTTTTAGTGATTGCCAATTGCCATCTTTTTTACACTATAAAATCGCTAGACTAGATGTTAAAAACACTATATATTTGATGCCAACTCGTTGTAAATAGTAAGGATAGTCATAGACTCATAGTCTCCTGAGTTAAAAGTTAGAACTTAATTCATGAAATTCTAATTCCTTTTACTTCATTAAGGTTATTTTGGTAGTTTAATTTTTGAGGTAAGGAGTCTATACTTTTATTCATCGTAAAGTCGAATAAGATATCCTTTGCTTTCATCTTCTCTTCTGAAGTTTAAACCTTTTAGTAGCTTATGCTTTAGTCAAGTTTGTTGTCTTTCACAACATCTCCATTTTCAGTTGTAACAGCAATTCTTTGCCACCCTCGACTTGTGAGACTTGAATGAGAGACATTACCTTTCTTTACTTTTAATTGAATATCGTAGCGTTGTTTAGCCAAAAAAAAAAAAAAAAAATTCTTATATTTATAAATATTCTAGTTTGATTGTAGGTGGGATTCCATTTTAAGTTTTATGTTCGAATGAGCCAAGAATCTTGTAATGGCACCTCTTGAAATTTTCAAAGGAAATATCAGGTTTTCAAATTCCATTTTTCCAACTATCAAATTATATATAAAAAAAGGTTTTCTGTCCTGAGTTGAAATAAAAAATGGACAATCTAACCCAACACGATCATCCAAGGCTTTGAAAAGTCTATACTCTGCCAGCCCATATTACAGTAGGATGAGGTTAGCCCAAACTAAGGCCACATTATTGAGCAATGTTTAGTAATATTTTTGGGGCTGGAATTTGGACTGAGCCAATGGAAGCCCTACTTGGTCTTCAACTAGAATCTGAGCCCAAATTTTAATGCAAGGCTTGCCCAATCCAAATGCTGGGGGTGAACTAAGTTGGTCCAGCCTGGCAGCCTGGTCCAACATGCATGCCACTTCCACCACTCACACGCTTGTCCTAATTAAGAAAATATATATAATATAGCAAATGTATTTGTACACCATGATTCCTATCTAATGGACCGTGTGTGGCAAATCATATCTCATTCCATTTGAAATATAAAATCTCAATCTTCTAAAGTCTCCCTTCAATCTCAATGTGAGACTCGGACATGGAATCATGATTTTATTTTTTTTCTTTTGCCTTAACAATTGAACCTTATGATTAGAAAAGCATATTTTATGTGAACATCGCCTCGCATTGGATATTTGGATATTGTTGCAAAGAAAAGCATTAAAGTTAAAAGAGGTTAAAAAAAAAAAAGAGAGGCAAAAAAGGGGTACAATCAATGAAAATAACTAATAAAGTCTTACCTGGTTACTCAATTGGCTAATGACATTCTCATGCCGGCCATGTTGAGTTATGTTGTTAGCTTGACTAGTAAAAACCCCATTTTCAGTGTCAATTCCACTTGAGTATTGATTGTCCTTTTCGGAAGAATGTCAAAGTGGAAGTTGGTATGTCCCCTTTTTGTGATGGAAGGTGGTTAAGCATTCCTCATAGATTCGCAATTGCATGAACATCAATTTGCTCCCACCTTGAACCAAAAAGAATAACAAAAAAGAAGCTTTATATATTTGTCAAGATGAGATCGATGTTCTATTTTATAGTTTAAATTTAATTTATATTATATAATTTTAGGCCATTTAAAATTCTACCCCATCATACGAGAACTGATAATTGATTTGAAATAACGTAGTACTACAATCATTTATAGTTCAACTTAATACTTCATGGTGTTTTTAACGGAAATATCTTAAGAATTCAAATCTTGTCATCCCCAATAAACTAATTATTGAATTATTAAAATAATAATAATCCTTACTATGACATAGACTCTTTTCATTTTGAAACAAATAAAGAAAATCATTATTTGGCTACATTAGGGGTGGGCAAACACCAGCAAGACTCGACCCACCCGCCCTAATCAGGTCAACTCAATAAGATTTTGCTAGTTTTGGCACCTATGACAGTCGATGGCAGGTTAAAACCAACAAAACTCAATTTCATCGAGTCAAGTATCATGTTTCCCACCTAGAAATCCGATAAACTTGACCTGTCCGACGAGCTTTTGCCCAATCTCCTTCTCGGTCACCATCACTCACATACAGTCGTTCTCCTTCAATGGAGATATTGAGATCTCCACTAGGTCCATCAGATCGCGATGCCCTAGGCCCTCATAAATCCTAAATCGACAAGATTGCTAGTACAACTGATTCAATCACTAATTTAGGCTCATTGGACCGAGCTTCCTCAAACTCGATGTAATCGAGTGGGCCCCTAGGCTACATGACCCTAGCTAGCCATCATCCTCCTATAGGTTTCTTCTTTGCATATATAGTAGGATACACATTTACTTGATCCAATTAGCTAGAATGGACATCGATCTTCTGTTCTACGTTATTGGATCTAGCAAGAAGTACTACCTTAAGCCCCTTTTTTTCTTGGGGGAGACCGGAACTATCATAACCTTGGATTCGAGATTAACCTTCATCTAGGAAGCACCAACCACCAGTCACATAATTGTATGGAGAAAGATAAAAGAGGAGGACCACATTACCCCAATCTTGAAATATCTCGTCATAGATAATAGAGTGATTCAGAGGTTAATAGATATAGACATCATATAGTTCTAGTAGAAAGCCTACTTTGTAGGTTCAATTTTCTTCGGTTAAACCATTTTTTCATTCCAAAATTAAATTATCATGTATTTTGGACCCTCTGATACTCCTTTGTGGGAAACTAAAACTTTTTATTTAAGCAAAAATATGTATCCTATTTAATGATTTTAAAGGACAATGCAAAACAAAATTTAAAAACACAAAACTAATATCGCTGTAAGAGGCGGTTTAAGTGCAATTAATCAAAGGGTGAGAGAGGACATCTTACCCATCAAAATTATAAAAATTAGGGAGGACAGTTGGACAATATATTCAAACTTATAGTTTGTTTGATTAGTCAGTACTATTATTGCGTTTTCTATCATTAAATCATCTTAAAAATCGATGTTTACATTGCAAAGTATAAAGGAATTAAGGTGGACTGTTTATAAAATCAATTACTCTAAAATCTTTGTTTTTCCCCTCTTAGTAAACATCATTGAATTTGTGTGTTAGTTTCCATTACACTCTAGAAATGATGATCATGTAGCGTTTTAGTCACGCTAGTTATAAAAACAATACATAAAATAAGAACGAAGCCTAGCTTGCAGGATCGATCATTGTACTAAAAGCCTTGCAGGAATTAAAAATGATAAGCTCACCTAACTAATGAACTCTGGCACAGCATATTATTATTACTGCGAGCGTTTTGCTCTTTGACATTTTTTGTGTCTACTTATTTATATATATCATATTGGTATAATTACTGAGATGTGCATGATTAAAGTATCAAACTAAGTTTTCAAGCATTTGGTATAATGGTATTGACAAGCAAATATATGCCACTCCATCCCAGAAGTAGAGGGTATTCAGTTTCTTTTTTTTTGGCTTCTTAATTTAATCACCCCCACCCACCAGGAAAAATAAAAATAAAAATAAAAAAGCGAGCACCCTAACATTGAAAGAAAAAGCAACTTTATAATGGTTCTTAGAATAGCAAATGAAAAATAAAAGCATGTCTAGTTTTTAACAGGAAAAGTAGAAAATTAATGACAATGGAATGGAACAAAGAAATTATGTTGCTTTTTTTTTTTTTTTGGTTGTTGCTAATATAGGATTAGCTGTAGTAAAAAATATAATTTATTTATACAACAAAAATGACATGTATATATAATGGATCCATATATAATAAATAAAGTTACTAAATTTTACATTAATTATCATTAAAATATAAAAAATTTCTGTCATCATCATTAAAAATCATTTTTTTAATTTTATTATGATAAGCCTAGACCCCTTCTCCAGCAAAAAAAGCCATAGTACTATAGTATACCAGAGTACTTGATAATAGTCATTGAAATGTCATTATTTGCTTCTCAAAAAAAAAAAAAAAAAAGTCATTATTTGCCAGCTATGTCGAATTTTTAGAATCTTTCTCTAGTTCATTGGACAGCCTTAATCACTTAATCATTCATCCCAATAGAAAATAAAATAAAAAGTAATGTTAACTAGTATATGAATACCAACATCTATAAAAAGAAAGAAAAAAAAAATTATTGCAATAGAGAAAATACATTCTGAGAGAGAGTTTTTGCCTCATTAATTTCATAATTCTATTAAAAAATAGATGGGCGACTTCTGGTTAATAATCTCATCCTGACTTGTTATTTTAGTAACTGATAGAATGAAATAGTTGTCACAAAGGCACAATGTGGGGGAGAGAGAAAAAAAAAATGTTGCTATGGATATTGTATTATCTATTTGACTATATCTGCATCTTGTTAAAGATATGAGAATAGACTATTGTTAGGGGTAAAAGATAAAAGAAAAGGGCAAGGAAAGGTCAAAGATTTTAAGTGACTCAGAGAGAGTGAACAACCAATTTATGAATTAACTAAGTAATCAGTCTTATTAAGGACCAAGGTGCTATATAAGTGAGAAAAAGCAGCTTAGAGATATAATTGTCCTGGTGCAGTAGTGCTGAACTGAACAGCTGGTATTATGAGTGATGGGCCTACAGCTTCATGACAAGCACGTTCAGGGATAAGCCCCCACAATGCCAAATAAAAAGAAACAAAAGAATAACATGATTAAAACACAAAAGAAAGAAAAAGAGAAGAAAAAAAGCAAGGCAGAAATAAACCATATGGACCAGACCAACATCTAGAAATTTGTTCAGTCACAGCAAGCAAGGCCTAATTATTGCCACACTCTCTTCTTCCTCTTCTTTCTCTTCTTCTTCTTATAATAATTGGTGTCTCAGTTAAGACCCATCTCAGGACTAAAGAGATGGCCAAAACAGGTACAAAGTTATCAAGTTTCTGCCTAAACAGAATTAGGCCTCATGCTAGAGTTCGTTCCCCTCCTGCACAATCCAAGCCAGCTGAGAATAATGTGATCAGTTCCACCAAAACTGATAAAAATAGTGAGAATCCAGGCAATGTCAAAGAAGAAAAAGTTGGCGATGGTGCAAAACCCGGGTTGGTAATTAGTAGGAGAATAATGATTGTGGTTGATTCAAGCCTTGAAGCTAAAGGAGCTTTACAATGGGCACTCTCTCACACTGTTCAGAGCCAGGACACACTTATTCTTCTCTTTGTAACTAAGTCTTCTAAGAAAGGTTGGTGTCTTCTTCTTGTTTCTTTTAATTTATGTAAATTGATTGATATTCAATGAAAAAGTCTTGAGTAAAGTTTTGGTTTATGTCACAGGCACCAGTCAAGGGTCTAGAGAGGAGATAGCTCCAAGGGCTTATGAATTCATTGACTCTCTGAAGAAATTGTGCCAGTCCAAGAAACCCGAGGTGGGTATATACATATATCTCAGTTGAGTTCATTGATCATCCTTTTGTGACATCCAACACTATATGGCATGCTCAATTTTTGTCACTGATTCAATTTGTTCACAATGCATGGCCTATATTGGTCATCACATGTATGATTGTTCATTGCAATTGGTGCAATATAGTGTTGTCTAGTTATATGCCACTTTTTTACTCGGTCATTTCTGTTGTGAATAAAAATATGCATTGGTCATGGTCCCAATAGGTGAAAATTGAGGTTGCAGTGGTGGAAGGGAAAGATAAAGGAGCAACAATAGTGGAAGAGGCAAGAAATCAAGGGGTGTCAATGCTGGTGTTAGGACAGAAAAAACGTTCCACAACATGGCGGCTTCTGATGATGTGGGCAGGCAACCGGGTTGCTGGTGGAGTTGTGGAGTACTGTATTCAGAATGCTGATTGCATGGCAATTGCAGTGAGGAGGAAAAGTAAGAAGCTTGGAGGGTATTTGATCACCACTAAGCGTCAGAGAGATTTTTGGCTCTTGGCTTAGTTAGCTGCATATATAAGTAAATATTAATTATCTCAAGTCTTGTGATCATAAATTAAGAGTACTCTAAAGTCTAACCACATGAAAATGTATGATTGTTTCTGTATTGTCTGTAAATAATAAATCATACTGAAATATGAAAAGGGGATTGAGTGTGATGTGAATGAAAAAGTTTGTGGTATATTAAATTATTAACCCCCAAAAAAGAAGAAGAAGTAAAAGAGTGTAGTGTCATTATTTAGGCCATTAGCTATTTTGGCCAAGTGAGAGACAATGGGGTCCATTGACCCCTTTAGGCCTTAGGGTCCTCTTCAAGATGCTACAGAGTTACCATAGGGCACATGGTGACAGGACCTTATAAATTTATTGGTGACATGGAACCTAAATTAGGAAAAGCTAGGGGACACTTAAATCCATCTGGAACTGTCGGCTGTCACAAATTCTCACCCTCATCATGCAATGCATGGTTGCAACTTTATATATGTAGCCATGCCATGTTTTACACATGGTTTTACCAAAAGCACAATGTCTCAAATCTTAATCATAAATCTAAGATCAGTGTGGAGTAAGGTATATTAATGAAATTCCACCATCACTATTCATCATGGGTTAAATGAATTGGAAGGCTTCCTCAGTGGGGATTGATAATTTGATATTACCCCGTTATATCATCAATGGAAAACATCCATAATTATATGATTTATGCACATTGGTCATGGTTGCATAGATGGATTACATTTGTTTTGCTAGCCCTTCTGAAGTGCTAGTGTTTATTTGGTCGGTCCTAGTGTCCTACTACAGTGTACTATACATTAGAGGATTTAATACCGTTTGTCAACTAGTGGTGTTTGTCAAGCATTTTGGGCCCTTGTGTTTAATAAAGAAGCTCCTTTCAAAGATAGAGTTCCCAACCACCGTCAGAAATTTATTTGGGCCTGAATTCATGCAGTCAGTTTTCAGAGACTTGGAGCCCAGCGTTGTGGTCCACTAACGGGCCTTGATCTGCTATATGTTCCCAAACTTTCCATATGGCGTGGGGCAACATGTTGATTTTTGTTTAACAACCCTAATTTATTATACCTAACTATCAAATACAGTTTACTTTTTTTTTTGCTAAATATCAATACAGTTTACATATGAATAAAAACTCTTCCGCTTTTAATTAAACAAAATTTAAAAATAAAAACTAGATGCAGTATATAAATTCTATAAATTAGGGGGTTATGTAACTTCTTTTTTTCTTAGTTAAAGGATGTCAAGCTCATGAAGAGTTTGTAGGTTGAATATGATTTATTTTATTTTATTTTTTAGATAATTCGATAATTAAGAGAAGAAGAATTTGAAATTTGATTCTCTTCATAAAGGAAAACAAGTAATGTCAGTTGAGTTACAAGGTTCTTGACAAATTATATCAAAATTTACTCCTTTCTAAAGTCCCAAACACCAACTATGCCAAGACTCCAAGAGGTAGATAACTAAATAGTATTAGTATCTTATATAATAGGTTATCTTCATATATATATATATATACACGAATAATATGTTTATGAATATAAATTTTATAGGATTTCAACTGCATGTTATGCAATGCAACCCTTGAAATTGTTGAGCACTTATTTATTTAATGTTCTCTTACTCTACTACTTTGGAATAATTCCCCCTGGCCTATCAAAGTTGAACAGGTGCAAATTACCTCTATAATGGAAATATGGAATGGGCCATAATAGTTATCAATCCTTTCAAGTTTCCGTAACTTGTGCATGAGGAAGCTTAGCTATGAACTTCACCCTCTTTGTCGTAGTATGTTGTGATCTCTTATGGCTACACAAAAACAGATAGTTTCACAATCCGAAGCCTATTGATCCGATGGAACTTGGACTTAGGAAACTAAAAACTTAACTCCTCGAGCCACTAATTAACCCGTTGCCTCCCCCATCTCCCTGTTTTGTAAAAATTATTTTTGATGCATCCTTGAAATCTAATAAAGCTTGTCTAGTAACAGTTGTCGGAACCACAAAGCTAAGATCCTATTTGTGTGTACTGCTATAGTACAAGTCGATTATCCTTTGATATCTGAAGCTAAGGCAGCGCTTTTGGGAGTAACTAAGCCTTAGAATTGGGACTGTCAATTGGAGATGCACTCAATGTCATACAACCGATCTAGTCCTCAGTCATCCCTCTTCTCCCTCATCAATTAAAATCTATAATTTTGGATATTAAGAATGTTTTTATCCCTTTGTTCTTGCTTGCAATCTTTGCATTTTTTTTTGTTTTAGAGAAGTTAATGTTCTAGCCCACTCTTTTGTTTGCCTTTTCATGTTGTGTTGAACATTGGAAGGAACAATTTTCATCTACACTATTCCTAATTCTGTTCTCTTTAATTTAAGAGGAGATGGGGAGAGTTCCCCGTCTATTTTTGTTCGATACTTTTAAATCCATTTCAATTCAAACTTTGAGTCTTATAGTTAGTTAAGGAGGAAAATAGAAGATAGGTTATATTTATATTAAAACATGTTTAAAAGTTTATGGTTTAATTTGTAACTTATGAAACCATATAATTTAATTTGAAACTCTCATAAAATTATAGAAGGTTGATTTTTAATTTTTTGAGAAAAATATAAGATTTATTTGAAATCTCCCTAAGTTATAGGGTTAGGGTGCAGCTTGGATCTAGTGTTGCACTTGGACCCAATCCAAGTCCCCTATATATATACTTTCATTCCATTAAAATAATACTGTATACATAACTAATTAATTATACAAGTTAAAAAATTGATAATCGTAAAGGGTAGCTTAGTGGTAGGACAAATTGTAATATACCCCTCAAAAAGTGTAAGTTACAAGTTTGACTTCTTATGATAGTGAATCCCTTTAAGTTTTAAGACCATCTTTCGATACGTATGAAGAGAGAAACGGTATGTTTCTCCAGAATTAATTTAAACGAAATTTCAAATACTCATGTTACCTAAAAAAAGAAAAAAGTAAACCCGAATAAATATAAGGTGGATACTTCTAACAATCTAGAAATGATAGGGAATTATAAGATTTAATGAGTGATTAAATTGACCTAAAAGGTATAATTTAGATTTTTAGTGAATTAAAAAAAGGTTGAAACTTGAAAGCGGCAGAATCCGGGGCGGATCCGACCCAGGTATCAACAAACATAACCCCCAGCTGCAAAACCCTAAACCCTATCAGTAACACTTTCTCTGTGTCTTTTCAATGGTTAAACTCTCAAACCCCACCGCTACCATGGATCAGAAGAATAAGAAGAAGAAGAAGAACTCAGGCCCCAAGGGCATAGCCATGAAAGTAGAGGCCCCAAAACCCAACCCATTCGAGACCATTTGGTCCCGAAGGAAATTCGACATCCTCGGGAAGAAGCGCAAGGGCGAAGAACGCCGTATCGGCCTCGCTCGCTCCATAGGTATCGAGAAGAGGAAGAAGACACTGCTCAAGGAGTATGAGCAAAGCTCTAAGTCTTCTGTATTCGTGGATAGGCGTATTGGTGAACAGGACGATGCGCTTCCCGAATTCGATAAGGGCATTCTCCGCTCTCAGCGCCACCGTCAGGTTTCATTTTCTCTTTGGTTCCCGAGAAAACAATTATTTGTTCAAAATTGAAACTTATTCATAAAAATTGTTTCTTTCCCAGATGAAACTGACCAAAAAAAGCAAGTTTAACTTATCCGATGGAGAAGAAGATGAAGGCTTTGAATTCGAAGGTCTCGGTGCATTGTCCGAAAGGGATGATTTTGAGGACGAAATTTGATTTCCTGATGAAATGATTTCCTGATGATGATGACCATATATGGTGATGCCACTGAGAGTATGTAATTGCTGTCTATGATATTAACTTTGTTTAGTATTTCATTCGTTATTCCTGTGAGATCGTTTTCAATTGTTTTCAATTGTAGTGTCACCAAGTACGTACTACATTTGAGCAACTTTCAAAGGTTGTAAATTTGTTTAGAATACAGAATTTTACAATATGCTTTTCGTAGTTATGTTTGTGATAGGTTCTGTTGGAAAGTTGTAATTGCTTAGTATTTGATTCTTGTTTCTTTGGGATTATGTCCATGAAATCAACAATAACTTTGACTGTGCAGAGGAATCAGCAATGCTAAAGCAACTTCATGCTCATAAGACACAGAATCCACTGGAAAGTGGTATGAATGAAGGAGATGAAAATGTGAGACCTATTCTACTATCCTACTTTTGGTGCATTACATTCACATGTTATATTATTATTTGTAACTCATATCCCTCCGTGCACTTATCACTGATTCAAAGCTTGTCTTTTTCACTGCAGAAACACAAAACCAAGAGAGAAGTGATGGAGGAAATTATCTCAAAGAGCAAATTTTTTAAGGTGATTTTTGTTGGTATTGTTGAAAATGCTTTGTGAATGAAGTTACATTTAATTTTGAACATGTCTTCACTAACTTCTTCCAGGCACAAAAAGCAAAAGAGAAGGATGAAAATGAACGTTTGATGGAAGAATTGGACAAAAACTTCACATCCTTGGTGCAGTCTGAGGCATTGTTGTCTTTAACTGAACCAGGCAAGATGAATGCTTTGAAGGCTCTTGTGAACAAGAGCATTCCAAATGAGCAAAGGAAGAAGGATGAGTCATCTACAACTCAAAAAATAGAATAGAATTTAATTTATCAATCATGGTCTATGGTCTGATCTGAAGGTGAAGGTTCTAGATACTGACAATTTTTATTCAAGAAATTTGGCGTTGGGATTTAGAAGTTTCAAAGCCTTAGCCTCTGTTAGAGCCCTCATTCCACCAAATCTCCACCTTGGCATACAATGTTTTCTCTGATTCTTAAACCCAAGGAGGGGTTGTTTGTATCTTTTCCTATGTTGTCATTTTTCATATGTGATGTAAAGTTGTAGTGTTTGGACACTTGCACAATTTTAAGAATTAAATTGTTGTATCTGGCAGGATCAACCTGATTCTTATGACAAACTTGTGAAAGCAATGGCACTGGAGATGCGTGCTCGCCCCCTCAGACAGGACTAAGACTCCTGAGGAGATTGCTCAGGAGGAGAGAGAACGACTAGAGCATTTGGAGGTATGAGTGCCTCATACTCAATCATAATTGTGAGAGTGTGTGTATGCATGCATGCTAGTATGATATATGCAGTTCTTGTTATCTTGACCGGTTTTGCAGGTGGTTATTGTTGATAGTGACTTTAGCATGTGGTTTCCAAATATCTCATTAGGGTTCTTGAATATTGCTTGACTTGGCCAATATTAAGTTTCATCCTGTATAATACTCATTTCTGAACAAGTTATTGGTAATTCTTCTAAGTGAATGGTAGTAAGATATCTTCAATTCGAGTTGAAATATTTGTAGTTGCTCCTTAGTCCTTAGTTTTGATGTGATTGCACTTTAACACCATTTTTTGACGAGAAATGGGGTTCCAGTATAGGTTCCAGTATAGTTGCACATTAAAAGACAAGTTTTCAAATGAATCTGGAAAGAAACTATATTGAAACATTGAAACACAAAAAAGGATTTCCATTTCTTTGTAGTGTTATGGACTGCTATAATCTGGAATCTGGAAATGCAATATACCAACTTAATTTTCAATATAAACTTGAATAATCACAAATATTGTATTATCTACACATTTCAGGAAGAGCGACAGAAGAGAATGCTGCTTGCTCCTGAAGATGCCAGTGATGAAGACAATGATGATTCTGAGAAACCATCTACCCAGAGGCTGAGACCCATATATCTGGGGATGCTCTTGGTGATTCCTTCTCACTCGAAGAAGAGCCTCGGACTAAAAAGGGGTTGGGTTGATGAGATTCTTGAAAGAAGGAATGAGAACAATTCTGATAGTGAAGCAGGTGATTCTTCTGGTGACTCAGAGACTTCTGGTGACTCAGATGACTGCTGAAGATGATGGGATGATGAAGAAGAAGATCTGATGAAGATAACGAGGAAGGTGAAAATAACCTATCTTTGAAGGACTGGGAACAAAGTGATGACGATGATCTTGGCACAGATTTGGAAGATGATGAAGAAGAAGAAGAAGAAGAAGAAGATGATGATGATGATGATGATGAGAAAGAAATGGGATCAAGAGACCCAGAAAAAGGCAAAGAAAAAAGTGATGCTGTTGAAACTACTAAGAGAGAGATAGAGATCCTTTAGATGCCAAGAAAATGAAAGTAGATGGTCAAACTCTTTCAACTCGATCGGACCTCCCCTACTTAATTGAAGCTCCAAAGAGTTTGGAGGAGTTATGTGCATTGTTGGACAATCGTTCTAATACCGAGGTTATGTTGATAATCAATCGAATTCGGGCAAGCAATGCAATCAAGCTGGCAGCAGAAAATAGAAAGAAAATGCAGGTATGAAACTTTTGGATGCTTCTATGCTTATATAAATATTTATTTATTGCTTTATCTGTAAAACGAGGTTTCCCATCTGTCTGAAACTTGAGAAAGACCGACGTAGCTTTAAATTTTGCTATCATATAATTATGAGGTGAATTCTCTAAGTTGACTAATATGACCCAGATATTCTTGTGCATTCCTTTCAAGAAGCTTTTTGTCTTTTCATCTTTGTAAATATAGTTAATAATTCGTTGAGCATTCATTGTATATGGAAGCTAATAACAGAACAACATTTTGATGCATGTTTGATTCAAACAACGCAAGTTGAGATGTTAATGACTCATTTTAGATATTTATCAATATTGCTGCTCCTTTGTAGGTATTTTATGGTGTATTGCTTCAGTATTTTGCCACCTTAGCAAATAAAAAGCCTTTAAATTTCGAGATACTAAATTTGCTGGTGAAGCCATTGATGGAGATGAGTGTGGAGATTCCATACTTTGCTGCAATATGTGCTCGTCAGAGGATATTACGGACTCGAACACAATTTTGTGAGATCATCAAAGACCCAGGTTAGACCTAATAAATTTTTAAACTTGTTCATTCTTTCAAATTCATTATTGCTGGGGTTTTATTTATTTTAATTCTTGCAGAAATTAGCAGTTGGCCTTCTTCAAAAACGTTGTTTCTCCTTAGGCTCTGGTCCATGATATTCCCATGCTCTGACTGACTTTCGTCATGTGGTCATGACTCCAGCAATATTGTTGATGTGTGAATATCTGATGCGCTGTCCCATTATGTCGGGTCGGGATATTGCTATTGGATCTTTCTTATGTTCTATGCTTCTCTCTGTATGTAAAAACTATTTTCTATTCTCTCTCTCTATAGTTAGTGCATTATCCTTATGAAATTTTTAAAAAAGATTTGTTGAAAGAGTCTTTGACTTGTGCCACAAGAGAATTATCTCTTTCATCATATGTTTTTGATCCTCAACTGCAATGTTTCAAATCCCTAGCAATATATCGGCATGGAAAAGTACCTAAAATCTTTATTCAAGAGTAGGTACATAGCTTAATAACGTATGTGTTTATAGACAGTTATTTGCTATTTTGGAAATAACGATTACAGTTTAACATAAGAAGCTTTAAATATTCTGTGAATATAGGGCATGGAAATTTTCCATTGGCCTAGTGGTCAATGAGAAGTAACAAGTCCTTTTATTGTATATGAGGAGTTCAGTTCATAAACCTGGTTACCTGGTTTCAATCCATCTTGTGCATGTAGTACTTGTTAAAACGCAACCCATTGGCCATGTGGTGGATACATAATATGGGTTAAATTGCTAATATAATGTCTGCTGCATAATTGATTTTGTGTCATCACATTCATTTTCAGATTATTCATTTGATTAATTTATATTTCAGGTCACTAGTCAATCTCAGAAGTTCTGTCCCGAAGCAATAATGTTTCTCCAGACTTTGCTGATGGCAGCTACAGACAGGAAACCAGTTTCATGTCAGGATTCTCAGGTATGACTCCATGATGCATTATTGGTGATTTGTATTTTAATGTTAAAAGGTGCCTAATGTTTTTCTTCATCAGACTATACCTCATGGGCACTCTATATCAAAGTTACATGAAAAATGACTATTCTCTGTGTTTATTTTGTTGCAGTATTATCATCTTATTGAATTTAAAGCACTCGGGCCCCTGCTTTGTATACGTGATTGTGTAGATGAGATTAGTCCTTTGAATTTCATCATGATAATGGACATGCCTGAGAACTCTCCTTTTTTCAGCTCTGATAATTTCAGGTTGGTAGTTGATGGGGTTAGGCTCAGTACTTTATTGTACAATATGTTATAATGTGTTGTGGTATTGAACTGGATGATACATTGTGATATACCATAGAGTGGTATAGTGGTCTTGTCAAAGACATTATGCACTTCTTTATTTCTACTACCCAGTTGACTAGACATTGTTTATGACTGAATCTCATGATTTCTCCATATAGACTGACGCAACAATGTAACCATTGTTTTCTTTAAATGGTCTGTATGGACATGTATTTTACTTCTAGAAGTATGTGGGTTAAAAATCTTTGCCAAAGTGTTAGGGCTTATTACCAGGTCTCTTCAAATAAATTAGATTTCATAATTTTCTAAGGTCCCCTTCTCAAAGTTGTTGACATTTGATTAAATTGACCTTTCATTTTGCAGGGTTAGTGTGCTGTTAACTATGATTGAAACCCTACAAGGATATGTCAACATTTATGAGGGATATTCTTCCTTTCCTGAAATGTTCGTGCCAATTTCAATGTTGTTACTTGAAGTGGCTCAACAGGAAAATTTGCCACTTGTGTTGCAAGATAAATTTAAACATATTGCTCAACTCATTAAGACCAAAGCAGATGAACATCACAAACTGCGGCGACCACTTCTAATTCGTAAGCAAAAGCCAGTGCCTATGAAAATGCTGAATCCAAAATTTGAGGAGAAGTAATTTACTTTCCCCACCTCTTCATCACATGTTAAACTTTGTTGTTTTAGATAATGTTACTTAGAATAGGTGGCTGGAACTGAGCATTTTGTCATGTTGTTTTGCAGCTTTGTTAAGGGTAGAGATTATGATCCAGATCGTGAACGAGCTGAGAAGAGAAAGTTGAAGAAACTTGTAAAACGTGAAGCTAAAGGGGCAGCTCGTGAACTGCGGAAAGATGCTTCTTTCTTACTTGAGGTGAAGGAAAAGGAAAGAGCACTACGGGAAAAAGAAAGAGCGGAGAAGTATGGGAAGGCATTAGCTTTCCTTCAAGAACAAGAACATAATTTAAAATCTGGGCAATTAGGAAAAGGCAGGAAGAGGAGTAGATGAAGGTGACTTTTGATTTTTGTACTACATGCTATCCTTGTTTAGGCATTGTTCAGGTATACATAATAGCATTGAATCGCATGTCTTGGAATTGAAGTGAAATGCAGCCTTGGAATTGGAATAGGAGGCTCAATTTTGAATTCACTGTATTAATATTGTTAACTTAACAAACTGTACCTAAGTTTTACTCCTCATATTTAATTGAGTTGGCTAGTCATTTCATCAGCTGTTTGCATAAGCACTTGTGCCATTGTTGGTATGTGTATTGATAAAGAGCTCAAAATTATTTGCTTGATAAAACTTTGCTTGTCAGCAACCCATAAGTTCATTGCCAAGGTACACTGCAAAAGGTGACTATTATTACTCTTGGACATGCAACACCAATCAATTTTATTATTTTTCCCTCTCTTTTTCGGTTCATGATAAAAGACAAATAATTAACAATGGAATTTACTACTCCCTTCAAAGATGATAATTTTCAAATTATTTATTCTATATCCACTTCAAAGCATTTGAAGCTCAATTGGGCTTATATAGTATAACTTAACAAGCCAAAGAAACCCAATAACGCTCAGCATTGATGAGTACCTTATTCCATCTAGAATACTGTTTATACTACTACTTATTGCGCAGTTTACGAAAGTAGGATTTGGGGTCTCCTGCAAAATCATCCCTGAAAATGCGAACATTTTTGCCAGGAGCTTTCATGGTTTTCTTATTGGTGGTAGTAGATGTAGATGTAGATCCAAATGTAGCAATAGCTGCACGTGCAACTGCAAACGCCACCTTGGAGACCAAATAATATATTGCAACAGCTATTCGAAAAACAATATATACAGCAACAGCTGCACCTGCCACTGCAAACGCTACGTTCACTACAGAAGCCGCTTTATTTTCTGTTTCAGCCATTACGCTGTGCTTTTGCTGCAAAAGCTATATATGTATATATGGTAATTGGTATGTGTTACCTGTTGTTGTTCACTGCTGATGGGATTTAGGTGGTGTTTATGGGATTTAAGGACCTCATTGTGTGGAGGAGAGGCAACTTAATTCTAGGCTTTTTTGATTTTCAGATGATAGATTTCATTGGGAATACTGAGTTTATATAATTACAGGATGATTGATGGGACTACAAAAGATGCTGAGAATAGTGAATTTATGATTATACGAGGATTGATGGTACTAAAAGATGCTGCCAGCATTTAGCCAAAAAAAAGATGCTGCCAGCACATTTGATAAAGATGACGCTTCTTTCTTACTTAAGGTGAAAGAAAAAGAAAGAGCACTAGGTGAAAAAGAAAAAGCATAGAATTATGGAAAGGTTAACTTTCCTTCGACAACAAGAACATGCTTTATAATCGGTGCAATTAGGAAAAGGCACGCAGAGGAGGAGATGAAGCTTACTTTTGATTATTGTATTACACGCTTATCCTTGTAGTGTTCGGGAATACATATTAGCATTTGAATCGGAGCTACAATTTTGAATTCATGTAATGTTACTAGCACAATCATTTTCAAAATAGTTGAGTTGATAGTTTTTTATTAATTAGATCTCATCTAAACATACCAATGAAATCCTTTTATTATTTACTATTTCACAATTTGATACCTTGATAATTGTGAAATATTTTGTGAAAATTGTTATAACTCAAGACTTATTACTATTTCTTTAATATTATTAATCTAAAAAACTCTATTTGAGTTTTACAATTCTCCTATTGAGTAAAGCTAAATCAAAGCATTCTAATCCAAGTCTCTTGTACAAATTTCTCAGTCTTAGATACACACTCAATAGAGTAGGTTAGTCTCATTCGGGATATAATCATATAAATAACAATCTATTGTGCGTACATGCTCTTGGTGGGATAATTGAACTAAAATATGATGTTATGAAATAAAATAGGGGATAGAATATGATCTATTATTCAATCTACTCAAAATCCTACCAGAAACTTTGATTTAGGAGAGTTATTAACCATTGCAAAAGTCTAGAAAAAAAGAAAGATGAAGGGATATTTTCCACACTCGTATAAAGAACAGGACCGCCTCAATACAATTTAAGACTTAAGGCGATAATTTAGTACTCAGCCCTATATTTAATTTAATTCAGTATCCGAAATTATCAGATTATAAATAAGCGAAATGAATTAATTGATTAAAAATTATTTATCCTTTGGTATATAAAAGTTAAAAGTTTTCTAAAAAAATACAAATAAAGTATGACATAAATGCACTAGATTTCATGATTAGAGAGCATGAAGTTTGTGTTTTTTCAAACACGAGTTTTGGATTTCAAGTCGTGAAGACGTGACATTTTTCAAAATTAGTAACACAATTACGATGTCACGTGTATTCAAAATACACTTTGGAATATTTTGTAAGAAGTTATATTATAACACATTTATAATACTTATCATGTGTCATAATATTTGGGGAATCAATTTCAATTATATAACATGTCATTAGAAAGAGGGTTGATAACAAACGGTAATTAAGGTTATAATTAAGAAATAATGATTAAAATTACAATTAATTTTTTGAAAAAGAGGAAAAAAGAAAAAAGAAAAAAAAAAAATGACAATGAAAAGATGACAAATCTAATAAAAATAATTAGAATAAATTTCTATTAACTCACAATTTTGAGAATAAGGAAAAGAGCATAGGACATTTCTTTTGTTCTTTTTCTTGCAAAATTTATTATTCATTCATATTTCTATTGAGGCATTAAGCCAAAGCCTAAGTTGCCTAGGCCTTGAGCCGCCCCTGATCATCAAAGTCATACTAGTTCTAAATCTTTTAATATACTTGACAATGAAACTTTTGTGTCATCAACCCAACAACTGAATCAATGTCACCATAACTTCATTGCCAAGGAATAACACTGCAAGAGTTGATCAGCAAGACTCTCTATTACTGATCTTGGACATGCTACACCAATCAATTTGGTTTTTTCCTCTCTTTTTCAGTTAAATTATTTGAAGTAGTCATGGTGACCCCCGAAATTATTTCATTTTCACTTAGCCCTGGATTTGGCAACCAGAGAATAGTGCTGCTGCACCCATGAAAGTTATGTTACATATCCAAGTGTGAAGGTTTAATCCATTGGCATATTAGGATTTAGTACACGCCAATATCAGCCATCCCAATCAGATTGAGAGAAAAAAAAATGGGGAGCATCTTTTGGAGAATGCCGGAAACTGTATTTTTAAGTAAATTATGAAGGCAGATACAAAGAATAAATACATTGAATGCATAGATAAGCAAGGATAGGTATTTGTATGGCTTTTCATGGATGATGAAGCTAAACTTCAAGATACAATTTCAGTTAAGCAAGCTGGTATGAATCATCCCAATTAGATACAAACAATGGAAAATGATACTCCATTCAAATATGATAAGTTTCAAATTATTTATTTATATATATATCATGTCCACTTCAAAGCAATATATATTTGAAGCTCAAGCTATCATAACATGCCTTCACAAGACAAAGAAATCTAATAACACTCAGTAGTAATAAAATAACTTTAATACATATAGAAAACAGTTTATACTAAACTACTTCTTATTGCGCAGGTCCTGAAAGTAGGTTTTGGGGTCGTCTTCAAAATCTTTTCTGCGGATGCGTTCATTTTTCCCAGGAGCTTTCATTGTTTTGTTGTCCGTGTTAGATCCTGAGCCAGATAGGAGACTAAATATAGCAACAGCTGCACCTGCCACTGCAAGCGCCACCTTGGCTACAGAAGCCGCTTTATTTTCTGGTTCAGACATTAAGCTATTGTTTTCACGCTTCTCTCTGTCTTCTTTCCTGTTTGTGTTAATCTCTAATTATCTGCTCTTTAACAGATACTACAATAACAGAAAGCCTATAGTTATAGAAGGCAAAAAATATATAGAAAATAAAAGGGTTTTCAGTGTTACCTGTTGGCTGTTGCTGTCCACTGCTGATGGGGTTTGTTGTGTGAGGATTGAGGAGGTAGTGTTATGGGAATACTGAGTTTATAATTATAGGAGGATTCATGGTACTAAAAGACACTGCTGCCAGCACACTTGATGGGGACTTAAAGAAGCTGCCACGCTTCTTTCTTACTATAGGTGAATGTAAAAGATAAAGCACACCGGGGTAAAGAAAAAGCAGTAAAAAGCATATATGGGAAGGCATTAGCGCACTTTTCCTTCAAGATTAAGGAAAAGGCAGGAAGAAGAGAAGAGGAGATAAATCTAACTTTTTTATTCTTGCTTTAATTTCACAGCCAGTGTTTGGGTATACTTAATAGAATTGTATTGCATGCCTTGAAGCCTTGGAATTGGAATGTAGCACAATTTTGAATTCACTGATTAATATTGTTAACTTAAGAAATTATACTTCTTTGTGCTTCTCATTTTGAGTCAAGCTAAGTCAAAGTACTCAAGGGCATTCTAAGCCCCTTGTACGGATTTATATATATGAGATACATATTCAACATAGTCTCATTTGGGATATAGAAATATCAATCTATTGTGAGTCATGAAATAAAGTATGGATACAGAAAAGGATCCAATATTCGAACTATACTAAAAATCCAACCTGCAACTTTGATATCGGAGAGCCCAATAAACCATTGCATCTGCTGTTTCTGTTTGAGATTGCAATATGCATGAATCATCCCAATTAACCATTTTTCTAATAATTTCTGTTAAGTAAGCTGGCACGACATGAATCATCCCAATTAGATTAAGAAAAAAAAAATAGAAAACGAAAAACAACCACAAGGATAAATAATAAATAAGAGATAAAAAAAAAAAGAAAAAAAAGGCAAATAACAATGGAATTTAATACACCATTCAAAGATAAAATGTTTCAAATTATTTATTCAATATCCACTTAAAAGCATTTGAAGCTCAAGGGCTATCTTAACTTAAGCATATATATATTTATGCCTTAACAAGCCAAAGAAATCCGTAAGTAGTGTTTACTACTTGCGCAGGTTGCGAAAGTAGGCTGCTGGGTCTCGCTCAAAATCATCACTGAATATGCGCTGATTCCTCCCAGGAGCCTTCATTGTTTTCTTGTTAGTCGATCCTGATAGCAGACCAAAAATCGCAAATGCTGCACCTACCACTGCAAAAGCCACTTTGGCTACCGCAACCGCTTTGTTTTCTGGTTCAGCCATTGCGTTGCGTTATTGTTTTTCACGTTTCTGTACGTGTGTGCTTTCGCTGCAACCCTTTATAGACCAAACGTTCCTGTTTGTTGTATTAATCTCTAATTCTATGATGTACAATAACAGAAGGCTTGTATATATAGAGCACTCTGGGAAGTTAGAAAGTCATGTTGTAGTTAATGCATGTTATCCTTGGCTGGCGTAAACGATGATCCTGGTCAATCTTCTACGTGCATTTTCCAAGACTTGATCAATGTAATTAACGAGGATGAGAGCATGGGAACTTCAAGGAACTTGAATCAATTCACGAAGAGACGTCTACATTGTGCACCAAAACAGGCTTCCAAAAATTAGTATGGATGTTCTCGCTAGTACTTACTAGCATGAACCCACAAGTCCCAATTCAAGTAATCCAACTTATTAATAGGTATTTTAGATTTATTTTGGATTTTGAGATTTCATTTAAATTTGTTACTTTGATATATTTTGGTACTGATAGAGTTAATTTTTTATAAAATTAAAATTTTAGACTCAATTGTGTAAATTTTTGATATATTTTGGTACTGATAGACTTAATTTTTTATAAAATTAAAATTTTAGACTCAATTGTGTAAATTATAGAATTACAGCTGTAGCTATGTAATTCTATAATTTATAGAATTATAATATTATTTGAATATAAATCTTTTATCCCATTTTTATATTTCATTTATATTTATCAATCACAACTCGTCATATATATATATATATATTTAAAATATAAATTTAAAAAAAAAAAAAAATCCAACACAATTAAATGGTGATATATATAATTTTTTTTTTTTATAACCTTAGGTGTCCAGGCTAGCGTTCTGTAGATACGCGCACCTTGACTAATCCTAAGGGACACGCAACACCCTACTAGCACGTGTATCACGATAATCGCAAGGTTTTGTCTTGGATAGATAGTCCTGAGGAGACTTGAACTAGTGACCATTGGGGAGCACACCAAAGGCTGGACTAGTTGAGTTACCATTCAGGGTTCGTAATATATTATAATTAATGGAGTATAAAGTGGAATACAAAAAATGGAATAAAAGATTTTTATTTGTATTATTTGAGCAATTTTATTGAACTGGTGGCAATAACAGGAGTTATTAACTTATTATTATGGAAGTTATTCTTGAATGCAATTTTTTTTTTTTTTGAATCAAAGGCAATATCATCTTGATTGCAATTTGAGCTCACATAATTTAGTGAATCCTTATGTAATGTAAATGTTTAATTTTTTGTTTTGTTTTGGCAATTCAGATTTTATAGTACATATAATATAAGCTGTTATTGCAGAAGCGCAGAGAGAGAGAGAGAGAGGCTAGCCCTGAATTGGGCCTAAGGTTGATATATATGGAGACGTTGGCCCGCCTACATTGTGAAGGAATACAATAGCTGCCGAAAAGCCGAAGGAAACTTGACAAGCCTTGGCTACAGACACTCCGTTGATTTGAGTAAGGAAGGTTGCGTCTTTGACCAAGCCACTTTATTTGGAGCTGAGTTTCATTTTTCTTTTCTTTTTTTTACAGAAAGCCAGAAAGGTGAGTTTCATTTTTTTTTTTTTTTATGAGAGAAAGGTGAGTTTCATATTTTAGTAACCTTTTGATGTGCCAAATTCTAAAACTTGAAAGTTAAGTAAAGTTTTGTTTACATTGTATATTTTTGTTAACAATTATAATAAGAAATTTAAAAAGAACATGACACTCAACCTCATTATTTATTCATAGACTGCATCGTCGTAAAATTATTAGGTACTCCGAGAGTACATTAAATGCGTACTCCCTCCTTTCACAGAAGTAGTGAGTTCCATCATAAATTTAATTAGCAAGACCCATAACTTCTGTGAGAGGAAGGAGTACGTAATTAATGTACTCCCGGAGTATAGTATAATTACCCCTGCATCGTCAACTCTTTACACATAAAAACAAAGATATGACAAGTCATTGATGACCACTTCGTAGTTAAAGACAATAAATACTACACTGAAACATTACAAAAACCATATAATTCTGCACTTCCAAACACGTCTCCTTGAAAAACAACAATGGCTGTTGTTGGAATCCTTGTAATCTGTCTTTCAAGCTCTTTGTGTCTTTACTTTCTCTTAGCTCTCATCCGGGTCCTTCACACACTATGGTGGACTCCAATTCGCATACAGTATCAAATGGGTTCACAGGGAATCAAAGGTCCTTCCTACAGACTCTTCAATGGAAGCACCAAGGAAATTCTCAACCTGAAAAAAGAAGCCATGAGCAGGCCCTTGGGATTATCCCATGACATACTTTCCAAAGCTCAGCCTCATATTCACTCATGGATCAACAAATATGGTAATAAAATGATGCAGATTAGTAGTTGAATTAGAATTTTGTCTTTTGTTTTTCTTTCTCAAAGTTGAGTTGAATTAGTACCTTTTTATTTCTTTTTCTTAAAGGAGTAGGAGAAAATCTCTGCCTATAAAAACTTATATAAGGAAGTGTGATAGTAATTTAATTGTTATCAACAAAAGATTTTTTGAGAGGTTTTCGGTTTTCTATACTAGCTAGCCTAAAACTTAGATTTTGTGAAAGAGTTGTAGTTATTATACGTTACAGATTCTGATTCAACACGCCTATGCCTGCTTCAATTGGTATCAGTGTCACGCTACACAGCAAAAAATAAATAAATAAATCATTCAATTAAGTTTTAATTACTAAACTTGGTCATTTTTCATTTTCATGTCTTTCTTTGTTTGGTGCAGGGAAGAATTATCTTCAATGGTATGGCCCTCAACCTCAAATTGTCATTACAGAACCAGAGCTTATCAAAGAGATACTCAACAATAGAGACAGCACTTATCCTAAGGAAGAGGTTAAAAGATATGTGAAGAAGCTCTTAGGAGATGGCCTTGTGACATCTGAAGGTGAAAAATGGGCAAAGATGCGGAAACTGGCCAATTATGCCTTCCATGGGGAAAGCCTCAAAGTAACTTCTTTATTACTATTACTAGTTAGCTTTTGCACCACTTGAACTGCTATTATTAGCATATAGAGTAATTAATTCTATACAAAAAAACATAGATATAGAGTCCTAGAAATTAGTCTGAAATGTTAGAAGGGGTTCACTTTTGCAGAATATGATTCCAGCTATAATAACTAGTGTGGAGGTGATGTTAGAAAGATGGAAACATCATGAAGGCAAAGAGATTGAGGTATTTGAAGAATTTAGGCTATTGACATCAGAAGCGATTTCCAGGACAGCTTTTGGGAGCAGTTACTTGGAAGGGAAGAACATTTTTCAGATGATGATGAAATTGGGTTTGATAACATCGAGAAATTCTTATACACTCAGGTTTCCTGGCATCAGGTAAAATCTTTTTAATTAAACCAACAATTAGGGAGCAGAGAACTGCTCCCCATTTAATATTCTTATTGAATTGATTTCTTGTCCGTTTTTACAGTAAAGTTTATAAAACCAGCGATGAAATTGAATCAGAGCAGCTTGAAAAAGGAATATACAACTCTATACTAGAGATAATTAAGAAAAGAGAAGAGAAAATAATGACTGGAGAGGTTGGAAGCTTTGGTGGTGATTTTCTTCAATTACTTGTAAAGGCTCATCAGGATGCCAATGCTAGCCAAAAGATTTCAGTAAAAGATATGGTGGATGAGTGCAAGACATTTTACTTTGCTGGACAAGAAACCACTAATTCTTTGCTTGCTTGGACTGTATTCCTTCTAGCAATCCACACAGATTGGCAAGAGGAAGCAAGAAAGGAGGTGCTCAATTTATTTGGCCACCAAAATCCCAATCCAGATGGTATCACAAAACTCAAGACTGTAAGAATGTCTCAAACTCAAATCAATTACTTGTGTAAATGACAGACCATATATCCAGCTCAATTGCAAATCCTAAATTCTAAATTTTTCGGATATTCTTTCCCATGCAGATGAGTATGATCATCAATGAGTCTCTTAGGTTATATCCACCTGTACTTGCAATAATAAGAAAAGCTGAAAGGGAAGTTAGACTGGGGAAGCTCACTCTTCCAGCTGAAGTACTGTTGTTCATCCCAAATATTGCACTTCACCATGACCCTCAAATATGGGGAGAGGATGTGCATCTTTTCAAACCAGAGAGATTCTCAGAAGGTGTTGCCAAAGCTACTAAAAACAACATGCCTGCTTTTCTCCCCTTTGGAATGGGACCTCGAAATTGTGTGGGCTTTAACTTTGCTACCACTGAAGCAAAGATTACTCTTTCGATGATTCTTCAACGCTATGCCTTCACCCTATCTCCAGCCTATGTCCACTCACCGTTTCAGCTTCTTACCCTTCGCCCACAACATGGAGTTCAAGTTTTGTTACACTCATTGTGATGTGTAGCCTTTCTCTTTTAGCTGTTGTTGAGCTTGGGATTTGGCAGCTTGGAAGAGTAAGTGAATGAACATTGAACTAATAAAATCAGTAGGGACATTGAAGTCACGTGTGACCAATTTGTGGATGAATATGTTGAAAATTAGTTTGTATAACTTAATGGCATATGGGAGGGATTCCAAGTACTTCCAAGATATTATATGATCTGGACCATTGGTCATGTTTTAATAAAAGTCATGACTCTTGTCTTATGTGTGCTTAATTCTAGTTCACTCTGAACTTCTTGATCATGATTAAAAGGTTAGAGTTAAGTTGGCCAACACATCTGAAAGTTTGTAACCAAAGATTGAAATCTATGGGGCCAACAATGCATCTCCTAAATATTGAACAGCCGACACATACACAGACAAAGGATGAACAAATAAATTAACACCTCGAGATGGACAACAGACCAAGGTGCAATCAACCAAGATCCCAATAGCACCAGAATAAGTTCTATATTTAACCACAGCAGCTATAATTACATATATACTAGATCCGCGCGATGCGCAGTATTTAATTAATTTGTTATTTGAATTTAATTTGTATAGGCTTAATCTATGTTGTTGCAAATTATACAACACTTCCATATCTAATTCTACTTTTGTCAATTTCCTTCACGGTTGAATGCAATTTGTCATGGGTTTTCTTTGGCCCAAGTAAGATTGATTCAAAAAGTTATTTCGTGAGAATCTCATAAGTAAATAAAATATCTTAATAATTTGGATAACCAAAACATCATAAGTAAATAAAAGATCTTAATAATATATAAGTGGAAACGAAAGCCAAACAATATAATATTAACTTATTCATTTTATTTTATTTTTTTATCATAGCCATGAGGATTTAAGTTCTCAAAGCAAAATCACAATTATTCTCATGGATTTAGAGTTTATAACATTCATACATATCAAAGCATAAAGTAAACATGCATATATATACAATCTCCATACCAAATAGTACATGTTGATTTTTTTTTTTTCATTCAGGGTAATAACTTTTCTTACTTCATGCCTCTGGTATTGTCATATGTTTGTATGAATCATCCTAGCCCTTCAAATGCACCAATAAACACCACAACTTCACAACTTTAAATGTACTTTTTGTAGAAACCACAATGCATCTTAGAACTTCTATAGCTATAAACAATACAACAAAGAACAAACTGAGTTTGTAACACCAATAGCTTAAAGTAACAAAACCATTTAAAGTAGCAAACTATCTATAGCCAAGTCCCTTTAATGAATGCATATTCATCTGATTGCAAATGTGTTGTTTTGGTCAAACCCATAAAAACATTTAGCCAAAAATATATAGAGTAGGCATATGCTTAATTAATTTAAGTTTCTAAGATTTGATCTAGCTATTCCTAATTACAACTTTCTTTTGTTCTTGGGTTTCTTTTTTTCAAGTGCAATTTCCATATAATAAGGAATCTGAAAATTATTTCAATTTCATTTGTAGGAACATAAAAGCTTGTATAGTGAAAAGCTTTGGGAATAGCAATAATAAAAAGCCAAGTTTTATTTTGAACTCACTATAATAGTGCCAATACAATAAATCCACTTGTGATATCTCATGGATAAAACAATTGCTGCTAAACTGATTGAATAAATAATAACATTAAAAAAAATGACCAAGCTCATACGCTCTAACAATTCCATTTTTAAACATTAGGCAGTAGATCATGAGCACAAACTTCAATGGTGTGACAGGAACCATAATCTCAATTACCCATTTTGAGGCAGGGCTGTAATCAAGAATATCATATTAAAGATGACCTACATTCAATTTTTAAATCATAGAATAGACAACTATTCACTTGTACAGATGGAACCTCAAACTGAAAAAAAAAATCAAATCTATAATCTACCAAACTATTTTCTACACCAAATAATTGTAGTAACCTACCATATAACATAGCATGTGAAATCATTAAAAGGTATCCATATAACATATAAATAAACAGAGAAAATATACCTAAAATTTCTACCAAACTATCTTTACCTGTTTTCCTTTCTAAGCAAATTCCTAAATAGGGGTATGTTTAGCTTTTGGGTAAAAGATGGGGATCATTTATCTAGTAATGGATGAGTTTCTAGCTAAAAATTAAACAACTTATAAGAATTGGAAATTTCAGCCAAAAAAAAAAATAATAAGAATTGGAAATATATAATAGAAGAATAATTTGAGCCCCAAATTCCAGCCACCCACTATCAACAAAAGTACACAGAACTGGAACTCTCATAATCAATAAAAAGAAACATAAAAAATGAATTCAAGGTTTTGGATAGGCGCTTCTTTTAGACAATTTATCAAGCACATCAAAGGCATGCCAAGTGTGTAACTAAAACAAAAGAGAAGGAAAGCAAACCATCAACTTCCTATTGCATGCTTACAACCAAATAAAAAACAATTCCAAATGAACAAAATGAATTTGAATTTGCATGAAACACAAATTAACTAACAGAATCCTAAACTTAAACTAACAAACCACAAATATGATACAAATTTAATTAATAAGTGGTTGCAATAATCTTATTCTCTTGTTCAAACCCACCCAAGGAATATAATAGTACATAAGAAAACTTGTACGTAAATAAACGATCACATGCAGCCATAAAGTGTATTTTCTAACTACTACAGAGCTGTGGCAGCCATAGATTTCATTCAGATTGGTGAGAAACAAACTAACACAAATCAATTATATGAACACATGCTAGTATGTGCACAAATACAAAAAATCCATACTTCCCCATTGTCTCTTAAGGTTTCTTTCAGACTTATTATCCATAACCACATAGAAAGTGAGTTGAAAGGATACAACAAAACAAAAAAGATTCAAATATCTAATGAAAAGAACATTAGAATGAAGCAAAATATTCACTTATGATTTAAAAATGTCAGTGCTGCAACGAAAAGAAAAGAAAACCCAAGCAATGTTGCAATACATATCCAATACCAATATTCACCATTAAACATGTTCAATACAATCAACCAACTCTTTGAAAGAACATGAAACAAAGTCACCTTGCCAATCAAGGAACATATTCTCCACGCTTGTAATAGGTGGGACTCTTTGCTGCTCTCCACCCTGCCATTCCCATACCAGCTACGATAACCAACAAAACCAAATTTAAAATTAAATCACACAACTAAAACAAAAAGAAATTTCAAATTCAATTTTAATGCAAATCTACAATTCCTTACAGTGATATTCAAAATCGCTGGTGGATTCCAAAGCGTGGTGATATTCAACGAATCTACATAAAAAAAAATTCAGAATAAACCCTAGTTAGAAACCCCAATTCCCAAAATAACATCCAATTATCAAAACCCCAAATCAAAATCTGAAATTTTTTATTTTGAAAATCACTTATGACAGGTTGCTTGAATTTAAATTCAAATAGTATATTACACATATAAGAATAGCTACTCAGCAAAGCCTAGTAAAATAACAATATATTACCCTACATTGTTGCACACATCTGGCGGAATATGCATATGTTTATCATGCATGAGATGAAAACATTTATGGCCAAATGATTCTTACTTGGGAGAGATCTTCCAGTAAAATTAGTGTGATAGCAGAGCACCTTAGGTAATTGAGCAAATTGAGGATGTTTTGCCTTTATTTTAGTCCTAGGCCAGGATCCAGGCCCTGTTACCCCAAGGTAGCTCAGTGAGTCTTGTGTGGAGTCACTAACACTTGTGATGCTTTGTGCATACGGTAGGCCCTAGAAAACATATTCAATGTACGTGTTCCTGAGCCTTTTTGATTTGAGAATCTGCCATTCATAGGATCTGCAAGGCCTTGTTGACTATTATCTAGAGGATTGGTAGGCTCCAAATACAGGTGTCTTGAGTAGCTATTCTTGAGGCAGCATAGATCCTTTGTCCCTGTGGTTGTTGAGAAATAAGCATTGCCATCAGCTTGTTAACAGTACGCCCACTTAAAGCATTGAATAAGGGTTTATGCCATGTAAGCTGTGACTTGAACTAAAGTCGTTTCAAAGATGAACTTAAGTACATTTGGCTGGATTTGCGAAATTTTTACACCCATGATATTTTTTGTTTTCTTAAAGTCCAATAGCTTAAGTTAATTGTTCATTCAGATTTTAGCTGCAATTAAATTCGATGAATTTTCTATTGGCCTGTCCTGTTTAGAGTGACAGCCAATTTAATAAGTTGGTGACCAAATTTAAAACACATAATAACACGACACATATCTAAAGGAATTTCACCAAACATATGGCATGCAACAATAACAAAGATCGATAACACTGAAAATTTCAAGTATAAAAATCTTCAGTATAGGCCTTTAGCAATTGCAAACCAAGATCAATAATAAGAAAACAAAAATGAGAATCATAGGGGAGGTAAATAACTTTCTTTTAAGAATGTATTTGGCTATTCCTCGGCATTATCAAACGCCTACTCAACCGTGCATAATAACACCCTATACTACCTACAAAAAAAAAAAAAAAAAAAAAAAAAAAAAAATACATGATGATAGGAACAAACTCCACAAAGGCAATCGAACATGAAGCTTAGGAAACCACACAAATGTGTTTAAATAGGAGATTGGGGTGCAATCAATTGGGGAGATGAGGAGGTGAGGGAGATGAAGAGGTGAGGGAGTTCAAGAGGTGAGGTAGAAGAAGATGTGAGGAAGAGGAAAAGCCTATGAAAAGGGAGAGAATTAAATAGAGGTAAATGTTAAAAGGTAAGAGTGAGAGAATTAATTAATTAGAGGTATGGGTGAGGAGGAAGGGTGTGGGAATAGAAAATCTGATGTGGTATCTTTAAGGAGAAAGCTAAAACTTCACCTATTAGTTTATACTAGTCGCAAGCCCGTGCGATGCACATGAATTATATATATAATCTTTTTAATTTTGCGTGAACATCATAATATTAATAAAAAACTATAATAAAAAAACTAAAAAGAGAATATTAATTTTGATGAATATTTTCGAAAAAAATGTTAGAACCTGTTATAATTCCAAAGAACAAAAAAATGCACTTGAATTTAAATGAAAATAAACAACATAGAATTAACCGAAAACCCAATTTGATTTTAAACCCAAACTCACAATCCCATATCACAAAACCCCCACAAATTAAATAAAAAACAATACAAAAATAAACATGGGCTTCTTTTTAAAAATCTTAATTTTATTTCATTTTCTTGAAGATAATACTAATTCATAGAGAGGATAATACTAATTTAATTTGATGTTGTTTTCATTAGCTAACCCAACATGTTTACTATAACTATCATAGAATTGAGATTGACTCTTAAGTCTTAAGTTCAAGTTCTTATTACGTTAGTAAGCTCATGAGGAAAAATAAATAAATAAAAGAGATGACCGATGGCAACTAAACCAAGAGGCATAATTCATTAAACCAAGAGGCAATCATTATGGTACGAAGAAAATTAACTTAAACTAATATGATAGTAAGTGAGACATTTTGTCAAACAGATAATGTGCAGATTCCAAAATCTGAACATGAAAATTAAATACACCCAAAATTACTAATTTTCCCAAGTTGGCAAGATTGAAGAAAAATCCCTAATGATCAATTTCAAATAATAATAATAATAATAATAGGTAGCTTTTGAGAGCCATATTCAATCATCCCATCAAAAAGTGTCACAAAAAGGCAAAATTATGGATAAACAAATACTCTAAGAAAAGTCTAAGCAAAAAAAAACAAAAAGGAAAAAACTGAGAGACATAAAATGATAAGTATAATAAAAAAAAAAAAAGGGTTATTTTTTATTGATGGGTAGAGAATGCCCATTTGCACAATGTAATATTCCAACCACCCTTGGTGCAGTGCTGAAGATGATGAAACAAATAGGGACTAAGATTAGATAGGTATCCAAGGAATCCAGAAATTGCACCACATTTTCTTCCTCCAATCGTTGTTCATGTTGTTCTTGATCTACTACTTCTGTGAAGCTTAGCATTTGGTTTATTTATAAACCAAAAAATTAATTGGTGGATTTATAACTAAAGTGAGGGAGAGAAGAAGCCAAAAAAGCAAGAACAGAGAGTTATTTCTTTCTTTGAGAAAAAGAGAAGAGAGAGAGAGTCAAAGTAGTAATGAAGGCAGAATTAAGTGGAAAATTTGAAAGAAATGAAAAATAGAGCTTTTAATGCTAGCCCAAATATAGAAAGAGTTAAATGGAATTTGATTAAAGAATCTGAAAAGGTTAGAATCGGTAGAGTTTTTTTTCTTCTTCTTCTTTTTAAAAATGGAAGAGAGAGAGTTAGAGTAGTAATGATGATAGAATTAAATGAATTAAATGGGAAAGTTGAAAGAATGGAGCATTAGCCGAAGGAGAGAGAGAGAAGAAGAGAGGAAGGGAAAAAAAAAAAAAAAGGAAACGTGTGATGAAGAGAGAGAGTATGAAGTGAAAGAATTAAATGGAGTCAAATGGAATGAGTGAAAATAGGGTTGATTGGGAAGAGATGGTGTTAAATGAGGAGTCAAGCATTAGGAATAGGAAATGACGGGCATGTTTTGAGAAAAATCTGAAACTTCAACTATTAGTTTATATAATAAATAATAGATATAATAGATTATAGATTATAGATATAAATTACATAGCAAGTCAGAAACATTTATGCCCCTATTATGACATAATACTCGATTAAGAATTGAATTCACAATAGTTGGTCTTGCTTTTAACACGTGCTTTAACATTCTTTTTGATGAGTTTAAAAATTTAATCTGCATGAAAAATGGCATTCTCTGCTGCCAGTGTGGTACCAGAAGCCCACCAAGCCAATTTGCTAATGATTAATCGCAAACCTTTTTATTTTTTATTTTGTTTGAAGTAAGAAGACCAATCCACCAGATCATCCAACCTAAGAATGAATACTCAAGGAATAAATGATCTCAATTCTCAATACAATTCCTGTAGAAGACACAAGAATTATTCCCAACGGAGTCCCATTTCATCATCCTCGCTGTAGTAGGAAGCTTATTGACTTTGTATTTTGTTAATAATTATAATGAGAAATTTAAAAATCTAGAGAAGCTATTCTCACCCTTTTGCATAAAGGAAATTCAACTTATATATCCCATTTTAAGATAAAACAAGTACAATAAAGTTACCGACACATTAAAATTTAAGGGGGCGGTAAGTAAAGTTTATTGACTTTGTATTTTTATTAAGAGTAATGCTAGAGATACAACTTATTTTACAACTATTTACTTACAAATTGACATGACAATACAAAGCATCAGTACATAAAACACCTAATTAACCAATCAACATTAATTTTATAAAATCATTAAAATAAAAATAAAAACCTTGGGAAGATAATTACTTGGCTTCCTCTTGCATAGCGCTCCTTCCCCAAATTCACATTCTCCAGTCCTAATTCCTTCTCTTTCTTATCAACCTTGGATACATAACCAAAACCCGAATCGGTTACGACGTTGCCGTCCTCGTCGCTAGCATTCACTTTTCAACGACAGTGGCCATGAGCTCCCGCTATAGACGCCCACTCTTGGAGTCCGGTGACTCATCCGGGGAAACATCTGGAGCTCCTACAGGGGCGTCTCTTGGCTTGCTCCGCTTGGGCTCGAGGGGAGAGGGCTACATACTCATCCTCATAACCATCCGCAAGTCCTCTTTTTGATCTGCCATTGAAACCCTCATCGAGTAGATCTGAAACCAAGAAGATTTAATATGAAATGTTGGTTTTGGGTTTGCTTTGACCAGTGGTTGTCACAAGAGATCAAAGCTTGGACACAGAAGTGATGAGTTTCTAGTAGATCCGAAACCAAGAAGATTCAATACGCTGGGTCAATCTCATGGGTTTTTATTTTATTTTAATGATTTTATGAAATTAATGCTTAATAGTTATAAAATAAGTTATGTCTCTAACATTACTCTTTTATTAATAATTATAATGAAAAATTTAAGAATTTGGGGAGGTCATTCTCATCCCTTTGTATAGACGAAATTCAAACTCACATATCTTATTATAAGATGAATAAGATAAAATAAAACAAATATAATAAAACTATCAACATAACATTTTCTTAATAATGTTGAAGTGTTAACTCTAAACGGTAAATAATAAAATATAAATAAAAAATATTGATAATAACTAATAAAAATTTATCAATTCAATTTATTATGAAATTCCTCAGCATGTAACATTTCTCAAAGAAATAATTGATGTAACACGAATCCGTACACATACTTATTGACTTTAGCGAGGCATCTGGATTGACTTGTCAACTTTCTACACAAAAAATAAAAAAATAGATAAGATAAGACAGAAAGCAGTTAAAGTCAAATACGACATTGAAACTTTGGGGAAAACCATATAATTGAAAGAGTTAGTTAGTCTAAACAGAATTAGTTAAGGACTAAACAGAATTAGTTAAGGCTAAGCTGTCATTAGCTGTAAGTAGTTAAGCTTAGCTGTTAGTGACTTTAGTCACGTGGTTATTATGCACTACAAGTGCTCTTGTATTATATAAGTAACCTGAGAATTAATGAGAGAGTAAGAAATCATTTTCTCAATACTATAGTTTCTGCATCTTTGTTACTGCTTCCTCTGTATATCTTCTCTTCTTTCATGGTATCAGAGCTCCGATTCAAAACCTAAAATGGCAGAAGCCTCTTCTTCTACAAATACACATACTCACCAAAATACAAACCCTTCCTCTAATATTTCCAATATTACACAATCCCCTATACTTCTCTTATCAAATATCTCGAATTTGATTTCTGCAAAATTGGACAGCACCAATTACACACTCTGGAAGTATCAGTTACTTTCCATTTTTGAGTGTTACTCACTATTGGATCACATTGATGGTTCAACTCAACCACCTGAGCGTTATCTGCAAGATGCAAATGGTCAGTTTACTCCACAAGAGAGTATACAGTATAAGCAGTGGAAGATCCGTGATCAAGCACTGAAGACACTTCTCAATGCAACACTCTCTCCGCCTGCATTGTCTCTTGTTATTCGTCAATCCACAGCGAGAGGTGTCTGGGAAGTCCTTGAGCGAAGGTATACATCTCTGTCTCGAACTCACGTATTAAGCCTTAAAGGTGAATTAGATAGGATACAGAAAAAGAATGAATCCATGTCTGTTTTTCTGGATCGTGTTAAAGAGCTTCGAGATAAACTCAGTACAGTGGGAGTTGAGATTGATGATGAGGAACTCTTGCATGTTGTGATGAAAGGCTTACCTCCTGAGTACGATGCGTTCTGTTCTGCCATGCGTACCAAGGATCGGTCTATTTCTTGTGAAGAATTGCATGTGATGCTTACGTCTGAAGAAGAATCCAAGAAGAACTCTAGGGGTATGAGTTCTGACAACATACCTCATATGGCAATGGCAGCCACTGCCGATGGAAGTTCTCCAGTTACAAATACTCCTCTGCCTCTATTTTCTCCTCAGTGGAACAGAGGTCGTGGTGGCAGATCACAGAATTACCGTGGGCGAGGACGCGGTAATTACGGCAGTTCCCGTGGCGGTTTTCAACAGAATATGCAACAGAATTCTCAAGCCCAGACACGTCCAACGTGTCAAATTTGTAGCAAACCTGGACATGTTGCTCTCGACTGCTTCCACCGTATGAATTTTGCATATCAGGGACGCCATCCTCCTGCAAAACTTGCTGCCATTGCTTCTACAAACATGTCCAATGCCATTGGTGCTCCTGCTTCCAATCAGTCTTGCTGGATTTCAGATACCGGAGCTACAGACCATTTCACCCCAGACATAACTCATATTCCGGACTGCCATGCCTATACTGGTAATGACTTTGTTACGGTTGGAAATGGTCAGTCTCTACCTATTACACATTCTGGTAATTCTCAACTTCATGCATCCTCACATCTTTTTCATCTTCGTAAAGTGTTACATGTTCCATCTATGTCTTCTAGTCTTTTATCTGTTTACCGTTTCTGCAAAGATAATGATGCCTCTTTTCATTTTGATGCATCTAAGTTCCAAATCAAGGATCTACGTTCGGGGAAACTTCTTTACAGTGGCCTCAGTGAACATGGACTCTATCCTGTCCGTGGTGACATTCTACCAACCTCGTCTTCTTCCTCCTATGCTTTGTCCAGTACTACATCTGCTCAGCTTTGGCACACTCGGCTTGGCCATCCACAGTCTCGAGTCTTTAGTCATGTCTTGCATAATTTTTTACATGTTAATTCTGTATCAAATAAAGTTCCCTTTTGTTCTCATTGTGTTGAAGGGAAACATCATCAATTACCCTTTAATGATTCAGTTTCTGTTACCACTCGTCCCTTAGAATTAGTCCACACAGATGTATGGGGTCCTGCCCCCGTTACTTCTTGCAATGGAACTCGGTATTATGTTTCTTTCATTGACGATTACACTCGTTTTACATGGTTTTTTCCACTTAAATATAAGTCTCAAGTTCTTGAATCTTTCAAGCACTTTAAATCCACCATGGAAAACATTCTTGACTGCCACATTAAAATTTTGCGTAGTGACTGTGGTGGTGAGTACTCCAAATCCGAGTTTCAGTCATTTTGTTCTTCAAATGGCATCTTACATCAGTTTTCTTGCCCCCATACCTCTCAGCAGAATGGCATTGCTGAGAGGAAACATCGCCACATAGTTGATATGGCCTTAACTCTCATTTCTCAGTCTTCTCTTCCTCTTAATTTCTGGCCATATGCATTTTCTACTGCTGTGTTTTTGATCAATCGTCTTCCTTCTGTTTCACGGCAGTTAGTGTCTCCATGGGAGTGCTTATTTGGCTCCACTCCTGACTACAAATCCTTTCGTGTTTTTGGGTGTACTTGCTACCCCTTACTTCGTCCTTATTCAAAGCACAAATTACAACCCAGATCAGTCCCTTGTGTGTTTCTCGGGTATGCATGCAATGCCAAAGGCTTCCTTTGTTATGATATTTCAGCTCATCGTTTTTATGTCTCTCGCCATGTTAAGTTTGATGAATCTAATTTTCCGTATCATAATTCTTCCTCTCAGACTTCTCATTCATCTTCCTCTTCTCCTATTAATTCCAACATATCTTCCATTTGGTTAAGTCATCTCCTTTTCTTTCATCCGTGTACTGCTCCATCAGTTCTTGGTCCTCCACCATCAAATGCATCTCTTCCTTTGGTCTCATCTTCCCTAGTCCCATCTGTTTCCATTGACTCTCATACTTCTTCCTCTAGTTCTTTACCTATTGATACCCCACCAGCTCCACATATTCCTATCTCTAATACACCACCAGCTCCATCTATTCCTATATCTGATACACAAACAGCTCCACATATTTCCGCAGCTCCACCTATTCCAGCAGCTCCACATATTCCAGCAGCTCCAAATATTCCAGCAGCTCCACATGTTTCTTCTACCAATGTCCATCCCATGTGTACCCGTGCCAAATCTGGTATTACTAAACGTAAACCAGGCTTTATTGCTACTAATACTTCTCTTCCTAGTTCTGTTGATTACCTGACCACCGAGCCCCCAACCTATGCTGTTGCTTGTAAAATTCCTCAATGGCATGCAGCTATGGCTTCAGAATTTGATGCTTTGCAACGGCAGGCAACATGGACTTTGGTTCCTCCTTCTTCTTCTCAGCATGTCATTGGTTGTCGTTGGGTGTTTAAGTTGAAACGTAACACTGATGGTTCTGTGGCTCGATTTAAAGCCCGTCTTGTTGCCAAAGGGAATCACCAACAAGCTGGCTTGGATTTTGACGAAACATTTAGCCCCGTTGTCAAACCAGCTACTGTCAGATTAGTTTTATCCTTGGCAGCTCAGTATAGCTGGTCTCTTCGTCAGTTGGATGTGAGCAACGCATTTCTTCACGGTTCCCTTAAAGAACATGTGTTTATGCGTCAACCACCAGGCTTTGTTGATCCTCACCATTCTTCTCATGTGTGCTTATTACAGAAATCCATTTATGGTTTACGTCAAGCACCCCGAGCCTGGTTTGAGAAATTTTCTAGTCATCTTCTGACTGTTGGCTTCACAGCTTCTCTGGCAGATCCTTCTCTGTTTGTGTACAAGAGTGGCTCTACTGTGATCTATTTGTTGTTGTATGTAGACGATATAATTCTTACTGGCAGTACTCCGGTTGCTATTCAAGCTTTGATTCATGATTTAGCTCAAGCTTTCGAGCTCAAGGACTTAGGTCCTCTCAAGTATTTCTTGGGTCTACAGGTTGAGTATACTGATTCAGGGCTCTTGGTTCATCAGGCCAAATATGCTACTGATTTATTGGTTAAACATAACATGTCCACGTGCAAGCCTTGCTCTACTCCGTTTGTGCCTCCCTCAACCTCTGTTCTTACTGCATCTTCATTCCTCTCTGATCCGTTAAGTTACAGGAGTTTGGTTGGAGCTTTGCAGTACCTTACATTTACTCGACCTGATCTTTCGTTTGCTGTCAATTCCTTATGCCAACATATGCATCAGCCTACTACTTCACATCTGGTTGCAGCTAAACGAGTTCTTCGATACATAAGTGGGACTCTTACTCATGGCATCGTGTTTCAGCCTGGTCCATTACGCCTCACTGCCTTCACAGACTCTGATTGGGCTGGCAATCCTGTTGATCGAAGGTCCACTACTGGCTTCCTTATTTTTCTGGGCAACAATCTCCTCACTTGGGCTTCTAAGAAACAGCCAACTGTCTCTAGGTCCTCCACCGAGGCTGAATATCGAGCTTTGGCTGTTGGTGCTGCAGAACTTGCGTGGATCAGGATGCTTTTAAGAGATCTTGGTATCTTTGTGTCTCATGCTCCAGTTTTATGGTCTGATAACACAAGTGCAATTTCTCTTGCCTCGAATCCAGTTTTTCACGCTCGAACAAAACATATCGAGATTGATTACCATTTTGTTCGTGAAAAAGTGGTTCGTGGTGACCTTTCTGTCCAGTTCATCTCCACCGACGATCAGCTAGCTGATCTTCTGACTAAGGCTCTTCCGTCTCCTCGTTATATCACTCTTTCTTCCAAACTTCTGCATTCGATCTCTCAGCATTCGTTTGAGGGGGGATGAAAGAGTTAGTTAGTCTAAACTGAATTAGTTAAGGACTAAACAGAATTAGTTAAGGCTAAGCTGTCATTAGCTGTAAGTAGTTAAGCTTAGCTGTTAGTGACTTTAGTCACGTGGTTATTATGCACTACAAGTGCTCTTGTATTATATAAGTAACCTGAGAATTAATGAGAGAGTAAGAAATCATTTTCTCAATACTATAGTTTCTGCATCTTTGTTACTGCTTCCTCTGTATATCTTCTCTTCTTTCAATAATTCTGCAGTTCCAAAAACACCTCCTTTGAAAAGAACAATGGGTTTTGTTGGAATCCTTGTAATCTGGCTTTCAAGCTCTTTGTGTCTCTACCTTCTCTTAGCTTTCATCCGGGTCCTTCATAAACTATGGTGGACTCCAATTCGCATACAGTATCAAATGGGTTCACAGGGAATCAAAGGTCCTTCCTACAGACTCTTCCATGGAAACACCAAGGAAATTTTCAACATGAAAAAAGAAGCCATGAGCAGGCCCTTGGGATTATCCCATGACATACTTTCCAAAGCTCAGCCTCATATTCACTCATGGGTCAACAAATATGGTAATAAAAATGATGCAGATTGGTAGTTGAATTAGAATTTTGTGTTGTTTTTCTTTCTAAAAGTTGAGTTGAATTAGTACCTTTTTATTTCTCTTTCTTAAAGGAGTAGGAGAAAATCTCTGCCTATAAAAACTTATATAAGGAAGTGTGATAATAATTTAATTGATATCAACAAAAAGATTTTTTGAGAGGTTTTCACTATTCTGTTTTTTGAGTTGTAGTTATTATACGTTACAGATTCTGATTCAACACGCCTATGCCTGCATCAATTGGTATCGGAGTCACGCTACACTGCAAAAAAAATAATAATAATAATAATAAATCTTTCAACTAAGTTTTACTTACTAAATTTGTCATTTTTCATTTTTCATGTCTTTCTTTGTTGGTGCAGGGAAGAATTATCTTCAATGGCATGGCCCTCAACCTCAAATGGTCATTACAGAACCAGAGCTTATCAAAGAGATACTCAACAATAGAGACAGCACTTATCCTAAGGAAGAGGTTAAAGAATATGTGAAGAAGATCTTCGGAGATGGCCTTGTGACATCTGAAGGTGAAAAATGGGCAAAGATGCGGAAACTGGCCAATTATGCTTTCCATGGGGAGAGCCTCAAAGTAACTTCTTTATTACTATTACTAGTTAGCTTAGAACCACTTGAATTGCTATTATTAGCATATTGAGTAATTAATTCTATACAAAAAACATAGATATAGAATCTTAGAAATTAGTCTGAATTGTTAAAAGGGGTTCACTTTTGCAGAATATGATTCCAGCTATGATAACTAGTGTGGAGGTGATGTTAGAAAGATGGAAACATCATGAAGGCAAAGAGATTGAGGTTTTTGAAGAATTTAGGCTGTTGACATCAGAAGCGATTTCCAGGACAGCTTTTGGGAGCAGTTACTTGGAAGGGAAGAACATTTTTCAGATGATGATGAAATTGGCTTTGATAACATCGAGAAATACTTATACACTCAGGTTTCCTGGCATCAGGTAAAATCTTTTTAGTTAAACCAACAATTAGGGAGCAGAGAACTACTCCCCATTTAATATTCTTATTGAATTGATTTCTTGTCCATTTTTACAGTAAAGTTTATAAAACCAGCGATGAAATTGAATCAGAGCAGCTTGAAAAAGGAATATACAACTCTATATTAGAGATAATTAAGAAAAGAGAAGAGAAAATAATGACTGGAGAGGTTGGAAGCTTTGGGGGTGATTTTCTTCAATTACTTGTAAAGGCTCATCAGGATGCCAATGCCTAGCCAAAAGATTTCAGTACAAGATCTGGTGGATGAGTGCAAGACATTTTACTTTGCTGGACAAGAAACCACTAATTCTTTGCTTGCTTGGACTGTATTCCTTCTAGCAATCCACACAGATTGGCAAGAGGAAGCAAGAAAGGAGGTGCTCAATTTATTTGGCCACCAAAATCCCAATCCAGATGGTATCACAAAACTCAAGACTGTAAGAATGTCTCAAACTCAAATCAATTACTTGTGTAAATGACAGACCATATATCCAGCTCGATTGCAAATCCTAAATTCTAAATTTTTCGGATATTTTTTCCCATGCAGATGAGTATGATCATCAATGAGTCTCTTAGGTTATATCCACCTATAATTGCAATGTCAAGAAAAGCTAAAAGGGAAGTTAGACTGGGGAAGCTCACTATTCCAGCTGAAGTACTGTTGGTCATGCCAAATACTGCACTTCACCATGACCCTCAAATATGGGGAGAGGATGTGAATCTTTTCAAACCAGAGAGATTCTCAGAAGGTGTTGCCAAAGCTACTAAAAACAACATGCCTGCTTTTTTTCCCTTTGGAATGGGACCTCGAAATTGTGTGGGCTTTAACTTTGCTACCACTGAAGCAAAGATTACTCTTTCGATGATTCTTCAACGCTATGCCTTCACCCTATCTCCAGCCTATGTCCACTCACCGTTTCAGCTTCTTACCCTTCGCCCACAACATGGAGTTCAAGTTTTGTTACACTCATTGTGATGTGTAGCCTTTCTCTTTTAGCTGTTGTTGAGCTTGGGATTTGGCAGCTTGGAAGAGTAAGTGAATGAACATTGAACTAATAAAATCAGTAGGGACATTGAAGTCACGTGTGACCAATTTGTGGATGAATATGTTGAAAATTAGTTTGTATAACTTAATGGCATATGGGAGGGCTTTCAAGTATTTCAAGTACTTCCAAGATATTATATGATCTGGACCATTGGTCATGTTTTAATAAAAGTCATGACTTTTGTCTTATGTGTACTTAATTCTAGTTCACTCTGAACTTCTTGATCATGATTAAAAGGTTAGAGTTAAGTTGGCCAACACATCTGAAAGTTTGTAACCAAAGATTGAAATCTATGGGGCCAACAATGCATCTCCTAAATATTGAGCAGCCGACACATACACAGACAAAGGATGAACAAATAAACACCTCGAGATGGACAACAGACCAAGATGCAATCAACCAAGATCCCTATAGCACCAGAATAAGTTCTATATTTAACCACAGCAGCTATAATTACATATATATTACATAACAAGTCAGAAACATTTATGCCCCTATTATGACATAATACTCGATTAAGAATTGAATCACAATAGTTGGTCTTGCTTTTAACACGTGCTTTAACATCCTTTTTGATGAGTTTAAAAATTTAATCTGCATGAAAAATGGCATTCTCTGCTGCCAGTGTGTTACCAGCAGCCCACCAAGCCAATCTGCTAATGATTAATCGCAAACCTTTTTATTTTTTATTTTGTTTGAAGTAAGAAGACCAATCCACCAGAGCATCCAACCTAAAAATGAATACTCAAAGAATAAATGATCTCTATTCTCAATACAATTCCTGCAGAAGACAACGGAATCCCATTTCATCATCCTCGCTCCAGTTGGAAGCTTATTGACTTTGTATTTTGTTAACAATTATAATGAGAAATTTAAAATTTTAGAGAAGCCATTCTCACCCCTTTGCATAAACAAAATTCGACTTATATATCTTATTTTAAGATAAAACAAATATAATAAAGTTACTGACACACTAAAATTTAAGGGGGTGATAAGTAAAGTTTATTGACTTTGTATTTTTGTTAACAATTATAATGAGAAATTTAAAAATTTGGAGAGGCCATTCTCACCCTTTTGTATAGACGAAATTCGAACTCACATATCTTATTATAAGATTAATAAGATAAAATATAAAAAATATAATAAAACTTTCAACATAACATTTTCTTAATAATGTTGAAGTGTTAACTCTGAATGATAAATAATAAAACGATATAAATGATGGACCTAAATAATAATTAATAAAAATCTGTCAATTTAATATCATTATGAAATTATTGTGAAATAATTCAGAATGTAGCATTTCACAAACAAATAATTGATGTAACACGAATCCATACACATACTTCTTGACTTTAGCGAGACATCTAGATTGAGTTGTCAACTTTCTACACAAAAAATCAAAAAATAGATATGATAAGACAGAAAGAAGTTAAAGACAAATACGACATTGAAACCTTGAGGAAAACCATATAATTCTGCAGTTCCAAAAACACCTCCTTGAAAAAGAACAATGGGTTTTGTTGGAATCCTTGTAATCTGGCTTTCAAGCTCTTTGTGTCTCTACCTTCTCTTAGCTCTCATCCGGGTCCTTCACAAACTATGGTGGACTCCAATTCGCATACAGTATCAAATGGGTTCACAGGGAATCAAAGGTCCTTCCTACAGATTCTTCTTTGGAAACACCAAGGAAATTTTCAACATGAAAAAAGAAGCCATAAACAGGCCCATGGATTTATCACATGAAACATTCTCCAAAGCTCAGCCTCATATTCACTCATGGGTCAACAAATATGGTCAAGACAAAAACTTTCAACAACTTTTCACTTTATGAAAAATACTCATAAACTACTTTTTACTCAAAATTACTAAATTTGGTAGTTTTTCATTTTGGTGCAGGAAAGAATTATCTTCAATGGTTTGGCCCTCAAGCTCAAATGGTGATTACAGAACCAGAGCTTATCAAAGAGATACTGAACAATAGAGACAACGCTTATCCGAAGCAAGACGTCGGAGACTATATGAAGAAGCTCTTAGGAGATGGGCTTGTGACATCTGAAGGTGAAAAATGGGCTAAGATGCGGAAACTTGCCAATTATGCCTTCCATGCGGACAGCCTCAAAGTAACTTCTTAGAATTACTAGTTACCTTGTATTGCTATTATTAGCCTTGACAACTTGTTTAATAAATATTTATCAAAAAAAAAAACTTGTTTACTTGATTAGCTAAAGAGGAACTAAGAACTCAACTACTATATGTTTCACATTTTGCACATGTTTTTAGCTTTACTTCAGTTTGTGGGGCCTTGATTCAAGTCTGATCAAGGGCCTCATAGGCCAACTATGTTGTATGCATACATACTATACAGACTTTTTAACACTCAATAAGCAATTAGCATATTAATAAATGCTATACAAAAAAAAAAAAATGATTTAGAATCTTGCAAATTAGTCTGAATTGTTAGAAGGGATTTCACTTTTGCAGAATATGATTCCAGCAATGATAAGTAGTGTGGAGATGATGCTAGAAAGGTGGAAACATCATGAAGGCAAAGAGATTGAGGTATTTGAAGAATTTAGGCTATTGACAGCAGAAGTGATTTCCAGGACAGCTTTTGGGAGCAGTTACTTAGAAGGGAAGAACATTTTTCAGATGTTGATGAAATTGGCCTTGATAACATTCAAAAATTCTCAAACACTCAGGTTTCCCGGCATCAGGTAAAGTCCTTTTAGTTAAACCAACTGTTGGGGAGCAAAGAACTACTCCTCTTTGTTAGTATGTGCACATGTTTTATATGACTTAGTATGTGCACATTTTTGAGAGTTTATAAAAGATGGATTAGGTAGATCATAAAGGAAATGAATAAAATATCTTCTCAAAAAATAGAATAGAATAGAATAGAATGAAATATGATACATTTTTTCTAGGGGGTATGAGAATTAAAATAAAAAAGAATGGAAATGAAAGACATATGTAATTTTCCTAGTAGTATACCTCACCTTCTATTTATATTTTTAGAATAGGGATAAAATTGCTATTCCATTTTAGAAGGAAATGGAATGGAATGGGCATTCCCTCATAAGCATTTCATTTCTTTCTACTAAACCCCTAAATAAGGGAGTAGTTGGAATATCCCCTTAAATATCCTCTTTATTCCTTCTTTTTTTTTTTAATTCATTTTCCTCCTCTAATGAAGTGTTAGTCATGGTTCCTTACTATAACCTGATCCGTTTGTTGGGTTCTTGTGATACATAATTCAAAATAGTGAAAAAAAAAAAAAAAAAAAAAAAACAACCACTAATGGATTTGTCTGTTGTGAATGTAGGCTATTAGGTCAAATCACATAAAACTCTTGCTTCCGATCTCTCCTTCTCTCTCTAAATCTTTTATTATCTATCTCTGTATTTTAGCACCCATTTATATTCTTGGTGAATTGATTTTCTTGCCTTCATGTCTGTTAACCATTCGTCCATTTTTACAGTAAGCTTTATAAAACCAAAGACGAAATTGAATCAGAGGAGCTTGAAAAAGGAATACACAACTCTATGTTGGAGATAATAAAGAAAACAGAAAAGAAGTTTATGACTAGAGAGGATGGCAGCTCTGGGGGTGATTTTCTTCATTTGCTTGTGAAGGCTCATCATGACGCAAATGCTAGCCAAAGGGTTTCAGTACAAGATCTGGTGGATGAGTGCAAGACATTTTATATTGCTGGACAAGTAACCACTACTACTTTGCTTGCGTGGACTGTATTTCTGCTAGCAATCCACACAGATTGGCAAGAGAATGCAAGAAAGGAGGTGCTCAGTTTATTTGGCCAACAAAATCCAAATCCAAATGGCATCACAAAACTCAAGACCGTAAGAATGTCTCAAACTATTTTTTATTGGTTGCTTCAAAGGAATTAAAGTCCTCAAGTTTGATATAGAGTACTTCGAGAGAGTTCAAAACTCCAAGTTAAACTAGTTAATAATTAGTAACTTTGGAAATCATGGTTCTCTTTATTCATTGACAACATCAGAACTTATACATGAACTTTCAATTAAATAAAGATAAACTTTAGCTTCTTAGAATTTATCAATGAAACAAATCATAACCTATCCAAATCCAAACTAATCTAATACATGCTAATTATATTCAAACTAATTTATTTGATCAACACAAAATATCCTTACCATAAACTCATAACACCATATGTCCAGCTCAATTGTAAATCTTAAATTCAAGATTTTTCTGACAATCTTTCCCATGCAGATGAGCATGATCATCAATGAGTCTTTAAGGTTATATCCTCCTGCAATTGGAATAACAAGAAAAGTTGGAAGGGAAGCTAGACTGAGGAAGCTCACTCTTCCAGCTAACCTAGTGTTGTACATCTCAAATCTTGCACTTCACCATGACCCTCAAATATGGGGGGAGGATGTGCATCTTTTCAAACCAGAGAGATTCTCAGAAGGTGTTGCCAAAGCTACTGACAACAACATAGCTGCTTTTTTCCCCTTTGGAATGGGACCTCGAACTTGTGTGGGCTTTAACTTTGCCATCACTGAAGCAAAGATTGCTCTTTCGATGATTCTACAACGCTACGCCTTCACCCTATCACCAGACTATGTCCACTCACCAATTCAGCTTCTTAACCTTCGCCCACAACATGGAGTTCAAGTGCTGCTACACTCATTGTGAAGACAAGAATAAAGGTGCACTTCAGTTGTGTATCATTTTACAGTTGTTGCTGAGCTTGGGATTTGGTAGCTCGGAAGATTAAGTGAATGAACATTGAACTAATGAAATTAGTAGGGCCATTGGTATAACTTAATGGAGAGGGCATTAGGTGTAACAGGTTGTATTGTATACAATCCTTTATCAACTTAATGGCATATGGAGGGCTTCCAAGTACCTCAAGATATGATATGATCTGGAACATTGGTGACTTTAATTGGTGATGTTTTAATTAAAGTCGTGACTGTTGTCTTGTGTATGCTTAATTCTAGTTAACTCTGATTCTTCCTTGATCTTGATTGAGGGTTAGAGTAAGACAAGTTAGTCAACGCATCCGAAAGTTTGCACTAATTGAGATCACATACCATTTCGTAATATATAACCTGTGAATAATAAGCAAAATGAAGACATTAGCCGCACTGAAACTTGGATGGCAAGTTTCATGTACACATCTACTTGAACAATCCAAGCAAATTGTCTGCATTTTCCATGATTAGATTGCAACGAAAAGTGATTCATCATAATCCACAATTATGGGAAGATGTTCACCTTCGTAAAATCTGAAGTGCTGAAATAGTGACAGGCAATATTGCTTCCTTTGACTACATACAAACCTTTCAATTTGTACAAGTTTGAATTTAGTGACTACTGAACCAAAGAATGCCTCTTATCTAACAGTACAAGTTTACCGGGGACTTACATCCATTGCTGGTTTCAAGTTCTTGCACTTTTTCTCACGTCATTCAAGCCATGCTTCCACTTCCACTTCCACTTCCACCATCATGGTACGAAGAAATTGACTAATTGCTTTATTAAGTACTTAAAACTATTATAATAGATGAGGATGGACAAGGGTGAGAGCAGTAAAATCACTAAAAGAGAAAGAAGTGTTTAGAAGATAGTGATAGAATATATATACACGCAGTAGAGTGGGGCTGGGGCTGGTCAGGACGAGACGGAACATTTTTTGCCATCACTAGGCACGTCGTAGTCAAAGATATGACAGAAATGGACAATCTCATTTTCACCTCCAGCCTCAAGGAGAAACAGACAACCCTTAAAACAATAATTTCCTTGACTAAGAACAATTCCAACTGCTTTACAAATATAACCGGGTGAGAGCTGGCTCAGGGAAAAATGTCATCAGATACAATATGAAAGAAATCAGAAATTATGAGACACAAGCACCCACAAAAGACTACAATCAATAAAATTGATAAATTCCTAAAAAAAAATAAATAATAAAAATAAAACCCTTCCGTTAGCATTCAGTAACATGGAGTAGATAAAAATTTCTCCTTCATGCGAGAAATAAGCTTAAATTTTTCTTCAGCTTCAACCTGCTGGTAGATGTCAGTTTTTGAAGCACGGTCTGGGTGAAATTTTAACACAGCTCGTTTATAAGCTGTGTGCACCTGAAATGACCATTACCCTTCATCAAAAAATGATTAATAAAACAGAACAGGAAAAGGTTATAGATTGAGGTATGTCAGTAGCCACTTTCCCTGAGGCTTCATGTCATGAGAATTTAACCGAACCCACACAATTCAGATAAAAGGAACTCTATTTGGAATAATTTATTGGGTTTAGCCTCTAATAGTTATTAAAAATAAGAAACAAAACAAACAAACACCTATTGTACCAACAGATAATCAATACTCCAATTACCTTTTGCAACATATATTATATGGTCATAAAATATAGCCAATTACCTGGTGTGTGTGGGATGGAAACTACACACACCTAGGGGAATAATTAGGTGCTCGAATAGCTCTGAACACCCACATCAGCAAATAATAATAATAATCATATATAGCCAGTCAACCAACTATTCATCTCCATCTACACCTAGAAGCAACATATTTCACTTTCTTATACCAAAATAAAAAAGTTCCATAAAAAGAGTAATTATTAAATTGTATGCAAGATTTTCATGTGCGCCATGTCAATAAGAACTGAGAATTAAAGCATATTTATGTATATTCATATGTCCATTTGTTGAGAATCCAAAGCCAATCCTAAAATTTTGGAACTAAAACTTAATTGTTGTTGTATGTATGTCTGTATGTATGTGTCTCAGTATGTATATATAGGCAACTAACCTCTTGTGACAAGGGATAAGGACCGCCACCAACATGTATTCCTAAGCCGCGAAGCAATGAGGCCATATCAATACATGTCATTTCCAATTTATTGAGTTCCTTACTTATTTCAACACGAAATTGCTCTTTCAAATTCATATTTTCCTCATCCTGGATTTGGCATCATTTAACAGATGGGGGAGAAAATATAATTAATTATGATAGTGGAGGCAGAGCTTAACCAAAGATTACTAATGAAGAGAAGCCTTGCAAAATGAAGATACAATAAATCTATAATATAAAATCCAAACCTTCTTTTGAGTCTCTCTCACTTCTTCCACGCGTTGCTTTTGCCTTCTCTGCATGTCCAATAAACGCCTTTCATCTCTTCTTCTCTTGCGCAACCTCTGTGACTCTACTGCCTGTAGAAGAGCAAATATATTTAAGCCCCAGATAATAAATCTGTTCATTAAGAACATTTAATGACATCCATTCATGTCAACATTCAGTATCTTACATCTTTGCAATACACTGCACAAACAATACAACATATGCAACAAAGTCATGCTATGATGCATAGAGGACATAAACATGGATATGATGCAACAAGGACATACTGACACAACAAATTAGAAAGGAGAGGGTAATTAAAAACTAATACAATACCACTAAGGACAGATACAACATTGTACATAAATAAACACATTATAGGCATTGGGTTTAAAATTTTATATAACATACTAAAATTCCAAAACCCATAAACTTTTCTTCCCCACCTCCTATTAAACTCTTCATTATCTCAATTACACTTTTTCAAGGTTGGCCTAAGTTTGTAATTAATTCTCATATTCACCATTTTTAATACTTCTTCTCTCCACAATTTCATCCCTTCACCATTGAATTGAAAGAATAACACATGCCATCAAAGGACTGTCAAGTGTAACAGGTGTGATATATATCATAAAATATATGGACACAGCCAGTCACATAAGTCCAAGAAGTGTCAGACATGAACATGTTGCTCCTGTCCATCCCAGATATACAAGTGGTTAATGACTGCAGTTGTAAATACAATGAAACAAATATCAGCCCAGATTCACTGATCTAAGCATGGTACCAGCAAAAGTTAATGATCACCTGGGATTTGATTCTCCAATGTTGCATATATAAAGCATAATATTATTTCAGCATTCTACACAGTATACGGTTAATCCTAGGAACCACTATCACAAGTTTACTGTTTGAGCTCATGGCACAGCCCACAGATCAAAACAATTTTATATCTTTGGTGTGTTTGTGAGCTTGATATACATTGTTGGCCCACTTCATAACAGCTTAAGCTTTTGGGACTAACCAAGTCATCTCCTTCCAATTAATGAGAGAGATGATTCCACAGAACCTGCCTCTGAATCTGAATGTGAACATGAAGCAACCCAAATTCCAAAGAGAAAAGGAATACCCTGTACAAGCAGATAATTGTAAACAATAGCTGCTTGTAAAGGTACAGTGAAAAAATATACAGCCGCTAAATGTTATTGCTCCTCACATCATACAAAATCATTAAATGTTATTCTGAATCACACATTTAAAATTGCCACATATGTTATGGCAATTTTCTACAGAGACAGTCGAGAATAGTGTGAAGGCAGAGAAGCAAGCAAACTAATCCATATGACTTGTGTATAAAATGTATTAGAAGAAAAAAAGTAGCTGCCCATTTGCTTCTACTATGCATGTGTTTTTTTGTTTAGAATTTCTGGCATTTATCATATATTCATACACAGATTAGAGCATGCTCAATTGACAGAATAAGAAAAGGTAAGTATGACTTGGGAAAACAAGAATTTTTAAATCACACAAATACATGGGACGATACACGATTGCAACAGGTAAATATGTCATGGGAGAGAATAGAACACCAATGAGAAGAAACGACCCTAGCTATTAATGTACATGCCAAACCTGAATTTGTAACTGTCGCTGCCTGGATGCCCATTCTTCTTCTATTGCTCGCTTGTATTCATCAGTCTCCTTCAGCTTTTCTCGTTCGTTAATTATATCTCTTCCACACACAGGAGCAACATCCCCATATTTTTCCCTTTCTTCAGAAAATGTTTTTCCGTTACTGACTTCAGACTTGCCTTCCAAAGGGGTACTGCAAAAGAAAGTTTCTTCAGCAGTGTTGCAAAAACCATTGCCAACACCATTAACCTGTTCTTCATTTCCATTAGCTTCATTTGACAAAAATAAATCAAGATTAACATGAGTTTCGTCAAACGTGTTGCAACTAGAAGGTGCCTGACAAAACTCATCAACTTTTTCCCTTGATAGTACTGCAGTCGATGAAGGAGGCATTTGATGACTTTGTTCTCCATGGCAAAAACCACTGCCACCACCATTAACATTATAGGAACTCTGCCTCTCGTAGTTGAGAGGAGGATCTTCTGCAAGTCTCTGATCAGATTTCTCAAAAGGGCTTTCCATCCCAGGACTAAAAGAAGTCCCCCCCATGTATCCATCACCACTTGCAAAGAAGGCAGACAAATTTTCCTTTTCATGATCCTGACTGCTTGAACTTGAACAAACAGGGACCTTGGGTTGCTTTTCTGTCCTATTTACTTCTTCAAAATCTGTATGGGTATCAGCATGAGAACCAGAAAAACTAGTCTGATCATCTAAACCAGATTGACCATTGTGAAGATCATGTTTCCTCTTCAAGTAAGCCTTTTTCCACTGTTCATGAAGCTTTCCGAAAGAACCTTCCATAAGCTCACAATCAGAATAATCACTATCAGATGAACCGCTCTCAGAGTCAGACTCCAAACCATAACGGTTTCTGCTGGGTGCTTTCCTCGAATACATTTGCTTGCACTTTGACAACTTGAATGAAGACCTTTTTTCATGGACGACCCGACATTCATCACCATCTAAGTCTACAGAGTTCTGCATATAATTAGAGGCAGGACATGATCTTTTGCTTGAGGTGGCATCACTATCCAACTCCCCACTACCTTTTTCACCAATCCCAGGATGGTCCATAACATCACTTTCATCATCATCAATGCTGATGACACCCTGATGTGGAAATTTTGTGTCTTTCCTCTGTACACTGGAACATTTTAAATTCTCTTGTATTTTATCGGGAACATCAATGATAATAACGTTACTAGACATGTCACTGTCAACATCAATAAGAACAACATCATCATCATCAAGATTTCCTTTAGTCTCGCCACTTTTAAAACTTTTCTTCCTGGATGAAGTTCCGGCTTGAGAATGACCTCTTGATACTCCTTTTCCTCTCATTTATCTCTGCCTGGCAACAGTATATGTAGTATATGAGTATTGAAGATATCATAACTCCACAACTAATGAACAACATATCCACGATGTATATATATATATATATATATGTGTGTGTGTGTGTGTGTGTGTGTGTGTTTAGGCTTACACCCAATGTCTCTTTGTCAATGGTAAAACATTTCATTAGATGATCATTTTCACAAACCCACCATTGGATTACATTGTCTTCCCATACCCTTTATACTTGTAAAATACTAAATTGGAGATTAACGACTATCTCATCAATAAAATATTCATTCATTTTTCTTAATATTTAAAGAATAATTTGAAAAAAAAGTGTGTATGGACTGGGTAGTAAATGACATTCGATTCATATGAAATGTTGTGGTCTCAAATTTGAAGAGAACGTAAAACCCCAACAGTGGGATTATCTAATTATAGATCCAATCTATTTTTTTTTTATATAAGTAATTATAGATCCAATCTATAATTACTTAAACCTAGTCATATGTGTGTGTGCGTGTGTAATCTTCGCTGAACAATCCCAACTGCTTGGTGGAATTACTTGTGATATATGAAAAGAGGTCACACAATATCCATCTACATCTCATCTGGACAACAATTGCAATTATCATGGGTACATATATTATATGTTATTAAGTCAGCCATCAACTAAATACTTGACTAACCACAAACAACAGCATTCCAACTAAGATATCTCAAGCCCCATATGGATATTCTTGCCAATTTCATCAAAAAAGGAAAATGGATAAAACTACACAATTGTGTTCAACGCTTCTTCAATTTTACACCCTAGTTTCCACATAATTCTAGATACCTACGCTATCAATCTTCTTCTTTTTCCAAACTAAAAATTAATCATTTCCTGGCTATAAAAAGCTGCATCAACACAAGCCAAATCTTTTAGCTCCAAAACTTGTACATATCTTAATCGAAAACCCTAGAAATTATATTCCAATTCAAACGCCCAAATAAAAAATGAAAAAAGAAAAGCTTCGCGAATTGCAATGAGAATCAAAACCCTAATTATAGCAGAAATTCCGAATAAAGCACAGTAATTGAATACAGAGCAATACGAGACGAAGGAAATTATCCAAAATTTCTCAAACCCACAATTATTAAACAAATCGAATCAGAAATTTAAAAGCAAAGAATAAATTGAACAGTAACAATCACAAATGAAGCTTACCTCTATCTCAAAAAAAAAAAAAAAAAATCCTGTTTTTTGAAGCTTCACCTCGCTGTTGGTAACAGAAATAGTCAGAGAAAGAGAAGGGGTTACAGAGAGAGAAAGAGAGAGAAAAAGTGGTCTTTTTCGTTACATGGAGAGAGGAAGTAACGAGGTGAGTGCGAGTGCGTGTGGAGAGGAGGGCTTTGAAAAATGAAAAATGAAAATTGAAAATTTTCGTAATTTTCGTACCAAAAAGAAAAACCTAGATTCTCACAGGAATATATCCCAATATAGTATATGTGAGTATGTGACATAACAAACTTAACCATTTTTGCTAAGCCAGGTGTCATTTTTTTTTTTTTTTTAAAGCCAAGTGTCATGTTGTGATTACTCTTCAAATAACATTTGTTATGTTCATTTTCATAAATTTTTTAGCATATGATTTTAGTTTGTTACAACAATTTATATATATTAATGTTTGATGTGATTGAAAATTTTGGTTAATAGAATATAGTTTCCATAGTTAATAAAAATTTATAGTAAGCTAATTCCCACAAAACCTTTGACTTCACCGCCACCACATTTTCCATTTCAAATTTTAACTCTTCTATGACATATCGTAATTACTACAACTATCGCTAATTGCCATCAATCACCAATTATTATTGTTATCAATGACTATCACTCATTTAATATGCCACCGATCAAACATCATTGTTTTTATTGTTACTCATTGCTATCACCACTTTGCTCCTCCCAATCGCTATCATGATCGAGAATTTTGTACAACTAAATGTTTGAGATTATTTTTTGAGTTGCAAACGAATAATGGAAACCAAATCATTTTCCTATTGGTCTAAACAAATTAACCTTAGTTTTATTAATATATTATTTATTTTGTTTAAAAATGAACATATTTTATAATAATAATTTTATTTGAGTTAAAATTAAATAGAATAATTATTTAAAAAAATTAAAATTTATATCACCATCCTTGAAAATTACTAACAATATAGTAGGAAATGAGTAGGAAGAAAATAGGAAAGACGTTACGTGGTGTGCCTAATACGCTTGAGATTCTTGTAAAATAATAATAATAATAATAATACGCTTGAGATTTGTTTATTGATTACTGGTCTGTGATTGGTTATTAACCAACGATGTGGTCACCGCAAGTTTAGTATGCAAAATTAGGTACGTCTCTTTTTTGATGCTTAGGAATTCGAGTAGATTCGGATTTGGATTTGACGAGAGCGAGACAAAATTAGGTTGATTTGTACTTATACACCAAATCGTGGCTGCAATGTGCGACCAGCAGTTTTCTTTACATCTTTGCGTCTTCACCGCTACTTAACTAGGCTGCCAGCTGATAAAGACAAACAAACTCTTTTTTTTTGATAAAAAAGACAAACAAACTCTTTGGGTTATGCTAACAAAAAACTTTATAATTCAGTAACTATTGAAGTATTAAAAAAAGCACTCTTTGGAGTTTGGATTGGAGGAGAGAAGGAAAAGTGACTAGAATGTATTAAAGTTGGTATATTTCAAGTCATTAAAATCTTCAATTTTCTGAAAAACTATAATTTGGCCAATGCTTATATATTGTAATATATTTAGCGTAACTCATAGAATCATAGGATATTTGGTCGATGCATGTTGGGTTATACAAGGTGTTGTGATGAATGATGATGATTAGGTGTTTTGGATTTTAGATATGTTGTTTAAGGTCTTATAAGTATCAAAAAAAGCTAATAGAGTGTTGAATACCACTTCCTTTTATTTTGTTTTTTACAATATATAATACTTGTTACAAGGCTCTTGGCGCAAAAGACATGTCTTGATGTAAAGTTGTACAAAGGGTTAGTTAAATCTAATGGATTCACATGTGAAAGGAAGGGAAGAGAGATCAGAGATGATACCTCCCATTTTGTACTCTTAGGCCCAATAAGCCTCTCAATGAACTGAAAAAATAAAATAACGTTTGTTTAGCTGAAAAACTTTGCACACATTATTTATTGATAATTTGATGGTTTCCAAACGTTTGCAATACAAGTTATGCTAAGGCTGTAAATGAGCATGGCTTGCGGAGTTTAAATTTTAGCTCAATTTGTGCATCTTTGAGGTTTTCTTTTATAAGCTGGAATTGTTGGCACTCCGTCTGTAAGTTTTTGTTCAGAAAATGTTGGGAGCAGATTGATTATTATGCTTATAATCCAAGGAGTAGTTTCTCACACTTTTATCATCATGTGATAAGAAATCTGCTTGTTGGATTGCAATCCCCAACTCAGCTAAGGCGAATGTGAAAATTGCAGGATAGAGTCTTATGCTTGGTTTACATTGTTGGTGCTCGTGGTCTATTACCAGTTCTATAATCATACAATTAATGTCTGTTTTATCTTTATGTTGCATTTAGGATTATCACCAATAGTTAATAACAGATTGTATGTGTTACTTGTTAACATGGCTTCCAATTGTAACAATAGTCATGGGCTTTTTGTAATGACTAGCTATTATGAAGTCAAGTTGTTGGCAGAGAGTAGCAATGACTTGTTTGAGAACTTGAATTTGATTCCTGTATGCTGGTCCTAAAAACAAGATCTATCCGATTTGGGCTTGCCTCGCAGAATGTAAGGCCGTTAACTTTAGCCCCAACACCTTGGTGGAAAGCCTCATGTGCAAATTCCACTTGAGACAATCTGCCCCAGTGCTGGGCTTTTCATTCAAATCTAACCTTAAGAAAGCAAAGTGTGATACTTTTCCAGATCATCTCTAATGCTAGTCATTAAGCAATAAGCAGCTTCAAAAAGTGATCTACCTTCATACTACTTTGACCACATAGCATCTACATGAATAGTGTAACTGCTGATGTGGCCCCCAGCATGATACCAATGCAACTTGATAATGGACTAATTGCAGGCCTTATAGGATAGTGGCAATGAATCAGTTCACAGTTGTTATCTCACAAAAGCAAGTGGAAAAGGAAAAGGAGAACACAAAGTAGAGAGAAATTTTTCACTAAGATTAACCTTTTTGGAAGAACATCAACCTTGTATCTGTTAATTTATTATAAGACATTGCAGCAAATCTACTAAATATACATAACCATTGGACACATTTTACAAGAGATAAGATCAAACACATAACTTAGATTATAAATTTATAGACCTTGTGATATTCAATGGGATTTCATTGTATTTCCCTCTTGAATATATGCAGATTCAAGCAGAGAAGGCAACACAAGAGGAGAAAGTAGAGGTATGGGGTCTTTATTGTGATAGAATGAAGAGGGATTTGAGCCACTCACATATGATTTTGGTGCACCATTGCATGCCGTAGGGACTTTAGTCTTTAGCTGAAGAGGACAGGGAGCTTGTCTTTGTAAACGGCTTAAAGATCTTCCAAATACAAAGTCATCCTTATGAACACAAGTTTGGAAGCCAGGAAACTCAGCATTAGAGTCCTCCATTGTGTTACCTCTTTTTAATGTTCTTGGACTTCCTTATGTATTCTCTTAATAGTAACCTAGAGAGAGACAGATCTCAATCATGTAAATATGAAGACAATCAATTAATGAAGTTTAATTTAAATGGATTTTACTAGCTGCATTCAGTAAAGTGTTCTATCCTGCAATGAACTTTGTGGACTTAACAGATAATTGCACTCATAATGGGGCCCATAGTTGGCCAGCAGGAGAATGGCACTTTCATATGTGAAAATATCTTGAATAATCTTATATTAACAAAAGATGCCTGTATAAAATATATATAGGCCTAACTCTTGTGAAACCGTTCATGTGAGGGGAGGTTGCTTAGTTGCTGTGTCCTTAAGAAACTTGCAATTGCCTCTCCACCTCCATGTGAAAGAAGAATCAATGCACACATTAAAATCCATAATCCAGAAGCACATGACACTTTAATTAATGATTCACTGCCCCCCACCACCCCAATTTAACTTTTAGAAAGTGGGTAACATGACTGGATTTCTTTATTTCAAGACATGTACTATTGGAGTTGATTATATTTTATCTTAAAGTCATGGACATGATTTGGCTATGATTATCATGCCAACCTAGCTGATCCCAGTAAATTTTATGTTTCTTATCACTATGTATTATTTATAAATCACCACCCAATCCGCGACATGTTAGGAGCATTGACTGCTGACTGCTGACTAGTCCAGGCAGAACACAGTTACACAAATACACTAGTGATGTATCAGTTCTGTGCACGTCTGTCTATTTTTCTCTTCCTTTAGCCTTGCAAGACGCTTGTATGCAAATTTAAAATGAATATGCTTACTTAGCCTATTGTCTGATTTTAACAAGGACGTTTACTGGTTAACGTAATTGGGGTAGTTCTGAAATTGATTAGAAAACAACTGTGACTTTGCAGTGAAACCGAGTGCCATCAGTAAGGATCCACTTACAGGTTACAGCTGGTAAAAGCTTTTGAGTAATTATGTTAGATTCTTACAGAACCGACCCACACAGCACAAAACATTAATGTCTGCATGTAGCACTATCCCAGAGAAAAGTGCACGTGCTCTGGGTTTAAATTAGATGTTTCAAGCGCAACTCAAATCATGGTAGGGAAAGAAAAAAATAACATGCAAATGAGGTCAAATATTGAGTAGATGCAATTTTAAAGGAAAATTTGTACTACTTCTAATTAAATGTACCCAATCATCTATCTTGTATCTCATCACTATCATGTTAATTAAAAATCATAAATTTATAAATTATGATTTACTTCTAAACAACTAGAATCAATAAGAAAGCAGATTAGTTCTCCTCGTTAATGTTTTTATATTTTCTTTGTTTTACTCTTTTGGCCAGAAGATAGGATTGTATTTCCCATATTAACATTTTTTGTCTTGGTGGCTCATGTAATCAACAACAGTCACAAAAAAAAAAAAAAAAAAATCTTAATAAAAAGTATTTGTTCTTTTTTTTTTTGTTGCTGAATAATCATTAATGCATACATCAGAAAAATATTTGCTCTACTGAATTCAAAACATTTGTATCTTAAACTTCTTTGCATGATAAAGACAACCACATATTGATTATCTACAAAGCTCCAATTTCTTGGCTACTTGGTGGATTTACTTATCCATCATGATTTCCTCTTGAGGTGGCAGCTCCTGGATCGAGTTAAGACTTAAGAGAAAGCCAAGTGGAGGCACCCCACATAACACACCCACCAATCATGATATCACCAATTATGTAGGTGGTGACGAGAATAAAGAATTGTAACTTGTAAGGTGTGGGCTACAAATTCAAAAAAGATGACGAATTTTCCCTTGCCTTTTCTTCTTTCCATATTTTTTGTTGGCCTTTTTTGCTTTTTCAGCTTTCAGACCACACCTTCCTCTCACCAGCTGGTCAAAAAGAATGTTCAAATTGCTTTGGATTGGACTTGAAGAATATGGGTCTATCTATTTTAGTTGGGAAAGAAATTATTGGTGAACTATTACTATCAAGATGGGTTTTGGAAAGCAGGAGGAACTTTATCCTTGATAGAAACATACATATTACCAAATCATTTCAATGCTATGAGGATTAGAGCCAAAAATTCCAACCTGATTCTATAAAAGAAAAGCTATATAAAGTAGACTTTCAAAGTGTGAAACAAATAATAATTCAAACCAGACCATGTCTAAAGTGTCTGTCTTTGTCAGAGACCGATATATTAGAGATCCCACATCCAAATTTTAGGTAGAAATTGAATATTAAACCCATGACCATGGAAAGGTAAGCCGCCACTCAAATAGCCTGTCCAATGGGAGACATGGGGCAATAGTATGGTCAAGGTTTGGAAGCTTAGTCCACATAAATATAATTTCTTAGTGGCATCTTTTTCATTGAAGATCTTTCAACGAGGTTTTCTAAAATTCTAATAGACATTCATTCACAGAAGCTTCAAATTTGTAGACAACAATCCAAAATTAGAGTCAAAGGTTTTTTTAACCTACCTAGAAAAAATAAAATATCACAAGACAAGAGAGCATAGTAACACTATAATGATAGCAAAAGATTAAATGAAGGCGTTGAACAATTATGCACATTAGGTTAACTACTCATTCCATTTGTCATTACACAATTCAGATTTTAGACTTTCCTTCTTGAATTTCACGAATCCAACGCGCGGTTGGAGTTGTGGTAACAAATAAAGGTCAAAGCTGGACAAATAGGTGGGGTATTTACAAGGACTTGATTTTCACTATGGCTTTCCTTTCCTCCTCTAAGAAATATATATATATGTCCCTAAATTTAAGTCACAAGTCCTCTAAAATGATTGACATTTGTAATGGAGTATGAATTTGAGGGGGTTTTGATGTACAAGTGAGGCGAGGTATGATCAGTTTCTCAGGAATAGGACCTAACCAAGCCGAAGTTGACAAAGGATCGAGACTTGAATAGACCACCAAAGAGGAACCTGGTTGGAGACTCTTGAGGAACAGGTTTTAACTCTTCAGGGCTGCCTTTCACTTTAAGTATAGTCTGGCCAATCACTTGCCGGATAGAATCTATGGTCTTAGAATCGACAGGGTACCCTGATGCATCACGAACATAGAACGTATTAAGAGCTTTGCCTGCCTTGGTTGAAACTTCTGCTCTGGTGACAGTGAGGCTATTTTCTCGGAAGATACGAGTAACATCAGATAGCAGCCCAACTCTATCAGTAGTGCAGAGTTCTAGCTTCAAACCCTGAATGAGGAAGAAACTACTTAAGAGCCCGAAAAATGAAAGGAGTCTCTCAAACAAACATTACAAAAACAAAATATGTCCAAATTGCATTTGTTTTCAGCTGTATGTACGACTTGTTATGTTGGATATTAGTGTTTTTAAAAGGAGCTGGACTAGAAAACTATGCTTGTACAATTAAGGCAATGATAGACAAGCACTACATACAATAAAGCATATTCAAACAAACAAACAGGCAGTTATCTATGAGGGTCCTTGTTCTATATGATTGTAATACAGACCAACATTTTTGATAAATTAATACAGGCCAACATTATAAGCATAATATCTAAAGATAATAGAGACTGAATTGCATGTAGAAGCTAAGAAATTAAGTAAAAATCACGGGCAAGTTATAAAGCACTCACCTCAGAGACTCTTCTCTCAATAGCTGCTTCAAGACATTGTATCACTCTTTGTCTCTCTGCATCTGATTTTACAGGGGATCCATCTATATGCCTGATATAGTATTCCTGCAAATTCATCCATACAAAATTAGCAAAAATGCTACTACAACCAAAACAAAGCCAATTAAAGCTATCCCCAATCTGCACAAACAATATCACAAGAGTACCTGATAAGCTTCTGGACCTTCACCATTAATATTGGCATGAAAAACTACATATTGCATGTCTGTCAATGTGCAAACCGTATCAAAGAGAAGCTTCGGCCTATCTTTACTCTGGATAGTAACCACGGAGTAGTCTTTGTCATACCAATTGACAACATTCACATTAGGTCTTTTGTTCTCACCCAAGGCATCATCGTCAGTTCGTTCATAATCCCTATCAGCAAACATCATCTGGTGAAGCCTTCTCTCAGTGTGTGTGATCCCATGAGAGACCGCAGTCTTAGCTTCACTGGATTTGCTGCTGCCCTTAAGTACATTACAAAGAAGCTCCTTAATTCTAGATAGCCTCTCCGGTTCAGTAATTGCACACCCCGATTGCTCATCGGTCACATGCATCACGGCTGCAGCCCGGGTGTTGTGAGTCCATACCTCTGCATTCACTACATTGCATTTAAGATGTGTGAGCACAGCAGACAATTCAGAAAGCAGTCCTGGTCGGTCACATCCAGTTAGCTCAATTGCAGTGTGGTCCAAGGAAGGCTTAACCCCAACAGATCTCACAGAATATGTAAAGCATGATTCCGGTCCAAGAGACTGAATATATGAGCACAAGTAATCAGCTTGCTATATACAAAAATATGAATATCATACAAAATTCAACTCAACATTGAATAAAACTCAACTGACCTTTCGAATATAATCCAAAATCCCTTCATTTGTGACCTTATTTCCATCTTGATCAGTGACATTGAAAACTGAAAAAATAGAAAACTAAAAATCAACTTTGAATTCTAAAGACATAAGAAGAAGAAAAAAAAAAGAACATATATTCCTAGTCAGAGAAGCAAGTTTCAAAGATTCTAAAAGAAAGAATCTTACCATCCATGAACCATCCACCATCAGAGGATATGTAAGCTTTAGTTATGATAAGATTAAGGTCAGTAAGGACTTGTACAACTTCGAGAAGTATGCCATGTTTGTTTGCACTGTCAACCTGCATCATACAATGGAATAAGTACCAAAAGATTCTTATTTCTTAAAAAGAAAAATAAAATTGAAAAAGCCTAATAAAGTACAACAAAAAGAAGGAATTGAAAGCAATACCCTTATCACTGTTGCATTCTTACAGGCCTCATTATCAATTACAACCCTGAAAAATAAATAAATAAATAAAAATTTGAGGTAAGTGGACACGTTTACAAAGGTGTAAATCTAAAGCATGGATTGGGTAAGATTTATGAAATTTACATACCTGGGTGGGTTCATTCTCCGGAAGAGTTTCTCATACTCATCATCCATGTCATTTGAAAAGCTCATGTTGTCCTCCGAAATATAAGCTGTGAGAATAAAAATTAACCAATCAGAGAAGAAGAAAGGACAGTTTTAGAGAACCACCACAGCCAATAAAAAAAGGATACTGGGATTCATAAAAATTTGTCCTTTAAAAAAAAAAAAAACCCGTAAACGAAATCCTTTCAAGGAGTGGTGAACATCACTTAAGGAAAAGGGCAGAAGAAAGAGAGCGAGAGAGGGACTTAAGAGAAAACTAAGCAATAATGAAAAGCTCGAAAAATTCTAGAATTGCTCAGATACCGAGAAAGCCAATTAAGCCAGTCCACCTCCACCTAAAAAGTTGAAAGTTGGTGGGGGTGAGTGTATATTGTGCTGGTAGGCTTAATGGTTAAAGTAAGTGTGTGTGTGTGCAAACAAAAAACCATAATTCACCAGCCATTGAAACACAAAAGCTAAAAGAGAGAGAAAGAATCAAACACAGATTCCACGAGCCAGGATCTTAATTAAGATTGCAGAGAACATATAACTAAAGAAATTCAAACCCCAAAAAATTAGCTTTAATGAAACACCCAAAACCTGAAAGTAAAAAACGAAAAGAAGAAAACCATAAACCTATTTTTCCCCACCATATAACCCTCAAAACAAACAAACATACAAAAAAGCCCCGTCTTTTCCTACTCAGGTAGAAGCAGAACCCCAAAAGACTAATTAGAAGAACAGAGCATGAGAAACAAAAAGTAAAGAACACGTACCCATTGCAATTGTTGAGTAATTGTGATCTGCTACACCAAAGTTTTCTTGACTCTGTAAAGTTAACACAAAAGGCTTTGTGTATTGTAGTTGTGCATCAACAAAGACACAGTGTATATATATTTATATGTGTACCCAGAGACCCTGTGATCCCTCTCTCACTAAGGAAACAAACTATTTTTATATAATTCTCTGCCTTTAAATTTAAAACCAAAAATAAAAAATAAAAAATATTCTCAAAGAATCAGACCCCTCTCCCCGACACGATGCTCCAAAACTCTGCAACACCAAAAAAGTATCACATAATCTCTCTCTCTCTCTCTCTAGCAGTCTAGTATCTAGTATGCTCTGTTTCCAATTTCAATTTTCTCTATAAAAGCACTAGTATTTCTCCGTGCTTAAAAGGAAAGTTCCCTAAAAACAGAGCAATGACCCTCGGCGTATTTTACAAAAAGTATAGGAGTGTGTGCTAGAGTGCACTGGTGGGCTTGAATTTTCGTTATATATAAACTTTTTATTTGGGCGGTGATAAAAACTAAGCCACGTGGTGTCAATAATAAAACAGCGGGTAAAAAGTAAGTAAATAGCTCCAAGGTTTGGGGACCTTACTTTCTGTAACGGTTGTTTTCTTCACTCATAAGTCATAATGCTATTAATTACTTCCTTCTCTGCTTTAAAAATACAAATGCACTAATAACAATGTTAACTGTCTCACTCTCGCTCTACTACTATATCACAAAGTGGGATTTTTATTTTTATTGTTAAAGAGTATATGCCAATCACTGTGAAACACCTCATTCAATTTTATATAACTTTAAAGAGGATAGTTTATAAAACGTACAAATTAATGGTGGTGTAATGATCGTGCAGAGCTTAAGAATTTTTGTATAGGATAAGTTTGAATCTGAATCTTAACTTTTAAGAGAGAAAATAATAATAATAATCATTTTTTTAGCTATAAAAATGGATAATGATGTCCCACTAAATAGCATGCTCATGTCATAAGCCCATAATGCCTTTTTTAAAGGATTTTGTTAACTAGTACTCTTAGACAATAATTAAGGAGTATTAAATGTTTATAATTTAAGGGAAATAAAGAATTTTTAATATTAAAATAATAAATAAAAAGATTAAAATATTCTTAAAAATTATTTTTGTATTATTTTAATATTAAAATATCCTAAAAATACTCGTTAACAGGACAAAAAAGATAAAAATTAAAAGAACCAATCAATCCTTAAACCTTGGGTTTGCCCATTGGGTATACTATTTGGCAATAGTCAATTGGCTCTTTGAAAGAAATAGTTACTTGCCTCTTATTACTCTTTTCGAGATGTCACGGTATTTGAAATTGGCTAGAACCATCTCAAATCTTGTACAGGCATGCTTTGAAAAAAGTGTAATATAAAATTATTTTATGACTATACTTTTTCTTCTCTTCTTCATCACCAATTGCCAATTGCAATACTTATATAAACAAAATAAATATTAGGATACGTCAATATATTGATGAGACTTTGAGAGACCTTCACTTCATTTTATATTTGGGAATTCTGTAACATTCAACGCAATTTGAATTCTTTGATCTCACTAACCACTCTTCGGAGAAATTGGAAGGAAGAAAAATATTTGACCCAAAGGCGATGAAAGATAATTAAAGCTTATTTCGCAGTATATGGCATAGGTAAATTCAATTTACTTTTTCAAACTTTCCATGTAAATTTACTCGTCAACTATTCATTTGAACTTTTATTCTAAATGGGGATTAAACATTATTTCAAATTATGGAAAAGGCTTAATTTTTTTAAAATTATATAATAATGTGCAGATTTTTGCCAAAAACAAAGTTTGTTGACCTTATCGGGATTCTCTAGCCAGATTTAGGTTATGAGCTGAGCGACTTCCAATCCTCCATCAAATCCCAATTGATATAAATTGAGCAATAATTGGTCATTTCAAACAGATAAATTTATCAATAAACCTTACAAAATAATTTCTCTCTAAAACCATGGGAAGAAAATTATAATTCGTTTCAAACCAAGAAATTTATCAACAAACCTTACAAATTAGCAGACACTTATCGAATGATGAATCTCGAAGTTCATGAGCTCAATGACAACTAACACATAGTTAATAAGATTAACACATAGCTTGATGTAATTAGTATATCATAAAGATAGTATCAATGATAAATAGAGGTGAAAATAATATGAAAGATCATGTCAACCATTAGTGAAAAAATTATGTTGTTATCATTACTCATTTTTAATTGTATTGACACATAATATCTCCATGCTTATGAGCTCAAACCCCAACTAATCAGTCATTAGTAGTAATGCAATAAAAAATAAAAAATTAGCCGCCAAAATTATTATATATATGCATCCATAGCATAGGTTAATAAAATGGTGGATATTAGTGCCCCCACATGGTTTGGCAAGCATAGTTGCTTTCTCGGTCAATATTTGGTGCGCGCACACACGCATGTCTTGCGGTTGAATGCTGGGCTAGTGTCCCTCGCACGTGGCCCCATTTGCTCCTTCTACCTTTTTGTTACAAGTTTAGGTTATTCAATTTTTTTAACACTTTCTGTATACACCACGTATTTGCATAATTCAATTCTTTAAAGATACCTGTTCGCATGCACCTCTTCGGTTCCTCTAGTATTAATGCCAGCTTATTCAAGAAACTATATATGAACCATCTTGTCCTTTTGCATTTTTGGATCAAACTAAGAAAAATGCCAATTGGCTTTCTAAATCACATAGTAATATGTTTGTGAGGTATAAAAATATGTATTAAATACAGAAAGAATGTGTTATGGCTTATAGAGTTTTTTTTTTTTTTTTTGAAAGAAGGCTTGTAGAGTTATAGTCACTACAAATTAATAATTATCTTGGATAATTAAACTTAAATCTTATAGCATGAATTTTATGCTTTCAATCTTCCACTGACAATCGCATTGGGTGTGACTGTGAAGTTAATTTGTGTCTTCCACCTATGGAGTGGCCAGTAAGTGGTTAAATTGAGTGTGTGGAGTGGTGGTGGTGCTACATCTATGCAACTGCCACTCCAATTTTGCTCTTGTAAGCAAAGTCACACCAGGGCCTCGGGGGACGGGGCTACTGTGTGTTGTTGTCATGTTTTGGCACCACATCCCATAACTGGTAACCAAATGAGGGCCAAAGCTGTAGCCTAAGAAATAAGAATTTGTCTATGTCATATTCTCATTCACATTAAGTCTTATTTCCCATATTCATGGGAGGCCACCCATGACCCATGAATGAAACCCAACCAAGTGGTGTCCTAATCAGCCTCTTTTTTTTTCAGGAATGTATGCCATGCATTACCTAGGGGAAAAGTAAGCCACCAATCATGGAATGACTTGCGCTTCCAATAATCCAAGTGCCCATAAATCTACTAGTCCAATTGAAACTTATTTATTTATACCCTTTCTTATTATTTCCGAAATAATTGTGTACTAGATATATATATACTTGTGTCTCATATAGAAATCTTTTCATAGTGTTTTGAAGACTCTGCACAGTTTTCTGCAACAAGTTGGCACTTGGCACTGAAATGGTGCCTTTTTCATTTGTCGTTTTTTGGCCAGTAAATGGAGCATTTAGCTGAGGGAGAAAATATGATAGGGCCGCATGTTATCAAAGTTGATGAGGTCACATTCTTTTTTTATGTATATACAAATCTATTGAAGCTATATGTAATGGGATGTAATATGTTTACTTATATTTGTATAATAAATAACATTGCATATAACTATAAGCATTATTTTTGTAATTTTATTCCGGTATCTATCATATAAGAAATACTTAAACTTTCTCTCAAAAAAGAAAAGAAAAAATATATATACTTAACTCTAAATTGCAATAAAAATTCACTATTTTATAATTCTTAGGAATTTTCTCAATAAGAAGTAAAATGATTTTGGAGAACCCATGTACAGAATTGACTACAAAATTAGTTCTAATTAACAATTCACAAAAGCTCAAACCAGATTATCTGAAGATTGAAGACTTGATCAAACATGAGCTTGAAGTAAAACAATCAAAAGAGTAGGCGTGTGGAAGCCCACTTGGATGGTTGACGTCAATTACCCCACTAGTGATTTAGTAATATTGAACAATAAATAATGATAATCTTCCACTCAAACAAAATCAATAAGCCTACTGGATGTACTAAAAGTGTCTTTATAATGGATTAAGATAAAAGTAGATGGTGATCGATAGAACAAAAAAATAATCATATTTTCCAATCGGAGTACTTCCTTCCTTATGAAACTTGTGATTGATACTAAAACATAACTTCTTTTAGAATTTGCTCATCATAGATTTTAGACCTTTCTTTTTGTACGAATTGATAAAAAATACACATTATTGTACTTTTGTTTTTGTTGTCTAAATTTTTTAACTACTAACACACCTATTTCAAAATAATTATAAATCATGACTACCAATTTGAAATGCGTATGCTACAACTCTAATGGATTCGTAGCTTTAAACACGCTTAAAACATGTAAGTTATATCAAGCAAAAAGAATAGGGGATTCCATTTTTGTCCTATAGTTAATCAAAGGAGATTTGCTGGAGGTGATAAAATTAGAAAGGGACATGCGATTCATTGAAATGAAAAAGTCTTTCAGACCATTCAGTAAATGTAGTTCAGCCAAGACCGAACTAGTTTATCTTGTTTGGTCTATGTTGAATAAGGCAATTGTTTAGGCGAGCCAATAGAGATCGTGTTCAGCTAATATTGAAATGATCTGGGATTGTTCTAAGATATCGCATTTAATGCTAGAAATATCTCTGAGGTACAACATTAAATGCAATTCCTGGATTAAAGCCAAAAGTAGGTTATTGTGTGCTGTTATCAAAGAACTCATAAATGTTGACAGAAAGAAAATTCAGGAAAGTAGAAGGAAATGGATAAATATCTAAAATAACATCTGGCATTGCAGGGGATATAAATAGTTGAACAAATTCTATTAATGAGGTATGCAAACATTCTTCTCTAAAGCTTTTCTTTCTGAATTGAATATGTTTTTGTTCCAATTCATAACTAACAAAAGCATCGGAGGATTAAAGGTCAACCCCCACTGAGTTGATCAAGAATCTGAAGCATTAAGTCTATGTTTTCAAGTTGGTGAGGAAAAAAGAATCGGGATCACAGGTCTTGCATTCATGCAAGGAACGTCTCCCTTTTAATCAATTTTTATTACGTGGAAAAATAAACACCTCCATTTGCAAAAAGTTGAGGCGATTCTGGTGGCATTGCCTAACATTACTTTACATAGATCCATTTGGAATATCAATAACTAAAACTTAGCTTATCAAAATAGGCTTCTAATATAGCCAACAGTTTTGGAGTACAAAAAGTAAAAGCAGAATATCTCATTCATGTATCATGCATGACCTTCAATTTGATAATTTAAACAAACAAAAAATTAAAAAATTATTCCTAGAATATCTCATTCATGTATCTCATTCACATATGTTATATAACTAAGCGTGGACTTCCATTATCTTATTTTCCTCCCTACCCCCTTTAGTTACCCCTATCACATCATAGAATAGGGATTGCCCTATTCATATTCTATATTATGATTATGATTCTTCCACTACATTATCTTACATTTGGATGTGCCCCCTTTGCATCATGATCACAATCATTAGCTGCTAATCCGAATGAAATCATACACCCACGCTCATATTTGAATAAAATCCAATTCTGTGAATAATTGTACATTGAATCAATTAGCTATCGATCCCTATCATTAGGCATGGTTTAGCCATGTGCTATAAATCATACTTTTATGAATCAAACTTTGACCCAAAAAAACAAAGAATAAAATCACTGTTAAGTGTTAACTTCTAACTAGCTAGGAACTACCATTCTAACTGTCATCTAGGCGTCCTCTAAACCACATTAAGAATAATTGATTAAGAGCAAAAGTAAATAGTAATCATAGTTAATTATATTGAACTCTACTCAGTCAACGATCAAATGGGCTACACCAAGAGTATCAGACACCGTCCACTTTATATTAAAAACACCTTCTTCTTTTTTGGTTTATTTTAAGTTTTTGAGACTCGAACAGGCGCACGTGACGTGCGGCAGACCCGTGAGCAGGTTCACTACTTCACTTATGGAGTTCTGGAGCTGGCATGGCAATCAGCCAATCACGTACCAAGCACGTGTGGTATGTGTATGTGTATGTGTATGGGTCATTATTTTCTTTTGGAGAAATTTCAACAAGAAAATCCTCAAAGTTTATTCATTGTGATAAAATTAAATCATTCATAACATTTAGATTTTGTCATATTAAAATATAGACTTTATAAAACATGGTATTCAAATCATTTCGACCATATTTCTTAAAAATCTCTAATGAATCAATTTATTTAACGAGAGTCAAATTTTGATTGATGTCTATTAGTCTATTACATATAAAAAATAAACACTATTCTTTTGTTGTGGGTATTATCTTTTTCTATATATTTGAGAGAGAAATTTTAAGAGGAAAAGATTACAACACTGGTTAAAAAAGAAGTAAACATATATCAGAATGTGTAAAAACCAAATTTCAGCGAGTGGAATAATATAATAACTACCAAAAGAATATTTTTCATTGATGGTTTTTTACATATAGGGATAGAGAGTTTATATTTATAAAATCATGTAAATTGCACATTTCCCTCCTCAAATATGTATAGGATTAGGATAGTTGCAAAGTGTCGCTTTAGTTTAAAATGTAACCATTTACTCATTTTATTTTTCATAATAAGCACCTTATCTCCGTTACTATTTTTCATCAATTTAATGGAAAAAAATATTTGATTATTCGAAAGATTGTTGTGGCAAAAAATAATGGGAAATAATCTATGTAGTAATAATTTTGTTTCCCATGAAATTGATAGAATAACGGATGGAATAAAATCCTTACTATGAAAGGAATATGGATAAACTGCAAAATTATAAATTAAATGAAGACTTTGCAACTATCTTAATTATATTTAAAGAAGGAAAAGTACAATTAATCCTAAAATCTTTGGTTAAAATGACAATCTTGTAATTCACCACGGGACAAACATTGTGGATATTTTTTAGAATTTACCTTTTTATATATATATTATTTTTGTTTGTTGATAATATATTACTAATAATTTATAAGTTATAAATGACTTTTTTGAGGAACAAAGGGTACACTGCCAGCATCCACGTCGGCAAACCCAAATGAAGAGGTTGGAGTGCGACTAGCTTTTTATTTTTATTTTTCTCTTTTTGGGGTTTGCTTACTGAAATGTTAGCAGGGTCTGGACCCCCATTTTAAGGAACGGGGTCCTTGCCAGGAGGTAGACAAATTTTTTGTTTCTTTTCTTTAGCTGTACAAAAAATATTGAAAGTAAGATCGACACACACTTTTTTCACATCTGTCACTTAGCAAATGGATGTAAGTTCTACAAAAATAATGAATTCCTATGCGAGTTGATCAGGTATGGGACAAGACAAAATGTGTTTGGTAAGGATTGAGTTCTCAAGAATATTTAGAATAATTTATAGTGGAGTTATTGTAATCCTGACTATTTATTTATACGAATGTTTCAGATTATACTTTATATTAAATTTTCAAATGATTTGAATTTTATAATCTCTAGTTAAAAATCTATCAAATGAAACTTGAAACGATAATGAAGTAATGAAGGGTTCTCTAATGATAAAATAAAATAGGATTTTGATCATAGTTAGTAAAACACGCATATTGTTTTGTACGTACATATCCTTTTTAAACAACTCCTATTTATTGTATGGGAAAAAATATTTTACAAAAATACAAGTTTTTGTTTGTATAATTAAATATATAAAATACGTAAACGATTCTCGAATTACGATTCTCGCATTATATATAATATAATTTTTTACTTTTTTATAAAATACTTCAACTTAATTCCTATTACTTTATTTGATAATATAATTTTTTATTTTTTAAAAGTGCATGTGTGACAAAACAATTATTAAAATTATTATTTTTATCAGTTCCATGTTTTACTATGTAGGTGTATTTAACTTTTTAGCCATTTTAGAGGATATTAAAACTAGGTCATGTTATAAATATTTTTGGTTGATTTTTTATGAAGTCTTTAATTAAATTGGTCCATGATTTAAATAAATATATAAAATTTCATTGTCAATCAATTTTTTTGTCTATTGTTCTCAGTTTTTTTTTGGTGAATTCCGAGTTCCTTTTTCTTGACTATTTAAGGCATTTGTTAGGCTAGAAATATATCTAGCCTGATGGGTTTTCATTATGCACAGGACGTTTCGATTTTAAATTTACTTGTGAATTGGTCTAAAATCATTAACTTATAAACTCAATATATATTTGAGTGTCTGCTAATACTTTTAGAATTTGTATACAAATCCTTTAGAATTTGTGAGAAAATCAAGTAACGTTAAATTAGTGCACAAATTAGTGCAAAAATCAAAAAAATTTGTGATATTTGGATTAATACAGAAAAGTATTATAAACATACATAATAGAAGAATTTTTGGTGAAAGGATAAGCTTAACATATATAATTGTCTAGGCTAGGAGGTATGTCACTTCACTTTCTTGGTTTTTCTCAGGAAAAAGGTAATAATCCTTAACAAGATTATTAATAATAAGATTAAGAGTTGTGTAAAGAAGCCACACATTAATGCTTAACAAGATTAAGACAACATTATATCATCAAACAGTACTATTGGCACACAATGCTTCTTTTATAGATTTGTTCCCGCCAAATTTAAAAGGTACTTCCGAGAGAGTCTGAGGCTGAAAAGTGGTGGTCCCTTCCCCGTGATTGGTGTCGACACCAGAGTCGATACGGAGTTGTTTTTCTTTTTAGTTTTAAGGAAAGGATTGAGAGGATTGATTAATAGCAATAGGCAATCTGATAATGGATATGGATATCCAGCTGTAGACTGTACACTTCGTGGACGGAGCACTGGCAGAGTCGAATATCGGATTTTAAAAGACGTTTTATTTTTACACGGAATTTACGAGCAATCAATTTATGCCATGATTCTTGATTCTGATTGAAACTTCGCATTATTTTTACATTGTTTCACAGCATTTCGATTTTTCATGGTCCAATATCGATTTTAAAAGACGTTTTATTCGACCTATTACGAGTCTCACTCTCTGATTCTGATTCTGATTGATTTCTAACGCCTCATTACGTACATTGTTTTCTCCAGATTCCTCGCCATGCATGGTCCCTTACAGAATTTTCCTTCAACTTCATATTTCATTTCAAATCCAATTTTTAAAGAATAGGTTAATATATTATTTTATTCAATTTTATGCTTCTTTTAATATTAATTCACCTATTTTAACCGACCTCCAAAATAAAAGGTAGGCTTTAATAGTTTAATGTTCAAAAATCAAATATGAATTTTCAAAATAAATGTAACTTGCATATATATATATAATAGTTTGGATTCATTTATTATGAAATATTTTCACAATTTTTTTCATGCTTTACAATTTTGCCTAACCTTTAAAGTTTAAACACAAATAATAAACACAAATGTAGGCTGCATGGGGCCGGTTTCATTAGAAAATTCCAACCGAAAACGTGGTTTTTAGGATGGACAAAACTTCATTCCGGGACACTTTTGCCCCCAATCGTGCCATTTTGTCCGTTTCGCCAAGAAAATAGGTGAGGTGCGATTTAGTACAAAAATTCAAACCGAAAACGTGTTTTTTGGAAAAACGAATTCGAGAGGGCTTTTGAGGCAAAATTGAGCCATAAGCAATTTTTGTTTATGGAAACAATTAATTGCCCCCGAACAGCACCATATAGCCAATTAGGCCCAGAAAAGGTGTTTAGGTATGATTTTTGGGCTTAAGGAAAAATTTCGTCCATTGAATTTTTGACCGAAAACGTTTTTTTGGTTATATGGACGAAACTTGGGGCACTTTGCCCCCAATAATTCGTCCATTTTTTTGTTAGTCTTTTAAGAAAATAGGTGAGGTGCGATTTAGTAAAAATTAGTAAAAAGAAAATTTCAAACCAACATGTTTTTTGGAAAAACGAATTCGAGTTTTGAGGCAAAATTGAGCAAAGTTTTCGTCCGGAACAATTTTGCCCCCGAACCCACCATATAGCAATTAGGCCCAGAAAAGAGGTATGGGCCGGTTTCATCAAAAAATTCCAACCGAAAACGTGTTTTTTAGGATGGACGAAACTTCACTCCGGGACACTTTTGCCCCCAATCGTGCCATCTAGTCCGTTTGGCCAAGAAAATAGGTGAGGTGCGATTTAGTACAAAAATTCAAACCGAAAACGTGTTTTTTGGAAAAACGAATTCGAGAGGGCTTTTGAGGCAAAATTGAGCAAAGTTTTCGTCCGGAACAATTTTGCCCCCGAACCCACCATATAGCCAATTAGGCCCAGAAAAGAGGTATGGGGCCGGTTTCATCAAAAAATTCCAACCGAAAACGTGTTTTTTAGGATGGACGAAACTTCATATCGGGACACTTTTGCCCCCAATCGTGCCATCTAGTCCGTTTGGCCAAGAAAATAGGTGAGGTGCGATTTAGTACAAAAATTCAAACCGAAAACGTGTTTTTTGGAAAAACGAATTCGAGAGGGCTTTTGAGGCAAAATTGAGCAAAGTTTTCGTCCGGAACAATTTTGCCCCCGAACCCACCATATAGCCAATTAGGCCCAGAAAAGAGGTATGGGGCCGGTTTCATCAAAAAATTCCAACCGAAAACGTGTTTTTTAGGATGGACGAAACTTCACACCGGGACACTTTTGCCCCCAATCGTGCCATTTTGTCCGTTTCGCCAAGAAAATAGGTGAGGTGCGATTTAGTACAAAAATTCAAACCGAAAACGTGTTTTTTGGAAAAACGAATTCGAGAGGGCTTTTGAGGCAAAATTGAGCAAAGTTTTCGTCCGGAACAATTTTGCCCCCGAACCCACCATATAGCAATTAGGCCCAGAAAAGAGGTATGGGGCCGGTTTCATCAAAAAATTCCAACCGAAAACGTGTTTTTTAGGATGGACGAAACTTCACACCGGGACACTTTTGCCCCCAATCGTGCCATCTAGTCCGTTTGGCCAAGAAAATAGGTGAGGTGCGATTTAGTACAAAAATTCAAACCGAAAACGTGTTTTTTGGAAAAACGAATTCGAGAGGGCTTTTGAGGCAAAATTGAGCAAAGTTTTCGTCCGGAACAATTTTGCCCCCGAACCCACCATATAGCCAATTAGGCCCAGAAAAGAGGTATGGGGCCGGTTTCATCAAAAAATTCCAACCGAAAACGTGTTTTTTAGGATGGACGAAACTTCACACCGGGACACTTTTGCCCCCAATCGTGCCATCTAGTCCGTTTGGCCAAGAAAATAGGTGAGGTGCGATTTAGTACAAAAATTCAAACCGAAAACGTGTTTTTTGGAAAAACGAATTCGAGAGGGCTTTTGAGGCAAAATTGAGCAAAGTTTTCGTCCGGAACAATTTTGCCCCCGAACCCACCATATAGCCAATTAGGCCCAGAAAAGAGGTATGGGGCCGGTTTCATTAGAAAATTCCAACCGAAAACGTGTTTTTTAGGATGGACGAAACTTCACACCGGGACACTTTTGCCCCCAATCGTGCCATCTAGTCCGTTTGGCCAAGAAAATAGGTGAGGTGCGATTTAGTACAAAAATTCAAACCGAAAACGTGTTTTTTGGAAAAACGAATTCGAGAGGCTTTTGAGGCAAAATTGAGCAAAGTTTTCGTCCGGAACAATTTTGCCCCCGAACCCACCATATAGCCAATTAGGCCCAGAAAAGAGGTATGGGGCCGGTTTCATCAAAAAATTCCAACCGAAAACGTGTTTTTTAGGATGGACGAAACTTCACCCGGGACACTTTTGCCCCCAATCGTGCCATCTAGTCCGTTTGGCCAAGAAAATAGGTGAGGTGCGATTTAGTACAAAAATTCAAACCGAAAACGTGTTTTTTGGAAAAACGAATTCGAGAGGGCTTTTGAGGCAAAATTGAGCAAAGTTTTCGTCCGGAACAATTTTGCCCCCGAACCCACCATATAGCCAATTAGGCCCAGAAAAGAGGTATGGGGCCGGTTTCATCAAAAAATTCCAACCGAAAACGTGTTTTTTAGGATGGACGAAACTTCACCCGGGACACTTTTGCCCCCAATCGTGCCATCTAGTCCGTTTGGCCAAGAAAATAGGTGAGGTGCGATTTAGTACAAAAATTCAAACCGAAAACGTGTTTTTTGGAAAAACGAATTCGAGAGGGCTTTTGAGGCAAAATTGAGCAAAGTTTTCGTCCGGAACAATTTTGCCCCCGAACCCACCATATAGCCAATTAGGCCCAGAAAAGAGGTATGGGGCCGGTTTCATCAAAAAATTCCAACCGAAAACGTGTTTTTTAGGATGGACGAAACTTGGAACTTGAAAGTTTGAACAATGATGATTTTGGTTTTTAGATCTTGGGAAATATTTTGATTTATGTAGTGTTAATTGTTAAGTGTTAACTATGTTATTATTTGGAACATTATGTATGTTTGTAGTTATGTAGTATTAAAACTTGGAAGTTTGAAGTTTGAAATTTATCATTTGGTATTTAATAGTTGATGATTTATTGCATTTTATAAATTTTATGCAAAACTTATTTATTTTTCAATGATTTTTTAACCTATGTTATGAATTATAATTATTTATATATTTTTTTTTTTTTTTATTTACGGAAAGTAGAATCTTACGATTCACGATTCGATTCTACGATTCGATTCGCGAAACCCTCCCAACGATTCAAGGTAGAATCCCGATTTTAATAACCTTGGAGAGTTGGGTATGATAAGATTTATCTTTAGTTGTCGTTCTCTGAAGTAAATTAAGTCTGTGAGCAACAACACGATCGACATGTCCTTTTCGAGGTTTCTTTCATGCACAATTTTTGTCTATCAATCATACTGCTATGCTACACATTTATCTCGAGTAAATTAGACTGGACCCAGACTAATTGCTCTGCCTTTTAATAGCATGCATCTAACTCACTCTAATATTCCGTACTTTATAAAAGATGAGTGGGTTGACGTGGAGCTCATAGGACCAAATTAACTATTGAAGGTTGGACATGATTTACACGTTGCATATCTTCCCAAATCCCAACTTTTTCTTAAGATTGATTGCAAAATTAAATTATTGCGTGTACCAGCAAATAAGTCATGGTGGTACACGGAAACAATAATCAAACTTGCTTAAGAATCCTGGTAGATTAACTTATAACTTTTTAGTTCATTTATTTTATATATAGACAAAATTTTCTTATGTGTTAAATGTTAATCATCAAGTACGTACATCTTCTGGATTCATAAATAATTCAAAGAACTGGCTATAAGAGTTGTCAAAATTAAAGGTAATTGTTAATGTTGGCGTGACGTGAAATGGGTGGTTAAGTATCGGTATTATACTCATAACTAATAAGTGAAATTGATTGCGAAGATTGGAGATCGACCAGCACTTGAAATCATTCATATGTCCTTTCATCACCAAATGGTGCCCTCTAAAAACTACAGCGGCGCCGACATCTAGCATTTAATGGTTTCATATTTGTATGAGAAACTGGCAATCTGAATATCCTAGATCTTGGGAAAGTTCGTGGACCTTAATTGGGTGCCACAATACAAAGAGAAGGTATTACAAACGGTGGAGAATAGTGGATCTTCTAGCTGTTCTGTTTATCTAAATTACTCCAGCCAGCCAAAAGGGGAAAAAGAATGATTATGTAGTGATCACTTGTGCCAAAATTGCAGGAATATGTTTGCATGGGTGCATGCATAATTCCAGGGTCCGCTTAAGATTATTGTAGGAGGTAGAGTTTTTGCTCTAGAATTTTAAATCTAAAGTTTTAGGGATAAAAAAGCTTTAACTACAAAATTGTTAGACTTTGACAAATAATAATTATATATAAAGTGATTTGAAAATGTTGCATCTATTCAGTAACTAAATTATAAAAAGCTTTTAAATTTGAAAATTGATAAAGAATGACATAAAAGTATTGCTTTTTTATATTTTAAATACTTTAATTTTCGAATCCAAACCATTCACTTAATGTTCTAGTGTTACTGTTATTATCATTTGACTATGGGCATCAGTGTCTTAAAATTCAAAACTAGAGTTATTCAATACCGATCTAATTATCAGTCCCCATGATAAAGCTCTTTTACAACTTTGCCGAACATGCTCTCTAATTAAAGCTCTTTAGCTGCCTTAATTTAAACCCTCCTAATGCAATGCCAGATGCATTTAAATTCTATTTCCTTTATGGGCAAGGACAATAATTACATTTGTATATATAAACGTTAAAGATCAACAATTGATTTAACCTAAAAAAAAAAATTATATTTCCTTCGACACTTTCAAAATTTTCTTCATTTTTTCCTCCATAACACCAAACAATTATATAACGTTTCATTACTTCGCTAACTCTTAGAATAGGTCGAAACCACAAATTTTCTTTAAAAAAGGGGAAGGACCCCGTGGTTTCAAAGGCTAATTCCCAAGGGCTCTAACCAGCAAATTTTAGAATCGCAACCTCAGTAGAACTAATGAACCCAATGATCATTAGAATAAAATGCACATTTCTTTTTCAATGATAATAAGAAATGATTTTAAATCTTTTCATCATCATCTTCTTCTTTTCTGTATGTTTCTTTTGGAGACTATTGACTCTCAAGTACCCGTACATTAACCTTTTAATGTCTAGGCCAAATAGAGCATTGATTTACAAATTTATATATATATATATATAGAACTCCACTACCTCAAGATTCATGTACAATTAACGGTGGAGGTATGGATTCAGAGGGGCCTAAAGATGGGAACATGGAGTTGTATATTTTGGAATAGAACTGTGAGAAAAGTGTGCCTAATCTACTCGTGTTTCACGGTTAAGCTTATTTTGGCCCATAACAATTTAGCATGGGCTACTTCTCGTTAGGCTTGGAAGCTCACTCGATCTCTTCATCCCTTTGTGGGTGTTTCAGACTGAGAGAGTTGGGCTGGTCTCCTTGCCCTTTTGTTTCATTTGGCCCAACAAAAAAGTAAGGACATTTTAATAATAGACTACTATTTAGTATATATGTATATATTGGTAGAAAGGAAAAATGCATTAACAACAACTTATTAAAGAAGTAGCAGTAGATTAACAATCAAATTTTTAAGCCTACAAAACATGAGCTAGAGGGGTAACATAGGTAATACCAATACCTATGGCCCGAGAGAAGTTTGTCCTTAACCCCGGACAAAGTCTAGAATCCCTAATCACTCCCCCACCACCTGCTGCTGAGATGATCCACACAATTTTATTATTATCACATATATGAAAAGTACAACAAACATTATATTCGAAGTGCAACCAAGCTGTCAACATACAAGTTGACAATAAATAAAGTAGTAATGATAATGATGATGGGCAATTAACTTGAAGATAATCTAGAATTTCAACCCAGTACCATGAAACTTCTCTTCGGTAATACGGTCAATTTTTTCAATCATCTCAGCTGTCAAATGATTCATCCAATCTCCAACCTCACCTCGCCGAAAATAATGACCCATTGTCCTCCCCGGATGACAATTTTCCACTTTTATTCACCTCCAAGTCTCTCAAATTGTCAAAACTACACAACCTTAAGATGTCATTCCCTACACCTTTTGCCTCTTCTTCTGGGGACAAAGGACAGCCCAAGAACTCGGCCAGTCTCTTCAAATGAGCATAGGGCTGCTCTTTCATATCTTCATACTTCAAGAAAAGTACCCTTTGAGGCTTTTCTAAGCTTTCTTTCCAATAGCCCAAAACATGATCCCAATAAGGCCCATACAAACTCACTCCCTTACAAAACTTATCAAAAGCCTCTTCAAGTGAATTGGGGCTTTTACTTTCTTGTCTCAACCTGTTTGTGAAGTGCCAAAGCGACACAAAAGTGTCCTTAGGGTTCCTACACAAATACACAACCTTGCAAGCCGAGTCCTTTGCAGACATTGGTAGTGAGACGTAAGGTAAATGAGTTGAAAAGAGCCTTGGAGAGGCAAAGGAAGTGAGGTCTGGAGCCTGGTTTTCAGTGTATAGCTGTATATCCAAGAAGGGTACAAGAACGTGAGGATTGTTTGTGAGAAGAGGGTGGTGTAGTTGAGGGTGAGGATAGTGAACCCGGTTGACCAAGGCGAACAAGATGGCTTTCAACCAAGTGGTACCGGATTTGGGAGTGGTGACAAGGATGATATCAGTGTCATGAGGTTGGAAGTGTTTTTGGAAAGCTAGCACACCTTGTATGTACCTAGTTGTGATCCAAAAACCTTGGTACTGATGGAGGTGAGCTGCAAGCCAACCTTTTTCTGTAGGCAAGGATGATATGAGGTCCTTGCATTCTTGGGTCACTTCGTCTTCTCTCAAGTACTTGGGAAGAGGAGTAGTAGTAGTAAGTGTAGACATGGTAAAGAGAAAGAATAGCAGTTTAATTTGGAGTCTCACCCTTGTTTTGTGGTGATGAGATATTACATACTCTCAAATCTGTATATATAGCTGCAAACCACCAACCCCCAAACAGCATCCCTAGGCGTATCTAGCAGGAAAGGTTGCTCCCCAAAGATTTTGAAAAATTAATAGCTTATTATTATTGGATTTTGTTAACTAATGTCTTTAGGACAATGGTTAAGTTTACATTTTACTAGAAATAACAAATTTTTAATATTAAAATAATAAATAGAAAGACTAAAATATCTTTAAAAGTTGTTTTTGTATTATTTTAATATTAAAATTTCACTACTTCCCATAAAATAAAAGCATTAAATGCTTCCTTAACCATTGCCCTAAGGGCACTTGGACTACCAAAACTTATGAGCTCCCATAAAGAAGAAAGTTTTATTTATATCTCTTCAACTCAAATGTTTAAGAAATCTGAGATTTTCAAATAGGATAAATATTACTTCACATCACCTACACCACATACCACCTAAAGGTGGATATATCCACAAATGAGGAAAGAAGTTTATATATTTTATAATATTATTTGGATGACCATTTGAATAAAAAAGTTTATATATTTTCTCATCTTCATATTTATTCTCGTGTTATTTCTTATTATTTAACAGCATGTGCAATATTTTCTTTTATTTATTTATTTTTTGCATTTGGATTTGATACATAATTGTGGCATTCGAGCAAAAATGATACATTATTGAGGCCCAAATAATGTACTTTAGGACTAGCATGCATTTCCATTTATATGACTCATGATCCACTCAAACTTACTTGAGCTTCTGAGAATAGCGGTGAGTATTATATGATTCAGTCATAATTGTATATGATGTACCCTAAAATTACATATAGTTGTGACATAAACCACAAACACTTATTGTTATTATTATATATAAAGTAGAAAAATTAGAGCGAAAAACAAATATTTTATTTGGAGGCCAACCAGATCTCAATGTACAGTTTGACTTAAATAAAGATGCTTTAGAAAATAACAATTAATAATGATAAATGATATTGATGCAACTTGAATACCTGTTATCAAAAAAAAAAAAAACTTGAATACCTAACAATTTAAAAGGGTTTCATTTTGGAACTATTTATCAAAAGACGCAACAAGATATGACCTCAATGGGGCCCTAATTCACTGCCCTACAAAACTTAACTTTTTTTTTGATAAACCGCCTACAAAAGTTATCATAAAAGGAATCTTCCAGTGGATTATTTGGTGCTCATATATACCCGTTGGTCTCAACTAACTTGTTTGTGAAGTGTGAAACTGATGCAAAAGTATCCTTACTCCTTAGGGTTTAAATGAGTTAAAAAAATAAAATAAAATAAACCTCCATTACTAAAGTAAAACCGAGGGAACAATGGGCGCCAGTACTTACGCCAACATTGAAGGGGCTTGTGGGGGCATAGACAAGTTGCAAGGCTTAAAATTTGATAAATATATAACGAAGTGACAATTCTAGTTAGCAAAAAATGAAAAAGACACTAACTGACAAGATATGTACAACTATAAACTATTACAACGTTAGTCTTATATATGATTTGTGTGTGTTTATGTAGTTAATATGTGGTCATAAAAGTTAAGCTATTTTATAACTACACTTGGTGTCAATCAAAAAGATAAACTATTACAACGTGATTTAATGAGATCAGATTTTAAATATTTAGTTGATGTGCATTAGGATATGATTAAAAAATATATGCAAACAAAGTAACAAACGAGGAATAATCACTATAAAAGGCGATTTCAAAGACTAAAAACATAAGCTTGTTAGATAATTGGCTAAAGTGCTGCTAATAGATTGATAGTATCATAGTATACGTTAAAAACGTCAATTCCATAAGATTAAGAAGTGGGCCTATTATGATATTGTCCACCACCAAATCTCTGGCTTACCCCACGATATATATATATATATATATATATATATATAGATATGCGTGCATGCTGCATGCACGTACCTTTATTTACCTTCCCATTAAGGGACCTCTTCCTACCTTTAATTAATTCATGTGTTCAGCACTTTTGGTGCTTTTCTATAGGCAAAAATATACTTTTGATCCTTCTATTATAGAGGTGTTTTTATTTTAGTCCTTAAGTTTTAAAAAGTTTTATTTTGATCCTTGACTTTTCAATCAATTTTTATTTTTTATCCTTACCATCATTTCATTTACAAAATTGATATGTGTCTAGCAGTATGCTTAGGTGGCATTAATTTATAATGAAAAATTATATTCAATTCTACTAAAAAATAAATTCTTTAATTTCTCTCTCTCTCTGCATAGCCTCTCTGTCATCCCCTTCTTTCATCTCTCTAACTTTCTCTCCCACCTCTCTTCGCCACCGCCACTACTAAACTAAACACACCAAGCCCACGACCACTTATGATTCGGAAATCTCTACAAACCTCTTAAAAAACTTCACAAAACCCAAAAGAGCAAGATAGAGTTGAAGCTGAATAACAGATGATGATATTTCGAAAACCCAGCTCCTCCAGTGAAGATCCAAATCGAGATTGGGAAGCTGGACTTTGCTGGAGCACCACATGGTGTTGTAGCCTTGATTGTCTCCTGGCAAGATCGTATGGCTTTCACAATTCCTTGCATTTTTTTTTGTACGACTCCTAGGGGATCAGTTTATAAAATGTGTGTGATAGATTTTTATTTATTTTTTTATTTAAAAGTATTTGACAGTTATTAAATCAAATCACTTAGGAAAATTAAACAACGTATGATTTTTTTTTTATTTTTTTTTTAATCTTTAAGAAATCTTCTAGTATTAGGAGATTGTCATAATTGTAAGTTTTTTAATATGATATTTTATTAAGATGTCTTTTAGTAGTAAGAGACTTATTTTAAAGAATCTGTTTTTATTTTAAAGATTTTTATTATGATATTTTATTAATATATCTTTTTAGTAGTAGGAGACTTATTATCAAGAATTTGTTATTATCTATTTTTATTTAAAAGTGTTTGGCAGTTATTAAATCAAACTATTTAGGAAATTTAAATAACGTATCACTTTAGAAATTTAAACAATGTATTACTTCAGAAATTTAAATGATAGATAGACATGTAAACCACTTAGAAAATCTAAACAACGTATCACTTTAGAAATTTAAACGATAGATAGACATGCCACTTGGCATGATGTAAGAAATTTTAACGCTCATGTCTTCTATTTTTATATATTATATAGATAGATTACTTATTGTGGTAAACGTAAACTGAGCTCTGCGATTCCACCAAAAATGGTACTGCATGTAGTTACGACCAATTGAGGCCTAAGTGTAATTTATGTCTCAATTAGAAGAATAAATTATGTGAACTACACATATTCTATTTTTGTTTTTGGATAATTCAATAATTGAGGGTGGAGAACATTTATCTCACTTTTAATGTTCCACTTTATATATGTTTTTATCAATTACAATTCATCACATGTTAGATACATTTTTATTCATTATAAAATGACTAAATTTAAAAATATATACATATATATATATATTATAATTATAATTGGTGAAAAATAAAAGGTGAAACAAAGAAATTTTAGGGACAATTTATGGCAAAGTCGCGATAAGGAAACAAACTTTTATTCTGGTCATGTCATCACTAATTGTAATGCTAACACATGAACTAATACAAAAGCTCACTGTTGGCTTATCATTATATGTGGTAAAATTGTCCAGTTATTTTAGAGTGAAACATCTGTAGTACAATAATTATAATTTCTATATAGTCAATAGGTGTACACTAAGAAGTTCAAATTTCATCATTGTTGCACGAAAACATTGCTAGTGTCCAAATTAATAGATATGAATGAAAAAGAAGATGACATATATACGCTCATCGTCAAAAGCATTTTATAAATTATTCTTAAACCAAGCCATTCATGAACAAAATGGGCCCATATGCTTTAACATGTCTTTTATTTTCCGAAGCATGGAACATATGTATAATAATAATAATAAAAATGGATATGGCACCATTAATTGCAGATTTGGGGGACATGGTTCATGGTTGGTTAGGAGGGAGAGGGAGACCTCCACCTTCTGTCAAATGAAATGCAAATGCGAGGACCACAAATAGATCAAAGGCTGTTTGAATTACATCATCCAGCTTTTATTTCTTATTTTCTTAATTTCCCAGCGTTCCATTATCACAAGGGGCCATTTTCACTATAAACAAAGTCCGTGGTTTAACTGCTACATCTCCATTATGATGATTTATTGTTATAAAATTGGTTGTTTCCTTCATGGGAAAGGCACAGAAGTTATTTTAACCCCACCAAAAACAAACATGAATTTGTTTGGTAGCTAGGAAGAAAAGTAGGAGGGATGTATATTGTATAGGGAAAGGGAAGGTAAGGGAGTAAATTAAAGAAGTCCGCCTTTCTTTCATGTTGTTTCATAGGGATAAAAGTTCCGAAAAGATAAATGATTGAGAAAATGAATTTGTTATTTTACATTTAAACCCACGTTTTCCTTAATCCCATTAATTATTATGAGAGGAATAAGTAGCATTTTTTGAACTAAGGTTGATTGGATTACCATTTGATCACCCCCTCTCCCTACTCTTTTCCTTCCTAACAACAATTTTGCCGATCCAATCCCTTCCTTTTTCGTCCAAATCAATGGTATAATGTAACAACACATGAGGCACATTAGTACTGAATATATAAGGATAATGTAATGGCAAACTAAGTTTCTCTAAATATGAGAGAAAACTAAAACAACCATCTTCCCCAAGCAAAGCCAATGAACTCGTATCAAGCAATAATTAGTGAAAAAGAAAAAAGAGAATAGATGAGTCTCAATGAACATGAAATCAACACATATCCCATGAAACATATATGTTTTTTTTGATAAAGTCAGTTTTGACCCCAAGGAAAGGTGGAAGGAGAGATTCGAACTATTATCCCAACAACATTCTCACTCATAAGTGTTTGAACACTTTATAAAACAAAGTTTGTTTTATACGTCTCATAGGTAAAAATATTCATCAACCCCTAACCCTTTTTATCTAAATGTGTCAACGTCTTCCATTAGCTTAATGTAAATGTCAAAGAAAAAAAAAAAAAAATCTTTGATTGAATTTGGGCCAGGCACCGACAGATGGGAGCGGCTTGGGTGACCCGTTGAGATTTTGACACGTGTACAAAAACTGGATAAAACTGGACACGTGTCAAGATCTCAACGGGTCTAGTGCTCCTGTGCACTGGACCCAAGCCTTTTCCCCGACAGATTAGAGAGCAGGTACGGTCATGTAAATTGAATGCCCCCTGGAAGCCTTCCAGTTCCAGCACCTAATACCCCATGTTGTTTGAGCAGTAGGCCATCCATCTGACAAGCCAACTTTCACAACTAGGAAACAAAAACAATCTATGCAGCCTAGTTTTTATTTTTTGATAAGTTCAATGCAGCCTGTTAAAAGCAGGATCCTACTCTTCCAACTGAAATGATTAATTTACAAATGAGCCTACTTTTATTTGCAGTTTAACACGTTATAATCCATTCCTCTTTTTATTTGTTTGTTTATAAACAGGAATAAGTAAGATGCCTAGTTTATTTATCATCTAAAAGGAAAGCCTTTATGAAGAAGAACTTGATAAATAGGACTGAGGTGGAACGGGACAGATTGGTTGATTGGAGCTTGCAGAAGCTAAAAGGAAAGAGTCTCAATGCTATAAGCTGGTTTAGGGATCAGTTGTTATAAAATTTGGTGTCAAATAATGTGAGGATTTTTGGGGGCCAAATCCTGAAAGAAGAAAGCCTAATCAAGAGTATAAGCTAGGAGATAAGGTCTCGAGTATTTAAAAAACGGAACTTCAAGAATACCATTAAGAACAAGTTGATCTGCTGTAGATGTCAGCTATTAAAGCTCAAGTGAAATGAGTTGTCTTAATGTGGTCTGGCTAGGAATAGTTGATTTGTTTTCCTTTTGATAGGCTAAAGAGGGTTAACAAAAGGTTGTTGAGTTTCTGCGTGGTTAGCAGTTTTGGACTGATGTTTGTAACTTTTCAGTTTGTTAAGGAATTAATTAAGTCTTATTCATCAAAATAAGGATAATATTTGAAAGATATGTCAGTCAACATAAACTTAATCTGGGTCCCACAATATATAAATTAAGCAAACAATCAATAAAATAAAGGGAAGATACGAGAGTAAGCCATATGGGATTAAGCATTGCTCATCCACACTGCATAAGCTCTTCGCTCACAATATAGCATTAGATATATTTCATCATCAACTTCATAATTGAAACCTGAAAACACAGTATGACTAGGCAAACTCTTGAGTTACCAGAAAGGGGGATATCAATTGAGTCTCATGTCAAGACCTCTTTGGGAGGGGATTAGTCATATGAGCTCAACAAATTTACTCACTGATTTTCACATTACTAGCACAATTTTCTTTGAACCTCGATGCTAACCAAAGAAACTGTACATAAACTCTTTCCCATCAAAAAGTTCCACAAAATCTGCCTGTATATATAAGCAGCTTTTTCCAAATAAATTTCCCAAAATAAGCCAGAAGAAGGTGAAGTATGAACCTTCAAGCCCTTTCAGCAGGCAGATGCACATGTAGTCATGGGTTCCGTGAACAATTTCTGGTTGGAAGAAAAACAAAATCCTCCTTAGACAGGGAAACCTACAGTAGAACAAAAAAAGATTAAGTGAAAATATCATGTACCAAAAATATGATACAGAGAAAGAGACCAGGAGAAGCTGAAATTACTTCATAGTTCAATATCAGGCACCCCCAATAAGAAGGAATTTGGATCACCGGATCCAAGTAGTGGAATGTACTCTGATCCTCTCACATGAACGCTAAAGCAAGCTACAAAAACAAGCTCAAGTTAAACATGAAAACCGGAAGTGGAATTTTGTATGATTCAGACAAAATCTTATACAAAGAATCACGCATGCAAGCAACATTAAAGCTGACAAGTTTACAAATAATAGTAGAAAGTTTCTTCTTCTTATTTTGGGGGTTGGGGGGCGCTCAAAACAAAGCTACATGTTTTATTAACGTTGTTGGTTTCTTGCCAATGGTCTGAGATCACAGGTTCAATCCACACAACTCTGTGAGTTGTTTTTAACTAATTAAAAAATAATGTTAATTTTTTCTATTATATCTGAGATGTCAAAAATAACCTCAAAACCCAAAGTGCCTACATGCTATTGCTACATTACCATCAAACCATCCTTCACTGAAATAAACATTAAAGAATGCAATGTGTAGATGGCATTCATGGGCATGACTTAAGAAACCTCTCCCGACCATTAGAAGCCACAAACACAATCAAAACTCATTCATGGGCAGTGCACCTCTAACCCCACAGAAGAGGGGGGAGTCTTGTGCATTGAGTAGGACTTTTATGGGGGAAAAAAATAGCCTAATAAGTGCTGATGCATCCACACACAGAAGTGTGCTGCGCATGAGCAATGATGTATATGGATGGTGCTCAAGTTTAAAAACAGAATTCAAAAGTATACTCCCAATTGATAACCTCCTTTTGTAACATCCAATCTATCGAGAGCACTGCTCTAAATCCAAATCAACATATCATCATTATGAAAATTCATGTCTTAAAACTTTAACTAGTTGTTTTTATTATCTAGGCCATGTCCATTAGTAACACTCTAGAGGATGAGTACAGACATTTATATGAAATATTATTGGTCAAGCTTACAACTATAGGCAGGAAAATTGTTAACAAAATACCATTCTCTATTTTCATCACACTTTGGAGCATTGTATCCATCTTTGTCTTCATATCATAACTATCATCCATATGTGGCACAAGAAGAGTCAGCTCCCTGTAGATATCACGTACAAACCTGCATATCTTCTCAGCAAATTCAAGTTCACCTTCTGATATTCGACCAATTGCCAACCGCATCAGCTCTCCAGTCAAGTCCGCTAGCTGTACAAGAACACTGAGCATCTCTTTCTCAAAAAAATAATTAAAAATTAAGAAAAGGGAGGGGGGGGGGGGGGTGCAGGAGGGGGGAATGAAAAGTGGGTGTGAAATCTTTTGACTGTTAGCAAGGTTTTATTATATATAAATTTAGAAGTAAAGTATATTTGGTTAATTTGACCACTTTAATTATCACAAGAGATTAACTACATCTACAAAGAATACATTATAGTGGATCACTACATATGTCCCATTGCACCTCCGATGACCCGTTCAGACACAGAACTATCACCAGCTTCTCATTTCCAGAAAAAGAAGAAGTTAAAATAGCATAAAACTGAGGCCATTACCCCTAAGAGATAGTCGAGGACATTAATCTGCAAAGGCTCAGAAGATGGATCACTAAGAGGTAACAAAGTTGCATTGATCTCATCAAGAGTCAAAAGAGTCCCACTTTTGCAGAATTTACAGAATGTTGCAGCTTCAACATACTCTTGTACCTGCAACCAGCCATGTATAAATGATTAAACTTAGTTATATTTTTTTTGATAAGTGATTAAACTTAGTTATATATTTCAGGCCTTCATAGGTTAGGACACAAAGAGGCTACCCCAGGTGAGTATGCTCGTCTGAGCTTCCAGAAATCAGTCCCATGCAGTTCTTTCACTAGTCGAGACACATACTGATCGGTCACTGCTGTCAGGTCCTTTTCTGCCTTCCCCAAAACTTCTTCTCTGTTGTGTTTACTGATTCTGTTTAATATGAAATTATACCACCAATATGTTAGTCTATTCTAACAAGATAAATGAAGACCTAATGTAAGGATAAATTGCCACATCACTTAGATCAAGTAAATACCTACTCATAAATTGTAAGGAACAAACTGTAAGAACAAACCAAATCCAAAAAGATAGAAGTGAAACAAAAGATCCCATTTTCTCCTCTGGCTAAGCAATATAACTATTTGTTGTAATTAAGGAAAAAAAATATATGCAAGTAATCAAAAGGAAGGCAAACTGAAAACATTTTAAAGCATGCAACAGAAACACTAAAGAGGCAAGATGTCTCATAAAGAAATTAGAAATTGGAAATTGAAACCCCCCCGAACCCCCTCCCGCCCAAAAAAAAAACAAAAGAACCCTCACCAAAAAAGAAGAAGAAGAAATCATTACCTATGCACTTGAAAAATGACCTTTTTGCTGTTGATGGTGATGTCACGACTTGCCTTCACCACTCTTTCACGCTTGTCATTCTAAAAAAAAAAAAAAAAAAAACAGAATTTGATTTAATTAGTTAATAAAGATGTGTAGTGCCAATAAATTGAAGCAAAGCACAAAATGCCAGTAATTTTGATTACCTATGAATCTAGAAAGTGTGGTTATTTTTCAGAGTGTAACCACATCTTGTTGAGTGATCCAGCTTCCCACAATTATTATTATTATTTTTAATGTCACTAAAAAGTGCCAGAAGGGGCACAAGCCTAGTATACGGATGCATATATACAACTTCATGCAATATCAAATTAATTTATATTTTATTGAGAAAAGAGACTACTTCATGTATATATGTAATGAACAGCAATAAGCGTAAATAATTATTGAAAATAAATTATGCAAAGAGGAAATCTACAATGGAATTGCTATTGGTAAACCCCAGAGACGAGAGCAATTAAAGAAAGATTTGAATTGAGTGACCAAAGTTTGTGCATCTTGAAAAGTAGGACAATTTCATTCCTTCCACAATGTCCACATGAAACATAAGGATAACACTGCATATTTATGTGGTGGAGTATGAAGGAAAATACAGATTTGGAGCAATGATAAGAGCAAAGTAAAGTATATTGACGCATGGGCGATAAGATTATCTTCCTTCCAATAGAGTCTAGAGATTAGCAACAAAGTAGATGAAAAGCTAAATAGACAAGGTTAATAAATAGTAGTAGTAGAAGTGAAAAAGCATTGCTGTGCAGCTTTGAAGTAAACCCTAATTGCAAAGAAGAGAAAGATGGAATTTTTACGAGGTGGTTGAGGTATTCGGTGTATTTGGTGAAAGCGTCTTTGGAGGAGGAGGAGGAGGTGGTCATTGTCCTGGTCCTCTTTGTTGTAGTCGCTGCCATAAGAGTAATAAGACGAATCCTGTGGAGTATAGTGGTGGAGGAGTACATTTATTCCTCCTCTATTCTTCCTTCGGAGACAGACGGTCAGACCCCTTATCAATTTACTACCACCACTGTAGTAACACTCCCTTCACCTCTTTTGTTTCTAGCATTAACTCTCACAACTGATGCTGTGGTGTAGTGGTTATCACGTCAGTCTTACACACTGAAGGTCTCCAGTTCGATCCTGGGCAGCATCATCACTTTTTTTCTTTTTTTCTTTTTCTTTTATTCGCACACTGTATTAATTGAAAAACCAAACCAGGTACGACATCAAGATCGAGATCAAAAGAAAGAAGAGATGGTGACGCTGGTTGTGGCGACGACGACAGACCCAGCTTCAATCAACCCAGCCAAGGCGCTTCTTGCCATGCCAGGCTGGCTCCCCGGCCCCTCCTTCCAGGTTCCCCTTCACCTTCAAAAGACTATTTCTTTAATTCCATAACTTTGATTTTTGATTAATTGGTTTTGGGGAATTAATAGGAGGATATGAAGAGCTTTGCTAAGCAAGGAGTGAGGCTCTTGCAACATCACAAAAGCATAGTGAAAGAGGACAACTTGGATCAACGCTGGGAGCAAGTAACCGGCGAGTCAGTCGAGGAGGTCATCTTCCTCAGCAAACACACCGCTGTTTCCAACCGCCCCGCCCTCACACTTCATCCCATTGGGGTACCTCACTTGAAGGAAGCTGAAATTCCTCCACAGGGTGGAAAGCCTGGATGGGCGGCGCCACCCAATCCTCGTATTGGCCCATGGCTCAGGCTCTTAAACAACATTGCTTCTTCTCATAACTTGCTTCCTGAGTTTGAGGTTTCTCCTTAACATTTCTAATATTCTTCTACTCTCTCTGACGTCTCTGTCAATGTCACTCATCTCTCTGTTACTCAAATGTAGATTACTTTGGAGGGTACTCATCATGGACCACTCACTAATAAGCCTACTATGTTTATAGAGATTGGTTAGTCTCCTTCTCTTCTGCTTTCTTTTTATGATATCCTACTACTTGATGGGTATCCATTAGCACCATGTCCATCCAATGATCCAAATCACACATCTTTTATCTCGGCCAGCCTACAATTGGTCTAGTTTAGCATCCTTTACAATTTTCACTTCTCATGGATGACTGATTCTAGATGATAGACTTTGTGATCACTTTTTCCTTTCACTGGTTTTAAGGAACCTACCTTCCTAGTACCAAATCTTTGTGTTTTAACTTTTATTGTCCAAGACCTTTCTGAAAATGAATATCAATGAAGTAAGAAAAATCTCATAACATGGTATTAGTTTCATTGGCCCAGAAGGGAAAATTTGTTTCTTTGATCACTGCTAGTTGTCAGCTGGTAATGAACATTTTGATGCTTTTGTCAATCCTATATGTTTAATTTTTTGATTTCGTGCTTGAAACTTCTATTTTATGTCTTATTCGTTTCTTCTGGTTGATATAGGTAGTACAGAAGAGTACTGGAAGAGGCAGGATGCAGCTCAAGTTATTGCTCTAGTTGAGTGAAGCATCAGTCACTCTTAAACAATTTATATTTCTTGACAAATAATGTCCCTGCTTTTGTTTTGGCTCTTATTCTATTATCTGAGCTTTGCATTTCTAGTCACTAAAAGTCATTATCAAAGTTCAAGTATTAATTTTACCTGCATTATGATAATAGGCTGTTAGAAAGAGATATAATAGTGTTTCATTTTTCTTCTTTGTACTAAAATTTGTTTGCACTGGTGCTTGCAGTTAGTTTGGGAAGGACTTGGACTTGGAGGAGGGGCCGCTGTGGGAAACTGGAGCGGGTATGGTGATAAGTGTAACGGTTGTCTTTACACTATTTCTTAAGGGAAATTTTGAGACAAGGTCTCGATGTTTGCATTTACATTCTTGAACCAAAACTCAGCTACTTTATATACAGGACTAGTTTCATTTTTAATACCCATATTCATTCCTTTATTTCTGCACTTTTTATATGATTTTCCTTTTGTGACTTTGTATGCATTCTTATTAGTGTAATGGCTCACTTGGTAAACCCTTCTCTTATTGATGATGCTTCAATAACATCATTTTTGAATTTTGTGGTGACATAGGGAGAATGATAAGAACAAAGTCCTCCTCGGGATAGGTGGTGGACATTATGCACCGCGCCATATGGACATAGTTCTGTAAGTATAATCATCTGGCGGCTTTTATCTTGGTTGGTTTTTGTTCTGATGGGAGAGTAATATTTACATCATTTTGTTTGGGTCCTTTTGCACCGTAATAGGACTTTCATTACTGAGAACTCATTTAATCTAACCGTTATTATGCCTTTGGATGAATGTTTTGACAATTGACATAGAGAAATAGGCTTTGTCTACTCTAGTAATAAGCCTTCTCATTGTTTCTAATTATAGGAAAGATGGTGTTTGGGTGGGCCACCTACTTTCTGGATATTCCTTGCCAATGGAAGATCCAAAACTGTCAAAAGTAGAAACAAATTCAAAAGAAATTGGTGGGACTTGGAGAGAATCAATTAAAGCTGCATTTGAGGCTACAAAATCGGCTTTCCCTGGTGGAGAAATTCTAGCGCATCTTGATCACAAGTAAGATTACTGAGAAATTTTGTTTGTGCTTGAAAAGCATTATATGTTGGTTTAGCTATATAGAGCTTGGATGTATTGGGAGTGCTAAAAATTGCATTTGGTGATTACTGAGGTCTAAAAATATAATCAGAAGCTTGAAACTCTAATGCAGTTGCTGCATATTGAAAGTTGTCAGCTAAATTATTGTTGTTTGCAGTGTGATGCTACTACTTAATGAAAGAAGGGACCTCTTAGATAAATGAACTTAAAAGAAGAAAAGAAGAGAAAACACACCTCATAGTGTATATATTATGGACTGTTGATTCTAATCCCCCATAACTTCAGAATATGAGTTACCATGATGAAGATCTTTTTTTTTTCCTCCCTCTTCATGAAAGTTTAATTAGACAGACATTAAAACAAGAAGAAGAAAGGATTTGTGATCCTTTTAAATTAAGAGAGACAGAAAAAGAAAGGATTTGTGTATCCTTTATTGGTTATATGCTTGTGTGACAGTTAAAAAGGGACAATTAAAAAGGATAGTTATAAAGTCGTGTATTTTTTAATGAGATGTACGTATATGATTACATAAAACATGATCTGTTACGTTCCACTATCTGTTATGGAAATGATTTCATCAGCCCTTAGAGTGCCTCATTATACTTTTTCATTGCAGGAGTTTCAAGAGCTGGCAGAAGAATGCTATAACAGGGTTCTTAGGTGAGCAGAACATAAAAATTGGCAAACCAAATGACTTTTACTGATTTTTGAAGAGCGGGGCTTTGTGAACAGCTTAATTTTCAGAAAAGGGTTGGGTCAATGTGTCGATGACTTTATACTATTATATAGAGTTTTATATAATCTACAAGACTACATCCTATAGAAACCACAGCCAGAAGCATTTAGTTAAATTCACTGGCCAGATCATTATTTCAGCCAAAGGGAAAATAGATGAACATGTAAATTGGCAATGCTTGGCAGTTAATTTATTATGCTTTGCCAATTTTGCATATCGATTGGATCTTGATTATTGTCATGGATGATTTCAGTGGTGTGTAAGTGTAACATTTATATTTTATCAAATGGGTGGAGACTGAGAGACCCGTAGGTGCCAATTGGGCTACAAGCACCGCCCAAAAACAAATGTTGGTACTCTTGTCTCTCTACGACTCCCATTTACAGCTTTACCATTTTTCCAATAAGTTGTTATTAACTTATTACCATTAAAAAAATAGAACAGATAAACAAAGACACCTACTGGAAATTATGTGCTTTGCATGAAATCCACCTATTGGGTACTTTAGGAAATTCCAGTACTAATGGGCTCAATAGAGACCACCTGGACTGCTAAATAATTGGGTTCGTGGCTACCCCTGTGTGCTAATTTTACATGATAGACCCTTTTACATTTATGGTTTTTGTTAACAAGCTCTAATGACTAATAGGGTGCAAGTTAAGATAAATATCAAAAAAAGAAAACAAAATCAAATTGTATACAAATATCAATCACCTTGAAATTGTGTGGGAATTATTGACAGGTGTATTTTCTTATTTTAAAAGAAACGTGCAATACAATTCATAATTGAACATTTCATATTCCTTAACGCGTTAAAACACTGGTAAACATAAAATACTATTGTCTTTGATGACTCCAAGTCCTTAAGGAGATACCTTGTAGTTTTCCTTTAAAAAAAATTAAACATTTTTCCTCCACTGATGAGGGTTGAGAGAAATGCAGCTTGTTGCAATTCTTTTCAGCCACCTTGGGTTGGATCTTTTTACTTTTTGAGTGGCAAAGATACAACGTATACCCTTCTCTTCAAAATTTTGTAGTAGCTAACTTAACGTCATGATCAGTGTCAAATAATCAACAGGCAGCTGGATTGGCGCCCATAAAAAGTGTTCCAATGCCAAACAAAACAAGCCTTCACAAGAAACTAATAAATAGAATAAAGAATGCTTTCGTTCGCAGATGCTGGCCTTTGTCAGCGATGACTTTTAGAGTTTGGAACTTCCAATCTTTGACAGACTAAAATATATGGTTGAGACTTGAGAGAGAGCGGCAAAAGAAAAAATAGGAGAAGACCAAAGCGGCTACACCACCTGCCTAAGTGATGGTAGCTTGCAGACATGAGAAGGATGACTAGGATTAGTGTACCCTTGAGGTTGAACCATATAAACCTCTTCCTTGAGTGTGCCATGTAAGAAAGCATTCTTTACATCCAATTGTCTCAAGGGCCAGTTGAGAGAGACAGCCAATGAGAGAATCAATCTAACTGTAGGTGGCTTAACCACAGGGCTAAAAGTCTCAGCAAAATCCACTCCATATTGCTGGTGAAATCCCTTAGCAACAAGCCTAGCTTTGTACCTAGAGATAGTGCCATCACTATTGTACTTGAGCTTATACACCCACTTGCATCCCACTATATTCTTGGTGGAGGGGGCAGGAACAAGAGTCCATGTGCCTTGCTTTTGAAGGGCCTCAAACTCCTCATCCATGGCATTACACCACTGTGGATGTTTGGAGGCAGTAGCATAGGTAGTGGGTTCTGTAAGGGTATAGTCAGTATGAGCTGCATAACCAAGCTTAGGTTTAAAGACACCATTCTTGCTTCGGGTTAGCATGGGATGGGTATTAGGAGGGACTGATGGGACTGGTAAAGATGGGGTAGGCAGTGTGGTAAGAGTAATAGAAGTAAGGATAGGGGTAGGACTGGTAGCAGGGAGAGGGGTAGGACTGGTAGCAGAAGAATGACTTTCTGCAGAAGAAGATTGACTTTCTGCAGAAGAAGAGTGACTTTCTGCAGAGGAAAAAGGTGAGGGCAGGGGACTGTTGGGTAAAGGTAAGGGCAAAGAGGTATTTGTGGGGGAGGCAGTGTTTGACTCAGTGGGTAAAGTAGGGAGGGGAGGTGTATGAGAACAGGTATGTGAAGAAGGAATAGTAGTCATCCATGTATTAGGTGAGATGATGTGTGTGGCAGAAGAATGCAGTGCATCTGTGGAGTGTGTGAGACCAGGGAAGATGGTTTCATTGAACAAAACGTGTCTAGAGACATAGAGTCTTTTGGTGATAGGGTCAAGACACAAGTAGCCTTTTGTATGAGTGGGGATAACCAATAAACACACATGGAGTAGTTTTAGGGTGCAGCTTGTGTGCTGTGTAAGGTGTAAGAAGAGGAAAACATTGACAACCGAATGACCTGAGGTAAGTTAGATCAGGGGGTTTTTGAAAAAGCATTTCCCAAGGATTGTTGTAACTCAGATTGGGTGTAGGCAGCCTATTGATAAGGTGTGTAGCAGTAGAGACTGCATGAGACCAATAGGACATGGGAAGCTTGGACTCAGACAAGATAGCTAAAGCACATTGAATGAGATGCTTATGTTTCCTCTCTGCAACACCATTCTGCTGTGGTGTGTGAGGGCAAGAAAGCTGATGAATAATGCCTTTGTTTGCACAAAACTGATTAAAGGCATTGGAGGTGAACTCACCTCCACAATCAGTACGAAGTACTTTGATTGGGAGTGAGAATTGAGTGTTCACCATAGCTTGAAACTGGGTAAAAATTTGAAATGTATCTGACTTGTGTTTAAGGAAAAATGTCCAAGTGAATTTAGTAAAGTCATCAACAAGCACAAGGTAAAACCTAAAACCAGTGGAAGAAGTAATAGGAGCTGGCCCCCACAAATCAGCATGTATTAATGCAAATGGGGCAGTAGAGTTTTTATTAGAAACAGAAAATGGCAATTGGTGCATTTTACCAGCCAGACAGTGAGTACAATGCTTTGAAGTAACAGATGAAGTAGATTGCAAATTAGGAAATACATTGGAAAGAACCTTATTGCTAGGATGACCTAGGGTGGGTTTGGCCCCGCGATTTGAAAGAGGAATCGCGCGTTATGAGATGAAATCGCAAAAGTCTGGCCGTTTGGCTTAGCGATTCTCCAAAATTACGTTTTAAAAACCGCAAAAAAACCCCAGTTTCAAACCGAAAGGCCTGTGTTGCTTTTTCAAAAACGCAGATTTATGTGTGACCGGAACGCAATTTTTCAACATGCACAAGGCCTAAAATACCCTTCTCTTTTTGCATTTTGACAAAAATATCAAACAAAATCACTCACAGTATCCCCTATATATGTTCTTCTCCTCTCTAATACGTGAGACACTCATCTAGTTCCTGCTGTTACCGCCCAATCACCAAATCCCTGCCATGATCAAGTGAATGAGCCTTCCAAAAACACGAACAAAGCATGGCATTCCGTGTGTGGGAGAAGGAAAACCAAGACCCATCTTGAATATGGCAGCATTCCGTGTGTGGGAGAAGGAAAACCAAGACCCATCTTGAACATGGCAGACGCCGCATGAAAGAGAGAAGGAACTTCCACTTTTTTATTTGTGAAGAGTCAGAGTTTAAGTGTTAGACAATGGGAGAAAAGCAGAGGGGGTTAGATATTTAGATTAGGCATGGGGGAATGAGCAAACCAATTGTTGGGAAAGTAAAAGAGGCACGGCTCTCAATGAAAATGAAATAAATGCATACTAAATTACTAACCTCACATTTGCTCTAATGAAGAGTCAGGGATACACTACTCTTTTTCTTTTTCTTTTTTTTTCTTTTTTCTTTTTTATGAAACAAATAACCATTACAATACTTGCTTATTACTTTAGGCTACAATTGGTGTAGGATGGGGTGATAGGAGTGGGATTAGGATATGTACGTATTTAAAGCTTATTATTTTGTGATGGTAAATTTATTATTTGTTATTTTCATGTGTTTAACATAAAATTTTTGGAAAACTCGTTTTAAATTTATTTTAATTGTTTTGTGAAAATATTGAATATTTCAATAATTATTATAACTTTATTTCTATCTTTATTCTAATTTTATATAACATTTTGAAACATTGATTGCATTTAAAAAAAAAAAAAGGATTGACAGAAATGAATGGATATTGTTTATGCATATATCTCATTTTTTTTTTTTGGTATAGGAAAATATTATTTGGTTGATGCTGGATACCCCTTAAGGAACGGATATTTGACACCATATAAAGGGGAGAAATATCATCTTCCCTTTGTAACCTTATTATTGTTACAATTTGTAAGCATTTGAAAAATTGCACTATAATTTAACAGTATAGTCAAGTCCTTTTTGGTCATTTGCACCCGAAACAGCAGTTTTAGATTAAAATTAACCAAACGCTCAATTGACAGAAACAGCACTATTTCATTACTTTTGCCAAACGCTTAATTGTGATTTTCAAAATCGTGTTTTTAAAATCGTGATTTTAAAACCGCACTTTTTAAAAAACGCACTTTTTCAAACAGCTAACCCAAACTCACCCCTAACCTAGAATGCCACATCTGCCATTTGTGTGCAGAAACATAATGGGCAGTGCAGGCAGTCTTATTGGAAGCAGAGTTGAAAAATGTGGATGAGTGAATAGGATAGACTCCATTTTTACTCAGGCCCTTGTAGAGCAGCCTCCCCGTAGGTAAATCCTGAATAAGAAGCTGATTAGAATCAAAATAACAACTACAATGATTGTGCAGACACAGCTTGTGGACTGACAGAAGGTTGGATGCAATTCTTGGTACATGCAGAACATTTCTAAGCTGGAATTTATGGAATTTAGTATGAAGTTGAGAGTTACCTATGTGTTGAATGGGAAGATTTTGTCCATTACCTACAGAGACTTGGTCTGGACCTTGGTAAGGTGCTTGAGGATTGAGATTTTGAGAGGAGGCAGTGATGTGGTCAGAGGCACCAGAATCAGTAAGCCAAGTTTCTGCATTCTGAGTGTGCTGAAGGTTGGAGGCACTGGCCATAGCAGCTAATTTGGTTGTTGGATTCTTGCCTTGATAGGCAAAATCCATTCTATGATAACAATCAATGGCATAATGGCCTTGCTTCCAACAGATTTGGCAAGTAGGTCTTTCTGATCTCCCTGAGGATGCAAACTGAGATGACTGAGGTTGTTGAGGCTGTGGGGAAGAAAAGCTTTGGCTGTTGGAACCAGGAGCTCTACCACCTCTGCCTCTGAAGGAGTTTCTGCCTCTTCCTCTATTGTTGTTGTACCCGTGATTAGCATTGTAGCCATTGGTAGGTTTGTTGTGAGACACAAACATAGCTAGAGCAGAATTAGAGAATGGATCACTGGTTTCTTGAATGGACTGCTCCTCAGTTTGAAGAAGTACTGAGAGCTTTTCCAGTGAAAGAATGCCATCTCTTGTCCTAATGGCAGAAGCAAAAGGAGCATATTCTTTAGGTAAACCTTTGAGGATCACATGGAGAAGCTCCTCATCATCAGAGTGCACTCCTACTGCAGAGAGTTTATCTCTGACAGTTTTGATCCTCTGAAGGTAAGAGCTTACAGTCTCATTACCTTTCTTGATGGACTGAAGCTCCAACTTGAGAGTGAGCACATTGGCTCGTGCAGTACAGGTGAACCTTTCTTCAAGCTTATCCCATACTTCTTGAGAAGTGGTTAGGCCAACCACCATGGCAAGCACAGGTGAGGATAAGGTAGAGTACAGAAGAGTGAGAAGAGCTTTGTCTTTCTTCTGCCAGATCAGAAAGGCTGGATTGACTGATGGAATTCCAGCTTCATTAACCAAGACTTGTCTTGGTGATATTGTTGTACCATCCAAGTGATCAAGCACTGAATAGGCATCCAGAATTGCAGTAATTTGGAGTTTCCAAATCATATAGTTCGTGCTATCAAGTTTGGTTGACATAAGGTTGGACATGTTGTTGAGCAATGACAATGGTGACTGATTTGATGAAGCAGCAGAGTTTGTTGAGGACTCCATTGAAGAGGATCTAAGCTCTGATACCATATAGAGTTTCTTAGAGCAGTGAAAAATGTCTAAGAACTTAAGAGTGAATGAATCAAAGATGAGAGATATTATTGTAATGGCTTAGATAATTATCATTAGCCTTAGATTCATATATATAGCAGTAAGTGAAGCTTTAACAGCTTTAAAACAAACTAACTAACTCAACAGAATTAGCATAACAGAGTCCACATTATAAGAGCACGTGTTTGTCATGTGCTTGTTAAGTTATCAACTGCTGGCATTTAAGCTGTAGTCGTATGAAGGCCTAAACGACAGGTGTGGTATGAAAACTTAGAAACAAGCCCCACGAGCCTGGTTTGAAAGCTTCACCAGTCAGCTTCTTCACTTGGGCTTCCTAGCTTCTAATGCAGACTCCTCATTGTTTGTCTACAAGAACAAGTCTGTGATTGCCTATCTTCTTCTCTATGTGGACGATATAGTCCTCACCAGCAACACACCCTCTTACCTTGATCATTTGATTCACCAATTGTCCTCTGTTTTTGACTTAAAGGACTTGGGTCCATTACATTACTTCTTGGGTCTTCAGGTTACAAGGAGCAGCTCTGGTTTGTTTCTTAACCAAGCAAAGTATGCTCATGATCTGCTCAAGAAGCACAATATGCTCACCTCCAAGCCAGCTAAGTCTCCTAGCTGTCCTAATACAAGACTCTCCCTTCATGAAGGTGATCTTCTGCCCGATCCTCATGCTTACAGAAGTCTTGTTGGTGCCCTTCACTATCTTACATTCACAAGGCCAGACATTTCCTTCTCAGTTCACCAAGTCTGCCAATATATGTCTGCTCCTACCTCAGTTCATCTTGCTGCAGCCAAACGTATCCTTAGATACCTCCAAGGTACTCTCAATCATGGCATTGCTTTTACCCCAGGTCCTCTGCATCTCTCAGCCTACACTGATGCAGACTGGGCTGGAGACCCTGATGACAGGCGCTCCACCTCAGGCTATCTTGTATATATTGGCTCTAATCCAATTACCTGGTCCGCCAAAAAGCAACCCACAGTCTCAAGATCCTCCACTGAGTCAGAATACAAGGCTCTTGCTATTGCTTCTGCCGAGCTCTGCTGGATTCGAACTCTTCTCAAAGACCTTGGCATCTTTCTTTCCCAAACACCAATCCTTTGGTGTGATAATGTTTCTGCCCTCGCCATTGCCTCCAACCCTGTGTTTCATGCTCGCACAAAACACATTGAGGTTGATTTCCACTTTGTCCGAGAGAGAGTGCTTCGCAAGGATCTTGAGGTTAAATTTGTGTCCACTGTTGATCAACTCGCTGACATCTTCACCAAGAGTTTACCCACACAACGGTTTATTGATCTCCAACGCAATCTCACGGTCTCTGTCCCTGTGATTGAGGGGGGATGTTGATGATGCAGATCAAACTACACTCAATGCTTGTCGTTTTAGCAAGTCTGGTCATACACGACTGTAGCTTCTCTGCAGCTTCTAAGTTTTCATACCACACCTGTCGTTTAGGCCTTCATACGACTACAGCTTAAGTGCCAGCAGTTGATAACTTAACAAGCACATGACAAACACGTGCTCTTATAATGTGGACTCTGTTATGCTAATTCTGTTGAGTTAGTTAGTTTGTTTTAAAGCTGTTAAAGCTTCACTTACTGCTATATATATGAATCTAAGGCTAATGATAATTATCTAAGCCATTACAATAATATCTCTCATCTTTGATTCATTCACTCTTAAGTTCTTAGACATTTTTCACTGCTCTAAGAAACTCTATAGGTACGTACCTTTTCGTGGTCTCCAATCTCCATCAATGTGACCTTAAATTCTATGTTTCATATTATTGTTACACTTGCGGCGATTATGTTTCCAATAGATGACATTATTATGTTGTCCGATTGTCAATTAGCGGAATACCTACCTTCCCTAAGCCCCAAGATTATAGGTCAATCAACAATTAAGTATGCATTAATAAAGCTAGTAAGGACGAATAATCACGATTTTGTTGACATGCACACACATCGATCAAGTACCTATTGTGAGAAAAATTATTGTGTAGCCTTGTGGACCAAGCAAACGTGATTGTAGACTTGTAGTCCAGTCGGCAGAAAGATACAGACCATAGAGTATATGGAGTCTTTTTGTTTTTGTCTTTTCAACTTATTTTTGTAGATAAATTATTGTGTGCGGACTCATTTATTAGAGTTTATTTTCAATGTATTTAACTTAGGAATAAATTTTTAAATACAACTATATTTTTATCTATCTAATTTTCTAAGTCTAATAAACCAATGAAAATAAGTTTTCTCACTTGAAAGAATAGCAATAGTTTTTTTTTTTATTATTGCTTTAGAGCAATACAATACAAAAAAAAGGAATTTATAAATAAATAATTTACAAAATGACATAGCAATGTTGTTTTGCATCATGCAAATTTCATGCAATGTAAACATCTTGATTTGGAGAACAAACAAGTCATACTTTTGATAAAATAATTCATGCTCCAACGATTTTGCCAGATCATTTTAAAAGAATGCATTTTCCTGTAATAACTTTGAGGAAAGCATGCATTCCCATGTCAATTGCTAGCCAAAATTGGATTGGCAGCTTCTATTATTCAACACCACCAGCTCATTTCTTGCATAAACTCCACCATTTAAGAGTTAGGAAGTCAAAACCAATCCAACGGCTTAAATTCATTCTACTCGTTGACATCGTATGTACTTTTTTTTTTTTTTTTGATAGTTACATATGGCCAAAACAACATGGTGTATGGATTTATTTAAAATAATAATGTAACGTTAGTGCTACATATGTCTGATCTTGTAAGCAATTTCTGGGATTTGTCTTGGGGCAGCTGTTACGTTTATCTATCTTCTTCTTTCAGTAAAAGCCAAATTCAAATCCAAAACCAACAAGGAAAAGGAATTTGTAAGCTTGACCCGACCAGGTCATATTCACAAAAGTGACAGGAAACAGAGTCCTGTTTGTCCAACTATGTATGCAAATTTGAGTAATTATATGACCCAACAAAATAAGGGCACAACTGGAGCAGGTTTTGTCTCGTAGTGGGCAATTCAGCAGGGGAGGCAGAGCTTATCATGGAGCTGGGTTTCCATCTTCTTGGCTGCTTTTGTCGCCTACTCGCCTTGGTGTATGACTGTTGGTTGAGTTCAGAGTTGAACATCAAACAACTACGTTTTTCTATAGGACACAAAAATCGCTCCTAATACTTTTCTTGTCTTAGAAGAAAGTCTCATTTTTTCTGCAAAATATATATATATATATTATCATATATATATATATAAATATATATATATTAAATATATATATAAAATAGAATCATTGAAAAAACATATAATGCTTACCCAAAACGGAAAGTGTGAAATGACTAAATTTCATTCTAGCTAAACATAACTATTAAATACATGAGGGCTTCCTTAATTAAAGACATAATTAAGTAAAAATCCTGAAATGCACTAGATGAACGAAAATAAATTGGTGATAACTTTATTAGAATAGACATGATTTTGGGTTTACAAACAAAGCCTATTTAAAAGCTCTAGAAATTGTAGGGCTTTAGGAATCACTAATTAGGCATCAATAAGAACAAGATTAGGGCCTCGACAACTTGATTTGTATCTCAAAGAGAAGATTAACAAACAACTTATTACGTCAGACCAAGTACAAAATATGGGGTTGGCCTTCAATCCTTTGATGGTTTTATCATTTAGTGTCATGGATTTGGCACAATGTAGTTGAAGAAAATAAATGCTAGAGAAGAGTAATAAATACTAGAGAGAAAAACCAATCCTTTGCTTATTATTCTAGGGTATTTATACTGATTATTTGCATGATTACTTGGTTCAAAATCAGTTCTGGCTTTTTAGAATTGTCTAATTTGACCTACCAACTGAGAGGTAATTATAGAATACTCCAGGAATACATTAAATGCATATTCCCTCTTTTCACATAAATGGGAGTCTCACTAATTAAATACATAGTGAGACCCACCACTTACATGAGAAGAGAGAGTATGCATTTAATGTATTCCCAGAGTATTCTATAATTTTCCCCAACCGAGAATAAGCTCGGTTGAACTTTTGAGAATGTCCTTGGAAATTCTTCTTATTTTCAGTCATTAATTGTGTTCATTAATACTAAATTTTGATCTTGATAGTTTATTGTGTAATTAATGCTGGTCATTCAAACTTATATCACCCATTTAATGCCAATAGTGTTAAGGACGGAGAAGTTACTTCTCCCGGTCAAGACTAACATTACTAATATTTCCAAAATACGTAACTCCTTGCCTTAATGGTTTCATAATCCAATGCACCTCGTCGGTTGTTATACTAGCTCGGTTTGGCTCAAATGTTTAATTTGAAGTTTGGATCTTGGGATTGAAATTTCCTACCACTCCAACAAATTAACCCCATATATTGTCCTATAGTAAATTGAAAAACCAACTTTTTGGCCTTCATCAATAAAGGGATTCTCTTTAATTTGTCGGAATTTTTTCAGCAAGGGAATCAAAATTTGATAAGAGCTATTGAATAGCATTGATATCATGTAGCTAGCAAATGTACCAGCTGATCATGCGTAATCATTGCCGGTTGTTGTCTCTCTAATTTCACCTATCAGTTTGAGATTGGAGAAGATCCATTTATTTCAATTTATCAGCCAATCTAGGCGTTGGTATAATTGTTTATGCATTACCTCAAGAAATACTAGCGGGTGATGGAGAGGTCCACAACGCACATATATAAACATAAACTGCAAATACCCAGTTTCTATTTGTGTTAAAATATGTAAGCAAATTTTGTTAAAGTTAACTAAGTATATATATGATATATATCACATTCACAGGGGTGGTAATTGTAATTATCCTTTTTTTTGGGTTAGAGGGTATGCAAATTAGGTGAGAGAATAAGGGACGAAACGAAGTCCGTATTGCATAGGTAACTCCTAGGTCACAAGAATTGTACAATAAAAATTATTTGTGGAGTAAAAGTGGCAGTTTGAGGTGAACACCTAAGATGAGTTATCTCATTAAATGAATACGACTTTCGTCTTCATTTTATTTCCCGAAGTAGATACCAGATACTGATATTTGTATTCATCAATACTAGTAGTAACATTAACAAGCATATCATAAGTACCCATTAAATTTTAATATGACACAAAATTCATAAAGTGTTCAAATGGCAAGATAACATATAACATGCACCATTGAGTAATCAAGGAATTCCCATTTAGTATGGGATACGGTAGATTTAGTAGATGGGATACGTTAGGGTAATTATGTAATCAAAGAGATTGGTGGGTGAGGCTTATAGGTATGTTTATCACTGCTTGTCCTTCATCAGACCATCAAATGAAATTGAATCCTGTTATTAAGTATACCCCTTTTTATTTGAGAAACAGTTGTCGATAAGATTCACTTGTTAATTAATGGGAAATGATATTTCCGCACCAATTTATATTATTTTCACTCTCACGGTTTTTGAGTCTCACACAACTATGAAACCTACATATTGTAAGAGAGAGAATGTATATATTCGATACATGAGATAATTATTATTGTGCCACTGCATCTACCATCAAGAAAATCATTTTTTTTTATTATATTCTCACTCAATTGCATTCATAAGAAATCATCTCCATTAAAAATTGATCATTTTTATAATTCAAAATATATATTATAAATCTAAAAGTAAATCCAGTATCATGTCATAAAATAAAATCTTAACCGTAAAAGGTTACAATATAATTGCAATTTTTGGTTTGTCAATTCTAACTCAAATTCAATTGAAAAAAGAAAAATAATTACCATACCTTCAACCAGACCTCAGTGTTGTTTGGCAAATTTAGGAAGGTTCCATTTGTGGATTGGAGTGGAAGCTAATAAAAACAAGAGCAAACTGTTATCTGCTTGGTTTGGTACTCTTTTTTTTAGGGGTATTTCGCTTATATATATATTGTTTACTAAAACCTTTCTTTCTTTCTTTTTTAGGTAGAATTGTAATTTTGTCCGACTTATATTTTTAGTAAAATAAATCAATGAAAATAATATATATCAGATCAATTTGGGCTACACAATGAAGAAGATAATTAAAAGAAGAGGAAATATTGTTTGCTTACGTGCGGGTTGGGATTGGCGTGAAAGATCTCACTTTTTGTCTTGCTATGGTCAATCTCATGTCATGGGTTAAAGTGTTAAAACACACTTGCCGGCCAATTACATTTTGAGTAACACTTGGAAGTAGATTCCTATTTTTGTTTTTTAATAGATAGAAATTGAAGATTTAGAAAAGGTTGTTTCATGCCAAGCATGTCACGGAAAATCTTATATTATAGTACCGACCCACAGGCGTAGCGTAAGTGCGTAACAATATATTATTAACAAGTAAACGCCTATATGATATGATAGTTGAGGTATAATAGTATATTACACATCTGTTGCTTTTTTGTTTTGTTACGAATCACAAATCCTCTGTCTAAAGTCTAAAGTCTAAACGAAAAGAGCAGCTACAGCCAGTTTTTTTGTTTTTTTGGTGGTGGGCAGTATAGACGTTGACATGGGATTGTTTAAGACTGTAGTTGTGGATAAGTGAAAGAGTGGTTTGTAGAATTGTAATTTTGTACACAACATCCTTGCAATATTACATACGCAAGTTTGTTCAACTCCACCTCATTCTACTTACCCTACCTACTACTGTCATTTAGCCCCTGCATGTAACATGTATCACATTAATTAAAAGGGTCAGGATCTTCTAGCGGGAGTTTCATGACACAGGTTCGTCAGAATCTGATCAATTCTAATCGACATTGTGATTATCGAATACCATGCTTGCTTTGTAAATTTCATCATTTTCCCTAAAATACGGAATTAACCCTAAAGTTTTTTGAGTATACACTTTATTCTTGAAGAGTTTAAGTGTAACACAAGACCTCCTATGTGCTATTTATTTTTTATTTTTAAGAACACAAATTAAGTTCCATATGATACTCAATAAAAAAAATATTTCTTTTATAATTAGGTTTTGTTAAGGATTTCCAAGATCAAAAGTAATATTAATTTTTAATTATAAGGTTGTAATGCACATTTTTCTAGGAATAAATAGGCTTTTCAAGTTCAATGCGTTTGTTTAAGTGTAATTCCTTAGGTTTCATAATTAAAGTCAATGATATAGTTACATTGATTTATGCCGCATAGAAGGCATTATATTTTTCCAAAGACAATTAAATACAAGTGTATAACTCATCGTTCAATATAACAACAACATTGTTGACTTTAATTGAGAATATAAGGTACAACGAGTGATTATACAGTAATCTCGGAGTACAAATAAATGCGTACTTCTCCTCTTATATGAATGGTGAGTTTCATTAATTAAATTCATAGTGAGACTCACCACTTGGTGAGAGGAGAGAATATATATTTATTTGTACTGCGAGACTACTAAATAATTTTTCAAGTACAACATTTAAAGAACCGTATTTAAGTTTTGTCGTTTTTTTTCCTTCTTCATATTTTGTGTATAATTAGACTTTATTATTTAAAAAGGAAAAAAAAAATAGTTGAATATTAAATTTATCTTAAAATGTTCCCTTATGACACCAAATAACAAAATAAAGACAAAAGAGACGTGTTTTGTTAGTTTTTGTTGAGGTGGACATGACTTGGATTTTCTTATTGAAATGACAAAATTTAATTAGTTAGAGTAAGTAAGTCACATTTTGAGCATTGCATATTGCAAGTGTCCTAAACCCATAAGTTAATGTATAGACTATAGTTATACTCCATTAAGTGTGTGTAGAACATAAGGAGGGGAGGAGAGGAGAAACTTCGATAAGTGTCAACTTAGACACTCAAACATTAAGTTTTTGACAAATCAAAATCCTTTGGTAATATATATATATATTTTTGTTAAATTGGATTTAATAATAAATTGATACTTACTTCAAAATCTATCTATGAATGAGGATATATATATAGTCGTAGATGAAATGATGGTCATAGGGTGCCAAGAACGCATACCAATAGAAACGGTGATTGAATAGCAGAGGCTATTCATTCAAAAAGCGAGAAGTGAGGAAGGGAGTAGGGATAGGGAGGGATTGAGTGGGAAGGATGAAACTCGTTAGATGTGGGACCTCAGTTGAAGAAAAGAAGAAACAAAGATCCTAAAATACTTAATAAATGATAATAAATAGTAAATAAAAAGTTACTACTTACATAGCGAGTCAGCGAGAGAGAGAGAGAGAGAGAGAGAGGGAATCCGAACAAAGATTGAACAGGGCAGGCCAGCTAAAAAATGAGTAATAAATCACAACAAATGGGAGTAGCTTAGCTCACCTCTCCCATTTTTTTAGAACCTGACACACAGCATTATACACTTCTGGAGTCTCACTTATATTTCATACAATAATAATTCTCTCTCTCTATTTTTCCATCCTTTCCTTTTATCTCCGACCAGGGCAGTTTGACTTTTCGATTTTCCGACATCAATTTTCGATTTTTATTAAATAAGGACAAAGGAAAAGCTTCAAAATGAAAAGGGTCGGAGGCGGTTTATGGTGTTTGGCATGGAGGAAAATGATTTTCCGAGAAAGTGAGTAAGATGAGAAAAAAAGAAAAGAGAAAAAGTGAAGAGAGGTGAATGGAAAATGTGGAAAGAGAGTGATACTGATTATGGGTGGGAAATTAAATGCGATAAGTAAGGCTATAAATTAGGAGCCTTTTAATTTGTTGCTCTTTTCGCTATTTCTGTGAAATAGTATTAATTGCAGAGAGAGAGAGAGAGAGAAGAGCTCCCCCAGTTGACCTTTAAAAGCTTTTCTAGATTTAAAGAATACTCCAAATATATTTATTGTCTTGCCACTTAACCGATAACCCCCCACCACCACCTTTTCTCTGTAGCTTTCTTAGAACAAATTCTGTTATCTCTACCTTCTCTTCTCACTTCTCATACGTCGATACTCTTTTTTCTTCTCCTCTCGTCGGCTTTGTTTTTTATTCTTTCTCTTTATCTAAAGGTTCTCTCTCTCTCTCTCTCTCTCTCTCTCTCTCTGCCTGTTTATGATCTGAGAAAATGACTCAGACTTCCTTGTTTTGTTTTTCTAATTTTTCAACTCTTTTAATTTTGGGTGCAGTGAGAGAGTCGGAGGATATTGTCTGTTCTGAAGTGAGAAGAAGATAAAAGTTTTCTTCTTTACAGCGCTCATCATAAAGGTATTACATTTTCTTTGTTTGATTCTTATCTTTTTAACTCTTTTGGGTCTCTGAGTTTGTTGGGATCCGATTCAGATCTCTGCTATTCTCTAGTTTTGGTTTTTACTAACTGTTCCCGTGAGATTGAACTGAAACACATCTGGGATTTTCTCACTTGGCTTTTTTTGGATGGATTTCTATTCTCGTTTTCTTCTTCTTCTTCTTCTTCTTCTTCTTTAATTATAATGGGATTAGATCTAGTCAGGGCTGTCAGACAAAAAGACGGTAGGAATTTCGTAGTAGTGTCGTATTCATATTCATATTCATCTACAATCCTTTATTATTAAAATAAGAAATTTGAGTTATGATTTTGCTGTTGAAAGTTTGTGAGAGCTTTCTAAAAGTTTTAACTTTTTACTTGTCTTTTAGTATATCACTATATTCAGAACCGGCTCTAGATTCCACACAATTAGCCGAAAGTTTTTTCTTTTCTCTTTATTCGTATAAAATAAAATTATAAAAACGAACACGGATAACCCAAAGTTTTTTTTTTTTAGGGCCATGGAGTCATTCAATTGTTCCTATTACTGTGGAGTATTACCACTGTTCTTGTTGCATTTTTTTAGACGTGTTTGCTTGCGTAACTAAATCAAAAAGTTTCAATTAGCGTTGCTATGCTCGTGATTTAATTAATATTTTGTTGAAAACTCAGCAAGTTGCATATGTCTTTTTGTGTTTAGTTAATGTCATGGCTGCTTAATTGCAAATTGGCTAATAATAAATACTACATACTTTAATTATCACAAAATCAATGATAGGAACCTATGATTTCTCCTTTACGCTAAAGACAAGGTTTGCTATATCTAATGGTTTTTGGCTGGTGGTTATGTCCAGCACATTGGAACTTTGCACATTTTTTCTTCTTCTTTTCTGATAGGTATATAACTTTGCACTTCAATGATGTGAGTCACAATTTCCCCTTTTCTTTTGTGTTGCAAGAAGCATGATGTTTTCATGGTTTTCGACCCATGTTTTACATTATTGGTTGTGTCCGGTTGATCATTAGGATTTGCACTACTTTTTCAGTTCTTGAGACCATTAAAATTTGTTGATTTAGCTTAAATGAAAAATAATATTGTGTTGTGCTTTATTACGTTGCAGTGAGCAACTGAGGTCTTATTGTTTTTTCTTTGAACTTGAACATCTTACTATTCAACTGGTTTCTTTATTGTTGAAGGGTTTTTTATTTTATTTTATTATTTTTTTTATAAGGTTATTTAATATTACTTTGTCTTGCAATTGATGGGCAGGATCACTTATGTTGCTTGCAAGCTTCTAATTATAACACAGAGTTGCTCTGGGAATTTCTCTCCTCTCCCAGTCCATGTGAACCATGAAACTTGGTAAGAATATAATCTTCCTCTTGTTTGATTCTGTTATTTTGTGTAACTCCTGCATCTGGGACATTCTGTTTTTTTACCTTACAGTTAGCAGCTCTTATATAGTTTGTCTCAACCTCATAGGTAGCCTAAACAAGTTTGATGTGAACATTTTGATGTAGGACGAAATATAGGGTTTACTTATTGTTGATATTAATTTTATTTATTTATTTTTGTAAATTTCGAAAATTTCTAGAATAGGCCTTTATTTTAATCGAAATTGAGTCTTTATATGGTAAGGTATTAATTTGGATCTTTATAGAAAAAAGTACTAATTAGGATCTCTTTAAGAATATCTTTTTGGAGATTTTTCTTATTTTTTAATCTAATTTTGTGCCTAACAGAATTAGGATTTTCTAAAGGTCTCCTAGTCGCCTTATGATTTCTTTACTATAAATTAGTGATTGTAGGCCGGCATTCAAACGATTGATTAATAAAATTTCATTAAGGTTTTCTCTTAATTCTTTTTCGGGTGGATTCCAGTCCTTTTTGTGGATTCAAGTAACCTTTAGACAGACGGGTTATGTTTCTTGTACTGATCCACTGCTGTCACATGTATAGACTTAGATTTATCTCCCTTGATGAATGGAGCATCCAGTTGAAAATTTGATTTCTCAGAGATAGGTTTATCCCGCGAACCAGTTATTGAATTTAGTAGAGAATTAATGGTGCTTGACATGGCAGTAAAGTTAACTCCGTCGAACTATGTCGTGTAGTCGCTGTTGGTCTTCCTTTTCTATTACTATTTACTTCACTCATCTTAGGATGAGTGATTATAACCTACTGTCAGGCTAAGAACCTGTGGGCTTAGTGTGCTATCCTAACTTAATCACATCTTTTAAACGTTCAATCTTTTAACTAAATTTTCAAGTTCTTAACTGTCACTGAATTTATTTTTAATGTACTCAAGTTCCTCAACATGATACCGAACCTGAATGATGTCTATATGACTATATATGCATCTTCCTAGTTTCAGTATTCACTCTTTTTAATGTACTTGCAGATAGTGAACCAGTGTTTTGCCATTCAGCTCTTGGTCATAAGCCTGATTCTAAAACTTTCGAATACAATGACAATGCTCTGCACTCAGCTATGAAGTCAGGAAACCTGATCATGAAGGAAAGTCAGAAGACGCTCTCATGTGACTTAAAGGGTACTGAGAGAGATGCAGTGGGATTACCATATGCCTTAAATGACAGAGGTGATTGGACTGCTACAAACTTTGATTGTTCCATGAGCATGGATGATTTAAAAAATGAAAACCAAGACGAGGTTGGAGATTTTGTTGCATCACCTATACATTCTTCCAGAGAATCAGGAAGATTTGACAAGGACGCAGATATTGTTATGGACAAAAGCATTATGGAATGTGAACTGCCAAAGTTGACAGTTTGCTACAAAGAGAGTACTTACCATGTTGTAAAAGACATATGCATTGATGAAGGAGTGCCTTCCCAGGAAAAGATCCTGTTTGAGAGTGGTATAGATGAGAAAACTCTTTGCATCTTTTTGCCTCCTGTGAAGGATCAAAACAAAGAATTGGTGAAAGAAAAAGAAGATATCAATATGTCCATTCCAGATGGATTGACTTTTTCAGCAGAAAATGATTCTAACGAGGATTCATCCAATCAATGTGATCCCAAGGATTTGATGATGACAGGGGAAGACTCCACTGATAGTATTGTGAATGATGTCTCCAAAGAGATCTTTTTGCCTGGAAACAAGCTTCCAAATGGATTGAAGTTTTCAGCAGAAAATGATTCTAATGAGGATTCAGCTAATCAATGTGATCCCAAGGATTTGATGATGACCGGGGAAGACTCCACTCATAGAATTGTGAATGGTGTCTCCAAAGAGATCTTTTTGCCTGGAAACAAGCTTCCAATGCTAGAGACGGGCACACATACTTCCCACTACAAGTCTTCGAACAATGATGAAGTTGAACTACGGCCATTCCAGGTATTCATCTCTTAGCCAAAGTTTTTTGTGTAGTATGCCAAAACTTGTAATAATAGCTTGATTTCCACTTTTACATAAGATCCACTGTCTTGGCAATGTTTTTCATCTTATCATGGTAGTGGACAAAGCTTCCTTTCAGTGGAAGTTTGTCTTATTAACAAGGGATTCTGGCACCACACTACTTGCATGAGACTATCACTGGAGAATCTGAGATTATCGGGTTTGGGGTATAAACTAGTTCCCACAGTTGCATAATATTTCCATCCATCCAACGTCATCTCTTGAAATAAAATAAAATAAAAAAAAATTAAAAAAAATCTTTTAATGATGAGAAGGCAGCGATTTTTTAGTCTCCAACAATGACAATAGAAATTGTTCATGTTAGTGGTCATATTGTGGCACAGCTAGAAGTTGGGACTTACAGTTTGTTGTTGGGTGAAATCTTGTTTGTGCTTGGGAGAGGTTGACATTTCAAAATCCAATGTAGATTGTAATGTTTTAAATGCAGGTCTCTGGTGAAAAAGCATTATTGGCGAGCCATGCTTTGATTCCTGCTGCAGAAGAATCAAACAGTAGTAGTGGGGATTCATTGTTGGCAAGCTCAACTTTAGTCTCTGCTGGGGAAGAATCAAACAATAGCAGCAGGGATTCGATGTTGGCAAGCTCAAATTTGGTTGCTGCAGTGGAAGAATCAAACAATAACAGTGGGGATCCTATGTTGGCAAGCCCTGCTTTGGTCTCTTCAGCAGAAGAATCAAACAATGGCAATGGGGATGCAATGTCAGCAAGTCCTACTCTGGTTTTTGCATCTGAAGAATCAAATGATAGCAGTCTCTCCAATGAGTTATATTACAATAGCAAGGTGGAAAGTGGAAGCATCACTTTTAATTTTGACTCCTTAGCAACCGCAGTTAGTGGCAGAAAGGAGTCTCTTGAAAATGGTGACAGCGAATGTCTCGAAACAAAAAAGATGTCAGAGCTTGAGGATGGAATTTCTGATACTCAGACAGTTTCAAGGCAACTTCAACATGGTCAGGGAGAGACAAGTTTTTCTGCGGTAAGGCAGGGAGAGGAAAGTTTCTCTGCAGCAGGTACTCTATCAAGTCTTATAAACTTCTCCGGGCCAATAGCTTATTCTGGCAGCGTCTCTCTTCGATCAGATAGCAGCACAACCAGCACTCGTTCCTTTGCCTTTCCCGTGTAATTAACTTTATACTCCTTACCTCTAGTTATTTATTGTCTCTATATATCCAAATCCATGACACCTTGAAATTGCTTTTCGTACCTACAGATTACAGTCCGAATGGAATAGCAGTCCAGTTAGAATGGCAAAAGCTGACCGGAGGCACTTCCGAAAGCATAGAGGTTGGAAGCAGGGCCTTCTTTGTTGTAGATTCTAAATGCTTCTTCTTTATCCATAGGTTTAGAATCTAATTATATAAATCATTAAAATTTAACTTTCTTAAATTTGATAAATATATACATCCTCTTTTCTGGCGCGGTGTGTATTGTGCAGTAGGTTTATAGTGTCATGCTGAGTATGTTGAGAATGTGCCCCTTTGTGAGTTGAAACTTGAAAGTATCATAGTTGAAATTACTCCCCTGCTTTCTCTAGTACTATGGTATGGTTTTCTGATTGAGGCAAGCGATGAAACCAGATTTAAGTTAGAGATTTATTCCTCAAGACCGAGTCCGTGATTTCTTTAGCAAAGACACATTTAAGTTTAAGTTTAACTAACCGAGAGCTATTTTAGGTAACATTGCATATATCCAAGGAACATGACTAGTACTGACGTGAAGAACCAATCAGACAGACTACATGATTTACATTCAAACCGGTTTGGAGGAATTCTCCTCCAATCTATTACGGTTTGGAAAAATCATTCTCTAAGCTATTACGTGACACTTAAATAGATTATTTATGTGTGTTATTTAAACAAGGTCATATGACTAAAAGTATACGTGAATGGTTTATTTAATTGTCACGTAATGAGTTGTTGGAAGATGATTCCCCATTTGGAGATAAACTATTTACAATACAAGTACAAATCATTTTATTAAAAAACAAAAGTATTTCGTTGCCACAAAAGGGACAGCTCATCCACCGAGTTTTACTACCACATGAAGAATTCAGTTCTCAGAGGCTGCCAAATTCTTTTCCCAATGCTGTCACCACTCACTACACCGTGCTTCGTTGGTTTTGGCACACAGCAAAGAAGAGAAAAAGGGTAGTTGGATTTATAAAAGTGGGCTGCAACTTGTCGGTGGCGACTTGGGTGGACAAGTGAAAGGCAAATAGTAATTATGTTGTAAGAAAATTACATTTTAAGGTTCAGTTGGAATTCATTGATTAAGAAACATGTATATCATTTTCAAAAGCATTACACAAAAATTGCGAATCCAACCCCTTTTTGCATATATTGCTAACAAAATAAACTAATAAAAGGATGGAGCTCATCCAAACATACCAAAGTTTGCATAAAGAGGGAAGCAGTTTCAAAACACTTCCCTAACATTCTTCATTTCTTAGCCTCCTCCCTGAAAAGCTGTAGGGAAGCAGATATAGAAACGGTGGCTATAGGATTAGCTAAAGCACTTCTTTAAGAATATGTACAAGCCTCGTAACTGATTAGTTGAAGAAATTAGTTAGACTAATTGAGTGTTTAACTGAATTCATCTAATTGTCTGTCTTTGATCATGAAAAGGACATGCTAGAAACATTCATCATACAAGGTGAGAGTCGTTTTTCCCGGAGGATTTCTAGGAGCAAATGTTTATAACTTTTTTTTTTTTTATTTGTGAGTCGACATCCATGTAATTAAGTCCAGGAGAAGTTATGATGTTGCCTAGCTTTGGTTGGTAGAATAAAGGATTCCTAGATGACAATAAATAATTAAATTAACTAATAGATTTAATTATTGGGAAGAATAGAAAAGGGAAAAGGATTACTTGAATTACTAAGAAACAAACAATTTAATTATTACCATTTCTTTTCGTTTTTGTATTTCACTTTCGAGCCAAACTGAACCTATAGCGTCAAAATTATATTTCCAAAAATAAAATGGCCCCAAATAATGCTATATAAATTACAATTTGCCTTATGAAACTTTAATGGAATATTCAACTTCAACTTTGCTGCTAAACACCAAACATGGTGTTATATATGTCGTTGGATTTCTCATTGGCAGTTGGAAGTGTGAAGGTAACATGCATTATTTATGCATATATATATAATTCTTAATTTCTTACTTTCAATATATACTCCCTGGAATTGAAGCATAAAGGACATAACTGACTATTTAAATGATTCAAAAATACATGAGGTGGCAGGGTTCCTTTTATATAGATATGAAAATTGAAAAGTAGAGTGGATGAGAATTTTGAACTTTGAAGCACATCACCATGAAATTATCAAATATTTTGTTTCCCCATTTGGGCAAAGAAAAATTGAGGTCCTTAACATAAGTTAGCATGATAGAAAGTGAGGGCCCTACAAGATTAGGTGATAAAACCAACCACGAGGGCGTGAAGCCTTCTCTTCTAAAAAGGGATGAGATTTCCATGTTGTTTTGGAACTCTGAATTTTGTGCTTTGTGTATGCTCTCTCTCTCCTCTGCCTTTCCTTCCTCCCTTGATGACTTGGTGGATATAAATCAAACCCGTTTCCTCCTCTGCTTGATATAGAGTATCAATCCCACATACATATACCTACAACAACAAGTTTTTTCATGCAAGCCTTCTAGCTAGCTAGTAATAAGTAATGGAGCTTATAGTTATGACTACGCTGTGTTTTGTTCTCTTGGCTTTGCCAACACCATCTGCTGCTTTGCAAATTCAGGTGCAATCCTCACATGAAAATGGTAAATTCTCTCTCTCTCTCTCTCTCTACTATCAACCCCCTCTCTATTTCATGTTTATGATCTTATTCCGTTTACTGGCAGCCAATGAACTCCAGCATTATTCTCTCCCTGCAGTGCTGCCAAGAAAGCTCGGACTCTTTGAAGAGGTAACTGCAAGAACCCATTCGAGAGAATGAAAAAATCTTGTTATTTGTCTTGAAAATTCTTAGACATTTCTATGCTTTTTAACTTCATTCTTCGCTTATTTTGCTGAGAAGCAGGTTAAAGAATATGGAGGTCAAGATTCCACATCATACAATAAGGAGAAGGAATATGTTCCAGGTGATCACCTACTTTGTATCACTCAAAAATGTGTACCCCAAATATGGAAGTTATATATATATATATACAGCTTTGTTATCATGTTAATTAATTCGTTCTTTACCATTCCCACCTGCTACATATCATTCCAACTGATCATCAGATATTTGTGGTTAATAATTGATATGAAATGGCAACTATGACATATACATTAATATATAGTGTAAGAAACCTTGACCCGGGTCTTATACTGATAGAATCAAATAGTAGTCTTTTCTTTTTCATCAAAAAAAAAAAAAAACACAGTACAGGATTCTTTCGTGGCACTGGCATGAATATTCTTGCAATATTAGATTTGCAAAAGCATATAATTTCTTGGCCTTTTATGATGAGTTATATAATAGGGCCCTATACTGATCTGGTGCACCTTGTTCAGGCTTTTGAATTCACAAATGAAATTGTTGAGTATTCCCTCCCACTCGAGCAACTTACTAGTAATTTTGGAAGCAGAAGCAGATGCAATTTTTGTAGTTTGCAAATCAGTTCTTAGTATTAGGAGGATTATTAGCACTTAGCAGTAGTATTAATTTTCAGGTGTCTTTTTAAGCTATTTTTTGAAGAGTCCCTTTAAAGTATTTGATGGAAGAGAATATAAACAACTTCAGCTAGCTAGGCCTAGTACTTCGGTTTCAGCTTCCAAACAATATTGAATACTATATGTATTTCAAATAACTATGATTTATATATTTCTTAGCTCAAATAAAATAGTGATCCTCATTTAACTTCTTCCAAAAACTTAACACCTTTTATATAATGGGGTAGATAAAAAAAGCTAATAAAATATTTTCATTAATTAATTACAAAATGTTGAGAATCTAGTAAAAAACTTAACAGTGAATCTCTCCTAAACTAAACTTGCTTCAGTGATCAAGGATTTTAATTTTTAATTTGTTGATGTGACATGTCCAGGTAAGTCAAATAAAAAAGAGCAAGTTAATGTGGTGCATGGAAGCAAAGGGACATGGCGTGAATGGATGGAGGGGGGTGCAGAGGCGTCAGAGTTTTATACGATGGATTATTCTCATGTTCAAAGACGACGTCCCATACATAACAAGTCCATGCCGGAAGCTCCATGAAACATGGGATGGAGGAGGGAGGGTAGGATTCATTCCATGGAGTACAGAACAAACTCCACTTTTTGGATACAATTTTGCAAAAGTAATGTTATTGTAATTAGGGAAATGAGGAATGTGTCTTCTTCTATATGCATTGTGGCCGACACTATGGAGCAAAACCCTAGGATTTGTTTAAACAACAAGGACCCTACACCGGAGCGTTCAAGTAATTCTCTTTGTCGTACTCTTATATATCGACCTTTTTCTAATTACTAGTCAAATGGGATTACAAACCCCACACTACTCTCACAAGTTACAAACCATGTTTGTATTAAACATTACGTACTTGATTATAGTAAACAAGTTTTGTAACCTCGGTAAACCCTACGTAACCTTGTCACGCCATACATTTGGCACATGTACTTTTGGACTTTATTGTTACGATCGAGAGCTAGGGAACACCTTTCTATGGTATGATAATAGTCCGAATGTTTGACCCTTCTAGTTCTAATAGATTTGAGCATTCCAATTATTTAATCATGTGCGAGAAATATTCATCTGATTTGCAGTTTGCGATTTCTCTTGTTCACCATATTTTATTGCGATATGAGACATAGGATTGAATTGGCAATTCCAAATTAACCCAATTTATGAGTTGGCCTAGACAATAATTGAACCTTCTCCCTTCCTATCATTCTTCCAATATATCGTTGTCTAGAATTGAATCCAAGTTTTCATGCCCTCTCCTTTACTTTTGAAAAGATAGGTGACTGGTCGAGTCATTGGCATGATGGATTGAAGCTTATCTTTATGTATGAGAAGAAGGACAACTCACTCCAATAAATACAAAGTAGTAATTAATTTTCATTCTCATGTTGTCATTTAAACTTTCCAACCATGAGATTACACTCTGCATTTTCATTCCGGTAAAAGAAAAGAAAGAGCCGGAAAAAGAAGGAATTTATTGGTCATTGAATGCAGAATAAATAATTGGAAAGAATGTCAATTGTCATCCCGACCCAAAGAGCGTGCCATGTAAAGCAAAACAAAACCGAGGTTGACCAAAATGTAGGGGTAAGACTTAAGAGAGTATTGAGTGTAAGTGATTCGACTGTACCAATACTATTAATAATATCTATTTTTTTGGGTGCTAAATTATTAATAAATACTAACATATAACCCGCGCAAAACGTGGGATAATTTGTATGTGAAGTATTTAAAATTCAGCATAAAATAATAGTGGATATCACTATTTTCACTGAGTGTTCAAATGTTCCACTATAACTCTAATAAGATAAACATGATATGATAAAAATTCTAAGATTACTCTAGAAGTAAAAGATGATTGTTGATATATATTCTATCAAATATAATATCATTAATATATATTTTTGTAAAATATATTGTTGTCTATAAGAAAACAGACAAACATACAAAAGCAAGAAGGGAAAAAATTATGATAGAAAAACAAAAAAATATCAGAACTTGTATCACTATAGACAATGGAAAAAGATATGGAAAGACAAAAAAAAAGAACCATAGAACAAAGAATTAATTGAGGTATTCACATCGAAATTATGGATCATTTAATGTTGTTGAAGACCACAACAATAAGGGATGGAAATACAACACCAATTTTAGTGAGAGAAGCAACAGAGTGTTCTCGGCACTTTTTGAAATTAATGATCATTGAGAGAGATTCTTTTGACAATGAATGAGGCCGAACTTTGAAGAAGATAAAATGAAGAGATGTGTAACTTTTAGTAATAGGAGAATGAAGAGATCGTTTAATTTTAACACTATTAGTCATGCTGCTTGGGAGATATATTTTAAATTGACTGTTTTTCATTTATCTTGATGAAATATATTTTGCCAAGATGTCTTTTAGTAGTAAGAGAAATATTTTGGATTTATTTTAAATTAATTGCTTTTCATTTATCTTGAAGAAGTATATTTTGTTAAGATGTCTTTTAGTAATAGGAGAAATATTTTGGATTTTTTTAATAAAATTTTGTTATTATCTGTTGTTATTGTTAGTATTATAATTTGAACGTTATTAATTATACCACTTAAGAAAGTATATTTTATTAAGATGTATGTTAGTAGTAGGAGATTTATTTTAAATGTTTTTATTTAAAAGTGTTTGACTGGAATTGATTAATATTGTTTGATAAATAAAATGCATTAAGTCAATTTATTTAAATAACGTATCACTTTGGAAATTTAAATGATAGATAGATATAACTTATTTAAACAACGTATCACTTGACAAAATTAAACAATAGATAAACATGCCACTTGGCAGAATCTCACACTGTAAAAAGAGAGACACTTGATAGAACCTCAGATAAAAGTCTCTACTTTTATATATATATTGATATTGATTATGGAGTAGTGTTGGATTACCACTGGACCGAATACCCACTTAGGTATATTTGGCCCAAGGATAATCCCTTTCCCCAAAAAAGCCCTACCCCGATGTGGGTTCAATCCCTGAGATTTTTAAAATATACATGTGTGTGAGTTTAAATTAGAATTTCCATCATATATTAAAAAAAAAAATTATTAATAAATATCATGGAGTAGTGTTGGATTTTGATATTAAATTTAAATTTGTTAGTTTTGATAAAGTTGAATTGGATTTTAGATACGAGGATTTACTTGATCCTTGTTGTGTGTTAGATTTGGGATATGGCAGTAATAAATATTGATTGTAAAATAAATAAAAAAATTCGGAAAGTTGGGTTGGGTTACAAAATAGGGCGAAATGTAGGGCCCAATTGTGGAAGAGAGCAAAGCGGTGCGTTGTGGGTGGTGAGTGAAAACACAAAAATCAAAGCGGAAGCCTTGTTATAGAATCACAGAGAGACATCTGAGATTTGAGAGTGTAATGGAGGACATTTGGAAGAGAGCGAAAAGCTTGGCAGAAGAAGCAGCGCGGAGATCCCAGACCCTTACAAACTCCGTAAACATCTCCGACTTGGTCTCTGAAACCACCAAGAAATCCAAGGAGCTCGCTGCCGAGGCCTCGAAGAAAGCCGATCAGATCAAATCTGCTGCTCTCGATCAGATTCAGATTCAGCAGATCAAATCTCTCTCCCTCTCTGACATTATCCCTTCTCAGCTATCTTCCCTCTCCCTCCCCTCCGCCAATTCCGACTCCGTCTCCTATTCCCCTTCGGAACTCCGGATTTTCGGTGTGACCGACGATCTGCGAGACTTCGTCAAGGGTCTCACTTCAACTACATTCCAGAATTTTCCAATCAAAGGTAATTCAATTCAATCACACTGATTCAACTCAACTCAATCAATCACATCTTCATTTTCAATTTTGATAATTGCAGAGGAAGCAGAGGCATCTGACGTGTCAACGACTTCGTCGAATGTGCGTAAAGATCTGAATGAGTGGCAGGAGAAGCACGCCACTATTGTTCTCACTTCTGTTAAGGTTTCACTCTTCGTATCCTTTTTCTTTTTAAGGAGACTGTAAAAGTAAAACCCAATCAATTTTCCTTGTTTGTTTTACAGGAAATTTCAAGATTAAGATATGAATTGTGCCCACGTATTATGAAAGAAAGAAGATTCTGGAGGATCTATTTCACACTTGTGAGCAGCCATGTCGCTCCGTAAGTATTTTTTTATTTTTTTTTGTGGAATAATAAACAGCTTAGACAACCTACCTACTAGTATATATATTTTTATCCTTCTCAATCTATATACTAAATTTTTAGTAATTCAGTCATGTTACAAAAATGTTACAAAATCTCCATTTTCTGGAGTGGTGAATCAAAGGAGGCATCCATTGTTCTCTCTTTGTAATTTTGATATTACTTGAACTATCTAGAACTAACATCTTTTCTTACAATGGTCACAAACTTACTCTTAGCTTTGAGAAGCAATACATGGAGGAGCTTAAGCTCAAAGCAGCAGACCAGATAAAAGATGCTAAACAAACTTCTGGAGAAAATGAGAAAGCAGAAGGGATGGAGAAGAACTCCAAGGGTAAAACTTCCAACTCTTCTTCAGCTGAGCAGGACTTGGATAAATTTCTTTTGGGAGATCTTGAAGACAGTGATGGGGGTGCAGGTATACTCCCTTGTTCACATGTGGTCATGTTTAACAGCGCATTACAATTTCAAATTTCCCTTCATCTGTTTCGACATGGTTTAGTGCACTAGTCATGGTATAAACTACAGCATTATTTTGTATGGAATCTAAATGTGCACACGAGCACATTTTGCATGTCTCCCGATTGTCCACAGCCTGGCACACTGCATGCTCATAGAGTTACCAATAAAAAAAAAAAATTATGGTCTCTCCCATTTGATCAATTGTCCATTTTGTGATGGGATTGATCTTCTGAAAGTGGTGTTGATTGTCCAAAACAAAATTAAATTGTGGAATACGATGGTCTTTGAGTCCACCGTCTTACTTATGTCATTGAGAGAAATAATGTGGCAGCAAAATAGCGAGAGAATCACCATAATAAAATAGATGATGGACACATTTAAAATTTAATGAAAGTACAATAAGCTTATTCATTTATTCTATTGTTATGGATACTAGGAACTTACATATTGCATATCACTTACAATTCTAAGGTGTTTGGCATCCAGTGAGCTATGATTCAAATGGCACTTCTTCCCCCTATAAGAATTGGGTGGAGGGCGGGGTTGTGGTTCAAGACCCATTGGCTATATGTGTAATTTTTCAATAAAAAAAGGTCATACCAGTGCACAGGGCTCCCTCTTCTGTGGGGTCTAGGAGAGGCTGATTCCTGGACTCAAACCTGCAATGCATTGTTTGGACGGAGGGCACTTGCCATCTCACCAATGTCCGACCTCTGTGTAATCTATCAATCAATTAGGGGGGGGGGGGGGGGGGTGAGTACTCAGGCGTTTGGCTTACTTAAAGTATGGCATGAAGTTATGGACAATCTGTGTACAAGATTTGCAATGTAGTGTCATTTAACTTATGAATTATTTGGTGCATGTTGAGTTATAACTTTTCTGTCCTGTTTGTTTGCATGGTCTTTCAGATGATGGTGAGGAGAGCTTTGATGATGATTTTGACAAGATTGACAATTCAGTAAGCTTTACTTATCTCTTGATTCACTTCCCTTTCATTACATTTTAAAAATCAGTGCCTTATGCTTCACCTTTGATCTCACTTCTTTCGCATATTGAGTAAAAAGCTTCCGACTTAATTTGACTAACAATCTTATAGATGAAAAAAATATAAGTTATTACTAATGGAACTATTAGCCTGCACCACATGATTGTTACCTTGCATTCGTTTGAAAGTTCTTTTGAAATTGTTATTGGCAATTACAGGATGTTGAAGATGAGACACATATGAAGAAAGCCGCAGCTGCAAGTGGTTAAAAGACTACCAATTCAAGGGAAGATATGAAGTAAAAACAAAGACTTGTGCCTGTAACTTATAGTAATGACTACTGAAGGGAAAAGATGATCAGTAGTTGCTACATCTCAAATTTAATATTGTGATAAAATTAGATGCTGTTCGTGTTCATTTATTTGGTTTAGTGCTATAAATAGTGGCAAGCTATAATGCCTATTAGGCTGTTGTTAGTGAACAAATTTGGGGGAGCTGGACCTTTGCTTGCGTTGTATAGGTGACCTGATTATGTTTATTCGTATATGGTTCTTTTAATGCTAGAAATTCACTTGTAAGTGCATGCTGATTATATTATCTTGACACATTGAAGTCTCAATACATTGCACTCAAATCCAACTTCTGGGAAAAAAGATATAGTAGGAACTAGGAATAGCAATATGGTAAAAGGATTGCATAAAAGATTTGCCAGAATGTCCTTAACAAATGAAGCTTTAGGGACTGTACTCATGCGCGGTAGAGGTTAGTAATTATATTGTAGCGGAGTTAAAGCTACTTACACAAGCCTGAAGTGGTGTTCGTTTGTGCTACATGAAGCTAAAATGAGTTTCTATATACGTGAATGAAGGGACAGGAGTGGAAGCCCATCTCCATCTTTCACTCTCCTTCCGAAGCTAACTAAATATTCAGTGCAATTTTCCGTTTTCTTACTCTTTTTCTTCTATTGCATCCAAGTAATAAGTCTATAAAAAAACTGTTTCGATTTTTGTATATCTTCTTTCTTCTTTGTATTTATTTACTCCTCTACTCCCTCTAAACTTCCTATAACAATGATAGTAATACAATCGTATAAATTGTTAATATTCCTTCTTATTCTTTCTTTTATAATATCTATAAGACTATATCTATATTTATTATTATATTTTTTGGTAAAATATTCGGCCAAACTAATAGCTACTCCCTTTGAGAAAGCCCATAATCCCAAGGAATGTGGAGTCGTCTCAAACCAATTGAGCTAAGTACTAATGGGCAAAACCTCTAGATTATTTGGTTCGGGAAAAAAAAAAAAAATCAAAATTATTTAGTCCTAAATAACGCTCTGAGTTGAGCCAAAGGTGAAGTGAGAAGGTTGAGCAAAAAAAGGTGGAGTGAGAAGTGAAAGAAACACATAAATCCTACTTATTAGTCTATACTCAGACTCGATGTTCTGATTCTCCAAGCTCCATGGCTCTTGCCTCCCTCCTAAACACCAAGTGCTCAATCAAATTCAAAGGCTCCACTTTGTCCCTCTCTTTTTTCTTAATCCCCCACATATCTTCCTCCCTTTTCTCTTCCTCCTCCCTCTGCAAAGACCACCCCTTCTCGCCACCCCAACAATCCCCTCCACTCCCAAAGAAAGTCCCTTTCACTGTCTTGGCTCATGGCAAGACGTGGCAAGATCCTTACCATTGGATGTCCAACACCAATGACCCTGATCTCTCTGACTACCTCACCCAGGAGAACTCATACGCTGAAGCTTTCATGGCTGACACTCACCACCTGCAACGCACACTGTTTTCCGAGATGAAAAGCCGAATGCCCACTTCCATTTCCACTCCTCCTGAGCGCTGGGGACCCTGGTTTGTTCATTTCCCACCAACCCCATTTCGTGTTTTCACCAAAGCTTTCTCCTTTATCAATTTTAATAGCTTGGATTGGTTTTCATGGACTGTTAGGGATGCTACGGTGTGAATTTGTTTAACTGCTTCTAGGAGTAAAAAATGAAATTTTTTGGATTGTCATGGTGGAGTCCCTAGCTGATGGGAATCTATTAGGCAGCTAACTTGGTTTGTAGCATGTTAGTAGGTGGTCTGTTCAGCCTGTGAAAATGAGAGCATTATCCAATAGGTTTGGACTTGGAGTCCCAGTAAGTGCCACAAGGGGAATGCAGTGAGTGATGAGAGTGGTTGACTCGGACAGTCGTACCAATTTTGACATCGTGCTGTTAATTTTTATAGTTCTGCTTTAATGGAGTGGCAATTCTTTGAAATTTATAATTTTATTTATTTATTTGAGCAGGTTGTATTACCAATACATTCCAGAGGGGAAGGAATATCCGGTTCTGTGTAGGAGGTTAGATACTGAGAAGAGTGGTTTGCTGAAGACTTTCCTTCATTTTGCAAGAGGAGGATTTGGAAGGGAGGAGCCTTTGCTAGACTGGAATAAAATTGCAGAACAATATGGCAAGCTTTTTTCTTTGCTCTTTATGTGAGAAGAGGATTACTATTTTATTTCTCATAAATTTTTTATTTTTGCCAATTGACTTCCTTTTCACATACTTATATTTCGTAGGATAACTAGAAAGTTATTCTAACATTGAGATATGTCTTTCCATTGGTTAATGCTATACGGCCTAGTTCATTTAATCTATTTAGTAATTAGTATTCATGTTGAGCTAGATGATGTAATTGAATTTTCTTCCCAAATCCTTTCTCAGATTTTAAAGCAAAGAACAAAGAAAAATACATCTTTAAAAATTTAAATACATCATTACTTCATGTTGATGTACCTCAAGGAATTTGGTTCGTGAAAGTCATACCTTTGTTGGACCATTAGCTATGATTTTTTTATATTCAAACTTGGTTCAAGTATACCTTGTATTTGTTTTTTCTTTCTTTTTTCTTTCCTTAAGCTAACATTGTTATATCGGTGTTCAATATTGCAGGTTATGTGCATGTGGGTACATGTCGAATTTCACCAGAACCACAATTTTCTTGCGTACACACTTGATATTACTGGCAGTGAACGATTCATGCTTCAAATTAAGGACCTTAGAAGTGGATGCATTGTTTCAAACTTACAAGTTGATGGGGTTGTTAGCTTGGCATGGGCTCAGGATGGCAATACTCTGTTTTATACAATAGCAGATGATAATCAACGACCTTACAGGCAAGGTGACTGTTCTGGGTCCTTTTCTTCATGGGGGGTCAATATACTTTCTCACCCACGTGTCTTTTTTGGCAGGGTTCTCTCTACAAAATTAGGATGTCATGATATGGATGATGTCACAGTATTTACCGAAAGTGATTCCAGCTTTTGTGTGGACATTACAACCACGAAAGATGGCAAGTTCATAACTGTGAATTCAAACTCAAGGACTTCATCCGAGGAAGGAACTTACATATTTAAATGATTTTCCCTTTCGGGCATTTATATTGAGGTTATTCTCATACAGTGAAACTTATGTCTTGTTGTGTTTATGACAGGTTTATGTAATTGATGCTGCCGACCCGTTAGGTGGTTTGCACAGAATTCATGAGCGTGTTTGTGGTGTACAGTATTTTTTGGAACATCACTATGGTTTGTTCTATGTTCTTACAAATGCTCCCTTGAGTGAGAATACGGAGTGTTCTGGTGGAAACTATTACCTGACTAAATGCCAAGTTGAAGATATACAGTCAGCTAATTGGCAGGTGAAGTTTTGGTGACCATCCTATGCATATTTTTTTTCTAATGGCTAAATTTCATTTAAACCCCAGAGTTTAAACGTGAGTTCAAATTAAGCCATAAACTTTCAAAAGTTTCAAATTAAACCCAACACTTTTAAAAGCATTTCAATTCAAACTGCAAACACATTACATGTGAAGCCGTTAATGGAAAATGCTTAAACAAAATGATGCCATGTGGCTTGGAGTGAAAAAGATTCAGATATAATAGGTGCATGGCTTGAAATAACTACACATCATTCTTTTGTTTAAGCATTTTCCATTAACGACGTCACTGTAAATGGGTTTATGGTTTGAATTGAAACAATTTTGAAAGTATAAGGTTTAATTTGAAACTTCTAAAAGTGTGGGGTTTAATTTGAATGTTTATTTATTATGTATCCATTTTTTTCATCTTTCACATACATCCATTTTCCTTTTAGAATGTTATCCTTCCAGGTGGAGATATGAGCTTACAAGATATGGACATTTTTAATGGACACCTGGTGCTTTCTGTCAATAAGAAGGGTTTTCCTATGTTGTGTTCCATCAATTTGCCTATTAACTTTAATTATAAGGTATTAGTATTTCTGCTTCATTACATTTGATTTACCAATAAAAATATGGAAAGGACAGAGTAATAATATTCTATCTATGTTTTGCCTTTTATGCTTTATAATGCTGAAGGCTATAAGGTTACAACGAATGTCTCCCTGTATAAGGGAAAGAAATGATACATTTAAAGATGAAATATATAAAGAATTAGTATGTTACTAGACTGTAATCTGTCACATGCATATTTTCTCGTAGGTTTTCTTCCAGTTTTACCTAAAACCTGCAAGTAGGAAGTGTAAAAGAATGAGCGAAAATTGACTTAGGGGGATAACGTTTTGCAGAGTGATGTTACACTGTTATGTAGTAACATGAATTTCTGTATTTGCTCATCCATAGCCATTGAGGAATCTATATCATGGTTCCTGTTTTGATGAAAAGTATTGTAACAAGCCACCTATTCTTGCTATAAAACAGCAGATTTGTGATGAAGAACTGCACATTGCAAATGATGGATTTTATGTTTGGTCACTTACCATCAATATGTAGATATATAAAAGGGAGAGAGCCAATGAATATGCAATGGATGAAAAGAAGTGCAACATATGGATGTGTATGTGTCTTTATGACCACTCTTTCTACTTATAAAAAAAAGGTGTATGTGTTTAAGCAAATATGGTCAATATAATAATTTCTTTACTCAGATTAGGGACACTAGATCATTAGACATCTGATTTTACAAATGCTTGAATTTCCCCTTTTCTGAGCTATTTAATTTCCAGTTCAGATTATGTCATGGGGGATTATATCTATTACGCATGTTTTATTCACAAAAGAGATTTTGTTATTATTATTATTATTATTATTTTTTATGCTCCTTACATATGGAAATGTATTTTTAAATAATGTTCTATTCATCCTGAGTTGTTTTGCAGCATCAAATGGAGGTTGACGATCTTAATCCTTGGTATTTCCCTCTGCCCTCAAACCCATGTACTGTCATTCCAGGTTCAAACCATGACTTCATGAGCTCAGTTTACCGTGTGGTGCTTTCTTCTCCAGTGGTATAACTTCTAATAAGCATAATTATGAGACTTATAATTCTATACATTTTTTCTTAAAACATTTAATCTCTCTCGTACATGCTTGCTCTCCCTCTTTCTGGTATTCTACCATATGGAAAAAGTTAGTAGAATTTCTGTGGTACAACCCTGGTTTTGACCTAAAATTCTTATCCTTTATTTTCAAAAGCACAGATGCCTGATGTGATTGTTGACTACGACATGTCAAGACAGAAATACCTGATTGTGCAGCAAGAGGAAGTGAGGGGTGTTTCAGGTAATAGAACAAGTTTACCAGCTTATGAGGAAGATATGAGTCGCTTGCAAAATGATGAAGAAAATGTTCAGAATTTTGAATCAGAGATATGGAAAGACTTTTCCAGTGCATATTGTTGTGAAAGGAAGGAAGTTGTTTCCTATGATGGTATCAGGATTCCCCTGACCATCTTGTACTCTCAAAAATCCTGGCAGAAAGGTCAGTCTCCTGGAGTTTTACATGGCTATGGGGCATATGGGGAAATTTTAGAAAAAAGCTGGTGTTCAAACCGCCTGAGTTTACTTGATCGTGGTTGGGTGGTGGCATTTGCTGATGTGAGGTTGGTTCCCCACATCAAGTTTATTTCTATTTTTCATTGGCACTGATTTTTAAGTGTACAACCAATGTCAACTCTATGCATGAAATCAAAGCTAACAGATTGCTAGTGTTTTCGAAGTTGTTCATACCTACTTTGGAATTTTTTAAGAGTACCAATCAAGGCTAGAAGAGGGCTGGTTGTTAATTTCAAACTTGCATATTGTAGAAGTTTTGCCTGGTTGTATTTGATATTATGTAAAATTGTATTGTATTTATGTACAGGAAACATTTCCTGATATGATATAAATTATTCTAAGCTATAGTTGATCCTATATCCTGAGTTTTCTTCATCAATGTATTTGTATTGTTTGTATTTTAGAAAATAAGTATATAGCTATATTTACTACCAATACTGATTTCAATTGTTAAGTTGAAATTGCACTTAAGATGCCACTTGGCTGAAGTAAGATGTGTGTCATTACTTCTGATGCTTTACATGTTTTATATGACACAAGAAGTTTTGTGTGGGCAGGGGGGGTGGCGGTGGTGATTCTTCATGGCATAAGTCTGGCAGTGGGTTGCACAAACAGAATTCTGTATATGACTTTCTATCATGTGCGGATTACCTGGTTAATGAGAGCTATATTCATAGAGATCGGCTTGGTGCTATTGGATATAGTGCAGGATGTCTAGTTGTGGGGGCAGCTATCAATATGAACCCAGATCTATTTCGTGCTGCCATTTTGAAGGTTAGCCCTTAAAGCAAAATGGTTTACCATCCAGCTGTTAGTGTTTGATGCAGTATTTGAATAATATGTTTTGGTTGAGCGAGTAAAATGTACGTACTTGGTATTTTATGATGATATCCTTGTGCTACTTTGTCAAGGAGTGAAGGAACCATTGCTTTGTTAATACATAGTATTTCTTTAACTTTTGCTTTGGTGAATCATCCTATTACTTATGCAAATTTGAATAATTGGTTTTTATTATTGTTAAATTTTTGGCACTGATCTTTGGGGAATTTTTGTATCAGGTACCGTTTCTTGATATATGCAACACATTGTTGGATCCAGGTTTGCCTCTCACCATACTGGATTATGAAGAATTTGGGAATCCTCAGATACAATCCCAATTGGAGTCTATTATGAGTTATTCGCCTTATGATAATGTTACTCGTGATGCTTGTTATCCTTCAATGCTCGTTACGGCATCATTTTATGACTCAAGGCAAGTTTATTTCTTCAGCTTTTTGTTGTGATAGTCACATGCATGCTTGCATGTCTTCATGCATTTGTTTTTTGTTGTTCAATCATGTATTCTTCGTTCAATAGACATAAATATATAGGTATAGCCATAAACTTATATGGGTAGCCTTAATTTTCATTGTCAGGGTTGGAGTTTGGGAAGCTGCAAAATGGGTGGCCAAAGTACGAGATAGTACATGTTTTGAATGTTCTCGTGCGGTCATTCTAAAGGCGAATATGACTGGAGGACATTTTGGTGAAGGTGGCCGCTACGGTCAATGTGAGGAAACAGCTTATGATTATGCTTTTCTGATGAAAGTTTTAGGGATGTTGAACAATAAATAAATAAATAGGTTCTGTAGAAAAACTATCTCAAATCTATGGGAGAATGTTTTTGAGTCCAAGTACAGACAGATATTTCTTGGCATTTCTTGGCTCTACAGAGACTGATAATTGCCGGGGTCTACTCATTCTTGTTTTGCAAAGGCTGCCTATAAGCTGTTGAACCACCTAGCCTGCAGGCAAAACGAAAGACATAACAAGGTAAATGTTTTTTGGCATGACTCTTAATTTGCACTTTTGGTTCAAAGGCTTTCTCCTGAAATTTCTCTTTGTGTTATGTATGGATTTGCTTTTTCTCTGTACAGAATGGAAGTATTGAGTACTCAAGTAGGTGAGAGATCCTTAGGCCTTGTTTTCAGTAAGAAATGATTCACCAACCGTGGCCAATCATTTCTTCTTTTGTGGTTAAGGTGGCTTCAAACTCACAATTTCAAGGGCCAGGGAGAGACTCCTAAGCAGTGGATACGCTATGGTCCGGTTTCTTCTCATAAGCAGAACGGTGATAAATTATAAATACTAATTTCCATACCAATGCAGCCACATTAGGTTTTGTGATCGGGACAGTGTTCTAGTTTATTACTGACGTCTAGTCTAACCAGGACCATGGAGTCATATGTGAGCTGTTAATCATGTTACTAGGGTATTGCTAGCCTGTAAGTGATTCAATAGTGATCTTTTTGGCCTGAGATGTAATGTCATGTTATGCCAGTAAAGTTAGTGTAGGTGGTGGCGGTTGCAGTAGTTGTGGTAGGCACAATTTTTTTTGTTCGCTTGGCAGCATTGTCTACTTTGTTTTCTGAATTTTCCTAGTACCTATGAATAAATGATGCATCATGTAACCTATGTATTTCCCTTCAAAATTACTGAAACTTTAATTGCACGTTGAAATATGATCATAGTTGTAATGCATAAACCCACGGGGAGGATTGGAAAAAAGAAAGAAAGGATTCATCCTGGAGTAATTAGAATGCAATCATAGTGTTTTTACACTTGAAAATAATATTGGATTTCTGGTTCTGCCCATGACTATAAGAAAAAGTGACTAGACTGTTTTACCTATTGTAACCTTCCTTGTTTGTTTGGGCATGGGACCGGCTAAAAGGATGCATGATGCAAACTACTCTTTATACTTATTTTGGATATTCACCATACCATGCAACAATGTGAATGTGAGAGAGAGAATTTGATTTAAAGACCCATTCAAAATGGTTCGAAATCAAGAGCATAAACTATGGGGACCACGCGTTAAATTCAATGTTGATCAAAACCCTGATGCAAACGGGCCAGATAATTGAACTTAACTAGTGATTAATATGGTGAATGTTGTTTTACTTTTTTGGTGAAGGGTTGCATTTTTCATTCTCTCAAATGATACCCAATCACAGTGGGTATGCTTTCTGTAGCCATACCATACAAGGCCTTAACGTAATTATGAATTTCAATTAACAATCGAGAAACTTATTTCTCACTTGGATCTTATTTTAGTTTTGCCAATTCCTCACTTGATATTTTGTTTCTTCTTCTTCTTTCAAGTCATTTAGTTTCTTTCTTATTCTCTACTTACCATCTTTATTTTCTATGCTTCTGCCGATAGTGATGGGAGAGAAAAAGAACACGTGATTACAGTCACAACTCTGTTACAAACATGTCGTAACAGTCAAAATTTTTGTTCAATGCACTATAGCAACCTTATTAATGTTTACTACTATATTGATTTCAATCTTAAATTGTGGTACATAAATATGGATAGTTACACGATCCCTAGTAATTATTGAGTCAAGCCATCTAATCTATTTCAATTCGGTGTTTTTATTACTCTGTTGAAACAAATCGTTGATGAAGTTGCTAGCCAGGTAATGATAATCACTGACAATCATATTGAAATTTTGAATTGATGATCTTGAAAATTATTTTTTATTGGTGTATGCAATTGTAAAAGTTAAAACATACAACATATTTTCATCATTTCAAATAGTTGTAGATTAATTGGACCAACTTACCTGAAAAAAAGTAGTTGGACCAAATTTAATCCCTTTTCTCCGTTACATTGAAACATCTTTTGTGTGTGTAATAATCTATAGTTATAGTTCTTTGTGCGTGTGTCTATCGTCAAGTCAAAAAAAAAAAAAAAAATCTATAGTTCACGACCTATGCATGGCTTGGTTGAAGTTCATAAGTGAAGATTACGTAGACTATGAACATAACGTTACCAAATGATGAAATCAACAAATCTTCCGTAAACTTTTTTTTTTTTTTTTTTATTCATTCAGAGAGGCTCTGTGGCTTTGATTCCACTTAATAATTATATGAATATAATCCCATCTTTCTTTCTTAAAACCACACATTCTTGCATTCTTCTTGCACACCAATTTAGTCCTAAAACCAGCTTTCCGGTATATACCCCATTTTTAAGTCCAGGTCAGAAAGTCCACCTTGAACACCATTTTTAAGCCCACTCAAATTCTTCTCTCTTTTTTTTTTTTGACACCTCAAAATTCTTAAAACCAATAATATTGAACTCCATTAAATGATTTTTGGAAGGCTTTAGTACTCATTATATATCATTCGATAAGCTTAATAGAGAAGAAAAAAAGGAGAAGCAAGTATTAGAGATGGATTACAACAAGAATGGTTTCGCGGATTTCAGCTTTCATATAATAAGATTAAGTTAAGGTATATGGGTGTTCTCAAAGCTGAAATACTCAAGGATATGATCATTCGAGGGATGAAAGCAGAAAAGTTGAAGAGTATGATCAATGCGGGTATGAAAGCTGAAAAGTTGAAGGGTATGATGGTTGCTAGGTCTAGATTGGCATGGTTGAAACTGTGGGAAGTTCGAGCCACCACCATGGTGCTGCTGTGGGCTATTGCAATGCAATTGAGAGTCATTGGAGGAACATTGGGCCCCGGGATGTTGAAGAGTCGGGTTGCATACTCTCTTCCGCCAGAAAGTAATTTCTATACTTCATTTGCAATTAGGAAAATTAAGGAGCTAATTAAGTATCATTACCAAGTTGGTCTGCACATACTTTTTGGACCTTTTAAGATTTTATTTTATTTTTTAATTATTGAACTTTCAATTTGTTTGAGTATCTATATTATATATACACACACATTTTGAAGACATACAAAAATTATAAGTGATTACTTTAATTTTACTTTTGTATAGTCATGAATATGATTTCTGGATTTTTAAGTTCCTATGTCATTTTAAAGGTGTTAAAATAAGATTACTATATAAAAAAACTAGGGACTATGGAAGTTCTACCCTAGAATTATATATATAGGGGCCTTCTAAAATATCCAAGAGTTTGATCAGCATAGGTGGTTTTGACTAACTAGGTTTTATATCACCCAAGAATAAGTGGTGTTCACACTATTCAAATGTAATCTTAACAATGAAGAGAGCCATTTTAAATGTTACAGTATTTGATATCTTTTAGATTTATAATATTTAATTTGAATCATGATATCAATAAATTTCAAGTAGATATGATTTTTTCTAAGGATATCTGTTATGGGGGTAGCACTAGTCTGCTAAAGGTATACATACATGGTATTTGCATGCATACGTGGAAGCACAATTAGTTATGTCTTTTTCAGGTTGTATTATATATCATTTTTGTTGGACCTCTTATGGTGCTATATATAGGTACATCATGATGCACATGATATATTACGCACGCACCTCTTAGCTCAATTTGTAGTTACATTCTTACATTTTATTATTACGTCTTTATTCAAAAGTAGCAGCAATGTATCTAAAACAGTTTGATCGTTATCAGGAGTTTATGAGAACAATGGGTACTTGATGGTTTCATGCAATGGAGGATTGAATCAGATGCAAGCTGGAGTAAGTAATTATTAATTCCTTAATTTGGGCACTGATATATCTATTGCATTACATGTAATCCTATAAAAAGCCGTTCATGCTTTGTTGCACTTCTTCACAGATTTGTGACATGGTTGCCATTGCAAGATATATGAATGTCACGCTTATAGTCCCAGAATTGGATAATACCTCCTTTTGGAATGACTACAGGTGAGTGAACAAATTAAATATTAGGTATATACTAGTTTATCCCATTCTTTTAGTCCCTTATCAAGCAAAGTTTAAATTTTGGATCGATTCATGAAATTAACTAATTAACAAATTTTGATTACTTACTTGATGTGGTATGCATGCATGCAGTCAGTTCCAAGATATATTTGATGTGGATTATTTCATAACATCTTTGAGAGATGAGGTTCGGATATTGAAAGAGCTGCCTCCTGCGCAGCAGAAGAAAGTGGAACTAGAATCCCGCTTTTCCATGCCACCCATTAGTTGGTCTAACATGACATATTACTATACCACGGTAATTAATTAATTCCTCATTCCTCATCTAGCTTATTAATTAATTCTTGTGATTTATATTAAATTATGGTTGGGAGTTGGGACTGACTCATATATATACTGATATTAATTTGTTATATATGTACGTGTATGTTTGCATGCAGATCCTTACTCGCATAAAGACGTACGAAGTGGTGCATTTCCAAAAAACTGATGCTAGGCTTGCTAATAATGGGATTCCTGAGGAGGTTCAAAAACTACGGTGTAGAGTAAATTATGAGGCTTTAAAGTTTGCTCCCCCGATTGAGGAAGTGGCGAAGAAGATTGTTAGCATTCTGAGGGAAAGAGGTCCTTTCTTAGTTCTTCATCTCAGATATGAAATGGATATGGTAGCCTTCTCGGGTTGTATTGAAGGTTGCAATGAAGAAGAGATTGAAGAGACCACCAAAATGAGGTGAGACGAATCTATGATTATCTTCAATCTTTGATGATGTTATGTATATGCCTGATGATTTAATAATAAGTGGGATAATTAAATTTGTGTGTTAGATATGCTTACCCCTGGTGGAAAGAAAAAGAAATTGATTCTGTAAACAAAAGGAAAGCTGGTTTATGCCCTCTAACTCCTGAGGAAACTGCACTAGCATTGCGGGCATTGGATATTGATCGTAATATCCAAGTCTACATTGCTGCTGGACAAATTTACAAGGGAGAAAGGAGAATGGCAACTCTCAGAGAAGCTTTTCCAAATATTGTCAGTATATTCAACCTTCAAAAACAACTTAATTAATGATACAATATAATATTAAGATGTCGATACATATATATAGATTTACATTAATTACATGTATGTCTTCTTTCTGTTTCTTTGGGTTATGTTAAACAGGTTAGAAAGGAGACATTACTGGATCCTTCAGACCTTATGCCCTTCCAAAACCATTCAAACCAGATGGCAGCAATAGATTATTATGTGGCAATAGAGAGTGATATATTTGTTCCTACATATGGAGGAAACATGGCCAAAGTTGTTGAAGGCCATAGAAGGTATCCATCTATATTATTTACTCATCTCAATCAGTAGATCATTTCTTAGTTTCTCATTTCAATTGATAGTGATTTCCACTATATTTGACATAATTCATCTCATACAAAACATTATGCTTCTTCTTCTTCTTTTTTCAGATACTTAGTGGAGGGGTAATATTTTACACTATAATAATAAATATAAGAGGTGACGTCATCTGTTCGGTCATGACCGAATGGGTTTATTTCCGAACAAAGTGTTCGGGTCCTTGATATTTATTACTGGAAATCTGAATAGTATAAAAACATACGTGGAGATATTCCATAATGATTGTATTTAATGCTAAACGAAATATCAAGCCACCAGTCAAGCGTATTAAATGTAAGCAAAAATATCGCATTAATGTCAGGATCATTACGAGTTAAATGGGGGGTAAACGAGGCCAAATGAGCTGTAATTAAGGAGCATTAATGGCAATCAGACAAAAAAGAAGAGGAAGACAGGAGAAACAGAGAAAGTATCTTGAGGAATAAGAGGTATAAATATAAGAGGAAGGGACTAAAAAAAAGGGTTCCTCACAATACAACAAGAATTAAGAGTGAAATACACAGAGACATAATTGTTTTCCTGATTGATGTGATATTAATTATGGAATTATTAACAAAATCATCGGAGGTTCTTAGGTTGGTCCCTACGGGGCCAGCCAAGTCTATCTGAGGATCTTTCTCATTGTCTTTGCACAGGGAGGATTATCTCAAGATATTCGGATTCTGAAGCCAGATTGTTCGGGATCAATTTCTACTTGCTCGGATCTCCCAATACCCTGTTCGGGCGTGTTCGGATTCGATTGACGAGTAAGCCTTGATAATATTGAGTAGCCTTTCCTTTTATTATTTACAAAAAACCCACTTACAGACAATATTTTCAAATCTCACCATCCTCAACAGGCACCATGAAAAATAAGAAGAATCATATTCTTTTACATTCTTGTCACAGAGAGAACTTTATTAAATTAACTTGAAAGAAGAACCGCATGTGGACCGTGATAGTTGATACTTGATAATTATCCACATTTGAATCGCCACGAGTATTATGCACTCTTCACGGTTCAGCAACTGATGACAAACATTCCTGTGGATTTGTATAGAAGTAATCCTCCTCCTTGGGTTTACCTGGAACCCCCGATCTTCTAATTGGGTTCCCCATGCGATCTGCGTGAGCTGCCTTCACCGATACAGAGAATTCATCCCAGGTCAGTGTTCCATTTTTGTACTGATCTATTAGTTCCACAAGAACCTTTCTGTCTAGAAGGATCGTTTTCTTGAATCCTAAGTGTAAGTGGGTTTTTTGTAAATAATAAAAGGAAAGGCTACTCAATATTATCAAGGCTTACTCGTCAATCGAATCCGAACACGCCCGAACAGGGTATTGGGAGATCCGAGCAAGTAGAAATTGATCCCGAACAATCTGGCTTCAGAATCCGAATATCTTGAGATAATCCTCCCTGTGCAAAGAAAATGAGAAAGATCCTCAGATAGACTTGGCTGGCCCCGTAGGGACCAACCTAAGAACCTCCGATGATTTTGTTAATAATTCCATAATTAATATCACATCAATCAGGAAAACAATTATGTCTCTGTGTATTTCACTCTTAATTCTTGTTGTATTGTGAGGAACCCTTTTTTTTAGTCCCTTCCTCTTATATTTATACCTCTTATTCCTCAAGATACTTTCTCTGTTTCTCCTGTCTTCCTCTTCTTTTTTGTCTGATTGCCATTAATGCTCCTTAATTACAGCTCATTTGGCCTCGTTTACCCCCCATTTAACTCGTAATGATCCTGACATTAATGCGATATTTTTGCTTACATTTAATACGCTTGACTGGTGGCTTGATATTTCGTTTAGCATTAAATACAATCATTATGGAATATCTCCACGTATGTTTTTATACTATTCAGATTTCCAGTAATAAATATCAAGGACCCGAACACTTTGTTCGGAAATAAACCCATTCGGTCATGACCGAACAGATGACGTCACCTCTTATATTTATTATTATAGTGTAAAATATTACCCCTCCATTGTCAAATCATACATGTGTAGAGAATAGCCTACAAATTAAATCGTTATACAAAAATTATGCAAGTAGATATATTCAATTTATTGGAACAAGTTATTTTTGAAAAATTGGTCCTTATTCCTTCTAGTGTTGCATTCTATTTGTTAGAACAGATACTCAGATACAAATCTATAATAGATTCTCTGATACAATGTCAAATATGAAAGTGCTAGAGAGGAAAGAGTTTAGAGAAAGAGAGAGAACAAACAGAGAACACATACACAGAGATACCGTGGTTCGGTCATGAAGACCTACGTCCACACACAAAAGCCCTTGACGGCTACATCTTTACTATATTTCTTGATTGTTACAATGAGACCCAAGTAGGGTATATATACTAAAGAAACCTAGTCTAACTAGAGCGGTTTGCTTCTATTACAAATAATGGGCCTACACTTGGTTTGGGTCTCATGGCCCAATATATATCTCTAACATCCCCCCTCAAACTCAAGGTGCAGTATGACGAAACCTTGAGTTTGGAATTGCATGAAGTAGAATCCTCGAAGAAAAGTAGGGTCCACGAAACGAAAATGCCTGTCGAAAGAAAGAAAGAAACCCATGCAGCAAATGAAGCATAATAAAAGAACACAGAAGAGCTCAGAGTAAGACAACGGACTGCCACAGAGGACAACAAAAGACTGTCTTCAGAAGAGCTCACAACGAATAAAAGAACACAGAAGAACTCAGAGTAAGACAACGGACTGCCACACAGGACAACAAAAGTCTGTCTTCAGAAGAGTTCACAACGAATAAAAGAACACAAAAGAGCTCAGAGAGATTGTCATGGAAGATAATAGATAGAACAAACGGATTGTCACGGAAGACATCAGATAGAACAAACGGATTGTGTCACGGAAGACACCAGACAGAACAAACGGATTGTCACAGAAGACACTAGACAGAACAAACGGATTGTCACGGAAGACACCAGACGATTGTCACGGAAAACACCAGACGTAATAGACGGATTGTCACAGAAGACACCAAACAGAACAGACAGATTGTCACAGAAGATACCAGACAGAACAGACGGATTGTCACAGAAGACACCAGACGGATTGTCACGGAAGACACCAGAAACAGATTGTCATGGAAGACAATAAGAGACAGATTATCATGGAAGACCTCAATAACAGACAAATTCATCTTTATAACATGAAGCAGATCGTGCAGCAACAAGGAAGCTCATGGGTGATAGGGCGATGCATTAAATTTCATTTTCAGAGTGAGATGTCTTGATATAGGAGAGGGCACGGGGTGGCATGGCAACCACAATTGATTTTGTTCTGAGATCGAGGAGAGGACAGGTGGCATGGAAGCCACAATTGTAGTTGTTTTGAGATTGGGGAGAGAAAACACCTGAAAACACCTTGAGCATTTTTATCCATCAGAAAATACCTGAAAAGAACAAGTGAGAAAAAACAAATAATACGTAAGCTTTTTTTTTTTTTTTTTTTCTAGCTAGGGCTGACGTCAGCAGCTCACAGAACATGCGGGTCGCGTGGCGGGTCAGGTCGCGGGTCGGGTCGGGGCGCGTGGATCTGAGCAAAAAACAGGCCAGAAGCTTCACCGACGCGTGGCGGCGCGTGGAGTGTTTTCTGGCTTCGATATTTCTGGTGGAGATTTGTCTTGACGAGACGAAGCCTTGGATGTCTCTCAAAAGATAAACGGAGCAGCCTAGAGACGGAGGCGGAGATCAGAACCGGCGGGTTTACCGGAGACAGACGGGGCGCGTGGCGGCGCATGGAGAGGTTTCTGGCGATGAGATTTTTCAGGTTTTGGAAATCGAGCTCTGACGATCAGAGCGGTAGGCAAAACAGGATGAACGGAGGTCTCTGAAAGCAATTGTAGGAGAAGAGAGGCACGACTGTTTTTGGAGAAAAATTGTTTTCAGAAAAACCTAGACTAGTTTTAAGAATCACAATGCCAAAAGATTAATTTGGCTCTGATACCATGTTAGAACAGATGCTCAGATACAAATCTAGAATAGATTCTCTGATACAATGTCAAATATGAAAGTGCTAGAGAGAAAAGAGTTTAGAGAAAGAGAGAGAACAAACAGAGAACACATACACAGAGATACCGTGGTTCGGTCATGAAGACCTATGTCCACACACAAAAGCTCTTGACGGCTACATCTTTATTATATTTCTTGATTGTTACAATGAGACTCAAGTAGGGTATATGTACTAAAGAAACCTAGTCTAACTAGAGCGGTTTGCTTCTATTACAAATAATGGGCCTACACTTGGTTTGGGCCTCATGGCCCAATATATATCTCTAACACTATTGTTGTGAAGTATTGTTTCGGTATTGAAATATTTAATAATGGTTTAAGGAGACAAGATCATGCATGTGGATATTGCAAGAAACCAGAGAAGGTTCATTGGCCAGTCTAAGATCCAATTCTATCATCCTTTTTAATAAACATTTTTGCAATCAGCCCCAGACAACCTTGTAGAAATTAATGGTCAGCTTTCTTGGAAGTTACAGATCCCTTCCTAAAACTCAAAAATATGCAAAACCTGCTTTTCAACTTTAGAAACAAAACCCCAATTGCACGCGAGAGGGAAGGAAAAAGCATCTCGATCTCTTTAAATAAACGTACCAAGTCATCTATGTAACAATCCAATTAAAAAGTTTCATGCTCTTTATTTTTTTCCTTTATTAGAGTTGGGGGAAGTATTCTTAAACCTGTAAATTTTGATAATAAAATTAGACCTGCAATCTGAGGGGCTTGCAAGTAGATCTTAGGTTTCAAGGTCTGATGTATTACCCAAAAAAAGTCTTAGAACATGAAGTTTTTGGGATGACCAATGTTTTTATCTTTTAAGAAAAAGAGAATTTGGAGATTGAAACGAATGACCTTTAGTTCATAAGTCTCTGATTTATTTATTTATTTTTTTTTTATCGACTCATCGAAATTACCAAATTCTTATTTATTAATAAATTGGGTTTTCACAAGAACTAATGAAAAAAAACAGGTTCTCCATTAACTCGATCTCTATTATGCCAAGTATGGCAGCTTTATAACCTGCACCTTTTTTTATAAATCAAATTAATTCAAAGCAAATAACTATTTTTTATTCTATTGATGCTTATAAGGAAGTAAATTTCTCTTAAAATAAATTTTAAAATGTGATATTTTAGAATTTTATAAAATTATACAGCTAAATAATTAATGGCTTTTCTAATAGGTTGTTTATTAGGTTTTGGTCTCCTTTGATTTTAGATTGTTTCTATTATGTTTATATATAAGGATAAAGTTTGGTTACAAACCGGTTTGTAACCAGTTTGTTACAATCTACTACATAGCAGTTTATAAGAGCATCCACATGTATTATTTAAATAAGTCACATGACTCATTAAATAGTGAATAGTAGCGAAAGTGATATTCACAATAGTGAATAGTTACAAGTTTAGACTTTAGAGGGTCCTTATGCATGGATGGGAAATTATGTAGCCCAATGCCCCCATAGGGAAATTGTGTATATATAAGTCTCTAATTTGAAGTGCGGGATAATCTTGTGATGTATGCATTCAGATTTTATTCAACGGTTCAAACTTAAGCATATAAAACTATAAATACAGGACATAAACTCCTAAAGGCTAAAAGTAAACTGAAAGTTTGTGGAGACCCAAAGGAGATTATCAGAAAATACCATTCTTCGTTACGCTAAAAGTAGCATAATGATTGAGCTGTGAATTTTGATTTATGGGGTGAAACTTGTACACTTGAATCCGAATAATATGCGAGGAAAGTCAAAAATATCACGTGATAAAAATCACAATTTTGTTAAATGAATTAAAGCAACCTTTATTAATTTCTATTATTTTCTTGTTATCAATTTTAAGTTATTATAGCAAATAAATATTGATGGTTAGGTGGTCCCATATCTGTGTCCAGAAATATATGGGTGATCAAGCCATGCATTTACTCTATTACTATAAAATGTAATTGGATTCTTAACTTCAATCTCTCTCGGTGCGCAATGTTAGCTTTTAAATAAGAGGATTTAGAGTTGTGCACATCATTCATCAAGTCCACATTTCATACGTAGCTGATGAAATTTTATATCTACTAAAATCATATTAAATTAATGATGTTGACATTTTTTTTTTCATATAATATCTCTCACTAAACAAATCATTGATCAAGTGGTGGAAAATCCAGTGATAATTTGTCTTTTCTTTTTTGGCCAAAGTTATTGATAATGTGTTACAAGTATGAAATTCCAATAATTAAAATGCACTTGACACTTACTGTTAATGTTTTGTTACTTTAATTAGTATATCACAAGTATTACAGCATGCTTTTGAAAAATGTGACATATCGAATACTAATAATTTATTATAAACCTACCATCTTCATTACCGTCCAACCCATTAATACCATATGTATATATAGATTCATAAAAATAAATTTCTGAACTTGAACGTATAGAGTAATGAAAAAAGAACTCATTAATTGTGTATGCATACGGTCACTCTCAACTTAATGAAAAGCAGAAACGTGGCTGACAATTGGCTACAAGCGGCATGATGTGTGTATGATGAATGACACTTTTTCTTAATTGGGAGGTGCAAGACCTTATGTACGACTATAAGGATTTCCAAAACTGCATAGAAATCTAGCATTGCATGCTTTCCAAACCTACCATTGCATGATTTTCCTTCTCTTTATTGTTGTAAGATTATTAATGTTCTATATAGCTATATGCATGGTCTAATATAGCATACATAATTTATTACTGCATGTTTTACGTGACATTATTGTGTGTTTTGCTACATATATACTGTACCAATCTGTAATAAAGAGACGGTTAGAAGTACGAAGAAAGAAAAGAGTTGTGGAGATGGATTACAGCAAGGTTGATTTTGAAGAATCCAAAGTCGGAGCGGTTAAGGACAAAGCGCGTAATATGGAGGTGCGTCGTATTGGAGAACTCAAAGCTGAGAATTTGAAAAGTGTGCTTATGGGAGGGATCAAAGCTGAGAAGTTGAAGAGCTTGATTATGGAAGGGATTAAAGCTGAAAAGTTGAAGAGTTGGACCTTAGCTCTGTCTTTAGCTCGATTAAACTTGTGGATAGTTGGAGTTGCAACAGTATTGTTGTTGCTGTGCACCTGTGTAGTGCAGCTGAGAACACTTAGCAAGACTATGGCACCGAAGCTGTTCATGTCCCAGTCTTCTCATCACGTTGATATTCCACCGGAAAGTGAGTGCAATACTTGTTTCACCTAGTATGATTAATAGTAAAGAATCAGATAATTATAGAGATACACGTAATATGTTAGTCAAGTTACATACTTACAAAGATTAAAATTGGTATTATGTTATAATATTCCTACGTACCGGAAACCTATATGCATGGTTTCATGCAATTGTTGTTTTGAAAATATCACTTTATTTTGTATTTTCTAATAATAAGATGATATCAAAGCTATGTTTCAACATAATAGAGATGAAACAACTCTTACCACTTATACCTCACAGTCATAAAAAGGATATTATATAAAAAATCAGTTGACCTAAAGTTCATTGACATATATATATATCAAAATTTAAGTATAATTTGATAATTATTTTTATAATTGATTGACTATTTTTTATTAAAGACATTTTATCTTTGTTGTTATTCATCTGAAAATTTTCAGCCATTATCTTCAGGAGTTTATGAGGGTAATGGATGTCTGATGGTTTCGACTAATGGAGGATTGAATCAAATGCGAGCTGGTGTAAGTACTTTGCTATGCTTTTGCAGCCTCTTCTTATTGCATTCAAGTTAATTCACTTTTCTGGATGAACTAGCTAGCTAGCTTAAATGTTCCCACTACTGATGTCTGATGATGAATTACGCACCGTGATGTTATGGTATATCTATACAGATTTGTGACATGGTTGCTATTGCAAGATATTTGAATGTCACGCTTATAGTTCCTGAGTTGGATAAAACCCCCTTTTGGAATGATAGCAGGTAGGTCAATACATATTCACTAGCTTATTTGATTTAATTTAATTTATCTCTCAGCCAATCTTGAATTATATTATCTCTATATATGTGCTTCAGTTTTTGACCTTAATTATGTTATATCATTAGAAAAACTCAACATATCCTTTTATTCAATATGGCAGTAAGTTCCAAGATATATTTGATGTGGATAATTTCATTACATCTTTGAGAGATGAGGTTCGGATATTGAAAGATCTGCCTAAAGAGCTGAAGATAATGGAGTACTTACCTTGCTTCTTTTCCATGGCACCCGCTAGTTGGTCCAACATGTCTTATTACAATGAAACGGTTAGTGCCTCATTTCTAATATATTATTGTTAGAATAACTATTTCAGCAAGTTCTTAGGTCTGAATTCCTCTTATGTTCAAGCAGATTCTTCCAATGATAAAAAAGCATGGAGTCATGCATTTCACCAAGACTGTTCTAGGCTTGCAAATAATGGGATTCCTGTAGAGGTCCAAAAGCTGCGCTGCCGAGTGAACTATGAAGCTCTGAGATTTACTCCAGCAATAGAGGAAATGGGCAAGAAGATTGTCAGGCTTCTGAGGCAAAAAGGCCCTTTCTTAGCCCTTCATCTCAGATATGAAATGGATATGCTAGCATTCTCTGGCTGTACTGAAGGTTGCAATGAAACAAAAATTGATGAATTGACAAAAATGAGGTGACTGTGTTTTCATTTCTTAGCTAGTGGCCAAAAAAATAAATAATAAATCTTTATTTCTAAAAAAATCCATTTAGCAACATTAAATGTCCAATGAATAAAACTCTGAACATGTTATCAGATATGCCTACCCATGGTGGAAAGAAAAGGAAATAGACTCGAAAAAGAAAAGACAATTTGGTGGTTGCCCTTTAACTCCCGAGGAAACTGTACTTGCATTGAGGGCATTGGATATTGATCCTAGCATCCAAGTTTATATTGCCGCTGGAGATATATATGGGGGAGAGAGGAGAATGGCAGCTGTGAGATCAGTTTTTCCAAATTTGGTAAGTGGATCGAACCTAGCTTTAGGAGTAGAGTAATGCTAGAGGTAAAAAAAATTTCACAAAATTAATAACGTAATAAGTTGTGAATGAAACAACATTACTTCCATAGAGATCCAAAACTGACACTTTTATTAATTAGCTTCAATTACAACATATCATCTCGATATAATTATGAAGAATTTAGTATCTTAATTAGACTTATAGATAGAAGTAACTTTGTAACGTAACATTTGCATGCATATTGTATGGTAGGCTTTGCTTATATATATCTCTTGCCTTTCGATGAGTGAAACAGATCAAAAAGGAAACGTTGCTGCCTCCCTCAGACCTTAAACCCTTTGAGAAACATTCAAACATGATGGCAGCGTTGGATTATATTGTAGCAATAGAAAGTGACATTTTTGTGCCTACATATGGAGGAAACATGGCAAGAGTTGTGGAAGGCCATCGACGGTATTTTACCAATGATTTAGTGATCATTAGTACTCATCGTTGCTTTTGAAACATTCATATGTAATTTCCTCAAAATTACTTTTTGTGGTTCAATTATATTGCAGATACTTGGGGTTCAAGACGACAGTTATTCTAGACAGAGGGCTTCTATTCAATTTGATAGATGAATACAAGAATGGAACAATGAGCTGGGACGAATTCTCCCAAGCAGTCAAGACAGGTCATCCTGATCGCATGGGTGGCCCAACAAGAAGACTAGAGATTCCTGGGAAACCCAAGGAAGAAGATTATTTCTATACTAATCCACAGGAATGTTTACCATCAATTCTTAAAGAATAATTAAAAAAGTACATGATACTCATTATCAATTACAACTGCGCTAGCTGTTGTTTTGGATTAAATTAGCTAGTAGTCTAGTCCGCCACATGCAGCGCTGTTGTTCCAGGATTAAAAAAGTATGTACACCCTGTAACAAAATGGAACTAATTTTGGCTTTGTTTCTCTTTTGTTGTTTATTTTCATGTGGATTGAATTTTGTTATTTGATCAATGTTCAATACCGGAAATTGAAAAATGATACTATCTATGAAATGGAAAGAAACCCGTTACGTAATTTATTGGCTAATACAGTATAATCATGTGGCTTATTGGACATTGCATATAGATACAACCTGAGTACCTATATGATCAAACACTCCTACAGTCTTACCCTATGACTCCATGTATAACCTAACCTTTACCACATGCATATATGCTTCAAGCCTATGACTCTTAGGTACGTAGGGGAAGAGCATTCACAATAGAGTAACCATCTCAGTTTTTAGTCAAAATTTATCTATAGAAAAAAAAAAAAAAAAAAAAAAAAAAAAAAAAACACGAGATACATCAGACTAGCTTGTTGCTAACCAAAATTCATGAAAGCTACAGTATTATACCTACTCAAGTCTAGGGGGTGGTATCTTATTCAACCTAGTTGCATGCAACCACACTCATTAGTAAATGAAACTCGATTAGCCCAAGGATTTCAAGGCCAATGACTACTCGATCACCGTTCATAGTAGACTTTCTAGGCCCCCGTAATGATTTTGAGGCCAATTGTTGTTGTTATGAGAAATTTGTGATTTTAATGTTTTGTGATTTGTGAATTTTTCAAGGAGAGTCGATAGAGTAAAAAAAATCTTGAAATTGGGAATGGTTAGGCAAAAAAATTATATTTGTGGAGAGAAATAAATACTAATAATGATAAATTAATATAGAGAATGAATTAAAAAAAGAAAAAGAAAAAGAAAAAAATGATCCAAACTGTAGTTGAATAATAGGTTAGCTAAAATAGGACAAATGGGGTTTTGGTTAGAATTTGACTAAAGATTTATTAAAGTCAATATGAATGCTCTAATATGTTAAGGATTAATTGCGCTTAGTCCCTCTAAACTGCGGGCCCGAGTCAAGTAGCTACAAAATTGAGCAATCAACCCACGAATTGATTGATGATAGGCACAATGACCCATACCATTAACAATTTCCATCAATTGCAGAATTTTAATAGAAAATATTTACGAACTCAAAATGATAAAAATCCACTATGTGGATTGCTCTATTTCAAAAAATTTCATTAAAATTTTGAGATTGACAGAAATTATTGTTAATAGTATGTGATATTTTGTTCATTTATAATTAATGAGAGATGATATCGTTGGATGATATAGTTTAGTGGGAAAAATTATTCAATATAATGGGAAGAGAGGCATTGTTTTGGTAAGTATTTGGTACCCCTCAATGAAATAAAAGGAAATGGAGAAACGTGGAGTATTGGGTGCAAGTGACTGATGTGTGTCTGATGGATGACACATTTTAATTATTGTTGGAGATGCTAGACCTGATGGATGACTGCAAGCCTCTTTGAAACTGCATGGGAAGAGGTTTCTCCATTTCTTTAAAAGCAAGAATTAATATGTCTTGCACTGCTCTGCATGCCGGTGTCTAGCTCCTAAAACCGGTTTTCTGGATATAATAACCAGAATCTGGTAGGGAAATCACCTTCGATCAGCATATATAATACCTTCATTATCCAATCAACAACAAAACTGCATGTGTTTGTTTTCTAAAAGTATAGAGGAAGAAGGGTCTTGTTGAGATCGGATGATTTTGATTTTGAAGAAGTCAAACATTAATTATGGAGAAGTGCGAGCACAAATTAACCTTATGATATGGAAGTGAAGAAACATAGACTCAGAGCTGAAATTATAAGAAGTGTGATCAGCTGGAAATTAAGTTGAAGGGCGGGGTTGATTTTATATGGGAGGGATGAAAGTTGAAAAGTTGAAGAGTTGGATTGTAGGTGATCAATTCAACTTGTGTGTGGTTGGAGCCACAACGTTGTTGCTGCTGTGCGCCTGTGCAGTGCAGCTGAGAGTACTGAGCAAGAACATCATGACACCCAGATTGTTGATGTTCTGGTCTTCTCAACACATTGACTATATTCCTCCTCAAAGTGAGTATAGTGCATGCTATATCTACTTGTATGTTTAATTTACCTGTGATGATTAATGCATTAATACAACCATAATAAAAACAAATAATGTCATTCAATCTGAAATTTCTTCTCAGGAGTTTATGAAAACAATGGATATCTGATGGTTTCAGCCAATGGAGGATTGAATCAAATGAGAGCTGGTGTAAGTACTTTACTGCATGCAGTTTCACTTTCCTCTTTCTTAAACATAGCCACTAATATTAGTGCCTGCTGAATCACTAACATTGATTTGGTTCTGCTACACAGATTTGTGACATGGTTGCAATTGCAAGATATTTGAATGTCACGCTGATCGTTCCTGAATTGGACAATACCTCCCTTTGGCATGATAGCAGGTGAGTCAATACATCTCTGAGAGATGAGATTCGGATATTGAGACAGCTGCCTGATGAGCAGAAGAGGAGTGAAGAATGCTTCAATTTTTACAATGGAGCCTCATGGATGGTCCAACTTGGCCTATTATTTCTACAAGGTTGAATTACTTGGAATAATTGTGCGTATAATTTTTTTTCTTGCTCTTATGATTTATGTAGGTTCTTCCCATGATAAAAGAGAAGGGAGTCTTGCATTTTCAATAAGACTGATTTTAGCCTTGTAAATAATGGGATTCCTGTAGTTATTCAAAAGCTGCGGTGCCGAGTGAATTATGAAGCTCTGAGATTTACTCCCTTAATAGCACAAGTAGGCAAGAAGATTGTCAGGCTTTTAAGGCAAAAAGGTCCTTTTTTAGTTCTTCATCTCAGATATGAAATGGACATGTTAGCATTCTCTGGCTGTAATGAAGGTTGCAATGAGACAGAAGCTGATGAACTCACAAAACTGAGGTGAGTTACCTTCGTTTCTCAGTGAACAAAGAAATGAAAATGAACCTTGATCTCTTAGAAACCTTTTTTAGCATCACTTTTTGTAAATGTGCAATGTAAAAATTTTGTACATAATATGTTACCAGATATGCCACCCCGTGGTGGTGACAAAAAGTAATAAATTCTGGATTGAAAAGAAAAGTTGGTGGGTGCCCTTTAACTCCTGAGGAAACTGCACTTGCATTGCGGGCATTGGGCATTGATCCTAGTATCCAAGTTTATATTGCTGCTGGAAATATATATGGGGGAGAGAAGAGAATGGCAGCTCTGAGAGCAGCTTTTCCAAATCTAGTAAGTTGATCGACATAGCTTCATGAAGAACAACTTCTTTTCCTAGCACTATACTATTTACATGAATGCATAGTTATCTCTTGCTTATCTTTTGTTTTTTGTTGTGTGAAATAGATTAGAAAGGAAACATTGTTGGCACCCTCAGACCTTAAACCTTTCCGGAGACATTCAAACATGATGGCTGCGTTGGATTACATTGTAGCAATAGAGAGTGACATTTTTGTGCCTACCTATGGAGGAAACATGGCAAAACTCGTTCAAGGCCATCGACGGTATTGTACCAATCAATGATTTAGTCATTAGAATTCATCATTGCTTTTTGATGACTCAAATCCATCTAACATGCACAAAGTTTAATTATGTGGTTGAATGCTTTTCTAGATACTTGGGGTTCAAGATAACAATTTCTCTAGATGCATGGCTTCTGGTCAATGTGATAGATTGGTATAAGAATGGAGCACTGAGCTGGGATGAAGTCTCCCAAGAACTGAAGACTGGTCATGCTGATCAAATGGGTAGCCCAACTCAAAGGACAGAGGTTCCTGAGAATCCCATGCATGAAGATTATTTCTATAGTAATCCACATGAATGCTTGCCACCAGTTGGTAAAAAAACGAAGATTACATGATGTGCGTTATGAATTTGAGTTAGTGGATTATTTTTGGAATACTATGTTTGCCACCACATCACACATGCAGCTGTTGCTTCAGGAGTACTATGTACATCTCCTCCTGTGATCAAAATCGAAATGACTTGTTTCTTTGGGTTGCTGTTCAATCAGGGTTGGAGCTTTTGGCCTTTGGGATAGGCCATTACTGCATTAGCTTGGTAACTAAAACCAAGAGAGTATAACTCTAGGGAAAAAAAAAATTCAAAAACATGCAAAAGTACATAATTAAAGTTTATAAGGTTAATGCAATAAAATTTGTAATATTCCTAGCATTATTCATACGAGGAGTCTCCCTCACAATTGATGATTAATAGCAATGCTTAAGATGATGGTACTGATTATGATGACACAACAACACAACAATAAAGATGACATCCGATGCTTTCCATCAACCCTTGTGATGTGTATATTCTAAAACACATGTAAAATGATGTTGCTTTTTATTAAAACCAGAGTCACAATATGTTTGATGCTCAGCCGCTTAGAAATTTGTGAGAATATATATAATTTGGACATTTTTCCAATATGTACATGCAAATGTCAATTTTGATTGAGTCCATGACTAATGCAAGGCCTACAGCCTACAACCCAGGGTCCCAGTATTTGCTCCTCACTCTCTTTTTGTTGGTGTTGGGAAATAGGAATGATGAAAAGTCGGAATGGAATTGAAACAGTTGTTGATTTGACTGTTTCTAGGGGAAGTTTTGAACCGAAGCCTTATCATGGAGGACCTGGGTGCTGCATAGCCTAATATGGAGCAAATTCAAAGTGCTGCCAGTGATATTAACACTGCCTATAACATTGTGCACTCAATGCTGCTTCCTGGTTTCAATTTGCACATAGCCATTCAAAATCTTCCAGGAGAGGTTCACTTATAAACGTCAGTCTCAAAAGAAGACTTCAATAATGGAGAAGTTTTTTTTACGCTAGTTAGATGGAGCTAGGTGTAATTATGAGTTGTGACAGAAAAATGTGTTCTGTGTTGAAGGAATATTTGCAGCAAAGAAATGCATAAGACATGAAAAACCTGGCTCTGTACAGGGAATTTAGCCACCAAAAGGCTCCATTTTGATGCATTTGAGATTGTGTATGATACAAACAAATACAGGCAATGGCATCGCTTGAACTGATTCATAGAAGGAATTCCCAAAAAAAGAATTTATAATTTATGGAATAGTTCTGGGCATGAATCCCATGCAAAGTGTAAGAACCCAAGATAACTGAAGACACAGCATGTACAATAACCAGGAGATGGCTCGATAGAAAGTAAATAAGAAATCTAGTAGAAGATGGAGATTCATGAAAAGCCCATACTAGTTTTTATGTTTTTAGTCGCTTTAGAGCTTGATCTGAATCCTCTCTGCTGCCTGCATCAGTAAGGATGTGCCATCGCTTGGTGGCTAGATGGGGGATTCTCATGATCCTGGAAAAGGAAAGGATAAAATTACCTGTTCTTTATACAACGAAATGTTTTTTAAGTCCAAAATATGGCTGTAAAAGAGATCAGAACTAAAAAAACGCTGCTTTTTCAGGGAGGAAAAAAGAGAGGAAGTGGCATCAGGAAGAAGTAAAAGGGCTTTTCCCCCCCTTTTTTGGGTTTTGGGGGGGGGGGGGGGGGGGTGGGGGTTGGTCTGCAGGTTTTGGAAAAATGGAAACTAGCAAGACAAACCTTAAATTATGTTTAATCAACTCTCCATGAAAAACTATGTACATAATTTATACCTTAGCAATTGATGTTCCAGAAGTCATCCCTCTATTTGCTCGCTTCCCAAGATCAATCTGCACTGAGACGCTGGCCTGTGAAAGATCCACACCTGCACTATGCAGTGCTTGTGTCAAAGTATTCAATAACCTGACCAGCACCAAAACCAATCTCTCATCAGCTTATACTTTTAGCACCCAAACCCATGAAAAGGCTTTGAGCAAAATAATGTAGGCATGCCATTGGCACCAGATAATGTAAGTTTCTGTAAGCAATAAAGTATTTTTAACTAGGAAAAAAAATGGTAAATGATAAAAGAAAAGAAAATTCTTGCTGGCCCAGCACCTAGCCAAAATCCATACTGGACCAAATAATTTTACCAATCTATGAATCTTTACACAGAAATCACAGAACAGAATTATAATAGTATAAAAATTAGAAAGATGGACAGCATAAAAATCCACATTTTATATGCATTTAATCCAAAAATACTACATACACTGGAAATGATTCCACAGCAACAATAAGCAGCAATGAGGACAAGACAAAATTATCAGCCTTCCATCTTCTGATAGATATATAATCAATAAAAAATTTTAAAAACAATTTTTTTTTTTTTAAAGAAAAAAAGAAAATAAAAAGAGAGAGGCTAAAATGCACTTTACACCCTCTAAGTGTGGAGTCACTTCTAAATCGGTCTCTCAACTTTTAAAAACAATGTTTTTTTTTTTTTTAAATCTAAAACGACCTCATTTATGGGTGGGTTAAAGATAAGATTCTAATTGATGTTGACAGAAACAGCATGACAGTGTAAATCACAAGTTTTCATGGTCAGTGGACCAATTTAGAAGCAACCCCAAACTTAGAGGGTGTAAAATAGTATTTCAACACCCCCCCCCCCCCCCCTCTTTCCCAAAAAAAAGAACAAAGGAATGATCATACAATGCCAAAACAGCCTGATTAAACATCTATACAGTAACAAGAAAATCAGGCTCTTGGATCCAATTCAACTCAATATTATACCTGATTTATAAACCTAAATTATAAAATTCTCAAATCCAATACTTAAAATGTCTAAATATCAACTCATAGTAGATGTCAAACATGAGAAATACACATGAATAACATCATCCATACCTAACCAACATTTGATCGACCAGAACTTTACAACTGTAACACAAGTGACATAAATGAGCCTTTTAAAGATTATTGAAATTGATTTCTGAAAGAATGTAAGTTCAGTTTCTTCTTATGGTGGGTAAGAGTGCTACAGGTACCATCCCCACAAGAGAAGCCTTACTAAAGTAACTAATGACTAAGGTTGTGGAGCTTCCTAAAACAGTCACAAGTACAACAAGCTATATGCCTCAACAAAGCTGTAACTTCGCTTCTTAGAACCCAAGTACAAAACAGATTTATCAAGGAACAGTATCAAAACTGAGGCATGAATATAGGTACAAGAACTCAACAGGAAAATAAGAAAAGAAGAAGAAAAAAAAGACAAGAAGGGACTCTATAAATAATAGTAGACTAACTATAAAGTTGGTATACCAAATAATTCTAAATCTCAAGAAGCATCATAGCTTTTTTGAAACTATACACACAACAAATTTCTATAATTACCCACCCTTGAGAGTAAACACTTGAGATGCTAATTGTTCCCCCTTCAATTATCAGCTCCTCCTGTTGGTTTGGTGTTTCACTGGTCATGGGAGACTGAGTTGATTGTGTATCAGCAACCGGTCCCTGAAGAGGATGGGCTTGCACACCATCACCTCTGACAGAAGCAGGAATGTTTGCCTCCAGAGGCATGGGCAGAGGTAATCCCTTGTTTGCTAACTCCGGTTGCCGATCCATTGGTTTGCAGATGATATCTCTGCTAGGATCGGATTCTACAGGATTCTGTGTGCTTGTAAGCGTGGTTGGGGTTATAGAGACATTATTCTCATCAAACTTCCCAGGAAACGCTGACCCCAGACCAGAACCATTTTTTAGGGTTTGAGGGTGACCAACAAAACTCTGAACACGCCAGTGACTATTTCTCTGTCTCAAGCAGGCGAGTGAACAAGTTAACAATGACAATAATTTCCACAGGAATACAAGCTTCCTATTCAAATGCATTCCTTAATTCCTCTTCACCACTAGTATGATTCCATTAGTGGTGAATAAACCAATCATTGACCAGAAACATGCCCATCACTAAAATCAGTCAATGAATATGTTATTCAATATTTCAAAAACAAACAAACACAGAATAAAAGAAGTTCCCATTAGAACTATTGAGCCCCAAGCAATGGCATTAACACCTATGGATCAACTTTGACAAGGCCTAGTCATGGCTCAAGCACATCTATGAATGCCAGATGGATTCAGCACATCTTAGATGTAAATCAATTGGAACATGTGATGCCCCCCTGTGTTTGTGTGTGTGTGGAAGTTGTTGTCTTGATGGATCCTTATCTTACAAAATTATTTTATATGTACAAATGTACAATTGTTATCATACATTAACAAAGGACCAAAATTTTAAAAATCTAAGCCAAATAAGATTTTCAAATTTAATTATTCTAGGTTTTAAATCTTATCTCCTTTGTGGATTTTTATTTTTATTTTTTATGGATAAAATTTTATTTTGTACCTTTTTCATGGATTATGAAGCTTTAAAAATAAATTTTATATGGATTTTATAATTTTCTAGCCATAAATTAAATACATTTATGACTAATACATTCATGAGAAATCATATGAAAACCATATATCTTACTACAGGAGGAGTTATTTACTAAAAGCATAGCATCCTTCATAAGGGTTATTTACCAGGGTCCATTTGATTAGATGCTCTTCATATATCAGTCCCAATATGGAAGGCTTCTTTAAACTTGTGCAATACATAGGTCAATTTTATTTTAAAAAGTAGTAAAGACTGTGTCTCAAGCATGTGTATTCAATATTTACACATGAGAATTCACCTAATACAAGCATGCAGGTCATCCTTATACACAAACATGGTGTGAAGCCAAGTATCAGGACTTTACCCATGGCATCAACTTTGTGGGCTCAGAACTCCAACCCTGGTAAGAACCCTCATGCTTCTGTACCTTTTCTTGTAAATATTGAACGTACTCAATCACCTGAAATGGAACGCTAATCATTAGTCAATTTATAGATCAAATTGCATTTCTTAATGTTTCCAATGGAGACATCCAGGGTCCGAATTCCCCCTCCCCGCTTAAAATGTATCAAAAAAGGCACAAAAAAATAACAACTTTTTAACAATTTTGATACAGATTATTCACTAATAAAAATAACAACTAATTTTAAAAAATTTGTTATATATTTTCACTAATAAGGTACCTCTAATAGGAATGACGCTGTATCTCTCTTTTGATCACTATGGGGTATGAGATCTCTCAATATCTGGAATCTGAAAGAAGAAAAGATTAAGTTTCACCCAACCCTATAGACATCAGGCTCCATAATATATAACATAGAAATAAACTACAAGTTCCAAGATCTCAAATTATTTCTAAAACCCATCCTCAAACTCTTAGTTGAGCAACCTATCATTCTATCAGTTACCAACTTGACCAGTTTGACATGTAACTATACCAGTTGGCCTGATGCCACCCCACAACAACGTACAATTTTCACCTCAGACAGAACAGAACCATCCCAAGCCCCTACTCAAGCTACACCCTTCAAGTAATTTTATACGTTTACAAATATAAGTGCAATAATATTCACAAGGCAGACAAATAATACGAACAGCTTCAGATGAATCTCGTTACAAGTTGTGCAGCCCGAAACATGAACATGATCAACCCATCAGTTGCTTATCAAAAGCAAATCTATAGAAACATTGATAATGCCGTCAAATACCCACAAAAACCATAAAATCGGATAATGAAATTTATTTTAAGACACATACCAATTATGTTGGAACCAAAGCCAATTGGGCCAAATTTAATGTCGAACTGTGAAACGAGTAATCCAGCTATAGTATTCAGCTTTTCATTTTGATTTAAGATCAATATATACAAAAGGTATCTGTACAACATTTGCACATGATAAGATCTAGGTCCAAACCATTTGAGTAATTATATTGGGATAAGTTGATGAAATGAAAACAGAGATTGCAATATATCTAAACAATCTTACATGTTGTCATTAAAATTAAAACCTTTATCTTAATGGGATTTACTTAAGGTATGGCAGCTAAATCCAACAACCACACAAAGCTACTATCCTTCAAAATATACAACTATTATTTATTAGCTCTTAGAACCATAGTTATCATTACCGTACAAACATTATTGAGGCTTTAAGGTTATTAGTGCTATGAAATCAGGGAATCATAGGATACAGGAACGATAGCACTCAAATATACCTCTCATTGATTTTGCTCCTCCTTCGCTGCTCTGTGACTGAGTGTTTCGATCGTATGGCATGAGCCTTATCATTGTTCTTAGCATCTGGTTTCATAGTCAAAAATCCCAAATTTCAAAAGGAAAAAAATGAAATGCAGTCATTAGTCAACCCCAATATTCCAAAATATTAAAATTGACCCATAAAAGAAAAAAAAAAAAAAGAAAATTAACGACGATAAATAAAAACAAAAAGGTTCAAAATCCACCTTTTTTTTTTCCAAAACAATTTTAGAGCAAATATCCTCAGAAAAAAGTCTACGAAATAGACAAGTAAAATCCAAAGTTTAAGAGACCAAAGTCCATATCAGTTTCCAAATTGGTGGGACAATTGGAATTTCACAACAATTAACATACGTAGCTAGCGTTAGCCCAAAAGAAATCGCACTCTGTTTAAGAGCAGATATTATAAACCCCAAAAGAAAAAAAAAAAATTGAAAACCTTGAATAATTTGATTAGATATAACCTCGTACTAGGGAAACGGGATCTCCAAGAATTGGATCTAACATAAAACATGGTATGTGAAGGGCAAATAGGAAAGGAGAGAAGAGAAACCTTTGTTGTTGTTGTTGTTGTTGTTGTTGTTAGGCGTGGAAGACGTTCCGTCTTTGTTGGAGGTGAAGTCTTCATCCTCGTACTCCTCGTCTTCCTGATTAGCCTTCCCTGTTCTCATCCTTTTCTTTATTATTATTAATAAAAGACTAATTCTTTGTGCTCAATATGAAGAAATACAAGAGAAAGGGGTAAATTTGGGAAAAGAGTTTGAAGTTTGCGGCAGAGAGAGATTTGAGATTGAGATTGCGACGAGATCACGAGACTTGTGTTAGTTTAGTTTAGTTTAGTATTTGTATTTGGTTGGGGCCAGTTCAGCACTATTACTATATAAAATAATACTAATAGATTCTGGTAAAGGGGTTGCTCCAGTGCGCAGTGGCTTATGACTCCACCATCACTATGAGTATCACTCATTCTGCTCTGCCAGACTGGATGTATGTTTTTGTATCATCTACAACAATACTACCATCTAAATGTAGCCAAGAATAGCATGTGACTTTACTCACGTGCTTCCCGTGCTCACTTTTTCTTTTTCTTTTTTCTTTTTTCTTTTTTCTTCTGGACTGCTCATATTCTCACTTACCCACTCAACCCGCCTCCACATGTAATAATTTGGGTCGAATTAACCCATTTACTCCATTGGTAACGGGTTGGAAATTGTAAGAAAATTGATTTAATGGTCGACTGTGAGAACATTCTCTCCAAAACCTGGGGTTGGCCTAATGGAGACAATTACTAAGGTCTCATGAGATTCTAAGTTTAAAATCTATAACCATGATTATCTTGGAGACATCTCAAGGGATTCCTCCTTATAATATCCAATATATGTGAAATGGGGGATTATATATATTCGATGGAAAAATCAAGGATTTAAAGAACTTTAGACGTTTGTTCTCGTTATCAAAAACTAAAAAAATTGTTCAAGAGTATACCATATATTGAAAAATGAGTATTATTTCAAAGTCCATTGTTTCAATTGACATTTGTAAAAGAGGTATTATAAAAGTAGGATACACTAGTTTTTTTTTTTTTTTTTTTAAAAGGTGATGGAAAGTCATGTTTCAAGCCTAGCTATGACTTCAGTAAATAGGGTAACTTCATTGTTACTTGGTAAAGAGTTCTACCGTTTTGTACTATAATCTATAGCATGATACGGATACCATTGAGAGAAAATATGGGGTACAACCGTATATGGGGGCATGGGGCAACAATTGCTTGATAATTTGAGCTTTTAGTTCTACGAAATCTATGTAAAAAATTTAGTAATTCATAAATAAATAAATAAACGTAAAAAATTTAGTATAGAAACAATTTCTAACACAATAGACAAATTCAAGCAAGTAGTCAAAAGAAATTTTGATACATTGAATTATCTCCAATTAGTTTTCACATTTGGAAATTTTGCATGATCGCATAATTAGTGAATAAACGAAGAAATCTAAGTTTAGTTGGAAACAATAATTAAATATAAATTCATGCATGCTTTTCAAGAGGGCATAAAAAAAATAATAATAAAAAAAAATTAATGGATTTTAAGTCCTAACAAATACACATTAAGGAGTGTGAGAGTTTTCAAGAGGGCCGGAGAGAGTCTTATAGAACCAATGCATATAATTTTCTGTCGTGTCAACCAAATATCCATAGCTAGAATTTTTTTTTTTTTTTTTAAATAATTAATTTTTCTTTATATTGAATGAAATGAGTCAGCCACTTGGGTATTCGGTCCAGTGGTAATTTCCTTCCCAAAAAAATCCTCCTCTATGAGGGTGTGGGTTCGATCCTCAGGAATTTTAAAATATACGTGTGTGTGAGTTTAGATTAGAATTTCTAAAATGAATGAGTCAAATACATAATCATCTTCATTTAGGGAGAATTTTACGGTACATACTTGCCTGTTCTCAAAAAGCGGCATCTCGATCCACAACTTGAAATTTTCTAGTCAAAGATTTCATGCATGCACCTCAATTCCTCCGAAAATTCCATATTTGGATAAAGGTAACCTCAATCCAACCGAATGCCAGCCAAAACACTCTCTCAGCCAAGTAGAACACCATTATAAAGTCATATTATACACTGGGAATTGGGGGATAAAAAGATAGTATATTCTCAATTCAATAATCGGAGCCTCAAACTAATGCAAAACTCATTTCCCATTTTCCCAATGCCTCTGCTTTTGCAGACTCCCACTTTGTTACAATTATTAAAGCTCTATGCAACTCTCTTTATTGGCATAATATTCTTTCTTCCATTCCTTTTCTTTGCCTTCACTTGTATTTCATTTTCGTTCTTTATAATCATACCATTATTGTGTACCATAATATCCGCCATCTATCTTTGCAAGAGTTTACTCTTGTCCCTCATTAGGTCCCCAGAAATGAAGTTGAAGAACTTCCAAGGTACTGCATCCAAGTCTACCAAAGGCTCAAAAGCCATCGGAAAGAGGGTAATTGAGGGCCTCAGTGACAAACAAGTGAGCGTTGAGTTGGATCCCTTGGAGTTCCCATCTCTATGTGAATCGGAAGAAGAAGAAATGGTGAAGGTTGAAATTCATAGGGTGTGCATGTTTGAACAAGACTCATGGCAAATTCTGTTTCCAAAGTCTATCAAAAAGGAAGAACAGCAATCGGTATGCCGTAGTTTATTTAGTTATGATCTATATGTTTTTATTTTCTTGCTCAAGTAATATTGCATTAGTATATTTAATTTGTATTAGTTTATTTTATATTATCTTCTTCATTTTTGCAGTTCCATGAACTTTTGTCCTTTTGGAGAAGCAAAGAGCTAGAAAGGAGAGGCATAGAAGATTTCAACAATATTACTGGTAGAATTAATATAGGGATTGCAAACTTTATGTCTTAGCTAGTTATCATAGTACTGTCCAAAATTAGATTGAGAAAGTTAACTGCTTGTTCATATTGCTTTAGAAAGTGCAATTTATTTCAACCTCAGAATGTTTGTTTCACATAACATGAGGAATCTATCTAAAACATGAAATGAAACTATGTGGAGTGTTACATACTAGCTGTTGTGTATGTATGCAAGCGTGCGTGCAAGGAAAAAGAGACCTAGGACAACTAGGAGTGAGGGTGCCAACCAATCAATTTTAAATTTCAAAAGCAACTCATCCAAACATGGAAACTAAATTCACACCTTTCTAAGTAAGGCAGATTCTTGACATAAGGTTTCAACCAAATCAAAATTTTCAAAATTTAGAAAGATCGAAAATGATGCAAACAAAGGATTATTTTCCAAAATTTGAAAATGTATGAGGCATGTTTGGTGACAGAATTCAAACACAGTTTTCTGTGTTTGAATCCAAAAAATAGTGGGTCCGGTTCCAATATTGTTAGTTTGACACTTGTTTTCACATTTTGGATTCAAATAAAAACACTGTTCAAATGATAATCAAATGACCCAAATTGAAAACAACTTAAAGATGTTTTTGGCTGAATTGAGACACTGTTCAAATGACCAGTGACATTTTTGCAAATTTTTGCTCGAATGACCGGTGGCATTATTGTAATAAAACCCATCTTTTTTTTTTTTTTTTTTCTTTTCCTGACACTCTCAACAACCACTCTCTCTCGAACCATAGCAGCTCCTCCTCCTTCTCACACTCCTCCCTCTCACTCTTGCTGGCTTGGCTTTTCTTCTCCAATGGCGTCGTGGCATCACCGACCCCTCCACCCGCTGCTTTTTGTTCTCCAATGGTTTTTGTTCTCACCCACGATAATTTCTCTCTATCTTTCGTCGTTCTCCTCTCTATCTCGCCGCATGATTTGTGCTTGATTTTTGTGAATTTGTTGTTGTATTTGTTGGATTTCTTGTGATTTGTGTTGATCGGTGTGGGTTTGTTGGATTTGCTGTTGTTGAAGTGGGTTTGCTGGGTTTTGGGTTTTTTTCTTTTTTTTTTTATAGATTTGTTCTGATCTGCCGTGGTGGCTCTTGGTTTTATTGATTTTGGCTTTGTGGGTTTACCGATTTGGTTGATTCTGTCCTTGGTTGTGGGTTTTGTGCAGTGGGTCTTAGTGGGTTACGAGGTGGGTCAAGGTGGGTTTCTGTGGGGGGTTTGGCTTGCAGTGGGTCGGGGTGGGTTGCGGGGTGTTTCTTGGTGGATTTGTGGGGTGGCTTGCGGTGGCTCACGGTCTGCCTTAGGTGGCTCTGAAATGTCTGTGTGTGGGTGTGGTTCTGTTTTTGGAAGGAATGAAATATGTGTTAGTTATTTGTGAAAACACTTATGTGAAAACAATTGCCAAACAAAAAAAAAGGATTAAAAACAGTATAAAACTTGAATTTGGATTCATTAATTGAAAACAGTACAAATACAATTTTTGAAAACAAAAACAGAATTCAATCACCAAACATACCCTTAAAAACCGAATTTTTTTTTTTTTTTTTTTTTATTTTACTTTTGGTTGACCTCATAATATTGCGCCACATAAGCTGGTCCCACAATTTTACACCTCATTATTTTAATATATATTTTTTAATTGAATTTAAATTTTATTCTATAATTAAATATCTCATTAGAATCTTGACATATTATATTTTCTTTAATAAAAATAATATATTGTTCTATATATATAAACACAATCATATTATAATCTTGATAGATTATATTTTCTTTAATAGAAATAATATATTGTTCCATATATATAAACACAATCATAATAAATGCATAATACTATAATATATTTTATATATAAACACAATAATAATAAATGTCTTTTAATAATTATCAATTTTCATATTTAGACAAAATATAAAAGACAGAAAAAATCATATTTAGACCTATAATTCTTTAGATTTTATTTTAAACTAGTCGCAAACCCGTGCAATGCACGGGAAAACTATTGAAAATGAGATCTAAACAAATATTGGAAATTTTTTTTTTTCTTTTTGTCTTTTTTTTCTTTTTTCTTTTTTTTCATTTTTTAAACAAACACATTAATATTAAAATCTATTATTAATCTTTTAAATACGTATCATGATTGCGTAGACAAAAAGAATATTTCTATATTTCATATTGTAATATCATAAAAATAATAAAGATTTAACTGAGAATTAATATAAAAAAAAAATAGAAGGAAAAAAAAAATCTACATGAATGGTGCTATTGCAGTCAAGTGCACAAACGTGTGCTATGTGGAAAAGTTCCACATGCACCTTTCTCCTTGCACTATTCCATTTGCTTTTCTTCTCTTTGTTTTGCCACAAAAATACAAGCCACAAACCAGATTCAAAGTAAACAAATTTCACAGTATTATATGTTCTCTAATCTCTATTCAAGATTTCAAGTGTAATCTCAAATATTTTCAGTGTTGGGAATATCACCACTGATTGGAAAACGCAAACAAAAACTCAGCCCAAAAATCCTGTCCAAGAGTGCTTATATATATATATATTCCAAACTAAACAAAGCCCATTCTCGTCCATATTTAAGTCCATGTTCAAGCCCAATAGAAATCTAGTATTCAAGAGAATCAAAATTAAAATCTGTGTAAAATAAGGTGGGGCAGGTGGTAAGATGTTGGCCACACTATTCTCAAAAAAAAAAAAAAAAAAAAAAAAGATGTTGGCCACACAAGAAGTTTTCTACTTTTCAAATGTCAAAGTTTTAAGATGGAGAAACCAAAGAGATTCAAAGTCTCAAACGGTGAGCAACTGTGCATTGAGTGGTTCGAAACTCCAAATTACAATGAGAGCAGATTAGCAGAATAGCAAATTGTGCTTCTTGTAAATTTATAAAACAGCATTCAAATACACGTGTAGTTGTGCGTCTGAGAGAGATAGAAACAAAAAACGAATACTTTTCGAATTCCGCATATGGAACTGTTAGATGAAAAAAGGGGCACGAAGCCATCGTCAAAGAAAGCAAAACTTTACCAGAAAGAAGACAAGAGCAGAAATCAATTCCCAAAAGGGAATAACTAAACTTGGTTTTTGGTTCGGATCATTGGGCTTGTTTGTTTGCACTACAACCTCATTAGAAGAAAAAGAAAAAGAGAAGTAGAAGTCGGGAGCCAAAGAGAAGAAGCCTATAGCGAATAGAATCGGGAAGGAAATCGAAGAAAAAAATAAACCAAATTTAAAATTAAAATACAAATATGACGTGTAAAATTATGAGCACTCAAAAGCTGATGTGTTAAAATGTTAAGAGGTCAACAAAAGGTCAAAAAAGCTTCCGTTTTACATTATAGTATAGATAATTTTTCCGTGCATCGCATATATTTGCGACTATAGTTATTATTTAATATGACGGATTTTTCCTATAAAATTGCATGGCAAGACAAGCTTATACATGCTCACATGTGTGCGAGAGATGGAACAACCTTTGATTTATTGTTTAATCCTTTTGATTAGCGGAGTATTTGCTTCTCGCATCAATTAGAACTGAGTTTCCACTTGTTCATTTCGTTCAATTCAACTCTGGAATGATTATTCATTATTTGTTAATCAGATGCATTAGTTTTGCCGTTTTTTGTCAGGTGACCTTAAAGTCTTAAACACAGCTTCAGCATTGTCGAACACTAATATTCAACTAACCCCTAGGAGAGTCTAATGATTTCATGCTCGTACATTCCATGCCTATGATTACTATATATAAAATATTTTTTCAGAACAGGATTGTTAGGTCTTCTAATCAATCTCTCATTTCCCTTATATATGTTGTTCCTCCAATGAGACAAATGCAGCCATTGAGGACTAGGGATATGCAATTGAGAACCTCCTAGATGCGATCCCTCATCCTGAAGATTCTCCAAGTCAAACGAATGTTTGGAAATCGGAATCATCATGAAGTAAGCTGAAGAAATCTCATAAAGTAAACTTACAAAGCATAGAAATTAAGGAACTGCCAATTCAATTGTTCACTCAATATTATTCCCCCAAGTTGATGGGTGAATGTTAAAAATTCCCAACTTACTAATTAGTCTATTGAAGTGATTTTGTCCAAGAGTTTTGTGAATAAATATGCAAGCTTTTGACGGGGTTGTATGCAATTTCAATCATGCCTAGAATTAGAGGACAATTGGCATACTTTGTTCGTGGAACATTGGGTTTGCCGTGATATATAATGCTGTTTGATTGTCACAAAATAGTACTTGAACAAAGTTAAAAGAATATTAGGAAAATATTTATCTACATCATTTATACCTTACATCACTCAAATGTGAACAATATTATTCACAAATTGTGAACATGCTCACAAGTTGTAGATAATATTATCTATATTTTAAGTAGTGTGAAATAATAATATAAAATAGCAATGTGAAAATAGTCAATCAAATAGCTAGAAAGAAAATGAGGCCTGTTATTTCACAACTTGTGTGAAGTCCGGCCCCATACAGAAGACATTCCGGCTCAGCCAAGGAAATTGAGAGAGACAATTGTAAGTTTCCTGTAAATTAGTATATATGCATGTCTATTTCATGGGCTGTTTTCAAACATCTTTTTCTTTGTGAATAAAAATAAGTGCGCCAGGCCAGGTCATCAACTGTGGTTAGGAACCAACATAATTCTGTATCTATATATATATATATATATATATATATATATATATATACTAGTCGTAAATCTGTGCGATGCACAGGAAAATTATTGAAAATAAAATCTAAATTAATTTTGATTCCTTTTACTTCTTTTGTTGAAGGACAAGATTTAACTACAAACCAGTTTGTAGCTCGTTTGCTACAACTCACTATGTGGTAGCTTATAAGACCATCCACATGTATTATTTAAAGAAGTCACATGACTTATTAAATAGGTCATGTGACTAAAATACACATGGATGATCTTATTAATTGCCATGTAGTGAGTTGTAGCAAGCTAACAATAAACCAGTTTGTAGCCAAACTCTGTCCTTTGTTGAATATGTTTTTTTGTTTTTTGTTTTTTTTTTTTCTTTTTTTGTAGTTCAAAATGTTGTAGGCAAGATCGATAAAGAGACTTTATGATTCGGATTTAGGATAAATCCTGCTTTTTGGTTTAAAAAAATAACTAAGAAAGTATTTACCATAGGATAATTAAAATTTAATATAATGTAATTTTTCTTTTAGCATAAGTTGAATATAGTCAAATTTTTATAAAACACGATTCATGTTTATATTTACCATATGGATCATGTTCCATCCAAAAATAAAATAAAGGATACTTAAAATAAGAAGAAGGACAAATAAATACATGGATACATGATTATATGATCAAACCTAAATAATTTTCATAACTCATTTCAAGCTCACATGGTTTCATTATAACAAATCCATCAATCTTTCTCCATTGCCAGAAACAAAATTAAATGAAATACATAAGAAAAAAAAATTCTAAAAATATGGATGAAAATTGATAATTATGATTATTATTAAAAGATATTTATATTGTGTTTATATATGGAATATATTTTAGTATTAGACATTAATTATGATTGTGTTTTATATATGAAATATATATTCTTATATTAAAGAAAATATGATGTGTCAAAATTCTAACGGAAGGTTTAATAATAGAATAAAATTTAAATTCAATTAGAAAATATATATTAAAACAATGAGGTGTAAAATTGTGAGATTTCAAAAGCTTATGTGGCGCAACATGATGAGGTCAACCAAAAGTCAAAAAGTTTCGGTTTTATATTATAGTATAGATTATAGATTAAGAAGTTGTTAGCAGGGCCGGCCATACACCTTAAGGCCTTTTTTTTTTTTGGGCTATAAAAAAAATGACCATTTTTTACTATAGACCTTTTTATAATATTGTTTAAGGATATTTTATTTATACATAAAAGGATGAGACCAAACTTCACTTTTAAACAATACAAGACAATGGATGGATAACAATGAATTTTTTTGGTGTCGTTGTTGATTTTATCCTATGACTTTGATAATGAGATGGCTGTGATCCAGATTAGACTAATTCATGATAGGTAAGAGGTGGAATATCTTTTATGGTTATGCATCCAAAACCACAGCTTGGATTGTAGAAATTGTATTCCTTATATTCCAGTCTCGAGCTAGTTGTCGTGCACGCATTCAGTTCCCACCCCTTTTGTTTGAATGCAATAATTGGATTGCGACAAGTTGTGATGCACAAACGCAGACTTTGTTTAGGCTGACACCGGGAGAAAGTGGATGCAAAATATTTCCCAGAATGTGGATGGATCTTGAGGTGCAACTACAAAGTTGGCTGAGAATGTCGTGTTAGATTAATGCTTTAAAGATTTCATAGCAATACATATGACTATATTATTTCTATTAAAGAAAATATAATATGTTAAGATTCTAATGTGATGTTTAATTATAGAATAAAATTTAAATTCAATTAAAAAATATATATATTAAAATAATGAGGTGTAAAATTGTGAGAACTCAAAAGCTTTTGTGGCGCAATATTATGAAGTCAACCAAAAGTCAAAAGCCTCGGTTTTATATTATAGTATAGATATATTAGGATGGCAAAAAAAACCCAAACCTATTAGCTCACACAAACCTACTCATTAATTGCCCAACCAAATCTACTTATTTAATAAATGGGTAAATGGGTGCTAACCCAATTAGACCCAAATTAAGTTGAGTTTAATTGGGTTTTAATTGGGTTGTTTATTAGGCATCTACAAAAAGCCCAAACCTACTTATTGGTTTTTTTTTTTGGAGGTTCCAAGGGTATTTCAGTAATTTTCTTAAGTTTTAATTATTTTTTTATCATTTTATAGGCTTTAAGGGTATTTTGGTAAATATCTACTTTATTAAATGGGTGAGTTGGGTTTTATTTTAGATAATTGGGTTGGGTTGAGTTTAGGTAATATCTACTTTATTAAATGAGTTTAAATGGGTTATTAGGTTTTAAAGTCCCAACTTATTTAAAGCCCACCCAAACCTATCCAAACTCATCCATTTGACATCCCTAATATATATATATATACTAGTCGCAAACCCATGTGATACACAAGAAAGTTATTAAATATAGTATTTAAAGAAATAACACACTAAATAATGCAATGCAATCAAATGTGATATTAATAAATAAAATTAATTATCAGTTCAATATCACATGTAATTATATTCATTATTGCATACATACCGTACAAATTGCATCTGTCTCATATATCTAGAAGGTAAATAAAAGAATTCCAATATTTAGAATACCAAATTGATATTTATTAAATGACAATCTATTTCTTCGTTTCAAGCTCCTAAGAAGAAAGTAGTGTAAAATTAAACACCATTATAGAAAATTCTTTTTTTTTTTTATTTGACGATAGCAATCTACACTACACACACGCACACACTGTTTGGGGAGGGCAGAGGGGATTCGAACCTCTGCCAAATGGGGGGGAATTTTAGCAACCCATTATAAGGCACATGCCAAGTATAACACCCTAGTTTCATAAACTTTTCTCCCCTAATATTTAAGTGGGTGAACCCTTATGATCCTCTTGCCGAAACTTTCAATTCCAATCATACATTCATACTATGTTTCCTTTGAGGAAGCTAGTAAAAGTTAAAACCCTTTAAGGCTTGGTACAGGGAGGCAATCCTACAAATACATAGTTGAACAACAAAGAAATCTAGCTTCGAACACTGGAATAATTTGTATAGATGGATCAAACCCACTTGGTATGGAATTTACTCAGAAGTAGCTCCAAATCTACACATGGAAATCTTATCTATAAAATTCTAATTAAGTGCAAATCAATTTAAAAAGTTGTTATGTAATTTAATACCACTGCATTCCTTTAGAACTATAACTCTAAAAAGAATTAAGTAATATTTATGGATGATAATCCAATTAAAAATTAACGAAATATATGACAATAAGTTGAGCCAGATCTAATAGAATAAAAACACCTTTTGCAAAACCAAGCATTTAATCAAACATGTAAAGAACGCTTAAACTCACTCACCCAAGTAAATAAGTGGCGCAAGATCTAATACCAAGACAGTGAAACCAAAGAAAAAAAAATGTTTAGGACTCAAATCTTCAGAACTGATATAATGAGTAATTCGACCAGAGATTTAAATTTTTAAATGGCGGTGGTTAAGTTTGTAAACAATAAATCAGATTTCGTAACTCCCCTCCACTTGCAATTCCTTACAACAACAACAACCAAAGCCATCATGGGTTTCTCATATCTCGGTTTCCAAGCTTGCCAAGTACCTATTCCTAATATCAACTTTCTGGTTCCTAATTCCGACTTGGGCCGTAATTTTGTTCCCAATTGTTCTATTCTTCTTCTTATGTTGAAGGAGGTCAGAAAATTGTGCTAATTCTGGTTGAAGAAAATTTTGTTGCTTGAAGGGGTCTTTTTGGATAAGAGGTGAAGAAGTTCTATAAGAAAGAGAAATAGAAAAAGTCTGAAAGTGTGAGGGCTTCGGGTTTCAGGGTTTTGACCATTGTCTCGGACAAGGATCCTCTCCATTTCAAATTAAATGGAGAGTCTCCATTTCATGGTCTAGATTTTATTTCACAAATCTAACGGTGTACAGAGTATCTCATCATTTAAAATTTTAAATGAGGTGACACTCTGTATATTGTTAGATCTGAGATATTTAATCTAGACCATAAAATGGAGACTCTCCATTTAATTTGAAATGGAGAGGATCCTTGTCCGTCTTATGTTATTGGAGGACTCAAAGTCCAAAATAAAATTTAAAAAACTAATAAAATAATAATAGTGAGATATAAAATTGTGAGAGTACAAAAGTTGATGTGTCAATGTTTTATGAGGTCAACCTAAAGTCAAAAAAGCTTTGGTTTTATATTATAGTATAGAATATATATATTCATAACACAATAAGTACAGAAGTTATACTGACCTATAGAGATACTTTACTGGTTCAATATGTACAGAATGATCAATTTTTATGAGACACAAATCTTATATAGGTTAGTTTTGAGCCATATTAATAACATATAAAGAAGGAAAATGATACGCGCTAGCTTGACCAGCAAGCTAGCATACAGAAGAGCTAAACTAAGTTAACCGGACTTTATGAGCAGAAGAGAAATGCTTAGCTGCCGCGACCATGGCCGCCTCTGGGCCATCAGGTGTTGGGCTCTTTTTCATTTTTTCACCTTCGCTAGAGTCACAGAAGCATGAAGCCAATGATCTTAAGATTGACGAATACCGACTCTCTTTCTTTTCCTTACTCATCATCTTGCCTGCAAAACCAGAAAAATATTGGAGGCAAGTCTTATTGAAAGTTGAAATCACCAGTACTTACAAATATGTTATATATGTTCTATGATTTCCTAGAGAAGTGAAGTGCTTAATTTGATTGTACAACTCTATGGGAGATCCATCTTTGCCATTATATATATACAGGGGCGGAGGCAGAAAAAAATTTTAGAGTGGGCTAATTGCAAAAAAAAAAATCTTGACTAAGCTAATTAGGTAATTTTTTTTTTTTTATAAAAAAAATAAAAGAAAAAAAAAACCTTGACTGGGCTATAGCCCAGCCAAGGCTTGCCTTGGCTACGCCCCTGTATATATAAGCTCAGGTTACTTGATGGTTAAGCTAGAATTGATGGGATTCCAAAGTGTAAGAGTTGAAAGGGAAAGATCGCAGGTCGCAGCACTTTGGAATCTTGGTGGAGGCGTTTAATTTTCCACTTAAGAAAAGCTGACTAGTATGGAGATGTCCTCTTATATGAAATGGCTTGTAATCTCTACTAAACCTTACCAACTTGAAAACACATATTTAATACTTCAGATTCTTGGTCAACCCAGTGGGAGTTGACCTTTTAATCCTTTGATTCTTTTGTTAGATATGAACTGGAATAAAAATATATTCAATCTAAACAGAAAAACTTGTGAGGAGAATGTTACGTACCTCTTTTACGTATCTTTTTTACCAATTTATACTTCTCTCAATGGTGGGATATTTTAAAATATTTACCCATTCCCCCATCTCCTAGGATCTTCCTTCTGCCATCATTTATGAGAAAATTTTAGACAATAGTTCACAATTATCTGATTTAGGCTTAATCCAGAAGTTGCATTTAATGTTACGCTTGAGAGATATTTCTAACATTAATTGCGATATCTTGGAACAATCCCAAATTATTTTAATATTGACTAAACAAGATTTCTATCGGCTGATCTGAACAATTGTCTTATTCGGCATAGACCGAACATAATGGACTAGTTCGGTTTTGGCCGAACTACGTCTACTGACTGGTCCGAAAGGCTTTTCTAATTCAATGAATCGCCTGTTACTTTCCAATTTCATCTCCTCCACTTGGGTTATCATTTTCACTTCTAAACTCTACACTCTATGGGAAAGATCAATTCTACACTCTACTCTATGGGAAAGAAAGAAGATGAAAATGATGGAAGATCAATTCTACACTCTACACGTAGCTATTTTATCCCAAGATTGGTTAAACATCAATTCCAAAGTGTAGAAGTGAAAATGATATCTTCTAAAAAATCAATATGAAAACCCAAGCTAGAATTGATGGTTAATTATATGCTATTTTTTAGAAGATATCATTTTCAACCGTTCCATTTTTAGTGGTTTTCATATTGATTCATGGAGTCTTGGGTTTTAAATTTCTTAGCCAACATATTGGTGTTATGTTGTTATTCCAAATGATTTCTCTTTATAATTATTCAAAGGAAAAAAAAAAAAAATCAAAAGAAAATATTTAGCCGGGTTACATAATGCGAAATGATTTTCCGGGTCACAATGTGTTAGGTGACATGACGTGGCTGCTTGCTTTTATCAATAAAGCTTTTTCCTCTGTTTTACCCAAAAATCAAGAAGGCCCATCGTACCAAAGATCTTTACACCACATCTCTATTCTCCGCCAAGTAAACCCAGCCCACTAGATAATTGGATCCTCTCAGCAAATATATGACTAACAGGGTACACAAGGGTTGGAGAATGATGGGTATTTGCATCTAGCCTACTGTAAACTCCTATTAAACCTCATCTAGCCCTGAATTTCCCCTCAGAGAAATTATTCAGTCCACCGGGTGAACCAGTCTAATGGTCCACCCATCCAATAATTAAATGCCATGTAATTTCATTTAATGACTAAGCTACACATCAATAACAAACAAAAGGGAGAATTACCAAAATACCTCCTGCTCCTCTTCATGTTCACTTTCGCTTCCCCTCCTCCCATCTGTGCCATAGCCACCCACATTACACATAAACCGAGTGACTGTGTGTGTCTCTGTCAAATATATTTTTTTTGTTTAAATTATATCTGATTGCTGGCTGTTTTTATTTGGGTTTCGAATGTTTGGAGTGTGAACTAACAATCACTGACTTCGTATTTCATTGGGGACTTGGGTTTTTTTTTTTTTAGCTCTCGCCGTCCTCCATGGCAGTTTGTGTGTTGTAAATTTGTAATTATAAAATTTTGGTTATTTATTCAATTGAGGAAAGGTTTAAGACACCAACCTTTTTATTTTTGATTTTAATAAGTATAGCTTTTACAAATAAAGAGGAGTTATTTTTGCTTTGTGGCGGGATTAACCCCCAGAATAGGACCAGTAGGTGAGGATTCATATAAACAAGTTTTTTGTTCTTTTTTAATTCGTTTTCCATTCGCAAATTGACTTAATTTATTACAAGTTTTAGGATTGCTTTTGCTCTCTCCGTCCTCCTTAGTTGATTGCTTTTGGTCTTTTCTTCCTCCATGGCATATAAAATTAACCTTTTGCGGCAGTGCTTCCTAGTTCGAGCCCCAGGATACTAAGGTAGACATTCTGTTATTAAATTTGAACCAGGCCAAGAAGGAAAAAAAAAAAAGGAGTTTTGGGAGCAGTGAGCTCATCAAATTGGGTGCCGATTCCACCGTCTTGGTTATTCAAGTTTTGGTTGCAAAGAGTGTGGTTGGAAGCCAGATCTGGTGGGGCATTTGGTCGATTCCACTCGATTTCTGTGTTGTTTGGGTGGCTATGGCACAGATGGGAGAGGGGAAGTGAACGTGAGGATGAGCTAGGTGGAAATTGGATCTAGTTGGGGTGTTTTGGTATTTTCGCTTTTGTTTGTTATCTTATGTGTAACTTAGTCATTAAATAAAATTACATGGCATTTAATTATTGGATGGGTGGACCATTAGACTTGTTCACCCGGTGGACTGAATAATTTCTCCACCATTAGGCTGATGACAAGCAGAAAAAAGTTGACTTATCATGAATTCTAATTAATTATAGGTGACACACGTGGAAATTTATGACATACACATGATTGTAAAAAACATATAATTGAGTTTTAAATCAACCTTTAAAAACAAGATTTATATGGAAATTATGCTTCATATGTGGGATACAATTATTCATCTTTTATGTGGGTGTAATTATCTAAAACCTTATTTGTTTTTAAAAATCATATGAACTATACATGGCTTTTGATTTGCATCAGGCGTGATCCTATAGTTAGTTAATGATCAAGGAACACACATTGGCAAGATAATCAAATTTACACCCTTTAAGGTCCAAGGGAGATACTAGTTCAATGAGGTATTTAACATTAGAAACATAATTCACAAGGATAAATAAATAAAACAATTAACTGGAAGCTAATATAAAAGCGTCATTTGAGATTATTAGAATGCCTTTGTTTTAGGAAATAACAAAAAGGGAGCTTCTTATGTGGAACAAGTTGTGCTTATTGCCTTATTGGCACAATTTGGATTAATTTGAATGAGATAATAGTATATGATGATGATAATGATGATGAATCGGTGGTTAAATGGTTGGGTGGTATTAGTGTGGGTCATGCCTAAGTGTTGGATATTAGAATAATGGGCTTTTTTAAGTTTTATGTCCTTGGGCCTTTTTGTTATGTTAAGCCCATTTAACTATACATATATATATATAGAAAGCTCTCTCTTTTGAGAGATAACATGAATTGAATAGAGAAATCTATAAATCAAGTTGGTATCAGAGCCTCACCACTTTTTTTCTTTCTTTTCTATTTGTTTCCAGTAACCCAATAACCCATAAACCCAAACAGAAACACACCTTCCTCCTTGGACTCACCGTACCAGCCTTTGGGTTGGCCTGAGCACTTGGGCTGAGCAGCCCCCGTTGGCGTCCGGCTCCGTGACAGCGCAACCGAGGCGTGATTCAAGCCGTTTGTGCCGCCGTCCCACTGATCTTTGCTTCAAAATTTTTTTTCTCTCTTGAGATTTGTTACTAGTCGTTGCTACTCTTATGATGTGCTAAAATGGATATTCAGTGTTCTGGAACCCATTTTGTTGATTGTCTTCGTGAGTTATTGCTGCTGTTGTGATCTTTTTGATGCTATTGATATGTGATCAAAGGGTTTGTTGTAGTTGTGATCGTTTTTGCTGTTATTGGTAGGCTTGTTTATTTTTTTTTGTTGGGACAGCTATGTTGTTTTTGGTGTTATTGCTTGTTGGTACGTGATAAAGATTTTTTTTTAGTGCTCTTTGTGACCGTTTGGGGCTGCCAAGTTTTGGTAGCATTTTTTTGTTTGTGGGTCAATCGTGTTGCTAGCTATTCTATGTGCTTCTTGTGGCTGTTTAGGAGCTATGGGTGATTCTAGCTCCACCTTTGGAATTGTGATGGTTGTTGCTATGTGTTAAGCATTTTTGGTATACTTTGTGATCGTTTGGGGTTGACAAGTTTGGGTGGCAATTTTTCTGGTGGGTTAGTCGTATTGGTGTCTGTTGCTTCTTGCCATGTTGCTGGCTATTTTTTGGACTATGGGTGATTCAAATGGAAAAGATTTTGCTTCCTCGAGGTGTTTGTCTCTCAACATACACCTACAGCTCCAACTGCTGCCATTGCTACAGGTACTCCTACTGCTTGTCATGTTAGATCTGAAGCACCTACTTGGGTTCTAGATTCAGGAGCCAATGATCATATGACTGGTGAGCCGTCTTTATTCTCATCACCTTTTATTCCTATTATACAATCTGTTTGTCTTGCAGATAGCTCCACTTTCCACATTAGTCATAAGGGTGATGTGTTTTTGTCATCAAATATTTTGTTGTCATCTGTTCTTCATGTTCCCAATTTTGCCTTTATCTTTTATCTGTTAGCCATCTTGCTAAGAGTCTCAATTGTGCTGTTATATTCCTACCATATCATTGCTTGCTACAGGACCTAAATTCGAAGAAGATCTTTGGCAGGGGATATGAGCGCGATGGGTTATATTATTTTGGGGAGCCTCCACCTACATCCGGCCTTCAGGCTTCAATTTTGCCTCATTCTAATTCTAATGTGTTTTCTTTAAAAACTTTGATCCTGTGGCATGCTCGTTTAGGACATGTCAATTTTCAGTATTTGTGTCTGTTATTTCCTTCTTTAATAAAAACTTGTAAGGATCATAAATTTCAATGTGTGGTTTGCGAACTTTCTAAACACACTCGTACTAGTTATATTTCTCGCATGCATCGTACTTCCAGTATTTTTTATCTTATTCATTCTGATGTATGGGGACCTTCTCCAGTTATGGATTTTTCTGGACATCGTTACTATGTAACGTTTATTGATGATCATTCTAGATGTACGTGGGTTTATTTGCTTAAAAAGAAATCTGATGTGCTCCCACTATTTACTCAATTTTTACAAATGATCAAAACTCAATTTAACACTGTTGTTCGAGCTATTCGTTCTGATAATGGTGGTGAATATATCTCTGATGGTTTTTGTTCCCAACTTAATCAGAAGGGTATCTTGCAACAACTTTCTTGTCCTTACACTCCAGAACAGAATGGTGTGGCGGAACGAAAAAACCGTCATATCATGTCTATTGTTCGATGTCTTCTTTCTGGCATGCATGTACCCAAGTCGTATTGGCATATGGCTGTTCTCACTGCAGTTTATCTAATAAACCGCACTCCTAGTCGAGTTTTGCATGGTATGGCTCCTCTTCAAATTCTTAAGCCTGATTGTACTTTGTTTTCGATTTTGCCTCGCGTGTTTGGATGTACTTGTTTTGTCCAAAATCGTAGTCCTCATCGTACTAAATTGGATAACAAATCTGTTAAATGCATCTTTTTAGGATACTCAGCTATGTCCAAAGCCTATAGATGCTATGATCCTGTATCTAGACACTGATATCATTTCCTTGATGTGACTTTTTTTTAGGACGTTCCTTTCTATAGCACTCATTCTACTTTGCAGGTATCTGACCTTTCTCCTTCCATAGAAATTACCTCTCCTCTTGCTCGTCCTGTCCCTATTTTTGATTCCATGGTTCCCGAGTCCTTTTCTCCACCCGTCCAGGGGTCTTCTCCTCCCCTATAGGTTTACACTCGTCGCTCTCGCACTCAGTCTCCCCTGCCAGACTCATCTTTGGACCCAGGTTCAGGTATGTCTCCTACTCCTATAGTTTCTACACCACCTCCACCCACCTCACGTTATCCATCTCGTGTTCGCCAAGCTCCTTCCCGGTTTGATTGGCTTAGTAGTATTAATCACCCTATTTCCCAGTATATCTCTTATTTTGGCTTTTCAGATTCTTATTGGGCATTTATTGGGAAGCTTGAATCTGTCTCTATTCCTCGGTCTGTGTTTGCGGCTCTTCAGGATCCCAAGTGGGTTACCGCCATGCAAGCAGAAATGAATGCCTTACAGGTTAATCAGACATGGGAGCTTGTCCCTTTACCCGCTGGTGAGAAAATAGTGGGATGTAAGTGGGTCTTTACGGTAAAGTATATGGCTAATAGTTCTGTTGATTAGAATAAGGCTCGTTTAGTTGCAAAGGGCTTTACCCAGGTTCCTGGCAAAGATTTTGGTGCTATCTTTGCTCCTGTTGCTAAGTTGACTTCTGTTTGTCTCCTTGTATCTTTGGCAGCCTCTCATTCATGGCCTCTTCACCAACTGGACATCAAGAATGCTTTTCTCCATGGTGATTTACTTGAGACTATCTATATGGATACTCCTTCAGGATTTCGAGCTGAGGGGGAGTATGCTGGGAAGGTGTGTCGCCTTCGTAAGTCACTTTATGGGCTAAAACAATCGCCTGGGGCTTGGTTTAGCCGTTTTAGTGAAGTCATATTGTCTATGGAGTTTGTCCGTTGCCATTCTGATCACACTTGTTTCATCTGCCGACGCCTTGATGGTTGTTATATCATCCTCTTGGTATATGTGGATGACATTATTCTCACTGGGGATGATGCCCCAGGTATTTCTCAGGTAAAACAAGATCTTGGTAAAGTTTTTGATGTAAAAGATTTGGGCTCTCTCAGATATTTTCTTGGCATTGAAGTTGCTCGTTCTCGTAATGGGATCTCCCTCTCTCAGCAAAAGTACACTTTAGATCTCCTTCAAGATACTGGTATGTTAGGATGCCGACCTGCTTCTACTCCTATGGATCCAAATCTGAAGCTTTCTACTGAATCAGGTGACTTACTTCCCAATCCATCTATGTATCAACGTTTGGTTGGCCGTTTGATTTATTTGACAAACACTAGACCAAATTTAACCTTTGTAGTGAGTGTTGTCAGTCAGTTTATGCATGCCTCTCGCATAGCTCACTTGGATGCAGTTTATCATATATTGAGATATCTTAAGATTAGTTCTGGCCTTGGCTTATTCTACTCTGTTGGTCACCAATCAGGACTATCATGCTTTACAGATGCTGACTATGCTGGATCTCAAACCGATAGGCGCTCTACCACTGGACTCAGTACTTTCTATGGTAATCATCTTATCTCCTGGAAAAGTAAGAAGTAAGCAGTTGTCTCTAGATCTTCTGCTGAAGCTGAATATCGTGCGATGGCACAAGGGAACATGTGAAATTCTTTGGCTTCGATCTATATGTAATGAGTTAGGCTTTATGGAAACAAATTCATCTCAGTTGTTTTGTGATAATAAATCTGCTATTATGCTTGCTTCAAATTCTATTCTGCATGAACGGTCCAAGCATAAAGAGGTGGATATTCACTTTATTTGGGAAAAGATTCGGTCTGGCATTATAATTCCATCCTTCGTACCTTCATCAGAACATATTGCAGATGTATTTACTAAACCCGTGGGACCTTCTCTACTCTAGTCGTCTATTGTCAAGTTGGGCTTGATTGACATCTTTGCTCGAGCTTGAGGGGGAGTGTTGGATATTAGAATAATGGGCTTTTTTAAGTTTTATGTCCGTGGGCCTCTTTGTTATGTTAAGCCCATTTAACTATACATATATATATAGAAAGCTCTCTCTTTTGAGAGATAACATGAATTGAATAGAGAAATCTGGAAATCAAGTCTAAGCACTCCAATACTTAAATCAGTGGTGATCTCAGTAACAAATCACTTTAAGAAAACGTATATGTGAAACTTAAATTTCTCATCTAAGACCCCTGAAGGAACATAATGGTCTTGTACGTATCTAGGTGATCAAGGGAGTCCTTGGTTACATTGAAAGTTTCCAACTACGACAATCAAAATTTTGGTGGCAAAGGCATGCAAGAACATCTAAAGAGAAATGGAAGTTTTGTCTTGTGGAGTAGATTGTCCTCAGAGATCAGTGTTTTCACCTTCAGGGCTTCCATCACCCTGTCGAGCCTGGCCTACATCTCTTTCATTTCTCCCGACCTGGAGGTATATCTTGGGTATCTTCATGCATCTGCCTGCTTCTTGTCAGGCTATCAACTTCATCCCCCGCTTTGGTTGCTCTTCCCTTCCTTATGGTTGGACCAGATTATTTGTGGGAGTAGAAGTCTTTGCATCAACTCTATGCTCTCTGCTCAACTTCTCAGTTGCTGCTCTACCACCACTGTTGTAACCCACTAGCGATGTTTCTTCATGCAACGTCCATTGACCTTGACCTGAGATCAAATTCATAGAATAACCTTTTGTATAGAAATTTGCAATCGGATTCTCACAGTTTATAATCGTTATACAATGAAAAATATTATTAGTACATTTGTTGCTTAATTATCTAGCATATATGCTCTACCATAATTTTGTGGCTTAATTATCGAGCATTTATACTCTACAGCAACTCGTGTCATTTATTTTGAATTTTTTTTAATCAAAAGTAGTGAGTTAGGATACAATAACAATAACAATAACAATCAAGTCTTAGTTCTAAAATTTTAGAATCGACTATAAATTCTCAATAGAATAGTCAAGATCGGTCACATGTATTTTGTTACGTCATTCATTCTATTTGAAGATATATATTCTTAATTAACCTGTTATTTTTATTAATATTATTTTTGGTATTTCTCTACATTTCTTCCTTATTTTCTATAAAAGACCTCAGATTGAGTTAAAGTCATGATCATTTCAACAACACTGTACTCAAACCGCGTTATAGTTACAGTCACCTATAAGTTATCTTACAACAGGCCTCTCTTTTTTTCTTTTCTTTTTTATGAGTATCTTACAACAAACCTTATTATGGTAATACTTGGTCTAAAGGCCAGATTTTGGGATCCTCCAACCATTTTATTTAGAACTAAATTTGGTTACACAGTTACAACAAAATTTTGGACATTTGACCATAAGTGATGCATCCAATGATAGTTCAAGATGAGGGATATTTTGTGTTGTTTCTTGGGTACAGCATTTCTTGGGCAAAGAAGTGCAAGTCTTAGTATATATAAAACTTATAAATCAAATAGGTGATCTCCTAGTGCTAGTATATATCCAAGTAACTAAACAATAATCATAATCATAGGTCTGCAGCTCCCTTAGAACTTAGAAGTTTAGAATCACATCAACGTTCAGAAGGACCATAATGCATTGGAGCCGTTATTATCGTTAGTCTGGAACGTATATATTTAGTGATGAAGAGAATTAAGACTCGATCGTCACGGTTGATACACTCGTGCGCATCAAGGTTTGTCCACGTGAACAACACATAATAAAGGAAAACACAAAAACAGCAGGCCGAGTCTGTGAGTCTATCAGTCTAAAAGTAGAATCCATGTGCGCCTTCACCGCCCACCGGATAATTCTATATATTTTGAATCTGACACATTTTTTTTTATTGTTATGTTAAAGCGAATCAAATTCAAAACATTCAATGTCTGTCCCCTCGGAGGAATAGTCCACTTTGACGTGGCATGATACTAGTTGTCTGTCTGGGCTCTGGAATTTGTCTTTTGTGATTTGTAGTTGTATGGTATGGTATGGTATGGTAAGGGTATGGATACAAATACAATGCATCTGGTCACTCGCATATATATAGTTTTTTCTTTTGTTGCTAAATATATATATATATACGGTAGTGTCTCTATAAATCTTTATTATTCTTCATTCACAAAATCCCTTATTTAATTTGTTTTTCAAATTGGAGTAGTTGTGCATATATAAAAATGGATATTAAGCGTTTTTTTCCTTTGCCCAGAACAAGCTAGGAGTGTGTATTCGCCCCATTTTCCATTGTCTTATCCAAAGTCCAAACCGATGGAGTAGGATATTACCGACAGGTCGGCTAATACATTAATGATGTTCCACGTACGAGTCAGCATCACATGCAGTCTTGGCCTTCAGTTGACTACATCTATATATATGATACATGCAGTGGGATGGGAATATGGGATCAGCATTCAGCGACTATAGTATTAGTATAGTCTATATATAAAATTATACTGTGGGAACGGATCCTGCACTTCTTAGGTTACCTCCACTAAGATCAAACCGACCGTAGCCCTTGAGCTTAAATCTCTTCCTATCGTATCGGTTATAATAGATCAAGTTGGTATATCTCAAAACTCTAGCTATGAGTATGAGAATACATCTTCCCATATCAAGTATATGTGATCAATATGTCAGAATGTTGACCATTAACTAGTGACGAGATTGGTTGGAGGATTAATTTAGAGGATTATTTATTTATTTAAATCCTTCAGATTGGCTGTCTGACAAGAAAATCTTAACCTCGACAAGGGACGGCCCTGCACGTCCCATGTGCCGCCTTGCACGTACCGATTTATTTCATCTTGCAAATCAAGCTAGCACAGTAGCAATAGCATTGACTGATAATCATCTTATCTTTAATTTCTTAAATCTTTCCAATAAGAGACTGTTAGGCCTAAGTATCTCCTGCTATTATTACATGAATGTTCACTTCTTGTCCATTCCGTATGCATGCAAAGAAGCTAATTGATGCACAAATTATCTACCAACTATTGTTCGTGTTTGGGTGGTCAACTTTTACGTACTATATGTCTATATGCATATTCTAGCGCCATCATGATATTTTTTTTATTCTTTTCTATCCTTTGTGTAATATTTTTGTTAGATGTATATTACAACCACGTGTATTTTTAGTGATCTGATATTTTTAATAAGTCAGATAACTTTTAAAAATACACATATGGGTGATCTATTTGTTTATCACATAATACTTTAAATAAAGATTCTTCCAAATTGAATTAAAGGAAAACTATGGAGAATTGTACATAAGCATAAGATTAATGTTGATGAAAAAAGCTAAATCATGCGAAAGCTAAATCAAGGGCTAATATCTATCCGAAAATGATGCCATTAATTAGGGATAGCGTCCGATAAATTTTGGATTTGTTTGCAAGGTTGTGAAGTGTGGGATCCTTTTTCCCGTTGTAGTTATAAAGGAAGAAATGGGCTGTGAGGATCTGGTGGTTGTGAAGCTTCCTTGGTATCTATCCTATTAATCCAAAGCGTACGATGAGCATGAGCTGAAAAGGGTACTGCATCTTTGACTAGGGCCCACTCTGATCCCTATTCCTAGTATCGTACATTCGAGTTGAACACCAAATGCCCCTAAGAGTGAGGGTATTTTCGTCTTTCAGGCTCAGATAATTGGAAAATTAGATGAGCATGTGTTGTTGTTGCTGAATCGGATCGGCATAGAAATTGTCAAAAGTGAAAACAATAAAAATTCCCGGTTTGACGAGACCGCCACGTCCATGTCCAATCCCTTATCTCCACGTCACCCTCCACATGGACGTCCCAGATTTCTTGACCGCTCCCAGATCTAGCGGCCCCGATTACGTGATTACGTTTTCTAGAGCCTTCCATTCAGAAATCACAACCCAAGTGGACTAGAGAGAGAGAGAGAGAGAGTAACTAGGGTTAGTTGTGCGCTGAGTTAAAGAAAGCTTCCGAAGGCGAGTGTGTCGCAAGCGACGCAGAGAGATAGAGAGCATTTTGTTACCTGAAGAGCTAACAAGGAACAGAGAGACAAAAAAAGGGTTTTGGCTCGGAGGACTCCAATCCGGCTGAGTCTCGGAGCGATTTGAGTTGAGTTGTGATACCTACCTCAGGCTCAGGCTCAGGCTCAGACTCAGACTCAGACTCGGCTCGTTGGCCTTTTGGTTCTTGGTCAGATTGAAAGTTCCTATCTAACGGCCGGATCTCGCATTCTGGTTAGTCTCTACCTCCGATTTCCAACTTTATTGATTAAGATCAGATTCAAAATTATATCTTTTCTCCAATGTCGCTTTGCCTCTTTCAGATTTAGTCAACTTCAAATTTACGTTTTCTGTATTTGTTCAACCTATGGAAGTTCATTTTCGTTGAGATTCACGCATTTATCATCCAAATTAATGTTCCACTAACTTAACGCTTTATTATTATTTCTGAGGAAGAGGAATGGGTCAAGGGTTTTGTTTATTTTAGTCCAAATCAAATGAATTGCTCATTTCTTTTTATTTTGATTTACCCATTTATGACTATTTATATTTTTTAATTAGTTCGAATTCTATTTGCAGATTCTCAAATCCTCTTACTTGGCTGCGATGGCTGCTTCAATGTAGCATTGACCTACATCTCTTTCTCCTTCTGTTTCTGTTTTTGCGTTTTGCTTCTTTTTCACAATCTTTTGGTTGGATTTCAATTCCTCACTTTATTGATTGATGATCGTTTGGGAGACATACATTGTTCTTACACAATCACTATCGGCTTTGGAGTTTGGTGTCTTTTTTGGAGGGAAGAAACTCTCTTCCACCACCAACACCTCCTCCCTTGCCGCCTGTGAAAACTCTCAGTTTCTCTCTTTATTTCATGTCTCGTAAATTGGACAGCCCTGTTCAGACTCAGATGGCAGTGACACTCTTTAAGAGCCCGCTCAGCAGGGAGTACCATGGGAGCAGGAGAATGGAGGGGAAACAACCTGCCGGAAGGAGACGGGTTTTTGTGCAAACTGAAACTGGGTGTGTACTTGGGATGGACTTAGATCGCCGTGACAATGCCCATACTGTGAAGAGGAGGTTGCAGCTAGCTCTTAATTTCCCAACCGAGGAGAGCTCGCTTTCTTTTGGGGATATGGTGTTGAATAATGATCTTAGTGCCGTTCGAAATGATTCCCCTCTTCTTCTTACACGGAACCTTATCCATAGAAGCTCCTCAACTCCTTGTTTGTCACCCACGGGGCGGGATGTCCAGCAGAGAGATCAGAGTAGTCCTATTGAGATATTAGGGCAGTCAATTTGCTTTGTTAAAACCAAACAACTAGTCAAAGAAATTGTCAAGGCAATTAAGATGGGGGTTGATCCGATTCTTGTTCATGGTGGACTTGGTGGTGCATACTATTTTAGGAATTGCAAAGGTGAGAGTGTTGCGATTGTGAAGCCTACAGATGAAGAACCTTTTGCACCAAACAACCCAAAAGGTTTTGTTGGCAAAGCTCTTGGGCAACCAGGTTTGAAACGTTCAGTGCGGGTTGGGGAGACAGGCTTCAGAGAAGTTGCGGCTTTCCTTCTTGACTGTGATCACTTTGCAAATGTGCCTCCCACTGCCCTTGTGAAGATCACTCACTCAATCTTCAATGTCAATGATGGGGTGAATGGGAATAACCCTCACAAAAAGAATCTGGTCAGCAAGATTGCGTCTTTCCAACAGTTCATCCCACATGATTTTGATGCCAGTGATCATGGGACCTCTAGTTTCCCAGTTGCAGCCGTGCATCGTATAGGTATCTTAGACATTAGGATATTGAACACGGACAGGCATGCAGGAAACCTTTTAGTCAGAAAACTAGATGGTGTTGGGAGGTTTGGTCAGGTGGAGCTCATTCCTATTGATCATGGCCTTTGCTTGCCAGAAACTTTGGAGGACCCATACTTTGAGTGGATTCATTGGCCTCAGGCTTCAATTCCATTCTCAGAGGACGAGCTTGAGTACATAGCAAATCTTGACCCAGTTAGGGATTGTGAGATGCTGCGAAAGGAGCTTCCCATGATTCGAGAGGCTTGCCTCAGGGTCTTGGTTCTCTGCACCATTTTCCTCAAGTGGGCTGCCAATTTTGGCCTCTGCCTTGCTGAAATTGGCGAGATGATGAGTAGGGAATTCCGTAGCGGTGAGGAGGAACCCAGTGAACTTGAGGTTGTATGCATGGAGGCAAGGAGGGTGCTAGCGGAGGAGGTGTTATCCCCTAAAGCTGATTCTGGAGAAGAGGATTTTTTATTTGATATAGACTGTGAGGAGCTTGAGTTGGACTTTACACCAAAGATGGCACTAGATGATTCTATGGCAAGAGCGTCGTTCCAATATGGAACAGGTGTTGGGCATGGCCGCCATCTACTATCTAAACTGGAGGAAAGCATCGAGGAGGAGGAAAGTGAAGGAGAAGAAGAGCAAGTGGGAATTGCTACTCTTCTAGCTCCTGAAAGATCCCCTGCCATTTCAAAGCTTTCTATGTCACTGAAGAATACCGTTTTAGCTGAGAAGAATCATAAACATCAGAAATACTCTGGAGCAAACTTTGAAAATGGCTATTTATCGAGTACATCATCTGGGCACAGGAGTGCAAATGAGCAGCTTCCCACAAGCGTGAGCTTCGTGAAGCTGGCAGACATGAGTGAGGATGAATGGACAATGTTTCTGGAGAAGTTTCAGGAGCTGCTGTACCCAGCATTTGCCAAGAGGAAATCTGTGACAGGTCAGAGGCAGAGACAGAGGCTTGGTACATCGTGCCAGTTTTGAGATTGAGAAACCTATGGTTGCTTGACAGAGAGGAATTAAAGAAGAATAATAAGACTTGTAGGTTTGTGGGAGTGAAGAATTGTTAGGATAGGTTTGGTTGATGGGTTTCCTTGAGAGTTTTAGTTCGGAGCAATGGTAGTAGGGACTGCTGTAAATATTCATGTCATCAGCTAAGTGATGAGCCGAGTAGAATTGGTTGCGTTCCTTTGTTAACGGTTTTTTTTTTTTTTTTCCTTTTAACTCCTTATGGACTTGTTTGATAAATAACCTGTAGAATGGAATCCAAAAAAGAAAATTCTGTAAATATAAGAATTAAGTGTTTCTTCGATTTGCTTGGAAATTCAGTATTATGTGATTGAGGTATGGGTTTTCATTAGTGTTCCTTCACGACTTGAGTATCTATTATCATGATAGAGGCATGTTGGATTGGGGATGGTACTGATATAGGCATTGATGTGTTTAGGGGTGTAAGCTTCACCGATACTGTAAGAATTGCACCGTATTGCATCTCACCGTGTCAAAATCGATCTTAATAGGTGCAAGTGTGTGTAATAGGAAAATTGTACTATAAGATGTAAGTGCATGAATCAAAAGAAAATCGCATCATATTTTATCGATTATACATTATAGTATGTTATACTTATATACTAATAGTATATACAGGTGATGTTATGTTATATTTGTATGTTAATAATATGTGAAGGTTAAGATTGTGTTATATTTGTATAAAGGATGACATATATGTGCTAGTTGAGATTGAAAATTATGATTCATTCTATGAAATATGTATGTTATAATTTTTTTCTTCTTAAATATTCAGGTTGAGATTAGAAATTATAATTTATATTTGTATGATATAGTTAGCTAAATTTTTTAGTTGTTGTAAATGTGGATTTTTTAAATTAAAATTGACATTTGAGCTGGTCCAATCCGACCCAAATGAGTCTAGCCCAAACCATAAGATCTCACCTACATCGCATCAAACCGAACCGCACAGCACCAAAACTAATCTTAATAGATGCAAGTGCAGGTGCGTATAATAGGAAAACTGCACTATAAGGTGTAGATGCATAAATCTGAAGAAAACCGCATTGCACCTCACCGATTACACCCCTGTTCCAAGGTCTCACTTTATCATTTCTTGACTTCTATATTTTATTTAGGCATGAAGATTTGAAACAATTTATTTTCAACTTATTATATCCTTATTGTGGGCTTTGGTGGATAAAACTGGTTTAACAATTATATGATCTTGTGTGGAAAGGTACTTTGTTGTATAGATAAACGAAGGTTTTTGTGCTGCATTCAGAACAAATAGGAAGTTTTAATTTAAAACATGCTTCCAGTCATATATTGATTTCTACATTCTAGTCTATTATATCTATAATTTATAATATAAACTAAAAATTGAAGTTGAGAAAAAAATTTTAGACTTCCCCAAATAACACCATGTCAGATTTGTTGCTCTCACACTCTTTTACCTTCCCCTTCCCTTTATTTAATTCTCTTACTTTTATTCAAAAAAAAAATATATATATCTCTCATAGCTGGTCCTCTATCCCACCTATTCATCTACCTCTCTCTCCCTCTCACCTCTTGAACTTCCTGACTTCTTCATCTCCTTAATTAATTTACTTCACCTCTTCATCTATCTCTTTCTCCCTCTCACCTCTCACCTCTTGAACTCCCTGACCTCTTCATTTCCTTAATTAATTTACCTCACCTTTTTATCTACCTCTCTCTCCCTCTTAACTCTTGAACTCCCTGAATTTACCTTATCTTTTCATCTAACTCTCTCTCTCTCTCTCTCTCTCTCTCTCTCATCTCTTGAACTCTCTTACTTCTTCATCTCTCCAATTAATTGCACCCCCAATTTTCTATTTAAATCATGTGCTGGGATTTTTTTTTAATCACCCTTGTGATCCTTGTGCACTGGCGGAGGCAGCTTGTGAGGGGTGGGCACGTTTTTGGTATTCTTTGTTCCATTGGTTTTATGCCTGCCTTTTTTTTTGTTCAACGTTCAAATTGAAATTGTGTTTTTCATGCACAACTGGAACTCAATCTAATACAAGTAAATCTCTATTTCGTCTCGCTTTAAATACTGGACCATTCTGGACTGTACCAGTCATTCCGACTAATTTAGGCTATTCCTAGCGAAAATATATTATATTCAGTTATTCACTTTTTGTATTTTTATTTTTTTATTTTTTTTAAGTAGCAACCAAGATTCTAAAGAAAAAATTTGCAAATGATGTTAAAGGAGAAAACTAAGAAAGAAAACGGAACAAATAGGCTTCGTGCTTGCAAAATAGAAAATATTATAAATTTAATTAATATATTTATCCAATTTATACACTGTAATAAAAAAAAATTCTCGTGCATTGCACGGGTTTGCGATTAGTTATAAACTAATAAGTGAAGTTTTAACTTTCTCCCTAAAGATGTTACATCATATTTCCTATTCACACACTCATCCTCCTCACTCACAGCTCTAATTAATTAATTCTCTCACTCTTATCTTTTAACATTTACCTCTATTTAATTATCTTCCTTTCAATTTTTCATAGACTTTTCCTTTTATTCACATCTTCTTCTACCTCACCTCTTGAACTCTCCCACTTCTTTATCTCTCTCACCCCCTCATCTCCCTAATTGGTTGCACCTCAATCTTCTATTTAAACACCTTTGTGTGGTTTCCTAAGCTTCATGTTCAATTGCCATTGTGGGTTTGATCCTATCATCATGTATTTTTTGTTTGTGTAGGTAGTATAGGGTGTTATTATGCATGGTTGAGTAGGCATTTGATAATACCAAGGAATAACCAAATGCATTTTTAAAAGAAAGTTATTTGCCTCTTATGATTCTTATTTTTGTTTTCGTATTATCGATCTTGGTTCTGCAACTGTTAAAGGCTCGTACTGAAGATTCAAAAGGCAAAGAAAATCTCATTTCAAAACAAGCAGAAAAAAATGTGAATGAAAAAGGCAGATTGGAATAAGCAATTGAGAGAGAACCACATGTATAACACATTGAGAACTATTTTATGTTAATACTAAAAAAAAGTTTTAGTTTATATTTTTTTGGATGTCTAACTCTTAATGGGATTGTTGATTTAATATGTACTTTTTTCTTTTTATGATTGATTGTGTTTTTCTTTTTCTTTTTTGGATTGAATTGGTTTATATAAATGTCAATAGATAAGGAATCTATGAATGTTGATAAAGCTTTTGTCCCTTGGTTTTAAACTAAAAAAAAGTTTTAGTTTATATTTTTTTGGATGTCTAACTCCTTATAGATTAGAGATTCAATAAATATATTAAAGACACAAGTAACATTTGGTAGATATCTAAAAATAAAGAAAAATTATTAAGTCGGACTATTACTTTTACCATATAAAAAAAAATCCGGGCATCAAGCGGTCCACGATTAGTTGAATGAATATTCAGTTTCACCTTCAGCGTCCCGAAAGTCTCCGAAGTCCTGGTAATCATTTCCCGGGGGGATGGGATGGGATCTCATAATGGATTTTGATTTTAGAATGTGTAAAAGGTCTGTATGCTGCACTACGATATCGACGTTTCTTTTTTTTGGTGGAAGTCTGTCTTGTCTTATCATCAAGTTGATTGTATGATGACTTTTTGTGGAAGATTTAAAGAAATGCTCTTATCCAAATTACGGTGCATGTATTGTAATCGCTTGTGAGTTGTGACCACTTGCTTATCGTGATCATTTTCGAAGAAATGATCTACACAAAAAACAATTGGCGCCATGTAAAATCACTGAAACAAGTGACTCTTTGTATTGTTGTAAATACAAGAAAGGCTAAGTAGGTGATGACGGTATTGGGTATGGTATTTATAAATTTCCTGACGTCCTTCACTGTTCCAAAACACCTGGCTCCCTGCCTTGTTCTATTCTCATCCAAATTATCTCCCCACATCTAAATTGGTGGGTTTTTATCATGTTTAATTACTCATTAATGTCATGTTGAAAAGGACAAGAGTCTTGTTTATGTCATGGTTGTTCATATTAAATATTCAGGAGAAGGATTACAAAAAATCTTTGTCATTGCTGACATAGCTACAAGGCAAGAAATATATTAACAACCAAAACAGGAACATCTTTAGCAAAATAAACCAACAAAGGAACATCACAGTACGGTCCCACGAACAACTGGACCGAAATTAATGATTTCAAGGATTGGCCTTTCAACCTGTTAGCGGGGCAATTCCCAATAGTAATTTTTTATATTTTTTCTTTCTTTCTTAAATCTGTTTTCATCCATTTCCTTGTCAATATGTGGGGGTTTCCTGTAGTTTGTGCTTCTTGGTATCAATAGGTTCATGGGTTTAGTTATATTTGGAAAATGAGTATTGGAAATTTGTTTTTGTTTTGGTTTGAGAGGTCAAATTATGCTTTATCATCTGAAATATTATATGATTATATGATCTACAACACACAGTTTACTGGCTCAAAGGCATCAGCCATATGGTCTTAGTTTGTAATTGCATACATCAATTTTTGTTTTGTTAGATTTAAACAAAGTGCCTGGTAAAATATGAGGTACCTCCAAAAGTACTGGGAGTTATCTTAAAAAAGTGAAAGTTGAATGTGTTCTCAGCTTGAAGGAGGGCACTGAAGCCTCAGAATGGACAACTCTTGCTACTAGCACACAAAAGAAGCTAGCAGCTCTGTAAAGAGCTCTCTATCTCCACATGTGGGGGAGTAAAAATGAAGAATTAATGCTCCAGTAACTTCTCAAATTCCCAAAATGCTACAGTAGCTTTTCACATTCTTCAGCCGAATTAAAAATTGTTTATGACCCGCCTATTTAAGCTTTTTTTTTTTTTTTTTCCTTTCTTTCATTTTGCACGATTTTTTTCTCTCTTTCGTTTTTTTTCCTTCTCTGCTCTCCCCTCTGTTCACTCTCTCTCACCGATCTCCCTCACAGCCTCACCATACCCACCGATCTCCCTCATGACCTCACCAGACCCACTAATCTTCTACTCCACGCGAACTTCAAGACGAATCTTCGTCGATCTCAGTTCTGGGTTTGAGATGGGTTTGATGGGTTTTGATTAGAGATGAGTTTGAGATGGGTTTGATGGGTTTTTATCTTAGATGGGTATGGATCTAAAAAATAGGTTTGATGAGGCTTTGATTCTGTAAATTTGGGTTGAACGAACCCGTTCATCAACGCTTCCCGGGACGAGCTATCGTTCAACTCGGATATCTGTTCTCGGATTGTCGATCTCGGCCTGGGTTTCCGATATGGGCTTGGGTTTGCCGATGATCTCGGCCTGGGCATGGGTTTGTGCCGATCTCAGCGTGGTGGTGGAGTCGTGGGTGTGATTGAAAAAAGAGATGAGGAAAGAGAAAAAAGAAAAAAAAAAAAAGATGCTATGAGGAAAGAGAAAAAAAATTAAAATAATATAATGAAATTATTATTTTAATAAAAATAGAGAGGGTAAAAAGTTTGTTGGAGTAGATTTCAAAAAATAATAGAGAACTCTCCACATGTAGAGAGAATGTGGAGAGAGAATGTGGAGATAACATACTCTTGCTATCCCCGTATCACTGTTGGGTTTTTATTTGTGTCACTGTCACAAACAACTTCACATTTAAGGGTACAAATCGAAGTTATCCACATTCGAGGATAGACTCGAGGTTTGGTGCAGGTCTCCATCTAACATTGTATGCGAGCAGCCAGAAAGGGTCCTTCATATTTTAGGTGACCAAATAGTTACTTAATTTGACTAGAGTAAGCATGAAGGAATTTAAGAAATTGATGAGATTACAATTTGGTATTGACAGAGAATATTAGCCTAGCCTGTCCCTGCCCAGTGACTGAGGGGAAACGTGGCAGCCTTATCTTTGATTTGGGTTGTTTTGTTTTATATATTGCAACTTGTCTGTGGAGTGGGGTTCGTGTGGGAATGCTTTTCAATGTTTGCAATACAAGATAAATTGATTCATCATTAGAGGAGCTTTGGTGGGGACTGAGATTCGTACCTAGTTGCCTGTCACTTCATAACATCTTGAAGCAAAATGATGGTAAAGTTCGATAAACTTTGTTAAATTGACCCTAAACTGGAGAAAACATTGACCATGTAAGTTTTCTTTGTAAAATTGGAATAGAAATAAACAATTTTCACTTAGGAACTTACCTGTTTCACTTGGGCAGACTTTTTGGTTTTACTTGGTGTAAGATATTGTTGTGACCTAGCCTATCTAACATACATACACAAGATGAAACGTACATACAGAAAAGAAGTCAAAAAGGAAAGACAAAAGTTCAGTGCAAGGCACTTACCTACATTTACGCAAGCATATATTGGGAAAGCTGAAATGTATGTGCTGTATGTAAAGAAAAGGAACATAAGCAAAAGAATTTTGCAGAACTGTATTTGACCATGAAAGTGAGTAAAGACGTACTTTTGGGGAATATATTAAATAAAGCATAAGAAACATGGGTGGGGTACTGTATTATCTTGGATCATGTGGATTTGGACCGAAGCATTGCCCTTGCGCAAGTGTGTGCTAAGTTCCATATCAAGTGTGCGCTAAATAAATATAGGCGTAAGCGATTACGGGGAGTCCAATTATGACTACGCCTTTTGCCGACAACACAAAAATAGTTACGCCATATGGCTCAAGGGTATTGATGCATATGGAAGGATGTTGGAGATTTGAAAGGGGAAATTATAATACCCTTGATTATTACTATTCTTTTCAGGTATTATAGATATGGCTAGTACTTCTCGAATAGTGAAAGGAAGATAAAGATGAGAAAGGTTCTTGCTATCAATCACACTTGGCAGGCTCATTTTATTTGAGTGAAGGGAGCCAAAGCTGGACCAAAGTTGTAGGTCAGATGTATCGAACATCATGGACCTTGGCTTTTAGTCTTGGTTTGAACGTAGTTCTACTAGTTTTAAATATGGCAACACATATATGTGCTGAAACACCAGTGATGCAGCAGTTGCTCTTGTTGAGAGATTGTTATCACTTCCATATAGTGTTTTATTGATTCTTGTTTCATATGTGTATCAAAACTCTAAAGGTTAATGGATGACAGAACAAGGCATTGTCTTCGATCAGTTGTAATTAGAAGTAGGTTGTATATTGAGAGTCTGGACGCAGATATTTTTATTAGCTATTTAGTTGAAGTCAACAAGTTTCTTGAGGAAATTTGTAGTATTCGTCATAGATAGGAATGCATTATTGTTAACAGCAACACAAGCTTATTCTTGGTGGTAGAAGAAGCTAGTCTGTCTCAAGTGTAAATGTTTTGACCACGTGAGGAAAGTCATTCATTTCCATCGTCAGTTTATAAGCTTTTTATAATAAAATTGGTAGTTTCATTTTTAAAAAGGACTATAGAAGCCTAATAAATATCATCCATTTGACCCAAATCAGTGCTAAAGCCTACATGTCTGTCTCTACAACCTCTACATGCTTTTATTTGGCCTTTGGCGAGAGTTTTTGGACCCTATGAGAAGAAAAATAGATTTTAGTTGACATCATTGAGGTCCACTAGATGGAGGGCCTTCGGCTGTCAGACTAGGCCTTTGAGGTACTTGTCTGGACTCTGGAGTGGCAAACACGTCGTTGAATGCAGGTTCTCTCTTGCTTTCTAGCAAGGATTTATCTATTGCAGTATTGCTACTTTGAGAATTAGCTGTACAATGTTTAATCCAATGACAATAAAAAACAGATTAGTTGCCATAAGAATCTGAAATTTTGTTGTCAATGAAAACCTATATTAAACATATTTGTGCTTGTCTCTGAGTGAGAGAAAGAGAGCAAAATAACCAAACTGCTGTCCTAGTAATCAATCTGATTTACTAGAACTTCTTGAACATTTTAAAGCTTCACCATACAAAAGCGAGTTATGATTGTTGGTTATTATTAGGGCCTTGGCATCTTCATTTCCCTGGTCATTCTATAGGTACAAGTATAGCGAGCCGAATTATATTGTGACAAAGCAAGCGCTCAGGTCCTCTACATTGGTTGTAAATTGCAAGTGCACAAAGTAATAAAGATCAGTGAGGGGGAAATTGCGTATTTGGTGTCATAAAGCCAATGATTATTGCACAAATAAACATGGAACCACCACAAAGAGCTGCCAGCAAAACAAAACCACAAAGAGCAGAACATCCAATTTTGGTCCCATTTCCATTTTATTTTATGCATGATTTTTACGTGATTAGCTATGCCTATAGAAGGCCATTACTATTTGCATTTTCTGTACATAATTACTAAATTAGTACATATCCATATGCATGTTAGATGTGCCTCCAAGGTCTTTCGGCAAGACTAACACATTCACTGTATCTATAACAATCAACAAGATGATCAATTGTCAAGCCAGAAGCTTGCATAAACGAATACACAATCACCGGCCCCACCAACCGAAAGCCATGCTTTATTAAATCCTTGCTGATGACTTCTGCTTTTGGAGTCCTCAGAGGAACATTTCTTGGGTATCTGTACCGGTTGATCACTGGTTTGTGATTCACATAGCCCCACATATAGCTACCAAATGATCCAAATTCCCTCACAATCTACATTTGAGGCATAATTGAGCACAATGAGCAACCTATCATATATTATTATAACCAGCTGACGAAATATGCAAACGTGTCAACAATTTTAAGCTTGCCTTCAATATGCATTTAGCATTGTCTAGAATGCACCTCACTCTGCTCTCCGCTACCATGATTGCTTTGTTGGATGTTATGTCTGTAATCTCTTTCTCCCCCATTTTGGCAACAAAGTTAGGATCAAATCCGCCAAAAGCTTCCCTATATATGTTACAGAACAAATCATTATTTTCAATCCCATATTGTTCAAAATTATAAAGGCATTGCTTTTCAATATGTAAAACAAGTAACGCATAAGATATTAAGATATGTAAGTTTAATTCAAGCGGCACAAACACAGTTACCTGAATAGTTCCCTTCTTTTCAGGATTTCAGTCCAATTGTAGTCCATCAACATACCAGACAATGCAAGTAGCTCAAACAATTGGCTGTTGATAATTTACCACTTAAAAATTGTCATATCACTCCATAATTAGTAGTAGACTTTCATTAAAAACAAACAATTTATGTAGGACTCACTTGTCATCGTAAACTGGAACTCCCCAGCACTCATCATGAAATGCGACGTAAACTTTATCTGTATAGCATTACATCAGTTCTAAGTAGAATTTCTTTATTGTGTACCTAATAAGTTAGTTTAAGTGCAGCGGCTCAAAAACAATATACTACTGAGTAGGTAAATGAATATTAGTAAAGAAGGCAGAAGTTGATGGACAACATATTTAGAAAGTTCAGATTCCTTTTTCTAATATGCTGGAAAGTTGGTACAGCATTATGTTGTCAGTGTTATTATATTCATCATTGTTGAAGCAACAGAACAACCGCCATCATAGCCATGATTAATTTCAACTCATAGAACGACACATGACATGCTTAATTTATGTTGTTATACTCCCAAATCTCAACCACTAAGTATGATAGAAGCTAGGTGACTTTCTTCTTTGTTAAGCAAGTTTGACTATTCTTTTCTTTCTTAGTAGTAAGTAGATTCCACATCCAAATGCCACGGCAATGTTGAAGCGATTGAGCAATAAGCTCAGGGGATTATAGGAACAAGTGCACAACTATTTAAGTTTAGGATCAGCAGTGTGAATCTTATAGACTGCAAATTAGTTTGACATAAATGTTTTATCACATGCCATACACTCTACATGCAGACACTGCAATGCAAGTATGCGACTATGGCTTGCTATTGCAAATCTCAATGTAGGATATATAGCTTCTTACATGCTAACAAAGCCATATCCATTTTGAAAATTGATAAATTAGTATTGTAAAGCTTACCACTATTATTTGTAATCCAGTTGCACCTCTTCAATTCCCCTGTACTAGTATCCTGACTTTGCTGTTGCACGGTTTTTGCCACAGGGGCATCTCTTCTTTCAGATGGTGCAATCAGTCGTAATGCTAAAGAAATCTTCTGGTGCAGTGGAGTAGTAGAATCTGTAAGAGAAGAGTCATTAGAGTTCTGTGACAAAGACAACGATAACGATGATAGGGAGAAGGATGAACTGGTTCTCTGAAGCCCAATTGGGTAAACTCTCTTAAGGTGTTTGGACAAAATGTTTTGGCTTGGCTTCTCTTTTTCTTTCAAGAGTTTGTTCCTCTCCAAATCATGTCTTCTTATGTTTGCTTTAGACATACTTGGAGAAGATATGAGAGTTACTGCTTTAATTGGGGTTAGATGTAAAGGTGGGTTGTGGGGGTTTTAAAAGGAGTTGGTGCCATGATGTGCAGTACTTAACGTTGGTTGGTGAAATGTGAGTTTCACAATTATGGATTACCATTTGCTCCTTAGTTTTTAAGCAAAATCTGTAAGAGCATACAATACAATGATTGGAAACACATCCATTTTTTTTTATAAAAAAGAAGATAGTTTTTAAGATGATAACTCTTGAAAATCCTTTGTTCCACACTTGAGTGTTCTACTTTATGCTCCATCAATCCCGTTTGTCACAACTTTTTTTTAATAATCAAAGTTAACCAGTGAAACATAAATTGGAATAATAAGAATAAGACATAAGATTTTTATTTGGATTCATATTTAACCAGCCCGCATCATATTTTTTTTCTTCATATTTTGTATTGATGGTCAGTCACACTCATCCAAAATATCAAATATCCTATTAAAAAAAAAAATACTACCTGAATTAAAATGTTCATAATTACAAACATCCAAACATTAAGGACAATAAATGGTTCTCTCTAATTATTACCGGAATGTTTCTTTTTTCGCATTAAGACACAGAAATGCTACCAAATACCCTTTTTAACAAACGGAATAAGGTGCAAATGGAGGTGCACGTGTAATTGTAGCTGTGTAGTGTTAGTGGCAGTCTCCAAATCACAGGAAACTCTAATGATAAGTCTTTTAGTTGTAGTGTTTGTCTCATTGCAAGTGTAATGGGTCCGGTTTATTCTTAACTCCTACTCTTGGACTGTGTCCTCAAGGTTTGAGGCATACCTGTTGCCTGCATAGACAAAGATATGCCATCCATTATAAATGGTGCAAAGAGGTGACTAATGTGCATTCGCTTCAATTTGCAGAGAAAGTAATTAAGACGGTGACCAATGACTCGTAGGTGGGATATCTTCTTGCATTGCATCTTAAACACTCTTCTGTCTATTTCTTTTTTTTCTCTCCTGACCGGGTGGTCTAAGATATTTTGGAACTCTGACTAATCTCTCTCTATGCATATACAATCTCTTCCAAAGCACACTTGGAATGCCTCTAAAGTCTAAAGGCTGGATTAGCGATAATATATTCAGTATTTCCTTTTGAGATGCTAAACCCAAGTCTTAATACAATGACCAAGTAACCAAGGTTCATTAAATTTCAATACTCCCTCGTTCCCATATGAAACTTTATACATGTCACACATTTTGATGAAACAAAAGAAACATAATTTTTTTTATAAGATAACTAATATAATTTTGTTTTTATCATGATGAATGCAAGTGTAGGGCAATTTTAAACATACGTAATCAACCTAGACTAAGACTATATATTTTTAAAAGATGACTATGTTTATTTTAATACTTTAAAACAGGCGTAATTTTTTAAAGTTTCATTCGTTGTGGGGGTGGAGGGAGTATTGATGATCTCAGTTGATGATAGCAATTTTTTATTTTATAATTTGATAGTTTTGAGTAAGGGAGATTTTAACTCTGATTAGTTGATGATGCAATTCAGTTATAATAAGCCACTTTATTGGAGTGACACTAGTGTGGAACCAATTAAGGGAATAATGGTTATCTTCATTTGAAATAGATCTATTTTATGGTTTAGATTAAATATTATAGATCTAACCGTATATAAATTGCTACATTATTTAAAATTTCAAATGACGTGACAGTTTGTAGACTGTTTAATAAGAAAATAAAATTTTAACTGTGAAATGGACAAAGACAAAATAGAGAAGATTTAAATGAAACTTGAAAGAGGTCGTAATTAAGAAACATGATCTTCTCCATTTCAACTAAAGGCAGGTGGAGGCTGCTCAAGGAGGAGAGGACCAAATCTGCATTGCAAAGATGGCGGAGAGAGATTTTGACCTCAACTTACGTAATAATTATTCTTTAAAATGAAGAATAGTTATTATTTACGAAAATAGGTGTAATAGCTATTCTTTAAGTTACATAACAAATAATAAAAACATTCGTGGAACCCTCATTAACTTTTGCTCCCACAAAGAAATTTTTTATTTTATTTTTAAAAAATTTGCCCCTCTCTCTCTCTCTCTCTCTCTCTCTCTCTCTCTCTCTCTCTCTCTCTCTCTCTCTCTCTCAAAAGACACTAGACATGCATATTAATTATACAAAGTGTGATCATTTTTCTTTTAAAATTTTATGGAGTTATTAATTTTGAACAAACCCTGAGAGATGCTTTCTCAGGGTTTTCATTTGAGCATCATCTCATACAGTGTATTACTCAGCTGTTTGTGTAAAAGGTAAAAGTGCACGGGTTGAAGAAGCATTGATATTGCTTTATGAAATGGAAGCTGTCAGCTTAAAACTAGATATTATAACATATTTTATCCTCATTCATGGCCTCTCCAAGAAAGGAGATATCCAGAGGGCTATCCAACTATACGAGGAAATGTGCTCGAGGGAAATCTTTCCAAACCATTTTACACACAGTGCCATTTTGTTGGGCCTCTGTGAGAGAGGAAATCTATCAGAGGCAAGGAAGTATTTTGATAATCTGATAACAAGTGACTTGGTGGAGGATATAGTCCTATATAATATTATGATGGATGGGTATGTAAACCTTGGTGATATTGCAGAAGCTGTACATTTATACCACAAATTAACCCCCAAAAAAATAATAATAATAAAAAGATTACTCCTAGTATTGTCACTTTCAATACTCTTAGTCATGGATTCTGCAAAAACAATAAACTAGATGAGGCTTGGAGGCTCTTGGATACTATCAAGCTGTATGGGTTGGTTCCAAGTGTGGTAACTTATACCACTCTTATGAATGTGTGCTGTGAAGTAGGAAATGTACATGGCATGAATGAATTGCTTCGGGAGATGGAACTACTCATGTCACTTACACTGTAGTTATTAAAGGACTCTGCAAACAATGGAAGTTGCAAGAATCTGTCCAATTACTTGAGGATATGTGTGCTAAGGATCTGACTCCAGATCAAATTACATATAATACTATCATCCAATGTTTTTGCAATGCACGTGACATGAGAAAAGCTTTTCAGTTACACAATGAGATGCTATTGCATCACCCGGAGTCTACTCCTGCCACATATAATGATATAATGTCCTCATCCATGGTCTTTGCGTATACGGGGACCTGTAGGATGCTGATAGGCTACTGCTTTCTCTTGAGAATCGAAAGGTCAATTTGACAAAAGTTGCTTATACCACAATAGTTAAAGCACATTGTAAAAAGGGTGATGTAAGTAGGGCAGTAGTATTCTTCCGTCAAATGGTGGAGAAGGGGTATGAAATCTCAATCAGAGATTATAATGCTGTGATTAATAGATTTTGCCAAAGGTAACTAATAAGTGTAGCAAAATATTTTTTTCTGTATGATGTTATCTGATGGTATTTCACCCGATCAAGAAATTTGTGAGGTGATGCTCAAGGCTTTCCATCAGGAAGGTGATCTTGATTCTGTTTTTGAACTCCTTGCTGAGATTATCAAATGTGGGTTGCTACCTGATTGATCCATGAGAAATGATGATTTTCATGCTTATAGAAAGAGCTGGTCCTTGGCTTATAGAGAAGTCGGTATGTGAGGTATAACATCACACTATGTGCATATCTGTAAATCAATTGATCAAGAGAGACGTAGATGAAGACGGCACGGCGTCATGAAATTTTTGACGAATTGGCAATTGCAAGCATACAAAAAAGCTGAAACAAGACAAAACGATTGACCATGTGGAGCTCTAATAGTTAGACCACATTATTTGACATGTATAGTAGTAGAATTCTATTGTCCATAACCTAAGTTTGATGTTGGCGAGGACGCGGATTCAGCAGGCAAATTAAGGACCACTGGTTGGTAGATGGTGAGAGGAAGTAATGACATTGATTAAGACCCGTCAATAATTATCTTTAAATGATGATGGCCACAATTGCAATCTGAATCCGTATTTATTGGATATGCCTTTCCAATATTTTCAAAGTATAATTCCATCACTCAAGCTCAGACCGTCCATGTTAAAGTCATACATGTGTTCTTTGCTTTGCTGAAATGCATTTCCAAATAGAAAAATAGAATTAACATATACAAGCGGCTTCCACCAATACTTTACTAATAGCTGATCGAGTAGATATGGCATTCAGTAAGATGGTATAAATAAATAAATAAAGTATGAAGAGTTGTTATGAACGAATTTATATGGCGTTTGATTCACAGCTAATTCATTAAACTTATCTATTTAAATTATAAAAGTTAGTGAAAGAGGAATATGGGGAAGAATATTACGATTGCACGAGTTTGTGTAGATAGAGGTATACACGTCTAAAAGGTATGTTTATATCTGGTGCCTTTATATTTTACTCCAGTTAAGAAAAGAAAATCAAAGTGTTGAGTGATAATGTGCTGCACTGCTGCCCAAACAAATTTAACTTGTTAAAATTTAACAAAATCCATTTTTAATAGGGAATATGGTGTATGTTATTGAATTTGATGCAAGAGTTGTGTAGGTGGTAGGGTAGGCTTAGAAAGGAAGAAAATGAAATAAGTCAATAACTAAAGTTGTATTGAAAACTAGCTAACAGAAACTTATCTCAGCAGGGTAGGGTGGGAGGTGTTCCAAGTGTTTGACCAGCGCATCCAAATCCCTTGAAGAGCTGCCATTAGTTGTAGTGACTGCTTCAAATGCCTTGTCCCTCACCTCCTTTGCCCTCACTTTCATAGCTGTATCCCCAACCATGGACTCGTCAATGACCCTTGCCAAGTGTTCCGGATCAGGCACGGAGTGGGCCCCCTCGCACACCCTGACTGCCACCCCCATCTCCTCCACCAACAACCTGGCGTTCACGAACTGGTCTGCCTCCATGGGCCACCCCAGGATCATCGCTCCTCCCACTATTCCTTCCAGCACCGAGTTCCACCCGCAGTGACTCAGGAACCCGCCCACCGCTCGATGACTCAGTATAGTCACCTGCGGGGCCCAACCCTTTATTATCAAACCCCTCTCTCCCACCAGCTCCTCAAACCCCTCTGGGACAAACCCAGCCTCCGTACCTGTTTTAACGACCCATATAAATCGGGTGCCACTCTTTTGGAGGCCAGAAGCCAAAGCTTCTACCTGTTGTTTATTCAACAACTTTTGACTCCCGAAGCAGACGTAAAGAACGGATCCGGCGTCGGGACAGGCGTCGAGCCAAGACATGATCCCCGCCGAATGAGGATCTTCCTCCGGGTTTCCGTTGGAGGTGACTATTCCGACCAGGCTTAACGGGCCAACCCCATAGACACGCGCGTTGTCCTGTCCCCCAATAACCATAAGTCTCCTGCTCAAATAATCCAAGTAGCGGCCTTCCAATTGGTGAAAACTATTAAAAATGCAACCCCAACTGGCGAAATTAGCGAGAACTCCATCCTTCAAGAACTTGGTGTCAGGGTCGGATTCCCTGTAGAAGCGCCACAATGAAGGCAGATGGTCCTGCTTTAAGGACGGCGATCCGGGGAGATCAGCAAAATCAACGGCCGGTAGAGAACGAAGGGCTTCTGCGTCTTGGCGCCACAAATAGTCAAGGACGGAGGCCAAAAAGGCACCGGACGAGAAGAAAGCGATCCTGGGAAGGTTGAGCTGGTGGGCGAGGCGTAGAGTCCAGCCCAGGAAGAAATCGGAGATGATGGCGACTGGGGGAGAAGGGTGGGAAGTGAACCAGTGGAGAAGCGGGTCGTGGAGCTTGGCGAGGGCGTTGATGATGGGAAGGTTTCCGGCGTTACCAATGTCCTTGACGTTCTCGACACCTTGGGGTAGTTGAGGGTGAGGAGGGAAGGGGAGGAGGAGGGTTTGAATAGATGGGTTTGCGGAGAGGAGAGGAGTGAGAGTGGGGAGGTTGTTTGGGGTGACTAAAATGGTGATGATGAGACCACGGAGGGAGAGTTGGTGGGTGAGATCAAGGAGTGGGAGCATGTGGCCTTGGGCTGGGTATGGGAACACCAGGATGTGTGTAGCGGAGGTGGAAGACATGATGCGATTGGAGTTGAGAGTTGAGAGAGAGAAGAGATTATGATGGAGTACTAGGACTAGGAATAGGAGTCGTGACTTGTCTTTTAACTTCGTTTATCTCTCGGTTGAATATATGATAGACTAAAGTCAGTTTTTGGAACCCTAACTTAGGGGTGTTTTCATTTTAACCCTGTAACTTCAAAAATTTTTATTTTGACCCCCTAACTCTATTTAGCTATCAAATTACATCTTCCGTTCATCCCTGTTAGAAGTCCTCCGTTAAATGTCTAGTTGGACAACTGACGTGTCATCTGATGTGAACAAATTTGACACGTCATTAAAAAATAATATATATAAAATAGATATTAAATAGGTGAAACGGAATAATTAACGTGAACTATTTCAATTTTCAAGTGAGATAGTGAATCAAAACCCACAATTCTGCTTCTTTCAAGTGAGATGTCCATCCCAGGCCACCATCTCTTCTTTGGCATTCCCGTATCCGTCCAACCTTGATCTGCTACCTCTCCACTTTCAATCTGATTTTTAAAAATTGTCCTTCGTTTGGTACATGTGGAGTGTGGACTAGTAACTAACACAGGCGCATCTCCATCTCGATCAAAGTTTCATCTCTCACTCGATAGCAAAGCCAACTAGCAGAGTTGTTTACCGTGGGAAAATATTTTTCTCTCTCTCTAGCTTCTGTTCTGTACTTTTTTTTTTTTTATACTTTTCTGTTCTGTACTAAACAAGTTAAATAAAAACCTCTTCTTCCCTTTTTTTTTACACCATAAAATATAGTTTCCAACAAACACCTTCCCCCAATTTTATTAACAAAAAAGGGAAAGAAAAAAGAAAAGAAAAAAAAGCACAGACCAAGCACGGTTGCTTTAGATCTGGAGTCTTCCTCGCCAGATTCGATGTGATCTTCATCAAATTTGGCACTTTCGTCAATCGACCACTACTCATCGCCCAACTAGAGAGAGAGAGAGAAAGAGACCAGATCTGGTGCCCATGGAGTCGATGTGCCGTTAGCTAGGTGGTCGTGGTAGAGGGGCTTGAGAAATCAACGTGCAGTGAAGAGAGAGAGAAAGAGATTTGGGGTTTGATTTTGATAAGAGTCTGAGTTATGGGCTTATGGCAATAGAAAAACAAGGAAATAGTTAACGATGGTGGTCTTTGATAGTTGGAAGAATCCCAGGATGAACTGACAATGAGATCTTAGCAAAAAGCTCATCAACCAAGGAATAGATCCAACAACCCACAAGCCACTCAACCCCTATTAATTATTCCCCAGAAATAGTTCACGTTAAAATAAAAAAATAATTTGGCCTGAAACGTCTAAATTTGAAATAGTTCACGTTAATTATTCCGCTTCACCTATTTAATATTTTTTTTAATGACGTGTCAAATTTGTTCACATCAGATGACACGTCAGTTGTCTAACTAGGTATTTAACGGGGATTTCTAACAGGGATAAACGGAAGGTGCAATTTGATAGCTAAACAGAGTTAGGGGGCCAAAATAAAAATTTTTAAAGTTAAGGGGCCACAATAAAAACACCCCCTAAGTTAGGGGCCAAAAATTGACTTTAGTCTATATTATATTATATCTCTCCTCCCCACCTCTTCAGTTTCTCTCAAAACTCCTCTCTTTCTCTCTCTCTCTCTCTCTCTCTCTCTCTCTCTCTCTCTCTCTCTCTCTCTCTCTCATCCATCCCTGAAGCTTGTAAGCCGGCAAAATCGTTCCCCCCTCGCCGGTGCCGAAGAGATCGGGTTCTCAACTCGTCGGAAATCCCCCAAACTCGACGGTAGTTTTTTTCTCTTGCTCCCTCACTCTTTCTCTCACCTCACCGGCTCACTCGATCGTCACCTCCCTCATCTCACCGGTACTTCGGGGCCCATCTTCGCATGCCGGCACCGCTGTGCCCCTATCTCCGCTGCACCGCCCGATTTCAGTCCCCCTCGCAGCCACCGGCCGCCTCCGTGACAACCTCCCTCAAAGAATTCACAGACAAGGTTTTTTGAAGGGAGAAGAGGTACGTATAGTTTCTGATACTTGTTTTTGAAGTGTTAATCTTGTAGGGAAATTACAAAATTGAATGTTAGGGTTTATGACTGTTCTGTTTTGGGGAATTTTAATGATAACATTGCTCTGTGTGTGTGTGTGTTTTGAGATTGAAATTCGTGTTGAGGTTGTTGTTGATGACTGAGGATTGTCAAAAATGCTTGTTACCAAGACAGAGTTCATTGGGCTATCTGTTTGGTAGTGGAGAGGCTCCTGCGCCTGCCAAAAGTAATGCTGAAGCTGCTCCAAAAGAAGTGCAGGCTGTGAATAATGTGCCTGCCTCCAAACCTGCTCCTGCTGCTTCTGAACCAGTAGATGTTACCAAGCAGATTCCTGCTGGTATCCATAGTAAATTGGAAGAGCACATGATATTTCATTTTCCAATATGTATATATAGTCTCAGCTTGTGTATCATACAGTGAATCATACTTGAAGGATTTTGTTTATCTCTGATTTATCTTTGTTTTCATGAAGGTTGATTATATTTATGAGTTATGTCATTTGCAGCATGAATACTCCGTACCCATGAAAAAAATTGGCAAGTTGTTATTAGGATATAGATTTAAAGAATTTCATCTTATGAGCTGTAATAATTACTTTAGGTTCAAGATGATGTTTTCTTTTAGCAAGTATTGAACATCATGTTTATGGACGTAGTTTTGCAAAAGTAGATATCCTTACCATTTTTGTTAAGTTTTTTGCGGATATTATGGAGTTGATAGAAGGTATGTGATATGAACTATCTAATGTGTGGCTTATGTAGTAGGTAACTGAATATTATTAATGTTACAATTAAGCTATTTTTCTTGACGCTCATTATTGATTTAATTGTTTTTCTACCACATTCTAAGTATGTTTCTTTGGGATTGATAAAGATATGCCCAGTGAAAAATGGATATAAATTGATCACTCCATAAATAGGTAAATAAGTTAACATAAGAACTTACCAAAAAAAAGGATAAAGATTGATATTTTTTTCTTCCTGGATGCAGGATCGGCCCTCTACTAAGGTCCATTCTGCCCCTGGTGGTGGATCTTCTCTGGGCTATCTTTTTGGTGGCGGACCTGCCGGTGGTGGTGGTAACTGATATATGCCTGCATATCTGCAAAATGGAAGTATTGTGTATTGATTTTTGTGGAACTTGTAATTTGGACGAGGCAGTGCTGTCATGTTTTATATAAACAATGTAAACTTGCTGGGTCATGTTATGTAATATATTGGTTTGTTTGGATAATTCATTCAAGAGTTCCCTATTTCATATGCTTAAACATTTGTTACAAAGCTCAGTTACTATCAAGCACAAAGTTACATTAATGCACAATTGTTTCTTACTGTGTTTTGAGTACACATTTTTATGTCTATTTCTGCTTCCTCTCCCACTGAATCCTTTCACACACACACATTTTACCAAAACCCGTTGACTACTTTTTGAGTATGCATCAGGCTCTGATAATGGAAGTTTGGATTGAGTGTGATTGCACTTGGCTGGAGACATAGTGGTATTTTGAACCTTATGAGTTATGAGCATATGTTTATCTGCGAGAGTGGTTACATACATCTTGGCTTCTGAATTTGTACCTTCCACAAAGCCTGTCTAGGTGTCCTAGTGTAAGAAGCACATACTGCATACCTTAATTCTCTCTCTGGTTACTTCACTGCTTTTGGGGAATCTGATTGGCACTACATTGCATTACCTTGCACTCTACTGCTTGCATTTTGCAATCAACTTATGACGTGTTACCGCTGTATACTAGAAGTGATGAAGTGTGGAGGCATTGAGCTTTCTCTTTGTATATGATGTTTCCAAAGGAGCTTTCAAATTTCAATGCAAAAACAGTCAAATATTGCCATTTAAATTACTTTATTTGGCAATGGATTTTCATGCAGTTCTTATTTTATTTTTTTTTATTGTTGTTTGCACATCGTATGGACAGTCTTATAACTCAATTTCTGTGAACCACGAAGCATTGTTCAAATTTCTGTTAACAGTATCAATATCAACAATGGGGCAATCAGTTTTAACAAATTGTTCCGTTGGAACTTGGAAGTTTTAATCCTTAAATTGGTAATCCAATTCATTTACTTGTCAACTCCATAAAAACAAAGGATTCCGTTAAGGGGGTTAGGCTTGCCTAATTGCACGCTTGTTGTGGAGTTCCAAGTCTTCAAAAATCATCAAAATTGACAAAGAAGCTGCTGTGGCAGCTATTAGGCTGTTTAAAGCAGTCATGGTATGTATATTGATCTCTTTCAAAATGGTGCATTTGCATGACTTTTTGCAGAAAGTTTAAGCCTGTTATACTACACATCAGGTTAGGGTCTGCCTCACTAATAAAAAAAAACTCAGATTATATGTTCACTATTAGATGTGTTTTTCCATAAATTTTCGTTGGTACAAGTACTCAGGTATTACAAATGAAACTTAAAATCGAGCAAGATGTCTGTCCAGCCAACCGGTTGTTGATGTTGCTGCTCAGGAACATTTTCTTTTGGAGCAGCTTCAGCATTACTTTTGGCAGGCGCAGGAGCCTCTCCACTACCAAACAGATAGCCCAATGAACTCTGTCCTCCACCGCTGCTAACTCCTCGACCCATGCTCTCTCAGTTCTTCTTAAAACAACTCAAAAACCTGACATCCAGGCAAATGGGGAAAAAAAGTCAGAATCTAGATCAAAACTTAAAGATCATAAATAACAACAAGCCATGTGCTGAAAGGTGTCTCAAACAGCAAGCATGAACACTAAATCAAAATTCACCTCAATCTCTAACTAGTACCCAACATATATGCTCTAACTAACACTTACGAAAAAAGAAGTAAATAAGTAAATCTGCTCCATCTTACAGAAGTCAGTCAATTTTAGATAAACTTCAAAGCATTACTACTCGATCTCTATACTTCGATGCCTTACATTGGGCAATAAAGAAAAATGTGTATGCTTCTACCTATAAGCTAGGCTACAGAAACTCCATAAAGGCTCAATCTTGAGGTTCGTGGCTCAACACAAAAGTGAGAGATCCCATCAAAAACAGAACAGTCATAACAATAACCAGAATTCGAATTCAACAAAATTTAGAGAATATAACAAGCATTTTTGACAATCCTCAGTCATCAACAACAACCTCAACACGAATTTCAATCTCAAAACACACACACACACAGCAATGTTATCATTAAAATTCCCCAAAACAGAACAGTCATAAACCCTAACATTCAATTTTGTAATTTCCCTACAAGATTAACACTTCAAAAACAAGTATCAGAAACTATACGTACCTCTTCTCCCTTCAAAAAACCTTGTCTGTGAATTCTTTGAGGGAGGTTGTCACGGAGGCGGCCGGTGGCTGCGAGGGGGACTGAAATCGGGCGGTGCAGCGGAGATAGGGGCACAGCGGTGCCGGCATGCGAAGATGGGCCCCGAAGTACCGGTGAGATGAGGGAGGTGACGATCGAGTGAGCCGGTGAGGTGAGAGAAAGAGTGAGGGAGCAAGAGAAAAAACTACCGTCGGGTTTGGGGGATTTCCGACAAGGTGAGAACCCAATCTCTTCGGCACCGGCGAGGGGGGAACGATTTTGCCGGCTTACAAGCTTCAGGGATGGATGAGAGAAAGAGAGAGAGAGAAAGAGAGGAGTTTTGAGAGAAACTGAAGAAGTGGGGAGGAGAGAGAGAGGGGTTTTGAATTTTTTTGGTACTGACTGGCTCATTCCACGCGCGCGTTTTGAAAATTTTAAGGGTAAACTTGTCTTTTTAACTTTTGGTGAGCTGTCAATCTTTGAAACCGTTGGATTAAATGGACGGCTGAGATCAAACTAATTGCAGCCCTGCAATTAGTTTTGGTATTGCCTACGATATGGATCCGGTGTGGGGTTCTATTCCGCCTTTCTTGAGAGAGTTTAATTAGACTTGAGAAACAGATTTTATTACACCTACTCTCTCTTTCTCTTCCAGTAAAGGGCGGAAAATGCATGCCGGGCGGAAATGAAAAAGTGGGTTGAATATTAACTTAGTAACAAAGGCTCAAAGACCATAAATTTCATACAGCAAACCAAACATCATGAATTTCACCCATCATCAACAAAGACCATAAATTTTAAACAGAAACTAAGAAAACAAAGTTAAAGTGTTAAACACACATACCCACACTAAAAAATGGTTCTTTGATGGTTCAAATGGTTCACGGTTCCCTCAAAACAGCAGCTCCAGCTCCCGAGAGCTCCAGATCCGCCCGATTGAGAGTGAGAGAGTGAGAAATCGAGAGTGACAGAATGAGAGAGTGAGAGAGAAGCCGTGAGGGTGGTGAGACGGTGAGAGAGAGAGAAAAGGGTTTGTGTCTTTGTGAGTTGTGACTGAGAAAGTCAGAAGCCGTGAGAGAGAGAGAGAGACTGAAATTTACTAAAATGGGTTTGGAGTCCATAAGATTTATGAACTTTTGATTGGTTTAATTATGTATAAGATTATAATTCAAAAAAAAAAAAAAATCAAGAGGAAAGTATACTTTACCCACATATGGTTTTAACAGCAGTAAAATTTGGGTAACGGGAGTTAGGAAATAGAACCTTAGGTGGGCAAAGTGTCAATTTTGAAATTACAGGTAGGCAACTTGTAAATGAGTCAAACCACAAGTGGGTAAAGTGTATTTTTTCCAAAAATTAAATAGTACTTCTCTTTATTATGGAGAAACACTTCTAATGTTTTTCTTCTTCTTCTTGTCCGGGTTTCATTTGATTGTAATGGAATAAACAATTATATCCAAATGGTGAGATCCTACCCAACCCTAATTTTGGACAAATTTACAGCTAAATTTTTAGACAATAGACCTCAACATAAGAAATTAGTTTTTCTAAGACATCTGTAAAAAATTCATCAATAATCCGTAGCTCTAATTAACATCTTACTTATTAGAATATTTTGTTAACTCCAAACCTCATGTTTTGTTCAATAAGTTATCAAACCCTCTCTATCCATTCAACATGTGAAAAGCATGTAAGAAAAATGAAAGTAATAAAATTTATTGATTAATTAAGTTGAATATGATTGAACTTATCAATATAATCATTTTAATTCTTTTTATTAGTTACTTAATTTTATATTTAAATTTCAAATTTATGATGAATAAAAATGATATTTATTTATATGAATAAATTTCAAATTTTGCATCCATTAAATCTCCCTATATTGGCATCAAAGAAATCATCTAATCTATATCTATATATATAATAAAACCAGAAGACATTGCCAATTATCTGCCATGTGGCATGTATGGCAATGTCTCCAGATCAATACGTGTCATTTTATTTGGACAAACAATACCACGTGCCAGAATTTTATTGGTAAAGTAATTGTCATCTGTCAATATTCTATAATTATTACGAAATACTTTATGACATTCTTAATTTACTCATAAATTAACTTAATATGGATTTAAATGTTAGTATTAATTTGTCAAATTAATTTGCTCCTTAAATTCCTCTCTTTCTTACCGTGTGAAAGAATATGATGTTCCATTTGCTTCAAAAATCCAAAACAAGAAAAAAAAAATTTCTCAAAAAACGTTAGATATAAAAAGGAAATAATTTTTTTTTATATAAATACAGGTATAAATACATTTATTTTTAGACATTAACTAGTTCTAAGTGGCACATTAATTCATATACGTTTGATATTAAAAAAACCCAAAACAGATTTCCTTTTCTGTAAATTGATTACACAAGGAAGGTCCCAAAACGACGTCGTTTTGGTCATTTATGTATAAATTATGTTATTTATATATAGATTCCAAATATTAATATCCTTTCTTTAATTAAAAACACCATGTTTGTTATTTATTTAATTTTTTCCATTCTTAAATCGTCCAAAAAAAAAACCATGTGTAAATAATGAATTAAACATATTCATAAATTCACAATTAAATATGACCTTAAATGTTTCCTTCAAGTGTTCCACATTCTCTATTGCCACTTCCTTTCTTATTATGGGGAAGAAAAAAAAAAATTGATGTTTCATTTGCCTCAATAGTCTATAATAAAATCAGAAGACATTGCCAATTATCTACCATGTGGCATATATGGCAATGTCTCCAGATCAATATGTGTCATCCTATTTGGACAAACAATATCACTTGCTAGAATTTTATTGGTAAAGTAATTGTCACCTGTCAATATTCTATAATTATTACGAAATACTTTATGACATTCTTAATTTACTCATAAATTAACTTAATATGGATATAAATGTTAGTATTAATTTGTCAAATTAATTTGCTCCTTAAATTCCTCTCTTTCTTACTATGTGAAAGAATATGACATTCCATTTGCTTAAAATCCAAAACAAGAAAAAAAAAATTTCTCAAAAAACGTTAGATATAAAAAGGAAATAATTTTTTTTATATAAATACAGGTATAAATTGTTACCCAAATATCAACCTAAGAGGGGGGGTGATTTAGGTTGAGGCAAACTTTTTCGATTTAAATGCGGAATTAAAAACTATTTTCAATTAGCAAAAACAAATTTAAGAACACAATTCAATTGCAATAAGATATGATAGAAAATCAAACACAAGCATATATAAGCAATTAAATATGTAAGAGATAGAGAGAGAGAAAATCAAACACGATGATTGTTATCGAGGTTCGGCTTCCCGTGCCTACGTCCCCGCCTCAAGAACACTTCTTGAGGATTCCCAAATCCACTAATTTGACAATCTTCTTTCGGGTGAAGATCAAAACCGTTACAAATCTTCTTTACACGGTGAAGAGTAACCACCGAGTGAAAAATCCTTTTCACTCTTAGGATTTATACCAAGACCCACAAATCTTCCTTACAAGGTGAAGAGTAACCACCCAGTGAAAAATCCTTTTCACTACTTAGGATTTATACCAAAACCCTAACAAAAACACTCAATGGTTTCAACAAAGTATTTGTTGTACAAGATAAGGCTCTCTCAAAGAGTAATTGTACACAATATGCTCACTCTAATAGTATATCAAGGATTTGATCAATATGGCTCAAAAAGTGTTTAGAGAAATTTTCAATCAAGGATTTTGAATGATATGAAAATATAAGCTTGAGAAGGATGGATTGATGTATAAGATGTTATCTTTTCTATCTTTGATTTCTCTTGTATGCTTGATGTTTAGAAATGAAGAAAGGGTAGTATTTATAGCCATCATGTTGTCTTGCATTCTTCTTGATTTTCAATCAATCAATTTGCTTTTCTTTGAAAACTTTTCTTCTTAAGATTTTTCAACCATAATTGATATGGTTGTCTTGCATGTGAATTCAATCAAGTTGCTTTCTTTGAAAACTTTTCTTCTTAAGATTTTTCAACCATAATTGATATGGTTGTCTTGCATGTGAATTTCAATCAAGTTGTTTCTTTGAAAACTTTAAGAGATTTTTCAATTGATATGGTTGTCTTATATTTGAATTTCAACCAATCAAGTTGTCTTTGAAAACTTTAAGAGATTTTTCAATTGATATGGTTGTCTTATATTTGAATTTCAACCAATCAAGTTTGTCTTTGAAAACTTTAAGAGATTTTTCAATTGATATGGTTGTCTTATATTTGAATTTCAACCAATCAAGTTGTCTTTGAAAACTTTAAGAGATTTTTCAATTGATATGGTTGTCTTATATTTGAATTTCAACCAATCAAGTTGTCTTTGAAAACTTTAAGAGATTTTTCAATTGATATGGTTGTCTTATATTTGAATTTCAACCAATCAAGTTGTCTTTGAAAACTTTAAGAGATTTTTCAATTGATATGGTTGTCTTATATTTGAATTTCAACCAATCAAGTTGTCTTTGAAAACTTTAAGAGATTTTTCAATTGATATGGTTGTCTTATATTTGAATTTCAACCAATCAAGTTTGTCTTTGAAAACTTTAAGAGATTTTTCAATTGAAGTTGGTTTTAAAGTTGAGCCTTAAAGATCAAATCTTAATAAACTTTACAAAACCTAACTCTTACTTCTCATATGTCTCGGATCATTGTCTTTGAGCTTGATTTCTTTGTCTTGAGTCTTGATGACTTTGATCTTCAATGAATTTGCAACTTATCAACTTTGCATTTGCTTGATATTTGAATTGGCCATTTGGTCCAATTAAATCAATAGTCAAAATTAAGCTTTAAAACATAAATCATTAGTTCATATGAAAATATCATTAATGAACAACTTAAAATCATGGTTATCATCAAAACTGAATGTCATCCAATTAAATCAATAGTCAAAATTAAAAATTACCATATTAAATTAGTTCATATGAAAATATCATTAATGAACAATATCATTAATCATACTTAGTTCATATGAAAATATCATTAATGAACAACTTAAAATCATGGTTATCATCAAAACTACATGAATGTCCTTGGATTAATTAGCCAATTAATAATTATTGAAACCTTGAGGCTAACAATCTCCCCCTTTTTGATGATGACACATATGATATGATATTTTTATACGATTTATGATTTTGAAGCTTTTCTTGAAAAGCTCCCCCTAAAATAATGCATATCTTTATATTAGAGATTTTTAAATCTCCCCCTATCTTTATGCATAGATCAATTTGTCATTTAAGTATTATCAAGCAATCAATATATATGCGTATTTTTGCCAATTATTGCAAGATATGATAATTCACCAATAGATATGATAATTCATTAATAGATAAAAAAATGTCATATCTTTCTCCCCCTTGGCATCATCAAAAATAAATATTATATTCAATATCTCCAAACATCATTCAACATTTTAAACAACCAAAAAAAATTTATTTCTCCTTTGATTTAGTTCAAACATAGAACAACTAACTAATATAACATATTTCTCCTATTTGGTACAAAGAAATAAAACAAATACATTCATATTTGTAAGATTCTTCATCCTAGTGGTTCGGTTGGATTGAGGGTTCGGTTGAAGATGCTTCAGGAAAGGATATGATGTCCCTTGCCATATGCCTAAAATGCTGATGATTTAAGCAATCTGGAAAGGACATGGGATGAAGCCCATATATTATGTACTCTCTCTCTTCTGTCATACAAAGCTTCAGGTGTATCAACAGTTGTATGAACGGGATGATTCGGATGAGGAAGATATATTTGGAGTGTATGCTAAAGATCTTCCCATCAACCTGGTGTATGAGAGAGGTACTTCAACCGAGAAGCATGATCAATAATAATCTTGCTTCGTGGAAACTTGATCAATAATAATTTTGCTTCTATCTGAGAAGATCAAGTATTTGATTTTATGAATCTCTAAATGATGCTGCATCCTCTTAGAGTGTTATCTAAAGAATGAGAGAAAATATTATCGGAGAGGTGTGAGTATGTAGTGGAGAGGTGAAGCGAATTTATAGGACAGACGCGCTGTTTGAAAGAATGGTTCAGATTTTGCTACGTGTCATAAGTGTGAATGAATGGTTCAGATTTTGCTATGTGTCATAAGTGTGAATGAATGGTTCAGATTTTGCTACGTGTCGTAGTGTGAATGAATGGTTCAGATTTTGCTATGTGTCGACTAAATCAGGAAGTTTGAAAAAAAATATCTGCTTTTTCAGAAAAAAGATTTTTGTCGACGCATCGAGTTCTGAGTCAGTGATATTTCCGTATACGTTAAATCTCGAGATTTGAACGTTGAATTTTGAAGAAAAATCTCGGGAGTCGGGTGATAGGTACAGGCTGTTGTTCAAAAATCTGAGGTTTATTTAACACACACTAATTTTCGATGAACTTCATCATTTTCAAACTCTTAGCTTAATCTCTTATTAGATTTTCTAGAATGGCTTCCTCTTCTTCTCAAAACAAACCAGAAACAATTAATCTAAATGATACGCCTAGTGTGATGCCAGAAGTCTGGCGTCCTTACTTCCTTTCAATTAATGGCCCTGTATCAGTAACTGATTCAGTGATATTGAATGGTGAGACTGCCACCGCAGTAGCTGCCGGTCTTTGTACTCCGGAGGATGCAAAGGTTTTAGCTGGGAGGACTGACCCACAAATAATAAATGAATCATTGGCACTCACGATTCAGTGTACTGCCACTGTTTCTAACATGGGACGTCGTCTTCATGTTAGGAATATGGAAGTGAAAACGCTGCGTTCTCAAGTCACCATTTTACAAAGGTTGCTGAAGGAGAGTAAGAAGAAAGTAGGGGAGGTCAAGGAGGAGAACAAAAGGCTGAAGGCGCTCGTGGATTCTTATGCCGATGATTTGGTAATCCGGTCCACAGAGCAGAGCAAGACCACTAATAAGCTGCAGAAGCAGTACGAGAAGCTACTAGCTGAGGTGAAGGAATTGACTTCTCGCTCTATCCCCAAATAAATGTAGTGGGAAGTGTAGTGGTTTTTCCTTTTGTGGTGGCTTCTCCTTTGTGGCTTTCTTTTTAATAAAATCAAGTTTGTTTAAATGATGAGTTTTATTTCTTATTTTATGCATGAACATATACGCAAATATACATAGAACTGGGCATATAATCTAATGTTCAAACAATATAACTAGAAAGATATAAAATGAACAATTTTATGAACATGATATGGATAAAATCATTTTATATTCAATTCTTAAGGTATATATAGATTTAACATAGTTGAATCAAAGAGAAGGATAATAAATTTAAGCTTATTTGATATCAACGTATCTAGCCATACCTATTTCACGTCGAATTGTGCAAAATCGTTCTTCAATGAGAGGTTTCGTGAGAATATCCGCCCATTGACTATCGGTGCTTACAAATTCAAGTTCAATGTCCCCTTTTTGCACATGATCTCTTATAAAATGGTATCTAATTTCAATGTGCTTTGTGCGAGAGTGTTGGATAGGATTTTTACTTAAACTTATGGCACTTGTGTTATCACACCTTATGGGAATATGATCAAAAAGAATTTTAAAATCCTCTAGTTGTTGTTTTATGTAGAGAGATTGAGCACAACAACTACCGGCCGCTACATATTCGGCTTCCGCCGTTGATAAGGCCACAGAATTTTGCTTTTTACTAAACCATGATACTAGTGAGTGTCCTAGAAAGTGACAAGTACCACTAGTGCTTTTGCGATCAATTTTGCAACCAGCAAAATCCGCATCCGTGTAGCTTATTAAGTCAAATGAATTTGACTTAGGGTACCATAATCCTAAATCAATGGTTCCAAGCAAATATCGAAATATTCGTTTGACTGCAATTAAGTGTGATTCTTTAGGACAAGATTGAAATCGAGCGCAAAGACATACGCTAAACATTATATCGGGTCTACTTGCGGTTAAATAAAGTAAACTACCAATCATACCTCGATATAGCTTAACGTCCACCGGTTTACCTTTCTCATCTTTGTCAAGCTTTGTTGAAGGACTCATGGGAGTTCCATATGCTTTAGCATTTGTCAATCCAAATCTTTTTAGTAAGTCTATGACATATTTGGATTGATTTAAGAATATCCCATCTTCGGTTTGCTTTATTTGAAGTCCGAGAAAGAATTTTAGCTCACCCATCATACTCATTTCGAATTCATCCTGCATAGTCTTAGAGAATTCTTTGCACAAGTTTTCATTAGTAGAACCAAATATAATATCATCAACATAGATTTGCACAATAAGCATGTCTTTTCCATCAAACATTAGAAATAATGTTGTGTCAAGTTTTCCACGTGTAAAACCCTTTTCAATAAGGAAACCACTTAGTCGTTCATACCAAGCTCTTGGAGCTTGTTTTAAACCATATAAAGCTTTTGATAATTTAAAAACGTGGTTTGGAAATTCATGATTTTCAAATCCAGGAGGTTGTTCTACATAAACTTCTTCGGCAATAAAACCATTTAAAAAGGCACTTTTGACATCCATTTGAAATAATTTAAAATTTTTAAAACATGCAAAAGCAAGTAACATGCGTATAGCTTCTAATCTAGCAACTGGAGCATAAGTCTCTCCATAATCAATACCTTCCTCTTGATTATAACCTTGAGCGACTAACCTTGCTTTGTTCCTTACTATTATACCTTCTTCATCCTTTTTGTTTCGGAATACCCATTTTGTACCAATGACGGAGTGGTCCTTGGGTCTAGGTGCAAGAGTCCATACCTTGTTTCTTTCAAATTGGTTTAGCTCTTCTTGCATGGCCAAGATCCATGATTCATCTTCAATAGCTTCATTTATGTTCTTTGGTTCAATCTGTGAGAGAAACGCCATGTTGTTGCAGATGTTCTTGAGCTTTGATCTTGTGCTTACTCCACGTTCAACTTCACCAATGATTAATTCTTTAGGATGACTATGGACTACGTTCCAACTTTTTGGTAATTCTTCATTTTTGGTTGGAGGAAGCGCTTTTTCTTCATCTTTTGGTTCATCTACTTGATCTTTGACTTTTTCACTTAAATCAACTTGGTTAGATGAACTAGCTTTATTTTCAAGAGAAATTGGCTCATCATCACAATTATTTTTGATATGGAATGGATTAGTTTCATCAAAAACAACATGCATAGATTCATCAACAACCATAGTTCGTTTATTGAACACTCTATATGCTTTACTATTTGTAGAATAACCAAGGAATATACCTTCATCGGATTTAGCATCGAATTTACCAAGATTATCTCTATCATTCAATACAAAGCACTTACATCCAAAAACTTTGAAATATCCAATGTTAGGTTTTCGATTATTCCATAGTTCATAAGGAGTTTTATTTAAAGTGTTTCTAATGATGGTTCTATTTATAACATAGCAAGCGGTGTTAACAGCTTCTGCCCAGAAAGTATTGAGGTAAATTATGTTCATTAAGCATAGTTCTAGACATTTCTTGAAGTGATCTATTTTTACGTTCTACTACTCCATTTTGTTGAGGAGTACGAGGTGCCGAGAAATTGTGTCCAAAACCATTTTGATCACAATATAGTTCAATATCTTGATTATCAAATTCTCTACCTCTATCACTTCTAACATTGTTAATTGTATAACCTTTTTCATTTTGAATTCTTCTACAATGTTTAACAAATGCTTTATGAGCTTCATTTTTGTGAGCAAGAAATAATACCCATGTATAGCGAGAGTAATCATCAACAATTACAAATGCATACAATTTGCCACTTAAGCTAGCGGTTCTAATAGGACCAAATAAATCCATATGCAATAATTCTAGAGGTCTTGAAGTAGAAATAACTTTCTTTTTCTTAAAAGATGATTTAGTTTGTTTACCTAGTTGACATGCATCACATATTTTATCTTTAACAAATTTAGTAACCGGCAAACCTTTTACTAAATCAAGTTTAGACAATTTTGAGAGTAATTCCATATTGGCATGTCCTAATCTTCTATGCCACAACCAACTATTTTCATTTATGGCAGCAAGGCAAATTGATTCTTTTGAAGTCATATTATCAAAATCAATAGTGTAGACATTTTCATTTCTAAATGCCACAAATAAAACTTGATTATCAATTTCATTTACTATAATGCACATGATTGATTTAAATATTACATTATAGCCTTTATCACACAATTGGCTAATACTTAGCAAGTTATGTTTCAAACCATCAACCAAGAGAACATCTTCAATAACAAGAGAATGTGTTTTACCAATATTACCTATACCGATGATCTTTCCTTTTGAGTTATCACCGAATTTGACATTTCCTCCATCTTTTAGAGTAAGAGAAGTGAACTTGTTTTTGTCACCTGTCATATGCCTTGAACATCCACTGTCATTGAGAAACCACTTATCTTTGGTAGATATTGGATATCAAGCATACCTACAAAACAACTTCAAATAACCTTCTTTGGTACCCAAATTTTCTTGGGTCCACTAGGGTTAGCTTTTGGAGGAGTAGTTCCTTTGACTACCCAAATCATATTTTTCATGGGACATGTATGAATATTATGCCCTAATTTTCCACAATGTTTACATATGGGAGATTTCAAGAAGTTTTCATTAATGAAAAATTTTTGATAGTGTTTTTCTTTTATTTTCGGGTTATATCCAATACCCGCTTTGTCAAAAACACATCTTTGACTACCTAACAAATTATCCAAATTTTTCTTTCCATTTGTAAAGTTAGTCAAAATTTTGTTTAAGTTTTCAACTTTGAGTTTTAATTCTTTATTTTCATTTACTAAGAGATTTGAATCATAAGCTATTTGTGATGATGTTTCCACATCTTTTGCTTTCATTTTCTCAATGAAGCTTTGTGATTCAATTTTCAACTTAATTATTTCTTTTTCTAAAGATAGATTTTTATCATTTAAAGAAATAATTTGTTTTTCTAAAATTTCATTTTTGCTTTTGAAATCATCTAATTCGTTTGAAAGAGATGTGACTTTCTTTTTAAAAACTTTATTTTTCAAAACATTCTTCTCAAATTCTTCAACCAATTCTTCAAAAGCATTTTGTAATTCATCATAGCTATAAGATTCATCTTCTAAAGAATTAAGTTTAGAAGTTACCTCATCTTCATATGCCATTAAGCAAAAAGCTTCGGTAGAATCTTCTTCATCGTTGGATGTTTGAGGGCTAATGCTTGTACATTCATCTTTCTCTATTTGAGGCAATTTGTGATCATGAACAAGCATGCTCATCTTTGATTCTTGACTTGCTTCTTCATATGTAGCTTCAAGTCTTTCCCAAATTTCTTTAGCTGAATTACAACTTGAAATTTCATCAAATTCCTTTGAGTCAAACGCACAATATAAACAATTCATAGCTTTATAATTTAATTCAATGAGTTTGACATCATTTTCATCCCATTCAGTTTCTTGTTTGGGTATTTCTTGTTCTTCTACTATTTTAGTAGGAACATGAGGACCATTTACAATGATTTTCCATATGAGATAATCTTGACCTTTAATGTACGTAGTCATTCTAGTTTTCCAATAACTATAATCACTACTATTGAACAAGGGTGGTCTATTTGTAGATTGACCTTCAACCATTTGAGGTCTAAATGTGTTTGCCATGATCTTAACTCTAAGATTGTTAAATCTATATGTAGAGCCTTGGCTCTGATACCAATTGTTACCCAAATATCAACCTAAGAGGGGGGGTGATTTAGGTTGAGGCAAACTTTTTCGATTTAAATGCGGAATTAAAAACTATTTTCAATTAGCAAAAACAAATTTAAGAACACAATTCAATTGCAATAAGATATGATAGAAAATCAAACACAAGCATATATAAGCAATTAAATATGTAAGAGATAGAGAGAGAGAAAATCAAACACGATGATTGTTATCGAGGTTCGGCTCCCGTGCCTACGTCCCCGCCTCAAGAACACTTCTTGAGGATTCCCAAATCCACTATTTGACAATCTTCTTTCGGGTGAAGATCAAAACCGTTACAAATCTTCTTTACACGGTGAAGAGTAACCACCGAGTGAAAAATCCTTTTCACTCTTAGGATTTATACCAAGACCCACAAATCTTCCTTACAAGGTGAAGAGTAACCACCCAGTGAAAAATCCTTTTCACTACTTAGGATTTATACCAAAACCCTAACAAAAACACTCAATAGTTTCAACAAAGTATTTGTTGTACAAGATAAGGCTCTCTCAAAGAGTAATTGTACACAATATGCTCACTCTAATAGTATATCAAGGATTTGATCAATATGGCTCAAAAAGTGTTTAGAGAAATTTTCAATCAAGGATTTTGAATGATATGAAAATATAAGCTTGAGAAGGATGGATTGATGTATAAGATGTTATCTTTTCTATCTTTGATTTCTCTTGTATGCTTGATGTTTAGAAATGAAGAAAGGGTAGTATTTATAGCCATCATGTTGTCTTGCATTCTTCTTGATTTTCAATCAATCAATTTGTTTTCTTTGAAAACTTTTCTTCTTAAGATTTTTCAACCATAATTGATATGGTTGTCTTGCATGTGAAATTCAATCAAGTTGCTTTCTTTGAAAACTTTTCTTCTTAAGATTTTTCAACCATAATTGATATGGTTGTCTTGCATGTGAATTTCAATCAAGTTGCTTTCTTTGAAAACTTTAAGAGATTTTTCAATTGATATGATTGTCTTATATTTGAATTTCAACCAATCAAGTTGTCTTTGAAAACTTTAAGAGATTTTTCAATTGATATGGTTGTCTTATATTTGAATTTCAACCAATCAAGTTTGTCTTTGAAAACTTTAAGAGATTTTTCAATTGATATGGTTGTCTTATATTTGAATTTCAACCAATCAAGTTGTCTTTGAAAACTTTAAGAGATTTTTCAATTGATATGGTTGTCTTATATTTGAATTTCAACCAATCAAGTTGTCTTTGAAAACTTTAAGAGATTTTTCAATTGATATGGTTGTCTTATATTTGAATTTCAACCAATCAAGTTTGTCTTTGAAAACTTTAAGAGATTTTTCAATTGATATGGTTGTCTTATATTTGAATTTCAACCAATCAAGTTGTCTTTGAAAACTTTAAGAGATTTTTCAATTGATATGGTTGTCTTACATTTGAATTTCAACCAATCAAGTTTGTCTTTGAAAACTTTAAGAGATTTTTCAATTGAAGTTTGGTTTTAAAGTTGAGCCTTAAAGATCAAATCTTAATAAACTTTACAAAACCTAACTCTTACTTCTCATATGTCTCGGATCATTGTCTTTGAGCTTGATTTCTTTGTCTTGAGTCTTGATGACTTTGATCTTCAATGAATTTGCAACTTATCAACTTTGCATTTGCTTGATATTTGAATTGGCCATCTTGGTCCAATTAAATCAATAGTCAAAATTAAGTTTTAAAACATAAATCATTAGTTCATATGAAAATATCATTAATGAACAACTTAAAATCATAGTTATCATCAAAACTACATGAATGTCCTTGGATTAATTAGCCAATTAATAATTATTGAAACCTTGAGGCTAACATAAATACATTTATTTTTAGACATTAACTATTTCTAAGTGGCACATTAATTCATATACGTTAATTTGATACCTATAATATATTTCTAATTATTTGATATTAAAAAAACCCAAAACAGATTTCCTTTTCTGTAAATTGATTGCACAAGGAAGGTCCCAAAACGACGTCGTTTTGATCATTTATGTATAAATTATGTTATTTATATATAGATTCCAAATATTAATATCCTTTCTTTAATTAAAAACGCCATGTTTGTTATTTATTTAATTTTTTTCCATTCTTAAACCGTCCAAAAAAAAAACCATGTGTAAATAATGAATTAAACGTATTCATAAATTCTTAATTAAATATGACCTTAAATGTTTCCTTCAAGTGTTCCACGTTCTTCTATTGCCACTTCCTTTCTTATTATGGGGAAGAAAAAAAAAAATTGATGTTTCATTTGCCTCAATAGTCCAAAACAAGAAAAAATAAAAAATGTCTCAATAATTTCGTTAGACATAAAAAGGAAGAAAATCAGCAAAAGTAAATAAAAATAAATAAATAGAGTAGGTCAAAACTAAAAAAAAAAAATTGATGTTTCATTTGCCTCAATAGTCCAAAACAAGAAAAAATAAAAAATGTCTCAATAATTTCGTTAGACATAAAAAGGAAGAAAATCAGCAAAAGTAAATAAAAATAAATAAATAGAGTAGGTCAAAAAAAAAAAAAAAATAGTGAATACCTGTACTTCCAAAACGACGTCGTTTTGAAAGGAGAGGAAAAATTTAGTTCTAAACTTCCCCACACTGTTTAGTTTCCCTGACTTCTCAACTCCTCCACCTAAATCTCTACAACCTATAGTCTTCTGGCTTCTTAAATCTTGGGCATTGTTTCTTAGTATCTCTTCATCCTCCGACTCTCTCTATACCTGAGTAAGTATTTCTACTCTATTTTCTCTTCTTCTTCTTTTTTGCCGTCTGGGTCCCTTTCTTTCAAAGCCATTTGGATTGGTTTCTCTATCTAAACCTTTTTTTTTTTTTTTTTTTTTGCTTTCAAAATCGTCATTTGTATTTATTTATTTTTATTGTTTTGTGTTTTCTCTCTCTCAATCTATGAATTTGATATTTACAGACTTCTTTGAGAGTTTTCGCATTATTTGCCTTGAGAATCTGAAGATCTGAGATTCTCAAGGTCCAAGACACAGACCGGGAGCTCTTGCCTTTCGATAAGGTGAAGTTTTTAATTTTTTAATTTTTTCGATCTTCTTTGGTTTTTTTTATATTCAAAGAATATAATGGAAATTTTCAGAGTTTGATTGTTTCAAAAATTGTCGCTGACATTGAATTTTGGAGGAGGGGAAGAAGATGAAGTGGAAATTACTATAGGTCTCTCTTTCAGATCTTTGTGATTTTTCTTTTATTTTGTTTTTATGTTTTAATTGATCTCAATTGGGTTTCAATTTCTATTCTTGGGGTTTAGATTGAATTCTTTTTTAGGTTTCTTTTAGCCACCTCTTGCAGCAACATTGATCGACTGCCAATCAAACCCTGACATTCTCGAGGTTTTAATAAAGCTCTTCAATTTGATAATTTATAATCCTTTCATGTTTCTCCTTTGGTTAATGAAAGTGAAAGTAAAAATTTACCCATTTATTTTATTAACCTTATTTGTCTTTCCCATTCCAATAACTACCTAATTGTTTGTTGTTTCCTTCCAAATTATATAATGCTTCTTTAATGATAACCATCACCCACAGTTCATGGTCTAGGAATGAATTTAGCTTTTACAGGAGTGATTATTATTTGTGAGTTGTAATTGGCCAATGACAGTGAGGTACTGGATACAAATTAACAAGCACAATAAAGCTCTTCAATCTTCATTTTTTAGATTTCCAAATATATGTTCTTGCCTTTTATTTGTTGCTTACAATTTGCTTTCCGGAACTGCCTTCCAGGTTTAAGATGGATTTGGTTTTTGAGTTTTATTGCTTCATAGTCGATCAATGTTGATTGCAATTAGTCGAGTTTTATTGCTTCACAGTTGATCAATGTTGATTGCAATTAGTCCCAATATTAAGAATACTAGTGCTCTATAGTCCATTGTGTTTCTTTATAAAATAATGAAAAATATAAGTTATTTATTTTTGGCCATACAAAGCACAGAAAAAAGCATGGAGAGCACAAAGACGCATTTTCGAGTTTGATGCGAGATTGGAAAGGAGCTTCAAAGGGAGGCAATCACTCAAACCACTCTGTTTTATCCGCCCCCAAAGTGGCCTCTTCATCTTTGGTTCTCTCATATCTCATATCTCAAATTTCTCTCTCTCTCTCTCTTTTATTGTAGATAGAGCAAATCAATTGGTCTTTTGTTTGGGATTGATTTGAGATAAGGGAAAAAAAATTGTTCTCTCAATAATTTCTGGTAAATTTTAGTTTTTTTTTTTTTTTTTCTCTTTTCTTTGAATATTCTTGGACATTTATTTAGATATTGGGCAGATTACAGAAGGAGACGGTTTTTACATTTGCATGTAATTTTTTTTTTTATATAAATACATTTAAAAGTTAAATACTGCTAGATATATAAAATTTGAGCAGGTTGGCAGTTCAGTTTCTATATTTTAGGCTTTTTGTCTTTTCCCTCTTAACCAATTGTAAGGTGAACATCTATCTTTCTATATTTCTCATCTAAAATTGAAAATTCTATGTTAATTTTGTGAATGATTCCTTCTTTTGCCTTTCTGTTTGTGAAAATATCGAACTTAAGAAAAAAAATTGAGTTGATTGTTTGGGAAATTATGGAAGTGACCACCATTTTCATATCCAATGCAATTTTTCAAGTCCTTCTGTGAAATAGCATTTCAATTTTCTTTTTGTTTCATGAATTAAAATAAACAATTATTTTCCAAGTCAAATCAAAGTCTCATTTTCATGAAAATTAACGAACAAAATAACTAAGCAATTTCTAAACTGAGTTCCACCATTCACTCAAGTACCTAACACAAAATCTTCTGCATTTCTTAAACAACCCTCTTTAGTGGCTTAACTGAAACCCACTTTTGGGTGCCGAGAAACTGAGGGGGAAAAAAAAATTAGAATTTTGAAAATTTTGAGTTGTCTGTTGGCGAGAAATTGGAAAAATATAATGGTTATAAATTACAATAAATTTCACCTTTAGAGTACACTCAACTTTCATTGATTTTAAAATCATTGAAAACTAATGTAGAAAAATGGCAATTAAAAAAATCTATTGAATTCAAAGAAAAAGAAAGAAAGAAAGATCAAAGAAGCATTTTGTGATAACTTGTCCTGTGCAAATGCACGGGCTATTGTCTAGTTAAGAACTATTCGCAAGACTCTTTCTTTCAAGTACTTCAATATTAATTAGAAGAATTTTGTGAAAGAAAAATGGAAAAGAGAAACTAGCTAGAAAAGAACAGACTTTATTAATCAAGAAGACTTAATGATTTTCATCAGTTATTCTTAGGTGAGTGGTGCCTTGGTGCATGGTAATCAGCATTGAAAGCTACAAAACCCGCCTCATCTACTACCTCTTCAGAAACACGACTAAAGCTTTTCTTACAATCTAAATTTGAGCCAGTACTACTGTTCCCTTCACTTTCATATTTCCCTGCAACTTGATTTGAGCCTGAGACCATTGAAGTCCCTTGAACTGCACCATGCTCATTTTTCTTTTGCAGCTTCTTGACATTGCCAATCGCCATCTTCCTTCCCCTTATTCTTTCAATATTGGTGGAAGCAGTTGTAACCCTTACCTCAACCAGAAGTACCTGATAAATTACATGAAACCTTTAAAAATTTAAGCAAATAGCACATCCAGTAATATGCAAAAGATTACATAATAATTATAATGAATATCTAATTACCTTTGAACTTGTACCAGCATTAAGTTCCGTTCCTGGATTTTTATCTTTGAAATACGAAAACAGAAAATGTTGCACCTAATTAGCTAAAAATTTCATTGTAACTTCAGTATATACACGAAAACACATATATAGGGAAAAGTAAGAAGACAAATAAAATACCTAGTGTTGAATGTGCTAAGGAGAGCAATGCAGTACAGAGAAGTACTAACAAAAGGCATCCGAACTTTGTAGGTGCCATCTCTCTCTCTCTCTCTCTCTCTCTCTCTCTCTTAATTTTCTTTGTTGTAGTATGTTTCCTAGTTTCAAAATGCAGCTAGCAGAGAGGAATACATGAAGTCGGATTTGTGCTTTATAGAGAACTACCAGTACTTCCACCTTTTCCATGTTAAATTTTTAAAATGATTGGTTATTAATATTATATATAGGTACACTCACTCTAAAAAAAAAAAAAAAAAAAAAAAGCACTAAGCCTCGCATCACCCATTCATGTGTCAATTGGATTGCCAATTCGAGAATCTCAATGTAATTTAAATGAAAAATAATAATAATAATAATATGATAAAATGATCTTTTGCATGACAATGGTCCTAGAGAGAGAATTTTATTAATTAATGTGCTGTATTCGGTAACGTGAAATGGAAGATACGTGTGTTTTGCGCCTGTCTGCCGCCATGCAATCAACGAGAAAAGCTTTGCTTGGTTCTCCGAGGTTGGCAAAGTCCAAGACTCCAAGGCCATGTTTTCTAGGTGTTTTTTTATTCATTAGCTAGTTTTAGGACAGTTTTAGGCTTAGAATTCTTTGGTATCATCAGAGATATGTACTTATAAGTGAAGACCTAATGGCAATAAGTAATTGATGTGCACCTCATAATTTGCTTTGATTGGTATCATGTAGAGATGGCTAGCTAATGCTTATTTTCTTTTGTACTTGTTTAATTAAGTAACCCGCTTTGGAGCAGCTTCAGCCAATTTGGCCGATCGAGCATTGTCACAGTAGCCCTAATTTTGTTTTATTTGTTCTTCTTTATTCTTTTAGTTTCTACCGAAGCACATGCAGTACCATATAGAACACGGCCACCGGTGTAATTAGACACACCAAGTGTGTCTTTCACATTAGTTTATTTGATTTTTTTTGTTGTTGTTGAAGCTATATTTAGAAAAAATAAGTATTTAAAATTAAAGGGCATTGCGTAGAATCACTAAACCATTAATACAATAATTTAAGATGAAAAAAAAAAAAAAAAAAACTCAAAAGTTGTTATGGAGTACTCTAGAACATAGGAATTAGCGGACCGAAAAGCGTTCCTTCCGACTTCATTTCAGTGGGTGAGCATGGGTGTCCCTAGACTCTAGAGGACTCTGTGGCTTAGTAAAATTTACTTGGGGGAAAAGCCATTACGTACCTGCAAATATCTTTCATGGTCGGAAATTGTGCGATATATTGAATGATAATTAGCCTATAGCCATGGGCATGTTCTTCCACATGGTTCCGTACATATCAAGCACAAAATACAAAATTGCATTTGGGGGACAACAATTTTAGAAATAGAGAAGTAAACAAATACAGAACCCAAATTTCCAAGGCAAATATCAGTTATAAAGTCCTTCCTTGTAGTTGTATTAGTATAAGCTCTCTCCTTACTGGATAACAGGATAACGGTTAATGTTGACATGTTGTTAATCTTTGAGGCTTTCTTTTATATATTATATATCTTAGCCAATTAAGTGTGATCAGCTTTAAGAGAAAATAAGCACATTCTTTTCTTTGATCTCCTCGCTTATGCTCATGAATAATCAATACGCCGGTTAGGTTCACCTTTTTTTTGAGACAAACAGCTAGCTGTTTAATTTTTTTTTGAAGCCTATTGAACTTTCTGAATAAGCGCCTTTAATTTACTATTCTTCATGCGCATGGGAAAGGTTAAACTAAGAGAGACATATAGCAAGTGATTATTCAGTGGTTTAGAACTACAAATAAATATATAGTCTCTTTTTGACCTAAATTTCAAGAGTTAATGAGAGAGAGTTCAGAGTGAGTCATTTAATACTATCAGACAAGAACGATTATGTGCTTTAGCTATTAATTTGGCTGGGCTGGCCCAAGTTTTGCTGGTGTAAAATGCTACATGAACATAATGCTCTCTCCATTCAGGCTACAATCACATATAATATCACACTTGACTACGGTCCACGAACCCAAAGGTGCAAATAATAAAACAACTTCATAATCAAGGAAAACCATATTATATTGAGATAGACTCATTTCATGTATGTATGATTCACATTAAATATTACAAAGATAAAGATATATCTTGTCATTTAAATTTTTTAAGTGATTTAGCAATTTATATACGGTTAGATTCAAAAAATAAAATCTTAAGTGTTGAAATTGCCTATTTTTGAGGATCTTGTTTGAATAATATTATTTGAAAATTAATTCTAGATATATAACAAAATAGCAACCTCATTGAAATCGTAATACATTAAATTTATTGACAACCTAAAGGGTAAATTAAATACCCACATGAGTAATCAGATAATATCGAATATGCAATTACAAAAAAATACCCACGTCATGACTCAGAATCATTGACATTTTAGAATGACTCTACTTACCTTGCCTCTGATAAGTGATAACATAAAAAATATGCCTATGATGCAGCGTAGCGTGACATTGATATCAAATGATGCATCTTAAGAGTATAAAAGCAGAATCTATAACACAAGAATCATTGACGTGTATGAATGTGATGAGTGCACGCGATACGCGACTAGAGGCATCCTTCGTAGCGAATGGAGGAGCGGTTGATCCGCTGTTAGAACAGTTTGCCACCCCAGGCCAGCCATTGTCAATCGACCTCAAAACTGCCATCCAAATCCGCGTTATGTGGAGGAGGATTTCTATGTCAAGGAGGAGAATTTCAATGTCAAATAGGAGGAAGAATAAACCAATAGGGTTTCTTTTGTTGATTCAGATTTGTCGTCAATCTCTGATGAGTACTCCGGCAATGATGGAGATATATATATATGTACACCAAGGGTTCAATGAAAGTCATAAGAGTTTTCTTATGGACATGAAAAATTCACGAGAGAGGATCCCCTCCTATTGGATCCTTCAATATCCTCCTATTTTTAGTTAGATAAGAAATGTTTTGTATTTTTAAAAATCCAATAGTCTTAAAACACTCATTGAAACCATATTACAATATCAAATAAATATCATGTGTCACAATTTTAACTAAAAATTTTAAGAAATTGGAAGTTTTCAATGGGAGGGAATCCTTGCCCAAAATTCACATACATATGTAAAACCTGTATTATTTGCCGAAGTTCCAAAGAGAGCAATTTTGGTGAAAGTGGACGAAATCAATTGGAAATATGTGATTTTTAATAGTTCATTTATCGATACAACATTGAATCATGGGGATTTTTATTTTTGTCAAGTTTTTTATGCACTCATTTATTTGCATATTAAGTGGAAGATTTCTTCCAAACTCGAGTACAAGTTTTTTTCAACTCGGGGAGAATGATGTAGATTGGTTGATTAAGCTAATGGGTATACATATATTTTTCTACATTTTATATAATTTTCAGAATTTTAGGTTTTTGGTTGTCATTGACTTATTTCCTCATTTTTTAGGTTTTTTATTTTTATTTTTTTTTAATGTTTTCCTAATTAAATTAGTGTCGAAATATAGTAAGGTATCAATTAAGATCTCTTCTACAAAGTTTTTTTATTTTTTAATCAAGTTTATGGATTTGTAGAGTCGGATAAGTGCTCTAAGTTCCTCTCTCTCTCTCTCTCTCTCTCTCTCTCTCTCTCTCACACACACACACACACACACACACACACACACACACACAAAAGGGTAACTTGACATGAAGGACAACAAAAAAGGGTAACTTGATCGGAATGCAACAATGGATAATCCGATTCTGGCATGTAATAATAATAAGTATAAGCAGAGGAAAATAATGAGCAATTGATATATATATATATATATATATATATATATATATATAGTACTCCTTGTATCCAGTAAATATGAACATCAGTCATGAAGGAAACTTGGCCCCTGGCCTGACGCTGCTTGATGGCTATGATTGGATGTGATTGCATGCTCACCAAACAAAAGAGGTAGGGGGCCAGGCGCATTAATAAAAGTCTAAGGATGGCCTTCTACGGTTCTACCAGATAGCACTCACTATCCTTATCATTTGTATAAGAATTGAGTTTAAAGATAGCTAAACTTGTTGTTTTCATAAGAATTGAGTTTCTAGATGTACTCTTTTTTCTTTTATAATTTTTAGTATTTTCATTTTCCTCTCCTCTGGCTAAAATCAAAACAAAACTTTTTTCTTTTGTGCGGGTAATATTATTATGCTAAGGGGAAAAGAAACAAGAAAGAAAATGAGAGAAGTCAATATAGAATCCTTTACCATTTTAAATTACAATGGATACGAGAGCAATATAATATCATTGGCACCAAGATCCCGTTTCCAAAATTTGGTAAGAAGGAATTTGCGAAAACGAACATTTTCATTTCAAGTCTATTCTATTTCGACAATTATACGGTTAAGTTTCATTTTTTATTTTTTTAAAATCTAACAATATACATACTATCATGTCACTTAATATTTTGACAATATGTATACATTTAAATTTGTAAAATTTAATTTAAATGATACAATTAATCAATTTCAATTTTCAAATGAAAAGATGATCATTTTCTTACTCTGTAGCACTAGCACACACCCAAAAAGTAAATGATATCTGCCTTCCTTTTAGCATATAAAAATGCTTAAATAAATGAGCTTAACCATGGTGAAAACGAAGATAACAAGTCATTCAAGGTTTAGATGTACTAATATGCAATCATGGGGTGTTCCCTCTCCTCTTAGAACTCAGACCCACCAATTCAATTTTCTTTATTTTCTTTAATCCTCAGTCCCCACCATTCATCATTCAATCACTTTTTTGGCATTATCCTCTTTTTTATTCGCTCAATTGTTTATTCTATAATAGATTAAGAAGAAGAGTCACGAAAACGACTTTTAGCATCAACTACTCTAATTGGATTTAGAATTAAAAATTCGTGCTAGAGAGAGAGCAGTGGGAGGACAGAGGAGCACATAATCACGCTCTAGCTTGTCCTTAAAGACCCTGTTTTATTATTGGATTATTTGGAATCTTGAGTAGCTAAAGGATCATAGTCTTAGGAGTTGTGGGCTCACTCCATAACCATTGCCTACATGCACTTTCAAATTTTCAAAGATAAGTGGTGTGAATTCCGAAATGGGTTTTAGTCAATTTGGCTCGTATGATCGGATCAAGATCTTCTAGAGTTTTTAGGATTCTCTACCACATAGAGTTCTCTAAATCCTAACCTTTATTTTTATAATAAATGGTTTAAATTATGCCACGTCATCTTTCCACTAACAAAACCCCTAAAATATTGATGTTAATGGATAAATGTTAACACATTCAGTGATAAAAAGTAAAAACCAATATTTTAAGGATTTTGTTAGTGGAATGATAACGTGGCATAATCTGAACCATTTATTATAAAAAGAAATGTTAGGATTTAGAGAACTCTATGTGGTAGAGTACCCTAAGAGCAACTCCAAGAGTAGTCTAAATGAGCTTTGTATCTCTATTTGTAGAGAATAAAATGAAGATATTGGCTCCAGCAGTCCTCTATATGAGCTTTGTATCTGTAAATTTTTTTACAAAGTCTACAGTAGCTTTTCACAAATGAAAAGCTACTGTAGCTTTGTATCTGTTTTCTATCGGATTAAAAAATGATTTCCCCACCGAGTATATATACTTTGTTTTTTCTCTTTCCTCTCATTTTCATCCAACTTTTTCTCTCTCTTCTTCTCTTTTCCTTTCTTCTCTTTGGATTTCCCCACCGAAACGGCGTGGGCTTACCGGTTGGAAACGCGGTGGTTGCACGAAACGGCGTGGGTTTCTGTCGAAGGGAGGAACGGCGTGGGTTTCTGTTGAAGGGAGGAACGGCGTGGGTTTCGGTTGAAGGGAGAAACGGCGTGGGTTTCTTTCCTCGGCGTGGTGGTGGTTGATTCGGTGGCTGGGCTTGCCGATCTCGGCGTGGTGGTGGTTGATTCGGTGGCTGGGCTGTTGTAGTGGTGATTCGGTGATTCGGTGGTGGCTTGGTGGTGATTCGGTGGTGGCTTGGTGGTGATTCGGTGATTTTCGGCTTGGGTTTTCTGGGTTTTCTGTTGAAGCACGGCGTGGTGGTGGTTGGGTTTTCTGTTGATTTTCGGCTTGGGCTTGGGTTTTGCCGGTTGGGTTTTCTGGGTTTTCTGGGTGGTGGTGATTCGGTGGCTTGGGGTTAACAGTTTTCTGTTGTAGTGGTGATTCGGTGGTGGTGATTCGGTGATTTTCGGCTTGGGTTTTCTGGGTTTTCTGTTGAAGCACGGCGTAGTGGTGGTTGGGTTTTCTGTTGATTTTTGGCTTGGGCTTGGGTTTTGCTGGTTGGGTTTTCTGGGTGGTGGTGATTTGGTGGCTTGGGGTTAACGGTTTTCTGTTGTAGTGGTGATTCGGTGGTGGCTTGGTGGTGATTCGGTGATTTTCCGCTTGGGTTTTCTGTTGAAGCACGGCGTGGTGGTGGTGGTTTTCTGTTTGGTTGCTGAGAAATAAAATATTGTGGTGGTTTTTGGTTGCTCTGGTTGATTTACGGTGGTTGTGGTGGTGGCGGGGTGGGAAGGATTACGGGAGTTGGTTATTTTTGGTGCGAAACAATAATTCGGAAAAGTAAAAAATATAATATTTAAATGTGGTAAAATAATAAAAAAGTATATTTATATAGAGTAGAGAGGGAAATAGAGAATACTGCTGGAGTAAAAATAAATAGAGAGTAACTGATAGTGTAAATATAGAGATAGAGTAGATAAAATTTTTAGAAACTGCTGGAGTTGCTCTAAGAACTCTAGAGAATCCTGATCCTGTATGATCTAATAAAACTGTCATCGCTTATTGAGTTATATCTTTCATCTTGCCATAACAACATTTGATTTAGAGAAAGTAAAAGAAAAAGATTAAAGTCATAAATATATGTTGGCCTTTGTTAATATATAAAGAATATAACCTAATTGGATTAATTTTACCAATCAAAATTTCAAAATCTTATTTTTCTTCTCCCCCTAGATATCAGTTTTTATCTCTTACACAATACATGAAGTTGACCATCAAAATTGAATTCATTCAGTAGTTTTCTTCTTCTCAAGTTTTACCAATCAAAGGTAAGTAAAAAAAAAAAAAGGAAGCTTAGATTAGACAAATTATCTTAAGAATATTATCTTTTAAAATAATGGTTAGATGATTAAATATATCATTTCTTATTAATTTAATATTTTAGGACAATTAATAATTTAGAGGGAATTGATAATTTATCACATCAGATCTATTCAACAAAATGTGGTTATAAAAGATAATATAAGACAGAAAACTAAATTAAAGAGAAATTTCTGGTGTAAGGCATAATATAGGGGTTCGTAGCCTCGTACTTGATCGTAACTTACTTATAACCATTTATTAGATGCCGGAAATCACTCTCAGCGTAAAATCCGACAAAAATTCCTTCCCATGTCTTTGTCCTTTCTATATGTTGTCTCTGTCTCCTTCTCTCTCTCTCTCTCTCTCTCTCTCTCTCTCTCATATCATATGCAGACCCACACACCCATAAACCAAAGCTCCAAAGATTTTCTCAAGAACCAAACATAAACCATTAGACAGACTAAAGATTCTTGAACAATGAATTCCCATAGTCTTTCTTCCACTTCTCTCCTCTGCCCTCTTACACATCATAATATCTCTCCCGCTCTCTCTCTGTCTAGTGTCTACAAGTAAATAAACCAACTTCAAAGCCCAGCAGAGAGGCCAAACTTTACCATGCGGTTTTCACCAACTATCCTCATCCAAACAAGTTAAATATCACATAACCGTACCATTTATTTGGATAAAAATGGGGTCTGCAACTTCTTCAATGGCCGCTAAGTTCGCATTTTTTCCACCAGACCCGCCATCCTATCACATATATGTTGATGCATCCACAGGGAAAATGAGGATGTCCGATATTCATCAGAGAGAGGACATGGACGTAGACGTGTTGAAGCTAAGCACCAAGAAAGGGAATGAGATTGTTGCTATGTACGTCAAGAACCCATCTGCGTCTATGACCCTGCTCTACTCTCACGGCAATGCTGCTGATCTTGGCCAGATGTTTCACATTTTCACTGAGCTTAGCCTTCACCTTGGAGTTAACGTTATGGGGTCAGTTGTATATAGTTCTATTCTTATTTTCGTTTTTCTAAACCAAAAAAGAAATACTAGATGTTCAAGTAATTGATTTTTTATTTTTATTCAATTTTCCTGAAATAATCACTAGTCAGTCAAAATATCAGTATGAATTTTTTGTGCGTTGCAGATACGACTATTCTGGATATGGACAGTCGTCTGGAAAGGTATATAATTAGTATTTTTTTTGGTTGGGGGTGGGATTTAAACTCTGAAAATTTCTATTAAAAATATTAGAAGATGTCAGTTGAACTACAAAACTCTTAACATATATATAGATAGTGTTATTTGCGGAGTCTTTTACACATTTCTTGTGCGTATCTCTCATTTTTATCATCATTATTACATTTAGGTATCATATTAGTAACTTTAAATCTCAAGTTTACTGTACAGATGAGAGATATACAATTAAAATGTGTACAAAAAGTGTGAAAATAGCATTTTCCTTTAAATAATATACAAAATCTTCTTCGTGGATGTGTAGAAATCTCATCTTTAGGCTGATTTAGATAAGGAATGAAAGCAGATTTACGCAAATAGCATTTTTATCCCATAAACAGAAGCTTATAGTCATCCATTCATCCCAATTGTTTGTTACGATTCGATCAGTGATCAGAAGGCACTAAATTGGATGAAGAGTGAGCTGTGAGCAAGCTTTCTTTGGATTTCAAACCTAAAAACTTCATTAGCATTTGTTGCTTTCAGAATCATATAGCTAGGCCATACTGGTGATGTTTCCTGTTGGTAAATATTTTCTCAATTATCCCTCCTACTTAATGCTGCAATATTATGAAATAGGTGGGATGCCGGTGCTCATTTAGCTTTGAATTGAAATAATGGAATGATAAGTGACAATCACATAATTAAGTATGAATTTTTTCACAAAGTGCTAGCTTGTCCTTGCATTTGCTTTCAAGACAATTTAATTTCACTCAGTTCTTAACCAATTTAGATTATGATTTATGAGTTTATGACAAGTAGTTTGCCTGTAACTGTAAACCACTGTCCTTAAACTTGTCACCAATCTTCTTAATTAGATTTGAATGTGACTAAAGAAGCAGACTAGTTAATTATGTTGTGTATCTGTATCATTTAGCCAAGTGAGCAGGACACATATGCCGACATAGAGGCTGCTTATAAATGCCTTGAAGAGACATATGGTGTGAAGGAGGAAGACATTATATTGTATGGCCAGTCAGTTGGAAGTGGACCTGCTCTGGAACTGGCTATCCGTTTGCCACGATTGAGAGCTGTAATTCTTCACAGTCCCATCCTGTCTGGCCTGCGGGTCATGTACCCAGTGAAGCGAACATTCTGGTTTGACATATATAAGGTTTTCCCTCAACTTTATATACATGTTTTCAAACTATTTATAGCCTTGTTGTTTTACATTACATGAGATATTTTGTCCTTTATTAAAAGGTACCTTTTTGTTTCTGTTGCAGAACATTGATAAGATTTCACTAGTCAATTGCCCCGTTCTGGTAATTCATGTGAGTGTGCCTTTTGTTTGATCTTCCATGCCAACTCAATCTCATAATAAAGGTTTCTTGAGCATGTTCAATGCTTTCCTGGCCTGATCAATTATCTTTTGTCCTTAAGCGGCACAAAGGTTACCTTTTACTTGGGTCAAATCAATGTAATATAAAGGTTCTTGCCCTCTCATAAAAGGAAATTTTGATAGGTTATATAATTAACAATTCCTGATATAGGCATGAGATCTACCTACATAAGGCCATAAATTTTGGTGTTTTTCCTCAAAACAGTCTTCAGTGATTGCAGATATGGCTATGGACCAACCAGCCTGCATGGTCAATGATACAGGGGTGTAGAGACTTAAAAAGTCTTATCAATTTGTGTTCTCCAGATTAAAATTTTTATGAATTTGATTCTCTATGTGTCATTAAATGAATATAAGTTTGAACATTTCATGTCCTATAAATTGACTTGATAATGTGAGAACCAATTAATCTGTGTTATCCAGATTCAAACCTTTATGAATGTGATTCTGTATGTGGCATGTAATGTAATGAGTATAATTTCACTAAAATTTATTATCTATAAATTTACATGACAATGTGAGCATAATGGCTAGAAATCCAACCACTTCATGCTGGTTAGTAAGACACATTCTTGATAAACTTGACACCCTTAATGGCTTTATCCACAAACAAGTAGGACTTCTACTTCTACAGCCATAATCTTCCAGAAACCTATGTTCTTATCCAAAATTTTTGACATTATAATTTGAGAAACTAATTTAGTTAGTAGGAATTATAGTAAGTGCTCCGCTTGACACTCTAATTGATAATGACAGGGAACAGAAGATGAAGTAGTGGATTTCTCACATGGTAAGCAGCTCTGGGAGCTTTGTAAAGAGAAGTACGAACCTTTGTGGCTTAAAGGAGGAAACCACTGCAATTTGGAACTCTATCCAGAGTACTTAAGGCATCTCAGGAAGTTCATATCAGCCATAGAGAAACTACCGCGTCTCCAGTTTGTTTCTGGACAAAGTACAGAAGAATTATCAGAGCACTCACTGAGTGCCACAGACCAAAAGTCCAGAGCAAGCACAGAGCTTAGAGAGAAGTCTAGGGCAAGTAGTGGGCAGAGAGAAAAATCTAGGCTGAGCACAGACCATAAGGAAAAATCAAGAACCAGCATCGACAAGAGGGAGAAATCAAGAAGGAGCATTGAACGGTCTGGAAAGGCGAGGAACAGCACAGATCAGTCAGAGAGAGCAAGGAATAGCTTCGATCGGTCAGTTGGAACTACTTAATTAAGCTCTACTTTTTTCATTACCTTATTCATTGTTAAGCTCTCTAAACAAATATATATGTCAATGTTATGTGACTGACTGACGGACTGACCGACTGTTGGAACCACTCATGGCAGCTTGGGAGACATGGTGAGATCGGTTGGATTATGTAATGTGGATTGTTTGAAGCAGACAGCTTTGGAGGCCTGAGGTTAAAGGCTTCACATTCACTGCTTGTGATTGGCTTGTACATTTCTGTTGGACTTCCGTGTTTAGTTGATTGGTTTGAATTTGGAAAGATTAACTGATTGGTATTACAGGAAAAAGGTGAGAAATATTCCAAGCTTGGTGGTGCAGAAGAAGGGCAAGTTGTTTTGGCACAAAGTAAAATTTGCACATCTGTTTCCGTTTCATAAATTCATTTGGAATTCCAACATTTTGGCAAATTTGACTTTCATCTCAAATAACAACGTAACTGTTGCACCATTTCCGTTTATGGTTCTGTCTCCCGATCACATCATAATATCACATGCAATGGACATTGCACCATCTTGTGTTTCTGGATGAAACCAATTCCTACAGCTCCATCGGTTTATTGTTTGGCTCATTGTGAACTAATTTATTATATGATCCAAAGCCATAATACTTGTATGGATAGTCCTCTCAACTCTCAATGTCATTTGCTTGTTCCCTTGCCAAGATATAAAGGTCAACATCACGTAGAATAGTGTAAATCTTTCTTTCTTTTATGTATTTGGGATGATTGAGGATATTTTGGAATTAGCCACTATGTCCTCTTATTCGCTAATTCGAACCCACCTTATTGAGTTCGAGCTGCTATAATTGAAGTTTCGAATACATTATATTTGTATAAAAAAAAAATAATAAAAATAAAATTATATGTATGACCAATATGCAAATAGAGTATAGTCCTCTTAGATAAACAATATTTTTGGAGTATGCCTAAAGTAAGAAAAGAGGTAATAAGATCTTGCATAACAATAACCTTCAAATAAGAAGTAGTTTCTAATGTTTTATTCTCTCTCTCTCTCTCTCTCTCTCTCTCTCTCTCTTATTTATTTATTTATTTTAATACTTATGGACAAAGTGGTGGGATTGAACAAGAGTCCTCCTGGAAGTGGCAACGAGCCATTTAAAAGATATCTCATATATTGTATATATGTATATTCAATGTATAAGATAATTATTACAAGTGAACCTCCTCACATTTACTTCCCTTTAAAGTTTAAACATTATAAAACAATAACACTTAATGTGGTTTTGGATAAACTTATGTACTGAAAAGTTTATTTGTTTACGTGTTGAAAGTTAAGAAAAACATTGTTATACTTGGAAAAAATATGATGTGTTGAATGGATAAAATTTAGTTATAGTTTTTTACGTGTTATACTTAAGTTTCCCATGTGGTTGTATTGACCAATGAATCACGTGATTAAATAGGCAAACTACAATAATCTTTCTTGAGACTTTGCGAAATGATGGTGCCTTCTCTTATTTTAGAAAATGACACTTCCGTTTTACATTTGTTAGAAAATGATACCTTGCCCCCGTCCCCTCATTTTTTAAAAGGTGGAGTTCATATTCAGAATAAAAACTTTCATTAAAAGGGGTAGAGTGACATTTTTAAAAAAATAGGAAGAAACACTATCATTTCACAAAACTTCAAAAGAGGATGTTGTAATTTATCTTAATTAAATTTAATTGGAAGAGAATATAACATGGTTTATGCAATTAAATGGTTGAAATTTTAAAATGTCTTTTTTTTTTTTTTTAAGTGTATATAAACGACTAAACTGTAAAAGTAAAACTAATTCAAACTCATAGAGTTCTCATAGTCATATGACTAAGACTAAGATTTAAAATGAAAACAAATAAAATACAATCTAATATATGTTATATTATAATTAATGTAGTATAGAATGAAATATAAAAATAAGATAAAAGATATTCATTCGACTCAACAAATATAAAGATGAATATATTTTTTGTGCATTAATAAAAAGAAAAAAGAAAAAGAGAAAATGAAGAGGATATTGTGGATGCTGAAATGGCAGCATCTAGGCCTTACATATTCCACACAAATAGGTCCAAGGAAAACCCCCAACTCTAGTAGGCTAATAGCAAATACCAATAATAGCCTTGCAATTGTTTAGTTCTAGAACCCGCTACTCTTCTTAAACCCTTGTCATCTCATCTCTCCAAAGCTCAAGGAAGGAAGGGTTTTTCTCATTTCGACAATACAGACACATCCCAAAGACAATCCTCATTCTCCTTCTCTAAATGGCTCCGGTGCTGAGCAGAAGCCTAGCTACTGCTTCTCTTGCTTCACTTCCCTCTTCCTCCTCATTTCCCTTTTCAGTGAGAAACATCAACAGCAACAGGGTTTTGAATCTGACAAGTGCTTTTTTGCCACAAAATGGTCTCAGAAACAGAAAGGGCTTCAATTCTTCTACTGGGTTGAGCTGGAAGTTTGAGAGAAGGAACCATCGGTTTGGGTTGCGGTGCGAGGCTGCCGCGGTGGCCGAGAAAGAGGCTGCCGACACTTCTGGTGAGAACTTTGAGTACCAAGCCGAGGTCCGTCTCTTTTTCTCTTTTACTAATTTCCATTTTTTCATTCTATTTCTTTGCTTTCTCGCAGGATAATATATGAAACTTAAATACTTCAAAGTTTACTCTTTTACTCTTACTATCCAATAATTTCCAATTAAAAATCATCTTTTGCACAAATTCCCTCATCTTATCCTTTAAAATAATAATGAATATCAAAATTTGATCTTGTTCATTTTCATAGGGTCCAATTTGTTATGAGTTGAAAGTTGATACATTGAAACAAATTGCAGGTCAGTCGGTTACTAGATTTGATTGTTCATAGTTTGTACAGCCACAAGGAGGTGTTCCTTCGAGAGCTTGTGAGGTGAGCACGTGCTACTGAACTAAAAATTCAAACTTTTGGTTTCTTCTTCTGCCTCTGCTTCTGCTTCTACTAAATACACTCTGTACAACTTAATACCTGGGCTTTAGATGAGAAGAATCTATCTTATTTGGAAAAAAAAGGCTCCATTTTGTGTTTCTCATCTTCAGAAAATGTATGATTGCGTGCATGGTTATTCTGAAGTTTGTCATATTTCGTTTTAGTCTATATCTTCACTAAATTCTCTTCTTCTTTTGTAGTAATGCAAGTGATGCTTTAGACAAGTTAAGATTCTTAAGCGTGACTGAACCCTCCCTGCTTGGAGATGCTGGTGATCTAGAAATACGTATCAAAACTGATCCAGACAATGGGACTATCACTATAACGTATGGTGATGCTAGATTTTAGCTCCTTCTTTTCCTGGATAATTTAATGGAGTTTTGAGATGGGATCTTATGAATTTGCAGAGACACTGGTATTGGAATGACCAAAGAAGAGCTCATTGACTGTCTTGGAACTATTGCTCAGAGTGGTACTTCTAAATTCTTAAAGGCTCTGAAGGTACTTTTAACCTCTTTTATCTGTAGGTTGAATATATTTATTAATTTATTTTTTCCTGTGTGACTATTTTCAAGTTCTTTGCTGCTTTGAAGCTAACACTTCCAGCCTTATATTTTGTTAGGAAAATAAGGATCTTGGGGCAGACAATAGTCTGATTGGTCAATTTGGTGTGGGGTTCTATTCTGCCTTTCTTGTTGCTGAGAAGGTGACTGTCATAATTAAATTCAGCCTAGTTGCAGATTAATGTTCCTTCTTACTTATCAAAAAAAAAAAAAAAAAAAATGTTCCTTCTTGAAGCTTTTAACGTGAATGTTTTTCCTGGGTGGCCACTAATTGTGCTTAATTTGTGTACATTATACACAATTAATTAGGTTGTTGTATCTACTAAGAGCCCTAGATCAGATAAGCAATATGTTTGGGAAGCTGTAGCTGACAGTAGCTCGTACATGATTAAGGAAGAAACTGACCCTGAAAAGCTCCTACGTCGTGGAACACAGATCACACTCTATTTAAGGGTATACCGCTCTTCTTTTATTTTATTTTTTTAATGAGATAGATGTTGCATGTGCCTAACAGACTTTTTTATTGAGAAGATAGATTATTTCATGTTCACAATTATGAACATAATATAACCTAAAAGAATTATGAACTAAATTTAATTGATCTTCGAAATCTAAGAAAGAATTGCTATGTATAAGACCTCACGCACAAGACCAATCAAATAGAGTTCGAAGCAATAAGAATTCCAACTCTGCCTCTGCAATAAGAATTGGTCTATGTATAAGACCATCTCAAATACCCCATGCATGAATAAGTAGCTAACTAAAGAGAATCCTCCCATGATAAGATTATCTTGGGTAAGAATCTTCCCCCAAGCTGCTGTCTAAACAAAGGAGACTCTTCTTGGAGCCTTGACACATCAGATACTGTTCCAAGGGAAGGAGATATCATTAGTACCTCGGAGCACCTCATAGTAACAATGTACATCAAACTTACCAGTTACCAGTGCCAGTCAAATGCCATCTCAACTTATCACACCTGTTGCCCCTAGGGACCTTGGAATAAAGATCTAAAAGCAGGTCACTGACTCTATCTCCTAATCATGAAAGTCTTTGTGAAATCTCACATTCTGGCTCATTCCCTCCCCATCCAGTTGGCTAATCAAGACTGAGTGAACTGAGGCATCTCTGTGAACTGAACAAGTGTACAGGTCAGGGTACAGATCCTGTAAAGAATGAGTTCCACACCGTTTATCGTGCCAAAGCCTTACTCGTGTGCCATCCCCTGTAGGACTCTGCTTGTTTCAATGGAAAACAAGCAGAGTCTTGTTATTATTCCATATGATTCATGCTTTTATGGAATGAATTGAGGAGGGTATATTGGCAATTGCTGGAAGCTTACCAGTTTATCTTGTTATAAAGGGATATAGAAAGTCCTTTCCACAATGTATATGTTTCAAGTTACACTATTCAATAAATTTTTATTAAATCAATATTTTTCCGAACTCGCCCTTAGATTAGCACACTGAATATTGTAACAATTGAATATCATTTACTATCAAATCTATTAGTTTATTTGGTTAGTAATAAGAATGCAAAAAACTATAATTTTGAACACTTTATAGGTAAGATAGTTCTTTGTTTTATTACCTTGATATTTGGTAAGCATGATGGTTATGGTCATAAATTTAAACTAATGCTGGGTTTAACAAATTACTGTTGGAATAGAACTTATTTCATGGAATGACTATTGTTAAAGTCACACTAGCTGTAACTCCAACCTATATATCACATTAATGGAAGATTTTTTTTTTTGGCATCATTTTGTTGAGTACAGTTTCCCCAGAACTAAAAGCATCATAATCTGTTGTTTTTCTTGCAGGCAGATGACAAGTATGAATTCTCAGACCCGGCTAGGATTCAGGGTTTGGTAAAGAATTACTCTCAGTTTGTTTCCTTCCCCATTTATACATGGCAAGAAAAATCAAGGACTGTTGAGGTGAGATGTCTTAAATTCTCCTCTCTGGCAGGAAGGTTGTTGGAAAAATTGAAAATTTTGGAGCTGTGTAGTTTTGTCTATCCAATTGTAAACAAGTAGCTACTTGTTTTATACTTTTTCCTCCCTTAGATTTTATTGTTACTGTATGTTAGCTACTTAAAAAATAGTGACAAATAATTGTGTTACCCATTATTGTTGTAGTATTGGTGATCAAACAGTTTTTACCCTTAAGATCTTTTATTCTAAGTGATTTTGCCCAACACAGTTATTAGAGTGTCTCACTGTCTTGATCTCCTGATATAATCTTTACTTATGGCTTCACCAGTCATGGTTTGAGAACCCAGGTTCTGAATACAGGAAAGCAAATCACTTGTTAATTTGTTATCCAGTCTTTACTAATTTGAACTTGTGCAGGTGGAAGAGGAGGAAAAACCAGAAGAAGGAGAAGAATCGAAGCCAGAGGTAATTGACATGGCATTCCTAATTGTGGGCATTGCACTTTTCTCAGCATAAATTTGAGTGTATTACTGTACTTTTGACTAGGGTGAAAAGAAAACGAAGAAGACTACTAAAACTGAGAAGTATTGGGACTGGGAATTAGCCAATGAGACAAAGCCAATTTGGGTGAGTTTAATCTGTATCTGCTTTCTAAGGTCACGATATATGGTAGCAAGTTTCTTTAATAGAGATATCACTTAATGGCTTGCGTTTTGCACGATCTCTTAGTTGGATTTGTTTTTATGTACATATTCTATTATAGCTTACCTTGTCTGCTCTGCTGTAGATGCGGAATTCAAAGGAAATCCAGAAGGATGAGTACTATGAATTTTACAAGAAGACTTTCAATGAATTCTTGGATCCGGTTGCATACACTCACTTCACCACCGAGGTACATAGGTTTTTTTTTTTTGGGGCTTATTTATGTATGTGATATCTGTAGTTAGGAATTCACTTTACTTTGAAAGCTGTGCAGGGTGAAGTTGAGTTTAGAAGTGTCCTCTATATTCCTGGGATGGGCCCTCTTAACAATGACGATGTAGTTAATCCAAAAACGAAGAATATACGTTTGTATGTGAAGCGTGTATTTATCTCAGATGATTTTGATGGTGAGCTGGTAAGTTTTTAGGAAATGAAGATTGAATCCATACCCATTACATTCTCAAACTTCTGAGAATAAGAATAAAGATACAAGTTGTCATGTGCTGTCTGTGTTTAAAAAAATTAATTTATTGTAATAGTACTAAGTGTTGCATGATGCTTTCTTACATTAATATATAATTATTTTAAATTTTTCATAGCACTGAATTAGCTTCGGTTGTTTGATTTTCAGTTCCCACGCTACTTGAGCTTTGTGAAGGGTGTCGTGGATTCAGATGACCTTCCTCTCAATGTTTCTAGAGAGATACTTCAAGAAAGCCGAATTGTAAGACCAAGTTTGTCAACATTTCTGTACTATATACAAAATACAAAATTTCACAGATGTGCACATGCGGTTTATGACAGAACTACTTCACAATTTGTGCGCATTTCTCAGTTTGCAAGGGTTTATTATGTCACTATTATCTGCTTAAAGATTGGTTTAAAGATCTATTATTGCATGTTTCTTATCTCTATATATTTGATGTTTTCAGGTAAGAATAATGAGAAAGAGACTTGTCAGGAAAACGTTTGACATGATTCAGGAGATCTCTGAAAGTGAAAATAAAGAGGTTTATATCAATTAAATCTTGTGTTTCCCTTTTAGCATTTTAACTGAGGCTTCTTAATGGACATTGAAAATTATTATCTTGATTCCAGGATTACAAGAAATTTTGGGAGAACTTCGGCAGGTTCATAAAATTAGGATGCATTGAGGACTCTGGAAATCACAAGCGCATAACACCATTGTTGCGGTTCTACACTTCAAAAAGTGAGGAGGATCTGAAAAGCCTAGATGATTATGTTGAGAACATGGATGAAAACCAGAAGGCTATCTATTACTTGGCAACAGACAGCTTGAAAAGTGCCAAGACTGCTCCTTTCTTGGAGAAGTTGTTGCAAAAAGACATTGAGGTATGCATTCTATGTGGTATTTTGGGTTGCAAGGTTTTAGGAAAAATGATCAGAGAAGAATCATTTTTTGTTTCGTAGTTAAATAAAAATGTAAAGTATCATTTATTTAATGTTATTCTAGATTCCATTAGTTGTTGTTAAGCTGGGGAACTATTTCCTACTGAAAATGTTACTTTTCCTATTTGTATAGGCCAATTTATTTGATATTTCATTCCTTTCTGGATTGCTGATGTGGGTTATATATTTTAGGTTCTGTACTTAATTGACCCTATAGATGAAGTCGCCATCCAGAACCTGCAGACATACAAAGAAAAGAAATTTGTTGATATTAGCAAGGAAGACTTAGAGCTTGGTTAGTACTTTCTTGTTTTCCTGTGTGATTATTCATGGTACTTATTTGAAAATATTAGTTTTTATAGTTTCTCTTGGGACTTTTGTTGTGCATCTTTCTCATGACTGTTTTATACCAGGTGATGAGGATGAGGTGAAAGAAAGGGAAACAAAGCAAGAATACAATCTTCTATGTGATTGGATAAAGCAACAACTTGGTGATAAGGTAGCAAAAGTCCAAGTCTCAAAGCGTCTAAGCTCATCTCCCTGTGTGCTTGTTTCTGGCAAGTTCGGATGGTCTGCTAATATGGAAAGGTCAGTTGTGGGATTTTGTTGTTAATGATATGTGCTTAAGACCAATGTTATTAATTCTCAGGATAAAAGTTGGTGGTCATACTTTACTCAATGATGGTTGCATTGATTTTCTTTGTACCCTTTTGTAGATTGATGAAGGCACAGGCTCTTGGAGATACTTCAAGTTTGGAGTTCATGAGGGGAAGGAGAATATTGGAGATTAATCCAGATCATCCCATCGTCAGAGATCTCAATGTAAAACTATTTAAGTCAATGCTGATTGTAGACCTAATTTTGAATAACTGCTCCTGATGCTGACTAACAGTGGTATAATGTTGGTTATTCTACTTGCAGGCTGCATGCAAGAATGCACCTGACAGCACTGATGCCAAGAGAGCTGTTGAGCTCTTATATGATACAGCACTGATCTCCAGTGGATTCTCAGTAAGGGCCAACCCCGGATTATCTCTCATTAGATAGTATGCATAATTTTAAACAGCTTAATGTTATTCGAATTGAATTTCTTCCTTTTATAATGATGCAGCCTGACAGCCCAGCTGAGTTGGGAAATAAGATCTATGAGATGATGGCAATGGCCCTTGGAGGAAGATGGGGCAGATCAGAAGGGGAAGAGGCAGACACACCAGAAGATGCTGCTGCAGAATCTGGTGCAGCAGTTGGTGAAGCCTCAGAAACGCAAGTGGTTGAACCATCTGAAGTAAGGACCGAGAGTGATCCTTGGAGTGATTAAATGTCTTTTGGAAGACAGAAGTTTTGGCATTATTTCATTAGTGTTAAAGGAAAGGAAATAATGCATAGAGAGAGGAAAAGAAAAAAAGAGGAGAGAAAAAGGGTGGGGGAGGGGGGGAAGAGAGTAACATGATTGACTGTGTGGGTGGGAAAAGAAATAGTAAGTTTTGCTGCCATAGATCATTGGGTGTAGTTTGACAAATGAATTCCTCTCATATGGTTCTGGAAAGAGTTGAAAAGAATACAAATGCATTTCTTCTTCTTCTTTTTCTTTATTTGCCCTTCCCTTCATTTGCTTTATATTGAGATGTTGGTATCTGATGTCTGGATGGATTGTCATCTCATTATGTTAAATAAATACATGGATTTATTATTATTATAAAATTTTATATTTTTATATGTATGGCCAAAATGTATAACTTGGAACCACTCAAATCATTCAACTCAAGCTTCTGTTTGGCCAAAATAAAAAAGGTATGAACTTGAAAAGTTTGATTTGATTGCATTTGTATTTCCAGAATGATGTGGGCACTCGGTGATTGGGAAAAGAAGAAAATGAGGGTCAGCTAGGGAAGTGAGAGGCTTCTTTTTCATTTCGACAGGTTGTTTTCCATTCGAGAATGGCGGTGGCCGGTGGCATGGATCTCAATTGGCTGAAAGGGCAACCAAAAGGATTGTCTACTCGATTAGCCAGTTGGGTTTGACAATGCTCCCTTTTTATTTGGTTTTGGGGTGGTGGCCATTTCTCGGTTAAGGCAGAATGAGAGGGATCATCTGAAATGTTTTTATTTTTTTTATTTTTTTTATGAATTTATGTTCCTTTGTATCCTATGAGGGGAGTGCTATTGTGCCATAAAACCTAAGTATGGGTACCGGTATGGTATGGTACGGTGGTACGATAATTCTTAAAAAATTAAGTACGGATAAAGTGAGTATATTTATTAAATATATATATTTTTATATATTGTTATGCTCAATTTTTTCATATTTTTTTAAACATATGTGAATTTAAGAACAATCATGGATAATAAAATACATCCAAAAGACTAAATAAAAGAAGTGTTCAACATTGAAACCAAAATAAAATAAAGGATAAGTGTTTAAAAGGCTTGATTGAAGATAAGACTAATGAAAAAATACTAGTTATTTCATACTTATTTGATTAAGTGTTGCAATTTTTTTTCTGGGTACTCCTAGGGTACTCATGCAGAAGTACCCAAGAGGTATCAATATCTGATAAGTACTCAGTATGGGTACGGTACCATTTTAGGAGTACCTGTGCTTCCTAGTATAAAACAAATTAAAATAATAATTATATTAGAAAAAAAAAATGTAATTTGACAAATACATATAAATTAGATAAAAAAAGGTACTAAAATGAATAAATGAGAAGGATGTTCATATCAAAAAATAAAATTGTATAGTATAATTAGTATGGTACAATGCTTGATGTGAATAAATTTGAACTTAACAAAAAAAGAATATGAATGATGATAACAAATGGAACGCCAAGGAAAAAAAGAGACAGAAAATGGGGATTTTTTTTGCCCAATAACGCCTTTTTTAAAGTTTTTTTGCCAAAAAGTTTTCCAAACTTATATAGGGTAGGAGTTTGACTCAAAATCGTCTCTTGAAGAAGATTTGAGAAAATAGTCCCAAGAGACGATGAATTTTTTTTAAAAAAAAAATAATTTTTAATTAAAATTTTTTCTTTTAAACTGTTTAAAAAAAAAAAATGTAAAAAAATTAAATTTTGGACCTCTCTTCAAGAGGTTTTGGTCTTTTTAATTTTATTTATTTTTTTTAAAACGTATTTTATCCAACATTTTTAAAATTTTCCCGTCTCTCTCATCGTTTAATTCCACCGTTCACCGAGATCCCTCTCTCCTCTGGTTTTCTCTGCTCTGGGCTCGGGCCGGTCTCCTTCTCGCCGGTTCTCTGCTGCTGCTCTCTTCTCCAGCCGGTCTCTTTCTCGCGAGTTACGAGATCCCTCTCTGCGGCTTCTTCTCTGGGTCGGGCCGGTCTCCTTCTCGCCGCTTCTCTGCTGTCTGCAGTCTCTTTCTCTCTCCACCAAGTTAACCATTCTCAAAATTTATTTTTAATTGTTAGTTAGTTAGGGTTTGTAGTTAATGTTGTGGCTAAGGATTGCACGTTGTTGTTGGAATGATTATCTCCGATCTCATTTTCATTCTCATTATCTGTATCTCATCCTAAATTATTTCCTTATTTATAGTAATTGGAGCTCTATTGAAATCAAAAGTAATTTACTTTTCCAGAAAATCGAAAACAGATTTTTCTCTAGCCTTTTTAAAAGATAAAATCTAAGATTGGGCAGCCTCTAATTTGACTTCAGAAACCCCCACATTAATATATGGAATTAAATATTAAAATACCCATTTTAATTGTCTTCACCCCAAATTCAAAACTTCTTTTTCTGCTCCTTTCGGCAGCAAACATGAAACCCAAAAACATAATAACAAATCATGAAACTTTACAGAAATATAGGAATTTTGCCAAATTCCACTCCAATGCAAGCTTCTAACACCAAACCATCCAGAAAAAACTCCTCAAAATCTCTCTAGCCTTTTTTATCTTTCTTTTTGTTTAATTAAGTTTTGTTTTATTTTTTTTTCTAAGAATTAGCTATGTAGAGTGAGTTTGCGGTTGGTTTCAATATCTACCAAATGAATTTTTTTTAATTATTAAGGAAAGCATTTATTAAACCCTGGAGATTGGAATCTTTCCAGACCCCAAAAAAAAGAAACTAAAAAAAAGGTCTTCTTCTATGAGATTTTCTCATTTTTATAGACTTCAATTTTGTATGGGAGGGGACCAGGGGTTGGGGTGAATAAAAAAAAAATTAATAAAATCCAACACACAACCACAAGAAGGAATTGAATTGGTAGTTAATGATTTTTTTTTTTTAGTAAAAATTAATTTTTTATCTTCATTTTTATATGAAAAAGCTTATATTAATTTTATATGGGCTAAATTACATGTTTTACCTTCTAACTTTCATTTATTTTAAAATTACACTCTAATTTTCGTATTGACCCACTAACCATATTAGTTTTGAATTTTTCATCAAATCAACATTGTCACTTAACAACAACCTATTTAATGAATTTTATTGAAAGAAAACGAATTTTAGAGAACTTCAAATTAAAATTTGTCCAAAACAATGGATTAATTATTACATATGTTAACACAGGAAGACCCATGAAGAAACAAAGAAGTTGTAAATTCAAAAATATAAATAGCAAAAGGAAGATTCCACCAAATTTAGTAGAATAAAATGTAATCCCTTTTGCAACATTTAAAATAAAAGTTTTTCCAGGAACTATAATTATGAAGTTTAAGGGGTTGCCAAGAAGAGAGCTGCTGAAGAATAGATCTGGTTTGAGTTCGAGGTTTGAGTTTAAAGTGCTATTGCTTCCGAGGATTTTCCTTAAAAAAAATTTCTTTTTTTAAATTTGTTACATTTTTAAAATGACTTGTCCAAATTAAAAAAAAAAAAGAAAAAGAACAAATTCTGGGTCCGATTTTTAAAATGAAAAAAAAAAAAAAAAAAATTTTGTCCACGATTTGTCCTTTTATTGATGATCAGACATAGACATAGACAAGACCAGCTGGTGGTGGAGTCTCAGACTCAGTGGCATCTCATTTTCATTCTCATTATCTGCCCCATTTCTCTCACTTTTCCAGCCAGAAGAAAACTAAGATTTCAGCCAGAATTAATATATGCCATTTTAATTGCCTTCTTCTTTTTCTGCTCCTTTCGGCAAGTGGAGGAATTTTGCCCAAGCCCAAGAGTTTTCCTCCGAATCCCCTCTTTCTTCTTCTTCTATGGTGACTTCAATTTTGCTATTCCAACACACTTGGTATGGGGATAGCCAAGTATAATTCCACCAACCCTTTTGTGCTTCGAATTGCTTCCGACCGGCAGATAAAGTTGGAGACAAGACCAGCTGAGGCCTGGGAAGACGCCCAAGCCCAAGAGAATGCTGGTATGGGGATAGCAAGGAGTAAAGTTGGAGACCAGGAGCTTCTCTCTGATATGTGTGAGCAGAAGCTTGCTCCCAATTTGCCTTACATGAAGTCCTTGTTTCTTGGTTGGTTTGAACCCTTGAGGGATGCTATTACTGCTGATCAAGAATCTACCAAGGAAAAGAAGCATAAGCCCTCTCATTATCCCTTTTTCGATCAATTACCACCTGATAAGATGGCTGTCATCACAATGCATAAGTTGATGGGCTTGTTGATGACCAATACCGGCGGTATCGGCAGTAGCAGGGTAGTGCAAGCCGCCCTCCAGATAGGCGAAGCAATCGAACATGAGGTGTGTTTCGGATTTTCATTTCAAATAATTGCGTTGCTTTTAAATTTGTTGCACCCAAAAGCCTCTATTTTCATGTTTAGTAATGAATTTAACTGAAATATGACTTTTTGAATACAAATCATTTTTCTTTTTACGATCCTTCTGTGTTTTCTGTCCTACAATTTACAAACTGTGGCTACAGTCTCTAACACAAACATGTTCTTCAGTGGTTGAATTCTAGTGTTTAGTGACTGTAAGTTTCTCATCATCAAGAAGTTGAATGCATTGTTGCATGTTTTGGACAATATCATGAATTTACAATCTGCTCCAATCAGAGTGTCCATTTTCCTGGTATTCTCTTGCTGAAAGCTATTATGTAATGATTTCTTATGTGGACCAGGCTAGGATACACAGGTTTTTTGAGAAGACAAAGAAGAAGAGAGCAACGGATAAGAAAGTGGAAGGTGAATCTGATAAGAACACAGCAGATAAGAAACCTGAAGGTGAATATGATCCCATGATTAATGAACAAGAAAAATTGACCAATGAAAAAGAGAAACTACGGAAAAAAGTTAGTAAACTGATGAAAAAACAAAAGGTGTATCAAGTAAGGGTAATAGTGAAGGAACAGGATGATTCAAAACCTTGGGGTCAGGAAGCTCAAGTTAAGGTCTGTGATGTCTGTACATGTAAATATGGAAATTGCCTTTTTGTTGTTGTTGTTGTTATAACTTGGTTCTTGTAATTTCCAGGTCGGCTGCCACTTAATTCAATTGTTGATGGAAACAGCTTATATACAACCTCCAATCGATCAATTTGGAGATGGTCCACCAGATATTCGACCTGCATTTGTACACACCTTGAAAACTGTGACAAAAGAAGCTCAGTGAGAAAGATTGTATCTCTGTTCAATTAAGTTTTTCTTCCACTCGCTCATCACTATATATAATTGTGTTCTTTACCATTGTTGTGAATAGGAAGTGCAGCAGGAGATATGGTGTTATTGAATGTGACCCACTAGTTCGCAAAGGGCTGGAGAGAACTGTAAGTAGACCACTACCTTCTTGGCATGGCACTTATTGAATAGTTGTTGGTTCATATTTTTTACCTGTAAAAGTTTTCTTTTTGACACTATTGAAAGTGCAATAATGTATTTTTTTGCACACTTATTTATCCAAGATGAATAACAGCAGTTCTACTTTCTGTTTGTCTAAACAGGCTAGGCACATGGTCATTCCTTATATGCCTATGCTGGTGCCTCCTTTAAATTGGACAGGGTATGGTATCCATCTTCCTGTAAAATTTTACGTTTGTTTGATTCTGGGAAGTTCTAAGCAAAAGGATATTGTTTAATTAGAGAATAGGCTGCTGATCACACTAATACTACTTAAATGTTCAATGAAAGCGGGCTAAATTTATTCTTTGAGCGTTGCCAATGAGCTTTAGCTCAACCGGCACTTCCTCCCCTTGTAAGTGCTAGGTGGAGGGTGTGGTCGTGGGTTCAAGACCCATCGGGTGCATGTGTTACTTACCATTTTTTTTTTTTTTGAGCATCGCATGCTGTGTCTATCTTTTGGTTTTTAGTAAAATTTTGCAATTTTTTTGCAGTTATGATAGAGGAGCGTACTTGTTTTTACCATCATATGTCATGCGAACACATGGAGCAAAGCAACAACGTGAAGCAGTTAAGAGGACTCCAAGAAAGCAGCTAGAACCTGTTTTTGAGGTTTGAGAGCCATGGGTTTTGTCGCTTTAGTGCCTGATCTGCATTTATTCCTTATTGTAGTCATTAGTTCTTTATCTTTTTCCCCACTTATGAAATGCCTTAAAAGTTCTTCCTATGATCATACATTTGCTCTCTGTGAGGCTTTCTCAATTTGGCTCGTTAGTTGTTGCACTAATGCTGTGATTGTTTTATGATGTAGGCTCTAGATACACTTGGAAATACTAAATGGAGGATAAACAGAAGGGTACTTAGTGTGATAGACAGAATATGGGCTAGTGGAGGTGGTCTTGCTGACTTGGTCGACCGTGAAGATGTGGGTAACAATATATTTTTCCTTTTCATTGGTGCATTCTTTTTCCACTCTTCTGAATGAAAGAAGCTCGTCTTGTTCAACAAAATACTGCCCATGACAGCATTGTGCTTCTGGTTATCAACCATTCATCTTCTTCACTTTTCTGAAATAGGTCTCTCTGCCGGAGGAACCAGACACAGAAGATGAAGCAGAAATTCGGAAATGGAAGTGGAAAGTTAAAGCTGCAATAAAGGAGAATAGCGAGAGGCATTCACAGCGGTGCGATATCGAACTTAAACTTGCTGTAAGAATCTGCCTTGACTACTTAGTGCTATTGGAGCTCCAATAGATTGTGTATTAATTCTTTTGATTGGGAAGCAGGTTGCTCGGAAGATGAAGGATGAGGAAGGCTTCTACTACCCTCACAACCTTGATTTCCGAGGTCGTGCATACCCCATGCACCCATATTTAAATCATCTTGGATCTGATCTGTGCCGAGGCATCCTAGAGTTTGCAGAGGGACGTCTTCTTGGAAAGTCGGGCTTAAGGTGGCTGAAGATACATTTAGCAAATTTGTATGCTGGTGGTGTGGACAAGTTATCTTATGAGGGTCGAATAGCATTTGCTGAAAACCATTTGGATGATATCTTCGATTCTGCAGACAGGCCTCTTGAAGGCAGGCGGTGGTGGTTGGGTGCAGAGGATCCTTTCCAATGCTTGGCAGCTTGTATTAATCTCTCGGAAGCGTTGAGAAGCCCTTCTCCAGAAACTACTATTTCTCACATGCCTGTCCACCAGGTACTTTTTTCCTTATTGTGGGCACAACTGTTATTCTGGGAATATTTCTGTTGAGTAAATAATTGCCTAGTATGTACTTGATACTCTGTTTCACTTCAAGAAATAATCAAGATTGCTATACTTCTGTGGAAACATTGTCATCTATTAATAAAATGTTTCATGCCTCAAAAGAGTAGCAGAAAGTTAATTTAGGATATTATTGCATGCATAAATTTATGTGCTTCTCTGCCTAGAGCCTTGTAGCTCAATTGGTTGGCAACTCCTGGTGTTCTCCAAAGGAGACATCCAAGGTTCAAATCCCCCCTCCCCCAACTATTGAATCATCAAAAAAAAAATAAAAAAAAAATTTATGTGCTTCTCTATGTGCACACTTTTGTCTGCCTGCGTGATTGTGGTTTGCTTCTGCATATGTTTCATTTGGTAGAAGTGAGTGTATAGTTTCCTAAAGGTGGATTTTCTTTTTATAATTTACTTTACCAATCTGGCAGTTTCAGATTGACTGGATAAATTTCTAATGATCTTAAAAACTTTAGTAGGTCCTAAGGCACACATGCTTATAGTACAGTTTACATTTGCAAAAGAGTGTTTTGTTAGTCTTCAAAAATGTGCAGAGATATCTCTGTCGTTTGGTTGTAGCTCTTCTTTTTAATAAATAATAGGTTTTTAAGAGACTTTTGTACTGTTATAAAGTTTATGAAGAATATTGTGGCTTATATATTTTGAATCTTGTAAACACACACACACATTCTGCTACACCCATGCTTTGGTTTTCTTGTTCCAACTCTAGTATTTTCCTTATATTTTTTCTCTCCATTCCTCCGCAAGGATGGTTCGTGTAATGGCTTACAACACTATGCTGCTCTTGGAAGGGACAAGGTAACAAACTTCTCTAATTGCTTTAATAAAAGAAAGATGCAGTACATATAAGTTGCACATGAAGCTCTCTTATATGGAAGAATGATCTAAGCTTGCCTTTTGGACCTATATTTTCATTAATGAAGCCTTTAATATTAATCTAAAGTTCTTTTCGGCCATAAAGTTGATGCTTTGAAACTTGCAACATTTAAAATAAATTACATGATGAGCGAGAGAGCCATGGTTCTGCTATATGCATATACGGTATATCTTCTCATGGTTATCAAACTACCTCTAGGGGATTTCAAAAATTCTCAGGCTTCTTAAATCTTGGCAAGCTAATTTCCATCATTCTTGTCTTACATGTGTATTATACTCCTTACATGTCTATAAATATTTCCATTTGTTGATTAAATTGCTTTAATTTCATAGTTGGGAGCGGCTGCAGTTAATCTTGTTGCAGGAGACAAACCTGCAGATGTTTATTCAGGAATTGCTGCCAGGTTAGCACTGTGTGTGTGTGATTATATTAGCAGGGGACATATTTCTGATGGATTGAAAAGAAAAATGTAAATGAAATATCAAACCAAAAAATGAGAAGTGGAAAGAAGTCACTTACACGTACAAAAACAGAACTAAGGAAATTGCCATTAAATATTATTGCTTTAAAATGGATCCGTGTGGTTCCTAAGACAGTCAGGAGCACTTCAACTCTGCACCGGCAGGGATAATGGATATGCTTAGAATGCAAAGTGAAATCTGAGGAGTTAGAGCAGGGAACAATAGGCATCCATGCCCGGAAAAGGATGGATACTCCAAAAAATGAGCTGTACCAGTACAGCGTACGGTTTGGGTTTGGGTACGGATACCCCTGGGGTACTGCTGCCTGCATACCCCAGGCATGTCCAAAATTTTCCCAAAAAAAAAAATCCCAGGTACAGGTCAAGTACGCATTGGGTACATGTCAGGTACAGGTTAGGGCTTAATGATGCAAAGTGGCATCATTTTGATGACAAAATAAAAACCCTCACCTCACTTGACTATCTCACTCTCTCTCTCTCTCTCTCTCTCTCTCTCACACACACACACACCCTCACTTTGACGGCGAAGAAGCACGGTGGTGTGCTCCAATCTTGACTTTTGGCAACGGAAAATCTCTGGGGTGCTTCAATTTGGACTTTTGGCAACGAAGAATGGCACTTGTTTGATTTTTGAGCTTGGTTATGGGTTTTTCTGTGTGTTTGTGGGTTAATGGAGACTATTGCTACTTCTCCATTTGGTACTTGTGCGTTGGATGACAATGCTCCTCTATGGAGATATGTCACAAAAATGGATAAAAGTAATGGAAGTGATAGAAACTTGAACTTTAGGTGTAACTATTATCAAGAAATTTACAAGGGTTTATGTTCTAGGGTCAAGGCCCATTTATTGAAAATTTCCTATATGGGGAGAAGAGGATGTCCTAAAGTGACAATTGAACAATGAACATATGCTGAACAATATATGAAAAATATATTGTACTTTAAAAACCATTTAATGGCAATGGATATACTTTATTATCCAAAATTGCTCTTAAATTGATATATGCTTAACAATATATGCATAACAATATATAAAAGATTTAATAAAAAATGTATCCCACCGTACTCGTGCCCAAATTTTCCAGGAATTGCTATGTTGCCGTACCATACCCGTACCCGAAAACTTACCCATGCTTCTTAACTTACGATGAATCTTTGGTAATAATCGCCATGATCGAAAACAAATAAAAAAGAAATTATATTTATTGAGTTACACATTCTTCCCTATTAGTGTAAAATAAAAGTTAATCTCTCACCAATTTTATTCTTTAAAGCAGTGCAAGGAGATCAATTATGATGGCTTTTATTTCTTTGGTATCAGATTATGGATAAGTCCTTTGTTGACTTGTTCAGTTCAGTTTAGTACCCACCAATTAGAAGAGGAAGCGTACCCAGTACCCTCATTGTTTAGCCTACTGTCAACTTTTCATACAAAATCTGATTGAAATTTATTGTTGTGGTTGCAGAGTACTTGATATCATGAGGAAAGATGCAGAGAAAGATCCCGCAAGTAATCCAAATGCATTGCACGCGAGGCTTTTAATCAATCAGGTTTTCATCATTATTTTTCAAATTATTTTAGTGTAAAATAAATCAAGATCCTTTAGAGGGGTAACTCCATCACAAGGTTCTTAAAATCTTACCCGTCCATTTTGAAATAAGTGGATTTGATTTTGCTACATCGTCAATATTTCAAAATGGATAGATAGGATTTTAGCAACTCTGTGGTAGACTTACCCTAAAAATTCTAAAGGATCCTAATCTGTGTAAAATATTGTTGAAGATTATGTACTTGGCGTATCATAATTGTTAAAATTATGAAGTCTGACTTATTGGCTTAGCTAACACTATTATGTTGTACGTGAATTAGGTGGCTTGGAGTTGATGAATTTTATTTGACACTGCTTGCACTAACATCATTAATGATTGAATTTTATTTGACACTAATAAATTTCCTTTATTACTGGGTATCCATTAGGTGGACCGGAAATTGGTGAAGCAAACAGTGATGACATCAGTATATGGTGTCACTTATGTTGGTGCCCGTGACCAGATCAAGAAGAGATTAAAGGAACGTTGTGCTATTGCGGATGATTCACAGCTGTTTGCTGCAGCTTGCTATGCCGCGAAGGTGTGAGAATAATACTGAACAGTGTCTCTCTGTGTTTGTGCATGGTGTCTTTGATCTTTGAGTGTGTATATATAACTTTGTACTGATTATCTCATTGCATGAGCAGACCACCTTGACTGCATTAGGAGAGATGTTTGAAGCTGCAAGAAGCATCATGAGCTGGCTTGGTGATTGTGCAAAGGTGTGTCTCATTTATCTGGTGATCTATTTGCTTATCATGCAAGTTTTTTTTGGAGACCAACTATGTTTCATGGTACCAAATGTTGGGCTCTTAAGAGGTAACATGTTCATAAAATGAGAGTAGCTGAAATGAGAATGTTAAGATGGATAAGTTATTTTTTATTTATTTAATTAAGATGGATAAGTTATAATACAAGAAAGGATAGGATTCGAAATGAAGAAATTCGCTTAAAGATAGGGATGACCCCTACCGATAAAAAGATAAGGGAGAATTGCTTGAGATTGTTTGGTCTTGTGCAAGGGAGAGATTAATGCTCTAATGAATAAGAGCGAGTTGAATCAAGTCAAGGGACCAAAAAAAGGAAGAGAAAGACCTAAACTAACATTAGTAGTAGTAAAAAAGGACATATCAATTAAGGAGATATTAGAGAATATGACTTTGGATAGAATAGAATGACGGAAAATAATACATGTGATCGACCTTGATTAATTTGTTGAGGATCCATAGCTGACCCCAAAATGTTAGGACTAGGGTTTGGTTGTTGTTATTTTTGTTATGATTTTCTTATCTGCAATGTTTTTCATGGATGAGTTTGGCTTGGACCTTTTGAGTTTCTTGGTCAAACACAGAGGATCATGTACATTTGTTAAAGTGTCTCAAATCCTAGTCTATGACATGTCCATGTGCCACATCCTAGCTTGATGAAAAATTCGATTAGTTCTCGTATTGATGTAACTATGAAAGAACATTTGAGTGATTGACCAAGGGTATTTTGGTTTCAAGATTTAAAACCTTAGCAGCCAAGTAATTTTTAAGTGTGTCTGAAGTTCTGAATAAATATTTGATTTTGCTACCTAACTCAAGTTCTGAATAGATATTATTGCTTATGCTTTTGCATAAATAAATGTAGTGTTGTTGTACAACTGCTGACAGCTAAATTTAAACATATAACAGGTGATAGCTTCAGAGAATCATCCCGTGCGATGGACCACCCCTCTTGGACTTCCTGTTGTACAACCTTACCGGCAATTGGGAAGGCACCTTGTAATGTTCTTACAAAATTATAGAACTTCAAAATGGCTGATGCACTTATTTTTAATTTTACGACAAATTTAAAAAAAAAAAAAAAATACAACATTAAATTTTAATACGTTATTAAGGCTGTGTTCAATTTGATGCAGATTAAGACCTCTCTTCAGGTGTTGACACTGCAACGAGAAACGGACAAGGTAGCTTTCTTCAACCTTTTTCTCATATCTGCTTTACTAATATTTGTGCCTCAAAGGAGAAGTGTTGAATTCATGCCAAGTAAATGTGTAATAAATTAGGGCAGTCATGGCTTGATTAGGATTTGAATCAAAGTTAAAAATATCAATTAGAGTCTATACTTCTAATTAATATATATATATATATATATAGAGAGAGAGAGAGAGAGAGAGAGAGAGAGAGAGAGAGGACTTAGATCTGAATCAAATTAGTACTCAGATTTGAGCTGAAATCTTGTGGGATCCACATTGAACAGCCATATTCCGAGTTTATATGGATCTTTCTTCATTCATGTATCTGAATTTTCCTAAATGGAGAAATTTACAGCCATATACTAATTTTTATCCCGTGTATGATTTTAAAGTTATCTCGTACACGAGTTTTAAGCTATCTAAGGAGCAATCCCTTGATCACTATTTTTTTTTTTTTTTTTCTGGCTCACTTTCATAGATCATGGTTAAGCGCCAGAGGACAGCTTTCCCCCCAAATTTTGTGCACTCCCTTGATGGTTCACACATGATGATGACTGCTGTTGCCTGCAAAAAGGAAGGCTTGAACTTTGCAGGTTTGTAATCTCTTCCCCCCAATATATATATCATAAACGTATGTGCTTTCTCATGTTTGAAATTTCACTATATGATACCAATGTTTGATTACAGGAGTCCACGATTCATATTGGACACATGCATGTGATGTTGATGAAATGAACAGAATACTCAGAGAAAAGTTTGTTGAACTCTACGGGGCCCCAATATTGGAGAATGTAAAGTATCTTCACTTATTAAAGTTCTTCAATTATGATGGAAGACCACTGATTTTGTTATTTACTTATGATTAGTGGTTAGTTATTTTTACACTCACTGGTGTATGATTATGTTTGATGATTTCTTTTGTTTTACTTTTTTACAGTTGTTGGAGAGCTTCCAAAAGTCCTTCCCCACGTTGAATTTCCCTCCTTTACCAGAACGCGGAGACTTTGATCTCAGAGATGTGCTAGAATCTCCATATTTCTTCAACTAGTCTGAGCCAAATGCTTACTTTGGCAGTCTTCCTTCTTAACTTAGACCATCTGTATCTCTGTCATTCAATGGAAGGTGATCACAGTTTAGCTCTTCCATTCATCAGGCATGAGATTGTAAGGGCAAGATCCTATAGCCCATTATAGAGATAAAGTTGAGAAGAAACTCAAGGTTTGGCTCTCAACAATCAGTTTCCTGTGGAAATCCTTGTACATATTGTCAAGACGGAATGCATTCAGCCAATGGCAGGAGATATACCAAACAAGGAATTCGATCCTATCTTCTGCATCTGCTACTTTGAAAGGAGCTGAGAAAATAAGATGATGTAACATGCAGCATTTGTGAAAAGAACAGGAGCGGCTCCAACAGTTTTTTGATGAGTTGGGTTAGGTGTAAAACAGAGGACATTAGCGGTCAACACTGTAGGAGATTAAACAGATTAGCGAAGAATGATAGTCTTGGATACCATATCAAGGTTCAATATCTTCAGAAACAATGAGAGTAACAAATCTCAGTGGGCTTCTGATTATTTTGACTCAACTAGTCAGCCAATTGGATTGTTGGCGTGTGTTTCTTTGTGAGTATATTTTGCTGTGTGTAAAATTTATTTGGATACTAGTTATTGTTCCCCCCTTTTGATTGTTTCTCAAATTCAAAGCCACATTTTCCTATTGATTCTAAAGAAATAAAGAGAGAAAATAATACAATTTGAGTTGTTGAATGTGCTTGTAGTACCACATGCCCTCATCAACTGCTGCAACCTCTTTTAGTCTTTAAACAATGGTCTGGTCTCCCCCTACCCGCATAATACGACAAAGAAAAAAGGCCAAACTATATAACAAGTAGGTCTTATCTATTACAATATCTACTCTGATTGTCTGCAATGTATAATCTATGCATATGCCTTCATCTAAGTGGATAGGCTTCGGTATCTTCCATTAAATGACTACTATGTAAAATTGTCTTGTCCGACTGTAATTAGAATCATTGTGATGCGGATAGAACATACAATCCATCACAAAATCAAGACAATGAGGTGGAGCTCGAACTAGAAATACTAGTAAAGGCTGTCAATAGGCGGTTATTCACTCATTTGATCCTAGAACACCTGGCTGATATATATATACATATTTTGTAAGTCTAAGACCATAACAATTTTCATAATTGTTGAGATGACAAATTGTGATTAGTGTACACAATCCTACCTCCAAGCATTACAGGCAGCTCTGGGAAGGGAGGAACTATTACAAATAAAGAGAGTAGACTTGGGGGAGGGAACATGCTTGGCCAGTGAGTGCAACCTCATTAACCTTCCTTCTAACCCAATTAAACAAACATGAAGTGATGTTATTTATGCATGACAAACCAACACGAAAATAAAATAAAGAAACCTCTTGGAGTCGACACCTAAGGTTGGCTGAAGTCAGCACTAGGCTGTTGGAAGAATTCCATAGAATTTTATTTTCAATCAAAGTTGTCTTACAAATTGAACTCAGAGGTTCTTAATTAGGGAATGAAAAAAAAAAAAAAAAAACCCTAAATATTAAATAAGTGGGCTTGGTAGGTCTTTAAGCCCAATAATTAGCAGACTCCATCCATAAGGCCACTGGTTGGACCATCTTCTCTTTATGTCTATGCCTATAGGTTTGAATAATTGTAGGCTTGTATCTTGTGTCCGCACTGGTTACTCTAAGCACAATCCACCACCTCCACAATTGTGAAATTTGTGTGTGGTTAAGTTACTTCTCTCATTAGAGAACAAGATTATTGTGCTATTGTCTCAGTATAATCTATTATTTCCGTTTGATACTAAAAAAATAAAATAAAATAAAAAACCAAAAATAAAATTAAAGATAAAAACTAAATCCAAGAAGCTATGTGTCTTTGCTCCCCACCAAAAAAAAAAAAAAAAAAAAACCCTAAACCAAAAATAAAGGGTGCAATAACAGAACAAAGTGAACGTGCAATTTCAGACTTCAGTTTTTGAGTGCATAATTTGCGAATTTCCGATATGAGCAACACAATGAAGATGCAATATGAGTTTAGGTATAGCACTGTAATCCATGCCGATGAATTCAAGATAAGTGGCAGTGACTTGACTATATAGGGACAACGTTACACTCTGAAAATAACTGGTTTTGTATACTGACCATGTTTTCTGGATCCATATGGCTGTGCAGAATGGGTCCTTTATGCTACTAAGTGAAACCAAGTGAAATCATGCCTGTGGATAATTCTTTTTGAATAGGGCATAGGCATCACTATATATTGCCACCATATTTGAAAACACAGCAAGAGCAATCATGAAAACAGATAATATCTTGTCCTTCTTTGTTGCTATGCCATGACGATCCCTGAAGCAGCAGAAATAGAAAAAAGTAAATGGATGAGATGAATCCAATAGTTGACATAGCTTTAACCCAATTGAAATGAATGTTTGGTTCATTAATCTTTAGGATTTTATATGCCTTCGAAGCAAAATCATGTATAATATCAGCTTGCAGCCTGAGAACCATGTTGAGAAAAACTCATCTATAATGCATCAATCACAGTTCATGTATTTCACATCTAACCAAAACTATTCGACCATTAGCCATCTAAGTAAGAAGGTTAATAATTTTCCCTCAAACTCAATGTTGCTAAATGTAACAGTCACAAAAATCAATTGGAAAAACCTTTGTGCGCTAAAAAGGGGACCATTTTTAACTTGTCACAACTCACAAGTGGTTCGAACATTTGGATTCCTTTCATTAGGGGCAAGAGCCCAAACAACAAGTGGGCATTGACATGTACAGACAAAGCAAGATTAATTTTTTATATTAGTTAAGTATATGATCTTCCAGGAATTTGTCACCTGAACAAGCTTTGTGATTTCCCTTCCATCTATATGTTTTAACCATTAGTGTATTTTAGAATAATTTACTAACTCATGTAGAAATACCATTATTATAATTGAAAATGATGACAAGTGGACTTTCTAAACACTTACCTTAATGCAATGGCTGCAGGAAAGATAAATCCTATGCAAACTGTAGCAGTTGCTCCAGTGAACTGGAAAGCAGCCCAGATGTTGGGTATAAAATTTGCACCCAAGAAAACAAGCAAAAGGAGCCCAATGCTGATCAATCCAAACCTTAGGTTATCTAAAACCAAAGGCCTAGCTGAAGGAAAGAGAAGGCCATCCAAATTCAGGCGCAGTGGATAGAAGAGAATTGGGAAAACAAGCATGAGATGGAGAGCATAGCTGATGCGAACAACATCATTAAGCAGAGAGCCATATGGGATGCCAAGGTTGGTGTCGAAGTTGGCCAGCACATCATCAAGAGTTGATTCACCGAATAGGAGGAAACCAAAGAAGCTTGTTAGTATGTAGACAACAGAGCACAGGGCCAAGGATGTCTGCACAACTGGTCGTATCAGGGAAGAGTCTTCAAGCTCATTGTCTATTGTATGCACTGCATAACCCAGAAAATGAAATTTCTCATAAGCATTTATCCATTTTACCCTTGCAATAAAAATAGAATAATTATTGTAACAGAGGATTGAGTCAATTTGACAAGGATAATTGACTAACAAAGCATACAGCCTTACGAAATTGAACTGCCCAAGTTTTCAGGATACATCTTAATTGGAGGGGAGGGGGGGAAGAAAGAAATGCATAGAGCAGAAATTATGATATTTCTAATTCCTCATAAGAACCTGCCTTTAATTGTGAAAAGCTAGCACATTAATAAATCCACATAGAGTTTTCAACACCATAGTCAAGTTACAGAAAAATCATCAAATCAATAATATCAATAGCGTTGGCACAAAGCAAGAGTCTGGAGCCTTACTATCTGTTGATGAGAGGAAAAAATTTGAGTAATGACCCTCTGCCATAGGGCCTCCAAAATAAATTCCACAATTCTGTTGTTCTTCAAGCAAGTGGATGTGATTTTGATAGTCATACAACTCAACTACTTGTCTGGCAAGTAAAGCCTTCTAAAATTGTCTATAGCAGAAGTGCTCAGTACTAATCATACTTGTCATAAAGCAGGCCAAGATTAGGAAAAAAGGATGTTATTAATCCATATGTTAGACTAAGAAGTAGATGATTGCATAGTTTCATATAGTGCTTAGTCTTTAATGCCTGAAGAGTATAATTATGTACCAGTTATATGCTTTTGACATAGAACATCGTACACGTCATTGGAAGATTTTAATTTATTCTATTTTTTGTAATTTTCGGAATTTTCTATAATAGGATTTTATTTTCTTGTTTTAGAATTTTGGGAGTATTCCTTAAATCCTTCTATGGTAGGATATTAATTAGGATACATTTACAAATATTTCTGCTTGGAGATTAACTTTTCTTAAGTCTTTCAATTAGTCCTGTAAAATGAAAATCAGAAGCTAATGATCAATAAAATTCAAGTTTATTGTTCTCTATTTTTCAAGTGGATTTCAGATCCCTACCTTGTGGATTCAAGGTGTTCTAAGGTCTAGTCCTGCACTAACTGTCTCACCATTATGCTGCGTCAGGTGGTATTTTTAGACTTCACTAGCCTGGTTTGGTGGCCAAACAATGAAGTTGACAGCAATTTCTCTTTTGATGACAATCAAGGGGTGTAGGCCACTTACAATGAAGAAAGTTCAGAAGGTAGTGTCACAATCCTATGACCGACAAGATTTGCTTATTAGTCCAAGGATTTATGCCACTAGGAATTGTGAAAGCGATAGAAAAAGATCGTACTAGAGATCAGCCTATTCGAAGACGAGTTCCTAGATACAATGAAATTATGATCTTTGATGGCATAATGCATAAATGAGATTTCATTGATTGGATTCTTAATTGGAAGATTATTGGGAGATCCGCAAAAGTGAAAGAAAAAAAATAGGAGTGGTGTAAGCCAAGATAAAGAGTGATGTGACCGAATGGTGGGGTGACATACAATACAATATGATAGAGTGAATCAAGGTAAGTATGAAATTCGCTTTTGGCAATGAATTAAAAAGATACTGGTTAATTTCTTTTTCCTTTGTGATTATTATCATATATTACGTTATTCAAGTGATGATTATATATATAAAAATTAAAATGAAGAATAATGAGTTCTACATCCAGCTATCAAGAGAAGATAATTTTTTGGAGGTTGATATTGTTAAGCCAAATGTGGAAGAAAATATTGAAAAGGTTGAAGATCAAGTCCTACAACAAGCTGATGAATCGAATGTTAAAGATAGTATATTCCAAGAAGTTCAAGAAGAGATCAATGAGGACACGATGGAATTGTTTACTAAAGTTGAGAAGATTGATGAAGAGATCCTGTTGAGAGCAAATATTTATTGAATGAATAAATTACCAAAATTAAAGTAAACTACGTGACTAACTATTTGGTTGACTTTGTTCACAATTATGCATTAAAATATGTTGATTTAATTGGAATTTCAATTTCATTATCAATGTTGTTTGAATAATATCGTAAATCAATATCAATTGTTATTTGCTCACGAGTCACGACAAAGATTGATTTGAAGAGATTTTGGGTTGATTACTTATAGAGATTATATTTACGAAGAATTTGAAGATTAGCGAAATATTTGAAATATCTTTTCTATGAAGTAGAAGATTTCAATTTGAAGTTGGAAACTTGATGAGAACAGGGAATGCCTTGCCAAAAAGGCTTGGTGCTCAATTACCTAGCAGGAAGATTAAGGTTATACACCGAGGTGCATCCTCTCAGTTTTCAAAAAAAAAGAACCAAAAAACAAAACATACCATTGATCTACAAAAATATGCCTTCATTCACTATGCATGCAGATATGTATAGCAGATGTTTATATTGTAGACATTCCATTTATGATCTGATCAGCTAACATACCGTTAAAGTGGCAGATGAATGCTGTCACAAGAACAGGGACAACCGTGAAGAGATTCCAAACAGATGTAATATCAGTAACATTAGGCAGCAACCTGGGCATCGCAATACTTCCATTAAACAATTTGATAATTGTGATTCCCGCAGTTATAATTAGAAATATAATGGCCAGTGCAACTGCTAAAGCAGATGTGTATCTCAGTGAATCTGCAAGCATGAAAAGGAGTCATTCATCAAAAACACCACAAAAATGTAGATATTATAAAAATTCTTGAGCTATAAGCTGTACCATTAGATGACTGGTTACAAAGATGAAGACGATGTGAATTTTTTTGTCTATTATTACTTAAAAAAGACATGGAACTTCAAGTCTGCTAGATTCCTTGTGAGAAGGAACAAGAATTACATTGATGTCTTGCTTAATCTTTTAAAATTCAGATACAAGTAATCACATCAAATGCATGTAGTGGTACAAGAAAGAAACATATGTGCAGCAACTACAAAAGAAAAACATGCCTTACAAAATACTCATACAACCAAACATTTGGTAGTGCAAGTATTGTTGTAGCAATTTGTTTGACATAAACTGGTACTGTGTGAGATGGAAAAACTATCATGTAGTCTTTCAATTAGGATTTAAACTGGTTTTCTTACAAGATTAATGGAGTAGACATTTACCCATCCGCTTAAAGCATGCCAATGGTGCAAATACAACAATGGTTGTAACAAGAAGAACAAAGGTACGCCCATTCCACCAATGTTCACCAAACCACCCTTCCAATACACCAGCATGGTGAGCTCCGCTTGAAGATGTCCCAGAAAGAACATCACCTGATTGAAATAACCACCACAAATCCACTAAAATTGTAATGTATGATTATGATCTATATGTATGTAAATTGTAAAGACAAAAAATTAAAAAAAGAGTAAAAGCAGAATGAATGAAAGTAGAAAGGCATAATGAATTAATTATACCAATGATGATCATGTAAACAATGAGTGTGCCAACATTGTTAAGTAAGATACAAATCTGAAGCAGCAACTTGCCAACACCCCCAAAAGCATCCCTCATCACATCTCCATAAGACTCAGACTTCCCCACCCTACTAAATCTCAGCAGCATCTCCAAGGAACTTTCTGTCAGTACAGCCACAAACACTACCATACCAATCCCAACCCCAAGACCCAGCACCTTCATGGTGGCAGGCAGTGCCATAATTCCAGCACCAATAATTGAAGTTGATATATTAAACACTGAGCCAGTAAATGAAGCCCCCTCGTTGCCTGCAATTGCATGCTCATGCTCATGCTCATGCTCATTCTCATTCTCATGCTTCTTTGGCAACACCAACAACGGTGATTTCTCCTCATTCATGCCTAATGCCTTGCTTTGATTTTCTCCGATTCTTGCTTTCCTTTCCAGCAATACTGGAACTTTCTTTTTTCTTTTTCTTTTTGTCCTTCAGGGACACAATCATTGCTTGCGTTCTTATCCAATCCAAGAGAGAGCAGCAACTAGCAAGAGAAACATTTAAAATAAAAAGATAAAAATTGCATACGAATCACGTGTTTACTTTAGCGGGCCCGTATCACATTGATCACTAACGACAGATTAAATATTGTCGTTTTGGTCATAATTGGACTCTAATGTGCTTTTGGGTTAGTGGTTACAGCTTTACATCAACGTCGACGTCGGGTTAAACTTTTCTATTTGCAATATCTTATATTTATTTGAATTCCATCACCCAAACTGATGGGCCAAAAATACGTAAAGCCGGGCCAATTCCTTCACAACTCGCAGTTCCAAACGCTTGACATGTCTCAGCCCACTGGCATCTCTTAATTGGGCCCTTCTCTAGACTGGAGCTATCTCGCGGTGGTGGGGCTGGTCCCGTTGAAAAAGTAGACAGACGAAACAGATTTCTTACCAGCATCAACTTACGTGTTTGATGTAATATAATATATGACAGTACCATAATCTTAAATTATGCATTGCAATTTGCTAACCACCGATTAGATAATATAAATTACTATAACGGGAAAAAAAAAATGCACTTGATGTCCAACACCTCTTGCTGTTGCCGAGTCATATTGAACAATAAGAGTCTCAAATATCATTATCAGGCATTCAGGCGTGACCAATGAACAATACTGGCGTGAAAGTGAACTTTTAGAAAGAAAATTAAATAAAACCAAATGTGGTTGTCAGCTGACCAAGTCTAATCAAAATGTCACCTTCACTTCAGTAGGATTATATTAAAAGAAAAAGAAATTATCAGTGACTGTCCAATGGCAAACTAACCCCATTCATTTAATTGTCTTCTCCTCCTGAAGGAATTACCAGTCCAGGTATTCCAAGATTGAGTGCTCATAAACCAGAAGGTCCTGTGAGAGCAGCTCCAAAAATTGGATGTCGGTAGGAGTTTTTCAGTACTTATTTCTTTATTTCTTTTATGTGAACCTCAGAATGAAAACTAAACTCAATGATCGTTGTGTAGAGATAAAGTTCTAGACTAGAACGTATAAATTGGTTATAGGGTTAAAGATTTTATAAGCTTATTGTTGATGTTATCTAAACCAATTCCATAGGCAACATAGTTTCTGTGTCAGTATGCATTTTTTCTCAAGTGGCATTAGGATGACAAAGTAAAAGTTGAGTCTTGAGAGAGAATTCAATTTAAACTACTCAGTAGCTAAAGCACAGCTGATATGCTATCTCTAAGTAGTGTAGTTTAGTCGTAGGAGTAACTAACCTTCATATCTCATGTATCTCTGTGGCAGAGGATCTCACAGTTGCCTCCACCAGTGGAGAATTCTCAAATTTTCCTAGTTCTCAATTTCATATAATTTGAGCTGCACTTTGTGTGTGATATATATATATATATATATTAATGAAGTTCTGGTCTTGATCTGTATTAGATTAATATTCTTTTAATTTCTGAAGCACACAAGTTACAAATTATGCTTTTAGATAAATGTACCGTTAGTGGGGAATCTATAGCCAGACCTTGTTTGAAGTGAGTATCTAGAGGAAAGAAACGGGGAATCTTGTCACTGCCTTTGTGAATATAGGTTCCTTAACCCGAAGACTGATCAGTATAGTGAATGTTTAATAATTTTTTCGTTCTTTTATACAGCTCAAGAAAGATGCAACGGCAATTGTAAGTCTTGAAGAGTCCTTGTTGGCATCCATTTCAGAGATTACGGAAGCAGTAGTATGCATAGAGAAAGAACGTGAAAACTTCTTTGAATTTGGATGCTACCTTTACAGGGCTTCTCTGGCCATAATGGAGTTTCTGACAGCTGAGAATTTGCCAGAAAATGCAATAGAGATTCTACAAACTCTATCCCAAAATGTTGATTTGGCGAAGGATCTTGTGAAGAAATGCCAAGAAGCCATTCATGCAATTTCAGATAACGAACTAAGAAGCATCATAATGCAGCTTGAGGGGGTGATAAATCACACAGGAGAATGCCTGAGCTTGATACCGTCTTCAACATTTGGAGACCAAGAATATGTTGAAGTTGCCATCTGGTCATTATCAAATGAGATGCAGAATGCTCAATTTGGAACCAGCCAAACTCTTGCATTTAAGACCAATGACCATGATACACAGACATTGTCTTTGGAGAAGCAACTGAAGGAGGAACCAGCACCACCGGAGACAGATCTCTACCCTATAAATGTTGACATTTCTATAGAAAATCATCAGTTCTTAAATATGCCTCATAGGATTGAGGAATTTAGGAGCACAAGTTATGACTTCACTAGAAAACCTGGAAACATGAACAGATCCTTAACCACATTACCACAGGACACTCAGTACATGGAGCCTCTTTATGAAACTTTTTTTTGCCCTCTAGGAAAAAAGATCATGGACAATCCAGTCACCATAGAAACCGGAGTGACCTTATGAAAGGAAGGCAATTACTGAGTGGTTTGAGAAGTTTGAAAAATCAGAGGACATTTGCTGCCCAGTCACAGGGCAGAAGCTGGTGAGTAGAGCTTACAACACGAACAATGCTCTGAAGTCCACAATAGAGGAATGGCTGGAAAGGAATGAAGCAGCAAGGATCAAGGTTGCACGGGCAGCTTTGTCCTTAGCCAGTTCAAAGAATATGGTACTGGAAGCAATAAAAGATTTGCAGACTATCTGCCAAAGGAAAAGATACAATAAAGTACAAGTTTGCAGTGTTGGATTAATGCCCTCACTAATTAAGTTTCTGGAGTACAAAGACACAGATATTAGATGTGCAGCAATAGAATTACTACAACTATTGTCAGAGGAAGATGATGAACACAAGGTTTTGGCTCTTCACTTTTCTCTGAGTTTAAATTGAAACTTAAATCAATAATGAAAAAATACAATATGATTTACTGGAACTTAAGCTAAACATGAAAATAATATCTTTGATATATATATATATATATATTCTTTGGTGGTTAATTTTGCAGGAAATGATCACTAAAACAATGAATATTTCAACGATAATCAAGATGCTGTCAAGTAATCAACAGAGAATAAGGCATGCATCTCTGATGTTCTTGCTTGAGCTTTCAAGATCCCTATCTTTGTGTGAGAAAATTGGGTCAGTTCCCGGAGGAATTCTAATGCTGATCAATATTAAGTACAAACATTCCATTGATGCATTTGCTTCAGAAAAATCAGATGAAACCTTAAGGAACTTAGAGAGGGTACCAAATAATATTAAGCACATGGCAGAATGTGGACACTTGGAACCCCTTTTAGATCATCTTGCTGAAGGTAATGCTCAGAACTTGTTCTCAGTCTTTCCAAGCCACCTCCAAGTAATTGGATATAAAATGTTTTGAAACAGAACAAACAGGTCATTCAAAGCTATATTTAAAGGAAATATAGTTTTAGAATAGCATCTAAACTATATGGAAATTCATAAAGAAACTGAACATTTATTTGGACTTTTGCAATGAACAGTTTGTGTACCTCCAAAGCAGATCATATACTAACAGCATAGTTTGTAAAAAGCCATATGCTATAACCAAAAGTAATGCTGACAAAAAGTGAATCCAATAAACAGGTTGTGAAGATATGAAGATGGAAATGGCAAGTTACCTTGGGGAAATTGTTCTTGGACAAGACAGCAAAACCTTTGTGGCTGAGAGGGCTTCCCCCACTCTCATCAAAATGGTTGAGTGTGGAAACACTCTGAACAGAATGGCAGCATTTAAAGCTCTAGCTCAAATCTCATCCTACCAACTAAATGGAAAAATACTTGTAGAAGCTGGAGTAGTAAAAATAATGGTTGAAGAGATGTTCACTAGGAGGATCCATGATGAGCCTATGAACTCCAAAATAGAAGCAGCTGCAATACTAGCAAATATATTTGAGTCAGAGCTTGAGCTTGAGAAGGTCCAAGTGAATAATCATGGACACACAATAACTTCTGACTATGTGGTTTACAACATCTTCGACATGCTGAAGAACTCAACCCCAGATGAACTCAACATCAATCTTATCAGAATTATCTTATGCCTGACAAAGAACCAAAAATCAACAGCCACCATTGTCTCAGTGATCAAAACTACTGAAGCAAGCCATGCCTTGACTGAACTCATCAATAATCCAATTGATAAACTTGCGATAGCAGCAATTAAGCTACTGTGTACACTTTCACCATACATGGGCCACACACTAGCTGAAAGGCTCTGCAAAACCGGAGGCCAACCTGAGAGCCTAATCCAGAGTCCTACTGAAATAAACCAAATCACAGAGAGACATGCAGTTTCAGCGAAATATGTGGCAAAACTCCCCCACCAAAACCTAACACTCAACCTAGCCCTTCTGAGCAAGAATGCAGTCCCTACAATCCTAAAAACAATCAATCAAATACAAAGAAGCAGAACAAGATCAAGCAGGTATGCAGTTGCTTACTTGGAAGGCTTAGTGGGCACTCTAGTCAGATTCACAACAACACTATATCAACCTCAAATATTGTTTCTAGCAAGAAACTACAATTTCACATCAGTCTTCACAGAGCTGCTCATAAAAACATCGAGTGATGAAGTACAGAGGTTATCAGCAATTGGGTTGGAAAATCTCTCATCCCAATCGATAAATCTGTCAAAACCACCTCAAATTAAGAGAAGCAAGTTTGTGAAATTGTTCTACTTACCCAAGTTCCTATCTTTTGGTTCATTGAAGAGGAAGAAAGTACCACCGGGATGCCCAGTTCACAGAGGGGTTTGTTCTTCACAAAACACATTCTGTTTAGTTGATGCAAAGGCAGTTGAGAGGCTGTTGGCTTGTTTGGACCATGAAAATGTTGGAGTGGTTGAAGCTGCATTGTCGGCTATATGTACATTGCTAGATGAAAAAGTTGATGTGGACAAGAGTGTGAGCATGTTGAGTGAATTAAATGCTGTACAACGTGTTCTCAATTTGGTCAAAGAGCACCAGCAAGAGGGTCTGTGGCAAAAGTCACTTTGGGTGATAGACAAGTTCTTGATGAAAGGTGGGGACAAGTCTGCTTCAGATATTTCACAGGATAGTTTGTTGCCTGCAACATTGGTGAATGCTTTCCATCATGGGGATGGTAATACGAGGAAGATGGCTGAGAGGATTTTGAGGCATTTGAATAAGATGCCAAATTTCTCTACTTCCAACTACACCATGTAATATTCTTTTATCAAAAAAAATACACCATGTAATATATCTTTTTTCTCCCTTTCTCGAGAAAGCATCTCCCCTTGTGGTCTTATAAACATTTGACAAGCTAGGCTTACAAACATTTGATAAGCTAGGAGTCAAATTTTATGTCGCAAGGACAAGCTGGGCTTACAAAAACCAAAATTGTGCTAGGAATGGTTTTATGTCACAAGGACAACCTAGACTTAAAATAGGTCTGATAATAGGAGTCAAGTTTTATGTCAAGGGACAACCTAGATTTACAAAAACCAAAATTGTGCTTGGAATCAGGGTTTATGTTAATAGACAACCTAGAATTAAATTGGTCTTATGTTAGTAATCAAGTTATATGACAAGGGACAGCCTAAATTTACAAAAAAATAAAATAAAATAAATAATATTAAAAAAAAAATCGTGCTAGGAGTCAAGGTTTTATGTCAAGGGACAACCTAGATTTACAAAAACCAAAACTGTGCTAGGAATTAGGTTTTATGTCAAGGGACAATCTAGGCTTAAATAGGTCTTATACTAGGAATCACTCAGTCATTTAGTTGTTCAGTTCTAAAAGATTTACTCAAACTCAGAATGGAAAAATCTTTATGAACAAAACTAAATTCATCACAACTATGATTGGTAAAAGACTGTAGATACAGAAAACACAAGGAAGATCTGCCTCTTTATATATATATATATATCATTGGTGCAAGAATAGTCTGACCAATCTTCTTTGCACATTTCCAGGTACTTCTCACGTTGTCATTAGCCAATTTAACCTCCAACCCTTCATTAGTGTATTCGTTATTAACCTAATCATTTTTCATTTCTTCTCCTTCCACTCACTGTCTCAGCAACCTCATATCTTTCTTACACTAATTTGCACATGATTAAGTGAACTATGGCGCAATTATTCACCAAAAAAAAAAAAAAGTGAACTATGGCAATTGAGATAAATAACTTATTCATTTATAGCATTCACATTCCACAAAACATGTCATCAAGGAAGAAAAAGTAAAATGATATATTATACAGAAACCAAGAAACTGAGTAAAATTACACCAAACCATCTAAAAGGAGAAAAAAAAAAAAAATCATAGGATACAATATGTGCAATTGGAATGCAAAAACTTTTGATGTTAAGGCCATGAGGAACGTTGGCCATCAAAATCAAATTGGAAATTCTGGTTAAACAAATATATTGCAGACACCAAAAGTAGTAAGACAAATATTGCCACAACAATACAAATTCGGCTAGAGTGCCTGGTCTCTACCTTTTTCAGAGCCTCATACTCTGAAACCTTGACATCAGCATTGTTTGCAGAAATGGAAGATCTCATTTCAGTCTCACAGATTGATGCCATTGCTGATGGTTTATCCAACTGATTTCAGAAAAAGAACAAGGGGGAGATTTTTTAGAACATCATTCCACACATACTTAGTAAATCGTAATGGTACATAAAATGTCAAACTCGGAAACTTTCCATCTAACCTATAGCAAGTCCAATGTGAGAATGTTTAATATCTGTTTGTATCTTAAAAATATATGGAATTTATTATCAAGGTTAAGCATTTAATTATGGATAAGTTATTGATGAAATAAAATCTTTGATAGTTAAGCAATCGCTCAATTTTTTCACTTGACCTCAAGGTGTCATTGTTGCAATCAGGTAGTGCACAAAGCTACAAAGGGTACGTCAATCTAATGAATGAAGTATGAACAGCTGCAAGGTGAGAGAATCAATTGTGTTAACAGTTTAAATACATTTCAAGAACGATGTATTGAATTTTTCAGGTCTGAAGTGACAGAAGGAAGAAAAGAGGTAAGAAAATAAAAGAAGAATCAGATTGAGGAGCAAAACTAGGCTTTATGAATCATTTGTTTTTCTTCATTTGGTTGACTCCAGGAGTAGCACCTCTTCGTAGTGTTTCATACACATTATCATAATAATGCTTCTCTACTGGGAAAAATGTTTTCCAAGTCAAAGAAGCCAGCAACAGATGACCCATTTACGGTTGTACAACAAAGTGATAAACAAGAGAGAAGTAATTGCTTAAAAAGACCTAACAGGAGGAAAGTGGAAGGTTCAACTAAACAAGCACTGATTTTTAGCCAGCAATAACAATGCAATAAGAGACTGGGAGACCATATACTCGGAAGTTTTTCAGTGTGCCTTCAAATTTTATCGTTCTATGTTTTGACTAAACCAGGTGCATCATCAAGCTTAAACTGTGTACACACAAACCGATTCACACACATGCATTCCATACGAGCAATGACCAAAAACTAAGCTTATTAATGGTTTGGTGTTGCTAGAAAAGGTCTTTTGGTTGCAAGTTACTCTCACTTGCTCTCTCAATACTCCCCCAGGTTTTTTATTTTATTTTTATTTTTTTTATAATAATCAAGTAAGAAGTAATCATGAACCTTTTTTGAGTAAACCAATATGCTTGCCAATGCACAAACAAGAATACTTAAACATCAATGATGAGAGGTTCCTCAAAGGATCAATTGGTGAAAAGCAATTTCGACTACCTTGGTCTGATGTATATGGTCATATCTTCAAAGGGTCATTATGCAGAGTCCAATCTTGCCAATGATGGAGAAATAAGTACATCAAACAGGCAAAGTGAAACAATTTTTTTTAAGACAATAATACTCAGTTTTCAATTAATTTATACAGAGCAATACTTCATAAAAATTATAAGCTTACACATATTATGTGATGCAAGTGCTATGCAGTCCTGTGTGCAGCTAAATCAAGGCCTAATTTGTTTGTCTCTGGCCTTACCCAATGGCTGTCTATCCTGGTCCATGGCCAGTTATAATGTATGAAGACCATTGCTATCCCTACTTTCCATTCAATCTAAAGACATACGAGGCCACTTATCATACAAATTAAGAAATATCCAAAGAATACCTGCCTGGAGACTTTTATCCAATGACCCAGTGACAGCTTCCTCATATGTTTTTGCACTGGTAGCACTGATAGGATCATTCTTGGAAAAGAGAATCTCTTTGTTGTCATCATCTATGTTGTTGTACATAATCTTTGAAATACGTAACTTCTCCACCAAAATTGTGTTATCCTTTGTTAGATTATTTAGCTGCACAGAAAATATCATAATTGCAAAAATTGAGATGAATGTTCGTTAGGACTTCTTATCCTGTGAGTCTGTGACATGTGGCAATTAGGATAAACAGAACTAAAAAAAAGTCATAAAGAACCATTCAGGAACCCCATGGGTTTCTCATGAGAAGTGGAACCATTTCCTATTCTATATATTATCTGAAGCTATGGATTCAACAATTAAAATGGATCCAGAGGAGCAAATGCGAGCCATCACATTGATAAGGTTTCTATCCCGTGACATGTGGCCGTTAGGATTTTCTACCATTATTTATGATGAAGGCTGCATTTTCTTTAGCAAAACTTTTTAGTTACAGACAAAACATGACGGAACAATTCAATTTCCATTGGATATGCAAAAGCACATTCAGCAAATGTAGTCACTTCAGCTTTAAGTGCTGAAGGCAGAAAGAAAATTTATGAAATGATTATACGAGAATGTTGATACCTGCTTCTGGATGCGCTCCCTTTCAGTGGCTAGTTGCATTGCCATATCCTTAATAAACTTGGTCCTGACATTAATTTCTTTTGCACTTTCTAATTTTGTACTGTTAGATTGATCTAGAGACGTCTCCAAGAATTCTATTCTATCCCTCAGGAAACTTAGTTTGTTACTAAGTTCTAAGTTATTTTCGGATAGCTGAACACATCGCTCATCTGCAGTCTCAATCTTACTTTCAGCTTTTGAAACCTTGGATTTTAGATCTTCAATCAGAGTTTCCATATCCCAAATTGCAGAATATAGCATGTTCTGCTGCTCTTGACTTGCTTCAGAGGAAGCCTTCGCATTCTGTAAATGGATCTCTAATTCCCTTGACTGCTTCTCTAGTAAACCTATCTTTTTTTCTGTGTTACTAGCACTTCCCTTATGAAAATTCAGTTCTTCAGTGAGCTCCAAGTTTGTCTCCGTTAGCTGAGTAGCCTTGGCTTCTGCACTTTCAGCCCTACTTTCTGCTTTATATATGCTTTCTTTTAATGACTCAATTACATTCTCCATTTCATTAAGTTGCTCTTGACTTGCTTCATTGCAAGCATTTGCATTATTCAGCTGGAACTGAATTTTTTTCACTTTTTCCTCAAGATAATCCACTTTTTCTCTCAAAGTGAATACTTCAGCGCTTTGGGAAATATATTCTGCATTGATGCTCTCAAGCTTCACTAATGAAATATCTTTTTCTTTCAGCTGTTCAATGCAATCTTGAAGTTTAGTTTTCACCTGAATTTCTCGTTGAATTGAACCATTCATATTAAAATTAACAAGCTGGAGTTGACCAACCAACTCCTTTGAAATACCCATGAGCGCCACAGAAGCATTTTCTGCCTCTAAAAACCTTCCCCAAACAACTTCTGCTGCTTCTTCCATGTGAAATGCTACTTGTTCCGTATAGTGTAACTTTAATTTTAGTTCTTCTTCATTTTGTCTTGCTTCTGCTAACTTCTTCTCAAGATCTAGCTCCCTTGCAAGTGACTTTTCCATCATCCGCAGCAAATGTCTTTGTTGTTTGGCCATCTGCATGTTTGGTTTTGCATTTAGGTTTGACAGGTTGACCATTTTCTGATAATTCCAAGGCTTTGTCAATTTCACCTGTGAAAGTGAATGTCTCAGAAAGGGAAGAAATAAAAATAAAATAAAAAAGCACATCTTCATTGTTTGAGGCAACCATCTAACTAGACAAGGATATTAACATACCGTTCTCACATTTGAAAGCTAAGATAGTTCCTTGAAACTTGGCTAATTGCACCTTCACCTCCAAAATCTGCAGTTGAGACTGCTTCAAAGATTCTTCAGAATCACGCAATTTTTCCTCCATCTTAGTAAAAAATGCTCTCAAATGTTTGCATGATGACATTTTATTATGAGCATCAACAATTTCTGCTTGAAGAGTATCCATGAATCCATCCAGCTCTCCTACCTCAGATTCTAAAATGCCAGACAAGAGATCAAATATCAATGCCTTCTCAATCGAGTCTGTCGAGATATAGTTCTTCTCCAGTGCCATAGCTTGAAGATCATTTTCCTGAGCCAATAGGTACATCAAAATTATGTGCAAATTTACCAATTTCTCAGAAGAATATGCCAAGTCCAAGTCTACTTTTGTTAGAATTTTCTTGGACCTCTCTATCTCTTGTTCACCATTTTCTTTAGATGAGACTCCTAAACGTACATAAAGTTTGTCAGACTCTGAAGTCCCACCATATATGTCACCAACAGCTTCATTGTCCATTTCCACTGTTTAATCCTCGGTTCAACCAACCTGGCTAAAGTAAGAGGAAGGAAAGATAAGGAGAAAAGAAAGGCCCAAAAAAATTAACCCAAGTATGCTTTTTTTTTTTTTTGTTTGAGGGGGGGTGATTTAAGTCAGAGAAAGCAAAAATAGGAATAGAGACACATACTAAAAAAAAATGCAGGATAATAGTATAGTACATCCTATTAGTACTACAAACAATATAGCAGACTATAGCGGAGCTAAGAAAAAACTAGTAATGAGCAATTTACTGTCTAGCATCAGTTAAAATTGCAGACCAAAAACAAATTGAAATTTAACCTTAAGTCACCAATGGCCCTGTGATTACTATCTAGTTAGCAGCCAAGACTGGTATTATGTAATACTTGGAACTGTTGAAAATGGTAGAAAATTGATCTCTTTTGAAAACCACTAGACTACAAGTGAAGTTCTATGAATGAACCGAAATTTATAATGCAGTAATGCTGTGGTCATATAAACATATTTTGCAATATCATTTTCTTTTTAAATCTGAAACTCTTCTCTCATTGTAAATTCCAATACATTAACGTTCTATATAGTGAGCTCTTAGATCCAACAGGCAATAATCTTGTTTCTTTCAACCGCATAACTTCAAAATTCTAATAGAGAACTTGAATTGTGAAAATGTCTCCCTATCTCTCAAATCATTTTGAAAATCTGACAATTAGTTTACCATTCACATTATAATGAATTTGAATTTAACTAATTAATTTAAGTACCCCTTTCCGAACATAAATCTGAAACTGAGTAAGATTCAGACTTTCATAATAAATTTTGAGACCCCAATGTCGTACATTTCTTAAACATCAAACAACACTAACTAGAAATTACTAGCTAAATTCACCGAAAAAAAAAAGATTAAAAAAAAAAAACTACAGCTTAATACATTAGTTTCTAATTCTATGCCTTGCACTAAGAATATCAAATATAAGGGATTAGCATAGCAGTCAATAAAAAAAGCCACTGATCCATGTTTGACAAAGTACATTGAAGTTTCCGAACAAAGCTGTGCCCTATTGCAACTAGATGTATACACACAGAATTTCCCGGATAAAATAATTTCATGGATTTAGAGGAAAGTACCTGCGGATAAACCTTTAGCGGATGCTCTTAGATTCTCAGCAGGAAAATAATTGTGGGGGACTGGGGGAAAAGAAAGTATTTTTCAGATTACCGTTCATCTGAAAGGACAAATCTGTGAGAGACCCCCGTGAACTTGAAATTGGAAGTGCGAGTCTAAACTCTTAAACTCTAACGTGTGCCGGTGGGTACAGATTCGATTAGTCAACGTCAATTGTATTGGCTAACGTTTAATGCCAGCGCACGTTAGCCACTCCAATTATTGAGTTTGGCTCTCACAGATACAAGCGTACGAGGCTAATAGTTAAGGATCAGAATTTGTTGGAGTAATTTGTGTTCATGTGAAACTTAATTCTCACGTGTAAGGCTTTTGTATTTCTGTCTGTAATAAATAACAAAATCAACTCAACAGACAATTACCTAACCATCCCAGCACAACTCCCCAAAAAACCGAAAATTAAATCCTCACTTGTGGATGGATGTTATATATACCATTACATAAAAATAATTTTATCCTTATAAAACCAAGAGGTAGATAAAGGGCGAACCTCATAAGTCAAGTGAAATATATTTGGATGAAGGAGAATGATGGGGGAGTAGAGGGAAGGGGAGTGGAGAGGAGAGTGATTTAACATATTTAAAAATTATTTAAAGAGTCAACTTTACTCTTATGATGTCAATTTATACTTATTTCTTTAAAATTAATAAATAAGAATCATAATTGTTAATTTATATGATCGTTTCACTTTAATTTCCCTCCCTCCTACAACATGCAAACAAAAGAGAGAGATATGCATTCTCTTCTCTCCTACTTAAAGTTTAAAACATCCAAATAAGAGTAATTATTCTCTTTCCTCCCTTCTCTCCTCCCACCCCATCACAAGAGTAATGATTCCATTTCCTCCCCTTCTCTCCCCCCGCCCCCTCCTTACCCTCTATTCTCCTTCCCTTTCAAACTCCCAAACACACCGTTAGAGCCCAGCTCACAATGATTATGCAAATTTTTTGGAGCTCTATATCCTAAGAATTCTGTCTATTATTACGTTTCTTGGATTTGTTAGCTATTTTAAAGTTTCATAAATTCATAGGATGGATATGGCAGTGTGACAATGCAATTGAGAGAAAATCTGTGCAAGAGAGGTTGAGATGGTTTTGTTATTTTCTTAATTTTATATATATTTTTTAAAAGGAATTAATTTTTTTTTTTTTTAAATATATAGGTCGAGTTTGGGGGAAACTTACTCTATCCCTCCGATTCCCAAATGGGTCAGGTAGGAGGAATTAAAAAACATGCTTATGAGGGGAAGGAATAAAACGTAACATAAATTTCATTCTCAAACGAGAGAATGAAAAGAAAAATGATTTAAAAACTTTTTCCCCCTATTCTCCTATGTCCCAAACAAGTATTAAGAGTTTGTTGCTTTTGATAAATCAGTGGATTTTAATCTCCAACTTGTTTGTTAATTTTTTTACAACCTTAATTACCACAAAAGTTCAAAGACACATGCTACACAAATCTTCTTGTTTAACTCTTTCAAATCTCTATTTCTTGTGTTGTAGTGATCGATGATTGAGGATTGAGGTATGGTGCACCATACAATTGTAAGAGAAAAAAAGTTATAAGTGAAAAGGTAAAAATGTTTTTTTGATCCAGATGTTTGATATTTTTGCCAACTTTTGTGAGATTTTCCTTTGGCACCTTATGGCCTAAAGGGATTTCAACACTTTTCTGCTTTCATCCCCTCCCGCTTCTTTCTCAATCTCGCAGTTAGACAAGTTGAAAAGTTATTTTTATATGTTCAAATTCCCAAATCCCAACTATCCAATTAAAAAAAAAAAAAAAAAATTCTCAATTATGATTTGAGACCAATTTCAGTAGCATCACTAAACATTACATTTTGGGTCAAGGCAAAGAGGTTTTTAAATTTGAATAAAACGACACAGTTCTTAAAGTCAAGTACATTAGATTTCTAGTTGAATTCAAATATATTGAATTTAAATATTTTTAGAAAAAATAACATTGTTTGTGTTTTATTGGTTAATGCAACCATGTGTTTGAATTCAATTGGAGAACTTAATGTATTTGACCTAAAAAACTGTACTTAAGTTTTACCTTTTAAATTTACTCACATGATATTCACGGAAATGTATTGCTTTTACTCCAATATTACCAGAGCCTGTGAAAGAATGGTATAATAAAAAGGAATAATATTACATTTGTCAGCTTATGATAAACAAACGGCTCCTAGCTCAAATAGAGGAAGCATCACCACGGTTTCACTAGCAATCTTCTCATTAAATTCACCCAGCCGATTTCACAAGCAAATAAGTACAGCCCCTATATGAGCTTCCTCTTAACCGGCTTTCTGAGATTTTCAGAACTTTAATCTGTACTTCTTGATCCACAAACATCCTCACTGGTTGTGAATATAGCATTTTCACTTCCGGATATATAGCATGTAATGCTTGAACAAAAGAAACAATAATGGCTGCTGTTGCTGCATCATATTTTTGAGAATGCTTAAAACTAGAGAACATTAACTCTTGGGTCGTGTGACTGATCCTTCAAGCTTTTACACTGGCTAGTAGCATATCATTAACTCACACAGCTTGTAGACGGCAATGTTAAATCTTTTATCAATGGAAGAGGTATCCTTGTTAGCTTTGTTATTTCCTTAAGATTGCATTGCAAGCATATACCACGCCATATTAGTACTAGGGCATAAAATCCAAAAATAATGATCAGAGTTCAACTTTCATATGACCAGGTGGCAGAGACCCTGCAAATACAGAGGGAAGTCAGTAATAACCTCAAGAACATTTGGGTGTATATCATAGGAGAGCATTTGTGCAAACACAACTAAATATACCATCTGCATCTTGGCCATTGGGGGGAGCACTGGTTCCATAGCTCATCTGGATGATATTGTGGAGCTCATCCTCCCAGACATTAGGTAGCTGACAAGTCATATATATCATAAGAAAGGTCAATCATTCGTGACACATGGAGACTCATGAAGACTTAAAGTTCATAAATCTGTAAGTGTACAAGAAATTAGCAAGATTGCAAATGAATCTCAGTATAACATAAAATGCCCGACTTAGGATTCCACCGTTCCCTTGGTGCAATATAATACAATTTAAAAAAAAATAAAATAAATTAGAACCATTTAGAATCAAAGCTGGTGATGAGAACCAAAAATTCAAGCTATGGATTAAGATACCTGTGTAGGTTCCTTGAATCCTCCTGTCATGGGTGTCAACTGGGAATTAATGGTTCTTCGATGCAAATCAGATGAACTTCCCATGCCAGAAAGTCCAGCTCGAATGAGTCCTTGTTGAGATGAATGTAGCAGAGGATAAGCCATATCTGGTGAAAATCCCAATGTAGATGGACCCGCTCGTGACTGAAGGATCTACAAAAATTGTAGAATGTGTTAAGGTAACATGAGGAGGTAGTTATAATGATTTGGCATCTTAGCAAAATGTTTGTTATGTTATTTACATCTTTTGCTAGGAGCCCTTCGACATTAAAATCTAGCCTGGGATTCACAGTAGCAAGTTTCATTGACAAAAACTGCAAAAAAATGAGTAAGTGTTAAACTTTAATAACTATGAATTCATTGAAACACACATGATTCCAATATAAAGGTGAACCGATAATTTAATTTAAAGGCATTAGAAACTTTGGATAGGTAAATAAGTGTAAAGTTCAAATATTTTCATAAACTCAACAAGCGAGATCTTATAGCAATGATCATGTAAGCTGCTGCCATGGTTAATCATTCAATATCTGTGTCTGGATAGACAAGTTAAACAATACTATGTAGCTCATATATCTCTACCAGGCATCTGATGAAATTAAGTGTTGATGCAGCACAGAAACCCAAGACACAGGAAAGGCCAGTAACAATGGATAAACTACGAACCAACAGCTTAGACGAATGGCAAAGAAAGAGATTGCTACTCCCATACCTCAACCTGTCGTTGCAGTGATTGCACATAATTGATTATTTCATCCAGCATCACCGCTTTACCAGTGACCTACACAAACAAATCTAATTCTCATTATTTGAATAGCTTAGACTTAATTCAGGTTCGAATTTGACATAATTATGCTCTCAAAGCTATTGATTTCAACAAACCAACCTTGCTGCAACCAGGTACAAGGTCTTGAAGAAACTTCATCCTTTCACTGATCTTTTCTCTTCTTACCTATAATCAGAATCATTTAGTTTCAACCGAAGTGCTAAAGCAAAAGATTTGGTTTATTTTGTTATTTTATTTTTAAAAAAGAAAAATCTAATCTTACTCTTTCTGCAAGACTATGGCTATTTGTGGCCTGGCCCCTTCGAGCTCTGATATGAATATATTCTTCTTTTGGTGGATCTTCTGAAGCTTGAGAACTCTGTTTACCATGTTTTCCAGAGCTCTTATTAGTCGTTGAAGTTGGGTTTTGGTCTCCCTTGTGTTGAATTTCAGTTTTATCCTTTGCAGAATCACCAGGCTGTTGTGGACCTACTTTGGCATTCGGTAGATCCAGTTCAGTATCCTAGCACAAGATTTTAATATCACGGGTGAGGAAAAATACACAACCCAGTGATTACAGATTAAAGAAGAAAAATTCAGAAGCATGGTTTACCTGCCCACTCCTTCTCCTTTTCTTTGAGTCAAGTCCCCCAGCAAAAGGTTCCCCATCCGTAGTACCTTCCAACACAGATGGCTCATCTTGGCCACCGGCAGTGCTAAACAACTCAGGTTCGTCAGAATCATTACCAGGTCCAGACCCTCCAACACCAATGCCTTGTTTAGCTTCATCATGAGATCTCCCATTCTTTAGTGGGCTCCCTCCACCTCCAGTAGCTCCATGCTCATGCTCATGCTCATGCTTATGCTCAACAACAGACAAAGAAACGTCTTTGAAAGCTTCATCCACATTCTTTTGAGAGTGAGACTGCCCATTGCCAGCAAAAACCTCTTGCATCATTACCCCACCCCCACCCCTAGAATAATTAATACCCATAGAGTCCAAAGGATTCACCATATCACTAAAATTCCCATCATTGACATTGAAGCATGAAAACCTAGCAGCTCGCTCAATGAAGGCAGAATCTGCTGGGAACTGAGATAAGTTTAAGCTGCTCTGTGGGAGCAGTCCATTTCCAGGTAAGAAAATCCCCCCTCCTCCTTTCAAGTTCAACATTGAACTTGAACTTGCAGCTGGATTCCAACCCATGTCAAAAGTTTTATGATCAATACTTGTCAAACCTTTTCTAATGTCTGAAGTGCTTGCACTGTTCTGGACATTATTATTAATGTCACAAAATAATCCCCCCAAGTTTTGTGAATTGGTGGTTTGGCTTTGGTCCCAAAGGGTTGGGCCAAATGACTCCACCACCATTGAAGTAGATCCTTTGCTAAATGCCATTGGATTTCCCGTGGGAACCAAACCACCGAATCGCCAGTCAACACTAGGACTAGGTGCAAAGTTCATAGGATCCTCATTCCTATTTTCTAGCTCAATTTTTTCCTTGTCACCCACTATATCCATCTGATCTCCTTGACAAAAAGAATACCAAAAGCAGCCAGTGGTAAATACTAAATTAATACCTTTCTCTTACAACTATTCTCAAACAACCGGCAAACAAAAAACGTCCAAATTTGTCCACCCTCAATTGAAAGCTAGTTGCCCAATCCTAGATCAAAGACCTAAATAAAAGGGAGGAAAAGCAGAACAAAAGTAAATTCAAATCAAATGGAGAAATAGTCAATCTCCAAAAATATTCACTTACAAGTGACAACTACACAAATTAACAGGCCTTCAATTCAAACCATGTAATTGAAACTTACAAGTTACATAAGAACCTTCCGAATGAGCCAAGCTCAATGAATCCCCCAAGAGCAGAATATCATGCAAGTCTGTAAAAATAAAACTAACTACAACGAAAACAGTTCAGAAGAAGTAAACAAGAAAGAGCCACATCAACTAGTGAGCTCAAAGTACCAAAGTTCACCACAACTATTTCCAAAGCTACCGCTGAACTTGGAAGTACCAAAATAAGCGAAAGAAGCCCAACCAAGACAGAGAAACTAAAAAAGACAGTTCAAAGGAGAGCTGAGAAAAGGTCTATGGAAGCAGTCAATTATACAAAGAACATTGATTTCAGTATAATAAATACCCCATTCAAACCCTAGTCAGACCAGCTCAGAGAGAGAGAGAGAGAGAGCTAAAAGTGTCTAGAGAAAGATACCCATTTCAGATTCTGAGCTACTTTTGGTACTCTGCCCTCCATTCAACCTTTTCACTCCCAACTTTTATTGAATTTGGGCTTTTGTTTGTTCAAACCCTTCCTGTCTTTTTGGCTCAGAAACCCTGCTGTACACTGTCACACTAAAGAGAGAGAAATATAAAAAATAAAAAATAAAAAAAGTAGTCCTAAGATAAAGACTGAAAGAGGCAGTCCAAAGAGATATTAAGGAGACGAGTATTTTGAAAGAGAAAGAGTAATGGCAAAGGTCCTGCATTTATACCCACGCTTACATAAAAATGAGAGCTCTTGATGATTAACCACCGCCACTGCTACTGTAATACTATATATTAAAAACACCTTCTCAAGCTCTTCTCCCAACCTTTACTACTTAATACTAAATAAATAAATAAAATAATTTCTTCACCACTTCTATTGTTTGTTGTTGTAGAGTATTTGATGTATTTATTATATTACTTTAGTTTACTTTTAATCTTTTAACTTTATTTTGATAATTATACCAGTTTGAGCCAGCAACTGACATTGCCAACTATCTCATCGGAGATTTTTCTTTATCTTACTGTATCGTCCTTTAATACACCTTGGGAGAAGAGCTTTAGATCTTTAATAGGATTCGTTTGGTCAAGAAACCAATTCCAAAATCTAAGTCTATTTCACACTATATATTCACGACTCATTAATAAAGAAAGTCTGATGTGCATTATTTTTTTTTTTATAAGTAGTTTTTATGTGAGGGGAGATCGATCTAAAGTAGTTTTTATTTGGTAATTAACAATAATTTAATACACTGTTACATTTCTGTTAAATTTGGATGTATATAGAGAAGGAGATGAAAGAGATTTAATTAACCATGTTAGAGAGTGTTTTTAGGTATGAAATAGAAGGATTAGAGAGAAGGACAGAACTTAGGTACTGTAAGATAGGTGCAGTTCCTACTGTATCCATGCCAAAAATGGGACACGTGGATAGTTAATTTGTTTCACTAAACGGCGTTATTGTTTTTTTCTTGAGCCGTTTAGTTTTTTTTTTGCCCCACTTTCTTAATGATCTCATCTCAGTTTTCTCTCTCATCTCAACGGAGATCATGACGGCGAAGACCATGAAGGACAGAGCAGAGACCCACGACGGCAGAGAAGAAACCCACAAAGGGCGGCGACGGCGAAGGCGAGCAGAGACCCACAAAGGGCGGCGGAGAAGAAACCCACAAAGGGCGGCGACGGCGAAGGCGAGCAGAGACCCACAAAGGGCTGCGGAGAAGAAACCCACAAAGGGCGGCGGAGATTCCCTCCCAGTCTGTGGGTTTCATTGCCCCCGCATGGCTGGAAGTGTGCTTCGTTGTTGTTTGTGAGTTGGGTGTCAGTTTGGTTTCTCAGACTTGTTGAGGGTTTGTTGTGTTTTGGCTTTGGGTTTGTTGAGTGACTTGAGTCCATTGACTTGATTTGTTGTGGATTGATTACGTTTGTTTGTGTTTGTGTATGGTTGAGGTTGTTGTGTTTTGAGATCCGGTTGAGTTTGGGGGCTTTTGGGCTTTTGGCGTTGTTGTGGGGTGATTTTGGTGGTGGGGTTTTCAGATGAAGGATTTTCAGGTGGTTTCGTCCCAACCGTTCTCTCTGCTTGCCTTCGCCATCGTGGGTCTCGTTGCTGCCCTTCGTGGGTCTCGTCTCTGCCCTTCGTGGGTCTTTGCCGTCTTGGGCCTCCATTGTCGTGGGTCTCCGTTGAGATGAGAGAGAAAGAGCCTGAGATGAGATCACGGGAAAGCAAAAAATAAAACAATAACGTCGTTAGTGAAACACATTAATTATCCACGTGTTCGATTTTTAGCATGGGTACAGTAGGAACTACACCTATCTAACTGTATATAAGTTCTGCCCTAGAGAGAATTAGAAAAGGTATTTAAAAGGGGAGTAGAAGAGGTGGTTCCATTTATATTAAAAAAAAGATCCTGTTAACGAGTGTCCTTAAGGCAATAGTTAAAGAAGTATTTAATGCTTCTACTTTATAGGAAATAGTAAAAAATTAATATTAAAATAATACAAAAACAACTTTTAAAGATATTTTAGTCTTTCTATTTATTATTTTAATATTAAAAGTTCGTTATTTCCCATAAAGTATAAGCATTTAATACTCTTTAACCATTGCCCTAAGAGCATTTGTTAACAAAACCCTAAAAAAAAATTAAGTTATCAATTATTTCCTTATGATGCCAATTTATATTTAAAGTCATAATTGTTAATTTATATAACCACTTTTATCCTTTCTCTTTTCCTACTTAATTTTTAAAACATTCAAACAAATTAGAGTAATATCTATTCCTGTTTTCCATTACTTAATTTTCAAAACATCTAAATAAAGGAAAAGGGTGACTATTCTCCCCCCATCTCCTCTCCTTCATCCTTCCTTCCCTTACCTCTACTCTCATCTCATTCCAAATTGCCAAACATAGCATAATTCAAGTACTACAAGTTTCAGAAACAACAAATGCAATAAAAAGGCTGAGACGCCTGAACACATGTTTGACTTCCGTGTCTTGTAGTTAGTTGATAAGACACCTCCAATCAATAACAAGGGCTTTCAAAGCATAGTGGATATAATATGGCATAAGCATGAAAGAAACAACAATGTCAACATCCACAATTTGGGAAAGGATTGGGTCTAATGTATAGGAACACTGGACCGTTGAGATGTTATTACGTATATAACAACTATATAAAACTGGACACATGACAATATTTCAACAGGTCTAATGCTTCTGTGCACTGGACCCAAGCCATTCCCCCACAATTTTATGAGCGAGAGGCTAGTTTTTACAAGTGATTTCGAAAAATCTGTGAAAATAACTCCATTCTCATAAAAGCTTTTCTTTAGAGCATAGCTATTTTCACCTGTGAAAACGAGTCTCTCTCACAAAATCCTTATCACCATTTAGCTCCCAAACACCAATTGTTCACTTTACATAATGATTTGCGATAAAGATCGGACAACTGAATTTTGTAAGCATAAAAAGAAGATGTATTGATTTTGATTTTATTCTATAATATTATTTTCCAACCTAATCTTTTGCTAAGAGTATAAGAATTTTTTTAGACGAATTTATAATAATATCATAATAAGTTAGTATTACTTATTCTAAAAGGTTCACACTCATAAGAAGTGAACCAACCTTATTATTGCATAAATAACTGTATTATATTGATGTAAAATTGTAAAGAATGATTAGAACATCATTTTTTCCCTTTTTATTACTCTTATACTATATGTAGTTCATTAAGTTAAAGTGTATTCAATGTATATATATATTTTAAAAAATAGATAAGTTTATATAAATGATTAATGCATTATTTTTTCCTCTTATTACTCTTATACCATACATAACTCATTAAATCTATATACATAACTCATTAAATCAAAACATATTTATAATATATGTTCATATAAATTGACAATTCAATTTCTTTAATAGAAACCTTTATTATTTTCCAAAAACAATTTTTTTTTTTTTTGGAGAAATTCAATTTAAATTATTATACATTTTTTTTTTTCTAGAAGAAAGAATAGTTATGGATTTCGTAGTTAAGAGTTACAAAGATCTTTATTGCATTTATTATTTATAAAAAAAAAAATCTTTTTAATTTTTTATTTTGCTACATTTTCCATATATTGACTTGTATAAGTTTAGGCATATAAAGTCACATTTCTTATTTATAATTTTATATGTTTCATAATTTTTAAAACTATTTATATACTCTAACGATGTAATTTCTAAATTATTTAACAAAAAATATTGATCTGAAATATTCTAAAAAATATTAATCATGATTAGTATGATTTAAAAAATAGTTTAGAACTTATAAATTAATTGGATGAGAAAATTTATTTTGAATTATGTAAAGATTAACTAAATATAAATAGTATCGTTATGAGAAAATAATATATGTTAAATTATGTTAAAGACACATGTTTTATGTGTGTATAACTAGCTATCTTGGCCCCCTTAGGAAAAATAACAAGCTATCTTGTTATTTTGTGTGCATAACTGTTTAAACTTAAAGATCTGATTATTCTTCAGTTGTATTTTTTTTAACATTATAAATCTGACCATCAATCCATATTCAACTTCCGAATATTTATTAGCGAAGTACATCAATTCTTATTAGTTGATGGACTGCTTTTTTCTCTTGGATAATTGTAGAATACTCTGAGAATACATTAAATGTGTACTCCCTCCTCTCATATAAGTGATGGATCCCATTAATTAAATACATGGTAGAACCCACCACTTATGTGAGAGAAAAAAATATGCATTTAATGTACTCCTATAATATTTTATAATTTTCCTTTTCTCTTTCTCTCATGTAATTATTAGTTGGCATTGGGACTTGCGGTCACAAAGGCCCAGGCTTTAGAATAATGAAATCTCTTTCTACACTTGCTTTAAGAAATTCTATAGCAAATTGGCCATGTAAAATGATTTGCGTTGATTGGGTTGGTTCTATTAAGTATGTTCAAGAAACAACGAAATAAAAGTGAAGAACTTATTTATTTATTTCGAATGCTCTTTTTTTTAATATAAAATTCTTATATTTGTGTACATTGTATAAGAAACCTCAAACAAAATTCTATTGAGTGCAGTCCGAAGGAGAAGACAATGAAAACAAATCCTACAGGGGATTGGATTCCTTGTACCATTTTCTCAAATTAAATTATTAGGAAGCCCATTTTCTCAAATGGGGTTTTGCCACACATAATGGTGCGTCCTTTCAAAAGAGACTTATTGATTAGTGTCATGTATGTGAATCATAAAAATAATAATTAAACCGGATTAAAATATCATTTTCTTGGTAAGTTATAAAATAAGATATGAGTGAGAGTTGGTTCATGGTTGGCATGGCTCTCCTTTTCGAAAAGCTAAATCCAAGCAACCAAATCTCATCCAAAGCAACATGGGATAGGAGTTGGGGATTTGAGATCTCTTAACCAGAGCTTTCGAATTCTTTAACTTGAATCAAGGACTGTATCATTCATGATTACTCTCTCTTTCACATATGCCATGGAGATGTTATGTAAATAAAGTCGGCTTTGGTCATGAGCTTTAATCAATTAAAGGATGCATGTTTGGGACTTTAAGTTATATCAATCTATTACTGTACTTACATTAGTTTAAAAATATGCACGTTTGTGGTATGAATCTTAATTCTTCTATTTTACTTAAAGAGTGCTAGCAGAAAATTATGGGCCTGGGGAACTCTTAAGTGAATGAGACGACGATAGCTATTCGATCTTTGTCCTTCTAAGTTCTAACTCGTCCATAGAAAAAAAAATTATTAAAAATGATAAACACACACATCTAGATGCTCACTCAATTGAATTTATTGTTGAAGGGTAACAAGGAGGCTTATAGTATCTTATGGTAGCTTAACCTCCACAGTTCAATGGTTTGACTTGGTCACATCTACTTAATTTATTCTTGCTACACCTTAAATATAACTTGTGATGCAAAGATGTTGAAGGGTAGAGAGGAAGAATGTCAGTTGGGATTACAAAAGGCATAATAAATCTCCATAAATTTTTATGGATTTTTTTCATACACCAATGCACTGCATGAGTTGTTTGAATGATTATTTTCACAGAAAATTTGTCCCTTTTGGCTCACTTTTCTCAGGCCCTAACTCCACAAATCCACATTTTCCCCCATGGGTAAACCCCATATGATCCCAAAGGTAGGTTGTCAACAATAAGGCGGGGCAAGTATCATATAAAATCTCACACTACCTGTGTCTTGTTCCAATATCTGCTATTTTGTTTGCACAACCATTTAATCATTGATAAATGTGTCTAAACGTACGACCTGCCATGGTCGTTGGAGTATGTGCCTACAATCAGATAAAAAATTAGTTATGTTAATGGGGTAGGGCAAAATGGTGTTTGAAAGCCAAGTCACAACTAAATGTGAGTCATATTCCAGCTGTGGTAATCCTTAGGCGAATCTAGGTGAAGATCGAAGTGAATTGTCCAAATCTCCGATGTAATACTAGTTGTGATTCCAACGTGAAAAGAAAAAACCAATAAGCAAAAGACCATTTGCATCTAAAATAACTCCTCTTACTTCAGCCAGTCCAAGAATCCATGTTACATCGCCATTAATATTAATTTTAACAAGGGTTAGATACATTATTAGTTCTTAACGTTTACACAGATTGTACATTTAATCCCTCATGTTTAAAATGTGCACAATTGGTTAAAAATTAGCTTTATTGGTCTATAAATATAATAAATTATACAATTTAGGAATTAATAGCACTCACCTTTTTAAAACTTTAAGGATCTATTGCGCTTACTTTTTGACAATTCGGGATTACAAATCTCTATATGGACCAATAATGTATGATTTTGAATCGTTAGGGACCAATTATCTGAATTTCAAATACTAGAGACCAAATATATAACTTATGTAAACGTTAAAAACTAATAGTGTATTTAACGCATTTAACAAAGTTGTTATTAGGAGGTAACGATTTGACTCATTTAGGTTCTTTCTTGAACCTGACTAGATGGTTATTCCTTAGAATGTAGAATTCAACATAGTGATGGAGAATGGTATTTTGTAATTGGGTGTAAGGACCAATAACGCTCATTTTTTAAACTTTAAGGACTAAAAATTAGCTTTATTGGTCTATAAATTATATCGTTTAGGGACTAACAGTGTATTTAACCCTAAATTTTACGCCAGTAACTAGGCATATATTTAGATACAATTTGCTCTATAATTATTTTTATTTTATTTTATTTTTATAAAAAAAATACCCCTACAAATATGCTAACAAGAGAGGAAGATTGGATCAATCGAGTGACCCTTTTAAAAAAAAGCGATAGATTTTTCGAAAGTAAGAGAATGATCACATATGGGGAGACAGAAAAAAAGCATTAGATAAAGGAAAAAGCACAAGCAACAACCTAAGCCTCCATTTAGATAATTCTTATAATAAGGATAGAATGTCAGTCACAGAGTAAGATTTATCTAAGGATTTTGTTAGTTTGATTACTTATTTCACTTCTTATTTTTTTTATTTGAATTTTTCGTATAACCATTTGTCAAAATACTTTTCATAGGTTTGTTTGAATTGATGTTTCTGGTGAAATCAATTTGAACTAAACACTAGGATAGTTAAAAAAAATGAATAATAAACACCTAAAAGTCATACAATTATAATACCAATAAGTACAATACAATAATAAACACCTAAAAGTCATACATTACAATAGG